>JABFTP020000144.1:26763823-28013823 GCA_013387265.2 Cryptolaemus montrouzieri | reverse complement strand
AATCAGAACGAGTACTTCAGGTTTTCTCTCATCCTGATCTCGAATATTTGTCAAACGTTCTTGCAACTATAATCAACGCGTTATACTCAGTCACTTTGTCACTTATTACATCGGGTGTTTCGTGAAAAACGCCCCAAGCTAAAGCTTCCACAATTGTAGATCGATTTCAATGTACAAAAACCAAATTGCATCTTGAATGATCTTGAATGAACAGTCCGAAAAGTTGATCTGTCAAATCGGAGAATTCGGAAGTTGACCTTCACTTGGACATTTTGAACATTAAACTTATTATATTTCCATTTTTTGTCGATTACTTATTCATTTTTGAATCCTTCTATGCAAAAAGTATCGCTTATTTACCGAGAAAAAAGGAACTATCGAAAAATTCCGAAGAAAATTGGTTGGATGTCATAGTTCTGAAATGATCTCTCATAATAGAATTAGAACATTCTCACTCTTTATTTTGAATTTTTATTCTTAAACACTTGACTATTATGTATTTGATAGCACCAAACATCATCGATTGCCATAAATATCAAATCAGTTTCAGTGTCAGATGTAAATGTCAATATCATAATAATTATCTTCGAAAAAGTTATTGTCTAAATAAGATTGAGTGAAAATATATTTAGCTACAAAGGTAAAAAATTCTTAGGCTCTCACAACTTGTAATATTCCCTAGGATAAATTTTCATTAACTTTTAAAATTTTTAAAACAAACTTGGTTATATGCCTAAACAATAAACTGAAATACCTTTGAAATTGGGTAGCTTTTACTTCGTAGAACTCTATTATCAAAAGAATAAATATATATATATATATATATATATATATATATATATATATATATATATATATATATATATATATATATATATATATATATATTATCAATTATAAAAACAAGTCTGAGGAATTTCACTGAATAATTTTGATTGATTCTTTACGCGTTTCACTTCACCATAGCTTCTTTAGATGAATGAATATACCGAAATTATGACTTCATTTATATATATATCTTAGGAGACTTTAGAAATCAACACACACAAACACTCAGGTAGACTCATTAGTGAACATTAATTTTATTGGATATACCTGTCATCAATAACCACTTGAGAAGAAGTAACTCAATAAGCCTCTAATTACTTAAGAACATTTGTATTTATATTCTCATTTTCATCTATATATAGCTGTCATAATTTCTGTACATTCATTCGTCTGAAGAAGCATGTGTAGTGAAAAGCAATACGAATCTCAATTATTCAGTAAAATTACTCAAAAACATTTCTTTTTTTTATTAATATATTAAAATACTATACATATCAATATTAATAAAATTAAATACAAATGTCGCAATCAATAATTTGTTTTTCAGATTTAATTTATTTGGTTTTGATCAATAATTGGCGGTTTAGGGAAAATACAGGCTATTCCACTCGTATTGAATTTTTCATTCTAACCTAGTTACAGAATATACTATTCCGCTCTAGAAAGTATTTTGATCATTATTTCAGTTTGGAAATTCATATCATTTCGTATGTTGGGTAAAAAGAAGTAAGTATCAGAATTTTCAAATGAATCTCGAAGTAAGCTCTGTGGTGAAATACCATTGAAAATCTTAGATCAGTCTGAATCGAACCAAAATAGATGACACTCGCTTTTGTTAACGAAAAATTATGATACCTATCCAATTATTCTTGTTATTGTTTCGTTCCAAGACTTTTGAGAATTAACGAGTATGGAAGACGCTGTGCTTGAATGAGAATTTCATTATAATTGCTCTGGTTTAAGTTTACATTAAATGGCGCGCCATACGTTTACAATGAATTTACGATAAAAATTATTATTCATAATATTATGCGGTTTCCGCTGGTTCCAATGCCCAAAATAATTTCCATTGAAATAATGTTGAGAAAAGTACCAAATGATGGTTCTGAAAAATGAATAATCTAAATGCATTCTATCAGTAAAACAAAATTTTCAAGGAGTATAACACTAAGCCCTTCAAGAGCTTGAACCTTTTGAAAAACATAAGACTTGTATTTATGTTTTCGTAAAACAGATATATATATATATATATATATATATATATATATATATATATATATATATATATATATATATATATATATATATATATATATATATATCATCATAATTTCTCGTTAACAAAAGCGAGTGTCATCTATTTTGGTTCGATTCAGACTGATATGAGATTTTCAATGGTATTTCACCACATAGCTTACTTCGAGATTCATTTGAAAATTCTGATACTTACTTCTTTTTACCCAACATACGAAATGATATGAATTTCCAAACTGAAATAATGATCAAAATACTTTCTAGAGCAGAATAGTATATTCTGTAACTAGGTAAGAATGAAAAAATTCAATACGAGTGGAATAGCCTGTATTTTCCCCAAAACCGCCAATTATTGATCAAAACCAAATAAATTAAATCTGAAAAACAAATTATTGATTGCGACATTTGTATTTAATTTTATTAATATTGATATGTATAGTATTTTAATATATCAATAAAAAAAAAAATGTTTTTGAGTAATTTTACTGAATAATTGTGATTCGTAATGCTTTTCACTACACACGCTTCTTCAGACGAATGAATGTACAGAAATTATGACAGCTATATATAGATGAAAATGAGAATATAAATACAAATGTTCTTAATTAATTAGAGGCTTATTGAGTTACATCTTCTCAAGTGGTTATTGATGACAGGTATATCCAATAAAATTAATGTTCACTAATGAGTCTACCTGAGTGTTTGTGTTTGTTGATTTCTAAAGTCTCCTAAGATATATATATATATATATATATATATATATATATAGGGTTTTACCCCGACGAGTTGCCCATATATCTGTTCATGCAATCAAACTGATTTCATGAAAAATATAAATCCACCACCCGGTAATTAATACCATTGCCAGGCAATGATTATAATTAAAACATATCCTGGAGTAATTATATATTAGGATAACGTTAAATGTTATGAGAATATATCAATCTACCAGAATATATACATACTATAGCATCATCAGACAATGATATCAATGTACCAACGAGTAGTGTCAGAGGCTTTCTCCCGGAAAAATCCAGTGTACGGACCTTAGTCAAGTAACACTGAATGTTACTCATTAATAGTTTCCTTTGTGTGAAGTGGTGAACGATCGAATAGAATACTGCTCTGAATATAAATATGACAAAATTGTCAGTTAATTATATTACATTTATATAAACAAATAAATAAAATATGAAATGAGATTCTGAGCAGTATAAACTAAAGAGAAAACCTATGACTCTACCTCATTATTATTTTCGGAAAGAAACCTACGAAGAATATTACAAGATTTGATGACTGTTATCTTTTGTAACTGTTCAAACAAATTTTTCTTCAGACCCAAAATCTCAATACTTTTGTGAAGATTTCTAGGAATAACGCCTGTTGTAGAAATAATAATCGGTAGAATAAATATTTTCTTCATTTTCCACATTTTTTAATTTCGTCGCCAAGCATCATATATTTAGAAATTTTTTCATTGTATTTATTTTGTATATTATGTGTGTCGGGTATAGCAATATCAATTATATATGTTATTTGATTCTGTTTATCATTAAGAACGATATCTGGTCTATTGTGTTTTACAGCTCTGTTGCACAGAATTGTTTTATCAAAATAAAGTTTATATTTGTAATTTTCACAAATAATCTCAGGTTCATATTTTTGAAATTTTTTTCTTTTGGGAATTAGGTCATGTTTAATTCCTAGATTGAAGTGAATAATATTAGCGACGGCATTATGTCTTTCTAAATAATCTGTTGAAGCAAGGACTGAGCAAGATGATAATATATGAAAACTGTTTCTGAAGAACAGAAACATCTACGGCAAGAATCATCTATATTTTGTTTGATGATATGTTTTCTATAATTCCTTGTAAAACAACCTGGTCCTGGATCGCAATTGCCAAGCCTTCTGTTTCAGCAAACAATTCTCCAGATACTAACCATTTATTCGATGCAATTTCATCAATATAATCATTTTCAATTCTTTAGGTGCTTTCCGTGTAATTCCTTTTGCATCCAACTTTCTCTTTTAGAATTATCATCAAATATATCAAAATCTACCTTTTGCATTGTCAAGTTCAGAGGTGTAAGATTATAATCTGAAGCAACAACAATATCATGTAATTTAGACGTTCTCTGTTTATCATGAAAATGGGAACGTAGATGAAAAATCTGTTTACTATGAAGATTATTCAAATCAATTAATCCACGACCTCCAAGATGTCTAGGTAGTGTAACTCTCTGAACAGCTGACTTTGGGTGGTGCTTATGATATTTACAGAGCATTTTCCTCGTTTGACATTGTAATTCATTTAGATCAGTTTTAGACCATTTAATAATTCCAAAAGAAGATGTAAGAATAGGAACAGCATAGGAGTTGATAGCTCTGAAAAGGTTTTTACTAGTTAAATAACTCTTGATGATAATTCTTAGTCTTTTGTAATATGAACTTCTAATAATTTCTTTAGTGCTGCTATGGTTAATTGTCTTCTCTTGACAAAATCCAAGATATTTATATGTATCTCCTTGATGCATTGGCTCGATTTCGATATTGGAAATCTTTATATAATTAGAGGTGATCTTTCCTTTTCAATAGAAAGATTTTTACATTTTGGAAGCCCAAATTTCATATGAATATCATTGGAATAGTTGAAAGTAATCTCAAGTAGACTTTTAAATGAGATCTGGTTCCGGCATATAATTTAATATCATCTAAATAAATTAAGTGACTTAATTTGAATTCAGTTAATAAACTCTTTATTTTGAAGCCGAAACTAGTAGCATTTAATTCATGAGATAATGGATTGAGGCAAAGACAAAACCAAAGAGCACTTAAAGAATCACCTTGAAAAATGCCTCTTTTGATTGGAATTACTTCGGATTTTAACGATTGTTTTGAAATATTTAAATGAAGATTGGTTCTCCAATTTTTCATTACGAATTCAAGAAAATGACGAAGTGTCTTATCAATTTTATAAATTTCCAAAATTTCTTGAAGCCATGAATGGGGAGAACTGTCAAAAGCCTTTTGGTAATCAATGAAGGCTGTATGAATATTTCTCTTCTTAGTTTGAGCTTGATTCAAAGCAACAGAATCAATTACAAGTTGCTCTTTAGTACCAAGGTGTTTTTTCTACATCCTTTTGATGTTCGGAAAGAATATTATAATTCTCCAAATGTGCATAAATTTTTGGGTAATACATGCAGTTAGAATTTTATATATTGTTGGAAGGCAAGTAATTGGTCTATATTGAGACGGATCAATAGTATTATCACTTTTCGGTTTCAAATAAGTAATTCCTTGTGTGAAAAATAAAGGAGTAGCTGAGGGTTCTTTATTATAAATGAAAATATTCAGCCAATTTTTCATGAACGCAAGAGAATTTCTTGAACCAAAAGTTATGAATACCATCAACACCTGGAGATTTCCAATTTTTGTGTGTTTAATAACTGATGTTATATCTTCGTTTGAAAATTTTTCAAATTGCATGCATTCTATTTTAGAAAATCGAGACCTTTCATTTAAAATCCAACTTGCATTGGAATTATGTTGCCTTGGCACTGCCCAAATTGAAGACCAATAATCAGTTAAAATATCAATTTTAGGGACTCCATTTTTATATATATATATATATATATATATATATATATATATATAATGAAGTTGTCATAATTTCGGTATATTCATTCATCTGAAGAAGCTATGGTGAAGTGAAACGCGTAAAGAATCAATCACAATTATTCAGTGAAATTCCTCAAACTTGTTTTTATAATTAATAATATATATATATATATATATATATATATATATATATATATATATATATATATATATATATATATATATATATATATATATATATATATATTATTTATTCTTTTGATAATAGTAAGAAAGAAGTAAAAGCCTCCCAATGTCAAAGGTATTTCAGTTTATTGTTAAGGCATATAACCAAGTTTATTTTAAAAATTTTAAAAGTTAATGAAAATTTATCCTAGGGAATATTACAAGTTGTGAGAGCCTAATAATTTTTACGATATTATAAAATCACCCGTGATTGTAAACTATCTTGGTTTTTTAGTTTTTGTGTTGGGAATTGCAATTAGCATTGTGGAACCCAAATCTAAAATTTCGGAAATGTTCATGTTAAAAAGTTCATTCTTGCTGTAAGCCCCCAAAACACCAATGACAAGGGCGACCTACAAATATAAATTAAATTTGATTAAAAAAGTTATTCGAATTATAACTTTTTTACCTTTGTAGCTGAATATATTTTCACTCAATCTCATTTAAACAATAACTTTTCGAAGATAATTATTATGATATTGACATTTACATCTGACACTGAAACTGATTCGAAATTTATGGCAATCGATGATGTTTGGTGCTATCAAACACATAATAGTCAAGTGTTTCAGAATAAAAATTCAAAATAAAGAGTGAGAATGTTCTAATTCTATTATGAGAGATCATTTCAGAATTATGACATCCAACCAATTTCATTGATTCATTGACAAAGTTAGTTTTCTTCGGAATTTTTCGATAGTTTCTTTTTTCTCGGTAAATAAGTGATACTCTTTGCATAGAAGGATTCAAAAATGAATAAGTAATCGACAAAAAATGGAGATATAATAAGTTAAATGTTTAAAAAGTCCAAGTGAAGGTCAACTTCCGAATTCTCCGATTTGATAGATCAACTTTTCGGACTGTTCATTCAAGATCATTCAAGATGCAATTTGGTTTTTGTACATTGAAATCGATCTACAATTGTGGAAGCTTTAGTTTGGGGCGTTTTTCACGAAACACCCGATGTAATAAGTGACAAAGTGATTGAGTATAACGCTTTGATTATAGTTGACAGAACGTTTGACAAAAATTCGAGATCAGGATGAGTGAAAACCTGAAGTACTCGTTCTGATTTATTAAGAAAAATAATTCAATTTAGTCTACGACGTTCGCCATCCTATGGTGATGTTTTCACGTCCATTCATTCCGCTTTTAATCAGGCTAACTTTATCTTCGATTTCTTTCAGAAAGTTTGCTTGTGGAGAAATTTCCGAAACGCCGTGTTCGATAGCTCAAATGAACCGAAGCGAACTTTGCCAAATTCTCCTCATTAAAATCTCATCTGATGCTTGGATCTCTTAACATTTAAGATTCGAGGTACAAAAAACAAGTAACGTACTTCCGTATTCTGAATCTGCATTAAGCACAAATCTAACCTTTTTCCGAGTTTTTTCGTTGGAAGGGGTGGAGGTTAAAAGGCAACTCTTTAGAATTTATAGACTGGATAACCTAGAGATCAATAATTAAACCAACATGGGGCATGGAATAATACAAGTTGAATATAAATAGTGCTTGTTTTTCTAATAGAAAAAATATCGACAAAAAAAGGAATTTGAATAAACATATTATGAATATATAGGACGGTCCACGAGAAACCGGAGTTACTTTCATAACCTATAACTTCCACAATTATTAAGTTAGAGCTTTCATTTTAGATTATTTGGACTGAAAAATTTAATATATAAAAAAAGGACTGAAAATTTATAATGACCTACAGGCTCAAAGGTACATTACATTCTCAATTTGCTGGAAATTTTCGTTTTCATGGAATATTGAATATGATTCATGAAATCAAAACCTCAATTCTTTTTGATCATTAAACATGAAAATCTATGAGAATTGAAGAAACTGTGAAGCGAAGAAAATTTCAGTTTTGTGTGCGAAGCGCAAATTGGAATTTTTGTTTCACCTCCTAACTTACAAGGTCTTACAGTGATCTTCTCTCTTCTAGACTCCACGTGCATCATTGGTAATAGCAGAGAATGCTCTGAATTTACCACATAGTAGTATTCGCAGAATTAAAAAAAAACTCAAAATGCATCCTTATAAATTTTCAGTGATCCAAAATCTACAAGCTGGTTAGCCACAGCTTCGAGTTAAACTGTGTGAGATCCTTCTTCTCAGAACACAAGACGGGATTCCGATTTTCCCAAAAGGATTATTTGGACGGATGAGGCTAAATTTCATGAGGGTGTTTTAAACCGGAATAACTCACACTTTTGGGCCAACGAAAATCCTCATATTACGAGGGAAAGAAACCATCAAAATGAATTTAGTTATAATGAGTTTGCACTTTTGAAGGACAACCGATTTTCGTATTTTGTGTATGATGAAAACTTAAATTTAAATGGATGTTTTGAGGTCGGTAGTGAGTTCGTTGACACTTTATCAGTAGCTGAATCAAGGCGCTGTTGCTACCAACTCGATGGAGCGCCACCTCATCGCACAAATGAAAATTATAAAAATGAAATGAAAAAATAAAAAATAAGTTTAACTGATTTGTTTGATAGATGGGTTGGAACGTCTTTATGGCTTCCAAGGTCATCTGACCTAACGCTCATGGGTTTTATCTTTGGAGAACCCTGAAAGAAGGCAAAGCTGCAGAAACCTGTTCAGAAAAGAAGGACCTTGACATCGCTTCTCATACACGCGTGTATACTTTTCTTTCATAATCAGGGGATTGACCTTCCAAGAAATAATTTCAATCACACCTACTCCACTAGAAATGCCGAAAAATTTGTAATACCTTTCCATAGAATAAATACGGCACAACACAGTATAAACTACACCGCAATGAAAATATATAACGAGCTCTCAGAGGAGTATAAGAAAATGAAGAGACCACTGTTGCAGAAAAACCTCAAAAAAAACTGATATCGAAATCCTACTACACTCTAGGTGATTATTTCAATGACAATTATTTATTATAACTTATTTGATGTTTTATTCAGTAGTTATGTTAAAATGTGTACCTTTCTTTTATAATATTTATTGTTTTTCTTTTTGACTTCCCATGTAATTTTTTGATGGGTCAAATTGTTCATGAATGTAATTATTGTTGTACTCTAGACTGGATGAACAGTAAATGAAATGAAATGAAAGATAAAATTCAGTCTAAACCTGTGACGTCAAGATATGATTTACATATTAGACTGCAAAATGCTTTCATGCAGATGGATGTGGAGGAACTGAGGCCAGCTACATCACAGGGTGATATGCCGTCAAGTAGAACTATGTCTAGAAGTGACTTTGAACAATTATTATGAAATTTAAGAAAATAGAGTTTAATTTGTTTTGATATTTTTTAATTTGACTTTAGAAATTCGACAACAACTGCAGTTTCGCATTTTTTGCTCTCTTAATTTATCACTTATCCAATGACAAAATGACAGTTATTTGTTTATTCTCTGGGAGTTGTCTATGCACATGCAGGAATCCGGACTTTTTCGTATCTCAAACCGTTTTCGAGAGAAAAATCATTGAATTTGAATTATTTGAATTGTTATTTGCTAAATAAAAGAAAAATAATAGAAATATTCAATAAGTATGCCCAATATTTGTTTTTATTTTGATAGCTCGTCTTCTGAGACTCAACTTATACTTATTGGCAAGAATCTACAGGGAAAATCCCTCGGACTATAATTCAATATCAAACTAAAAAAAAGAACAATTAAAAACTAAATAAATTGCTGAAAGTGTCCTCCACCTGCAAGAATACAGGCCTCTGTCCTTCTTCGCATATTATCACGCACTCTTTGAAATATTTCTGGGGTATTTCTTATCGTGTCACAAGGAGTTATTATTCGATTTCTCAATTGTTCTACAGTGTTCACTGGAGTGGTATAAACTAAACTTTTGAGATATCCCCTTAATAAAAAGTCTAAACTATTTAAGTCTGGGGACCTAAGAAGCCATGGTTCTGGCCCACCTCGACCTATTTATTGGTTATTGAATGTATTATCAAGAATTTTTTAGCTTCTCCACTAAAATGTGCTAGTACCCCGTCATGCATGAAACACATTATGTTTCTCACATCCCCGAGCAATAAAGGTAACTCCAAGAAATTGCCGATAAGCGGGGCCGTTTAGTCTGTTAGACAAAATAATGACCCAATCCTATAATTTCCAATTATTTCGACCCAAACATTTAGTGAGAATTGTTCTTGATGATGAGGTTCTTCAATCAAATGGGGGTTTTTCTCAGCCCAATAATGATTATTGTGAAAATTTGTGATAGCAGTTCTCAAAAAGTTAACTTCGTCTATGAACATTATTTCACTATCAAAATGAGCATTTTCTCTAATTTTATCTAAGAACCATAGGCAGAAATTCGGTCTTGAAGGAAAATCTCTTCAGATTGGAAAATTTCTTCTATTTTTCTTTCAAACAGCACCCTACAACTCTAAAACATCCTACGTATGCGTATATGAGAACTGGAAAAGAAAATTTCAGTTAACTCCATCATACATGTTATTATTCGTTATTTTTGGATAAATAAACATTCGGTAATAAAATTACGTGTGTAGGAGCGAGCGAAAATCCGGGCACTTTTCAATTAACTCCGAAGGAGAAGTGTGAAAGCAAGTCTCGTCGTTTTCAATAATTAACGTACGAGAGACTGAAATTGAAGTTTACAACTTCATTACTTTGCTTTCCGGCACACATTATTCCCCGGAAAACTTAACTCGCGTCATTTTCGAAAAACTTAAATCCGTCAAACTCCCATCGCAAATATTTTAAGCACACGAAATAGTTTCTAACTTTCAGGAAGCCCATCAAGATGTTGTCGTTATCCTGATGTGAAGGCTTTTCGGATAAATTGTATGCTTTCAGAGAACTCCGGGAAGATTAGATTTTTGATAACGTATTAGATAAAAATAAGAGGAGAATAAATTTTGAAAGGAAAAGAAAATACTATAGGAGAGCACTTCT
This sequence comes from Cryptolaemus montrouzieri, assembly GCA_013387265.2. NCBI lineage: Eukaryota > Metazoa > Arthropoda > Insecta > Coleoptera > Coccinellidae > Cryptolaemus > Cryptolaemus montrouzieri. Next base: position 28,002,961 of record JABFTP020000144.1, on the reverse strand, counting down.
CAATAGGTATTAAAACTTTACTGAAAATATGTATTCGTGTCTGAAGGAGACGCAGGGAGAGGTAGCAGCAGCTTTACTCTTCAGGCTTGGTCACTAATGGTATGTAATTAGGAGAACAAACAGATATAGTTATTATAAGTGGAACAATGACTGAGCAGATGTACATTCAAGATATATTTCAAACTATTTTGTGAAATTCTCAAGCTGCTATGCTTACCTTCGTTTCACATGGTATGCTGTGAATGTCCTGAAAGATCACGGAATTCAGCATGATCTGTTTTTTCCAGATTCTCTACCTCTAAACTCCCTCGAACATGCCTGAGTGTTTCGCTGCTATCAGTCACATTCGGAAAACGTTGGTAGAGTATTATGAGCTCATAATCCTCATGAAAGCATTGACTGGATGATTTGCAGTGCATCAAGAAAATTAATGATGTTAGGAGAGCAAAGGATAGGAATACGCGAAATTAATGAATTTCTTCACATAAAATTTCTTCTTCGCAACTTTGCCATTTCACTATTTATTCGTAATACATTATTTTTATTGTAAAATCACTTAGTGGAACATTTTTACTTCACGAAATATGATGAATGAAAATATACTTGATCCATGTTTCGGATTTCATCCCGTTTTCTAAACGAAAAAGTTAAAATACATATTACAATTTTTTTATACCTGGGAAATAGTTGAGAGAAGTGGAGATGAACGGAAATCAAGCTGGCCGCTAGTTATTGATAGATTATATTTGAGAGCTGATAAAATTTCTGCCAATTCTAATGAATCAAACCTCTTGGTTTTATTACCTGAATGTGAAATACGAGTTTTGGTGAAACCTAAGAAGTGATTTTCGTTTATACAATATTCTGGAAAATCAGTTGTTAGTTTATTATGAATTTGACCAGTTTGACCTTTATAAAAAGCAGGACAATTATTACAATATAATTTATATACACCGCTTTTTTCACTAAACTTGATCTTCGTTATTGACTAGGAGTGAACATAGATTTCTCTTATTCGTACATATTGTGTTGGTTATGTTCCAATATCTGACATAATTTAATTCTTATTTATAGGACATAAATACCTCAAATTGGTTATATTCCAATATCTGACATAATTTAATTCTTATTTATAGGACATAAATACCTCAAAAAAGGCTAGGGAACACTTCTGAATATCGATATATCGTATCCAGAACGATCAATATGGATTATTTTTTTAAGAAATGAACACCTGCATCAATTTCTCACCAAATTATGTAGTGTCGCAACAGATTTCAGTTTTTTCTTATAAAAAACTGAAAATGCAACATATGCGACGCTGCTTTATAATCATTTCATGTATTCAGTGTTTGAAATCAGTTAGCTGGCACTTTGTTTCTGATGTAAGCACAAATAAAAGATTCAAGTTTTTTGATTCGACCATGGAAAGACGACATTTGACTAGAGAAGAGATGTTGCGAGCCGTTGGCATGCTCCAAGCTGGGAGCTGACAACGGGAAGTATCCAGGGTTCTGGGAAGTTTCCCAAGTGTCATAAACCGTTTATGGTCGCGTTTCAATGAAACAGGTAGCGTAGAAGAACACCATACAGGTCGTTTCAGGATTACTACAGTCGCCCAAGACCGATTTTTGGTTTTACATGCCAGAAGAGATCGTACTACCACATCATCTCAATTGGCTCAAGAGCTGTCACGAGTTCATAATGTACAAATTTCCGACCAAACTATGGGAAATCGACTGCACGAAGGTCAACTCCACTCCAGACGTTCTTTAAGAGTTCCACAACAATTCATTTAGCTTGGTGCCAAGAACACGTAAACTGGGATCAAGAGAGGTCGGCCACAGTTCTCTTCAGTGATGAATCTAGATTTAGTTATTATCCCGATTCGGGAAGAATTCGAATATGGAGGGAACCTGGAAAGCAAAACCGTCTCCAGCCTGCTCGAGAAGTTGTTAGACAGGTAGGCGGATCAGTGATGTTTTGGGGAGGTATACGCTTTGGTGGAAGAACTGACCTCGTTTTCATACAACATCACGGAAAATTATTAAGCAAATGAGATAGTTTTACCTGTAGTGGTACCGTATCTCCAAACAATGGGTCAAAATCCACTATTTCAACAAGATAATGCCCCTCCGCATCGTGCAAGAGATGTCTTGAACGTTCTTGAAGAGAATGATATCGATCTTCTACCGTGGCCATCCTGCTCCTCAGATCTGAATCCCATCGAGCATAAGTGGGACACTCTAAAAAGAAATCTCCTGCGGCAAAACGTCTTCCATCATGAACAGGAGCTTCGATGACCAGTTCAGAGGGCTTGGAATGACTTAGGCCTAAATGTAATAGACAATTGAATATTGAGCATGCCGCGACGATGCCATAGTGTCATTAATAACAGAGGTGGACCTTCTGGGTACTGAAAACTTTAAGTGCTTCCATATCGTTTCGAAAATATTAGTTCAGGATTTTTTTTTGTGTTTTACCAAATTTCGTCATTTTCAAATTTCAATTTTTTTTATAATAGGTGCTTTGGAGAAGTCAAATATTATTTTGTTTTCTTGAGAATACATTATATACAATACATCCTAACAAAACCGAAAGATTTCTATGAATTCGAATCATCAAATTCATATTTTAAAGATATTGGTAAGTGTTCCTAGACTTTTTGAGGTGTTTAATGCTCGTTAATCTGAAGGTGGAATAAATCAAGGTTAGCAATAATATGTGTTGTTTTTAGCTTTTAATTTGTCTATTTTATTGTTGTAGCATTTAATATTCTCAAAATTTTAATTTATTTTCCAAAGTTCTTCGTGAAAAAGAACCGCGAGTAATCTTTGACTAAATGAATGTATTTTTATTTTATATCTATATTATAAATACGAGGTGTGTTTTTTAAATAGGTGCCGTTTTGAATTTACAGAAGACGTGCAAAGATATGTCAAAAATTTTATTTTTACATGGAAGCCTGAACCTTCACCTACTTTTCTACTTATCTCCTTCAACATTGAGGCACTTGTCATAAAGTCGTACCAGTTTTTGAGTACCCTCCTCATAGAAGTCTGCCGCCTGACCTCTCAACCACTGCATCACAACTGTTTTGACTTCGTCATCGTCTCGAGAACAGAAACAGATGGTAGTCACTGGGTGCCAGATCAGGGCTGTATGGAGGATCATCTAGGGTTTCCCATTGAAAAGATGTGCCAAATACGGACGAGCAGTTTCATGCAACAAAACGATGGCTTTCCTCAAGTTGCCTTTTCTTTGTTATTGATAGAGGGGCGCAGATTGTTCAATATCTCACAAGCTGCTGCATGTAACACCGAGGGTAAACAAAACAATTGGACAGAGGTCAACATCATATATTGCACCTAGAATATAATCAATAGTGCCAAGCAGAATAAGAAATTTGAAAAACAAGAAGCTCTTCAGAAAAAGGATGGAAACTTGGATTTTAAATTATGGTCGAGAAAATGTACATGATTTCAACAATAGTTGTTGAAACAACAATGAATGCGAATTTGGCAGACACCATCACCAAAGATGAAGGAAATGTTGAGTTGGAGAAAAATACTGACGGTCAAAGAATACCTGATTGTGACAGATTTCCCTATTGTGACACATCACCTGTTTATGACGAAATACCCAATTATGACCAATAAATCTACCGAACCAGTGCAGAATATCATGAATGTGAGATTAGAGAGAGACATTAAATATCTAATATATATTCTTTCTTTTTGTTCTCATAATGGGGACTATCAGAGAATGAACTTATTGTTATTATTATTATTATTATTTATTGTCTCATTACGAGGTAGAAATTCTACAAGCAATACTCCTTCCGATTCCATAAAACTGGGCATTTCGAGAAGAAATCGTTTGCCTAAACTTTACCTTCTGGATGGATCTAAATAGTGTCATGGATTGTTGCTTTGCTTCTGGTGTGACATAGCCAGCCATGTTTCATCGCACACAATTTGGCTGGAAAAATCTTCATCGTCGTTGTGGTACCGCTCTAGGAAAGTCAATGCACTGCCTAAATGGTTGGTTTTGTTCACGTCCGTCAACATTTTCCCTACCCAACGTTGGCACAATTTTCGGTCAAAATGCTATATGAAACACTACAACAAACTTTAGTGAAGTCAAAACAAAAGGAGAAAATCGTAAAGCGCCAATTCTTTCATCTACGTGACCACTTTCGGCAACAAACTTTTATTAACGACCAAAGGACGCCCACTTCATTGTTTATCATGCACATTTGTACTGCCTTACTTAGATGCTTCAATTCTCGAACCATTCCATCACTCATAATAATTCATCCATAGACTGAAGAAATCTTATAGCCCGTACTTTACAGTCCTATTAACATCTTAAACACTCTGTAAACAACGTAAAGAAGGAAGAATCAGACTGCAATAGCATCAGTGGTTATGCAAGAGATGTAGATACCGAGAATGCATACGCAGAACGCCGACCCAAGCGCTGCGATTGCGGTCTGGCAGAACGGTACTTACTTGGAAAACGCGCCTCGTACTTAAGTTGTAGCATTCTGGGGCATTCTTGTTTTGCAACAATAAATAATAATATCTCTTACTGAAGGTAGTTAATATTTTTCTTATCTTGTCTTCATTACGGTTAAATAATTTACAGATCGGTTTCGTTCCCACTTGAATTTTTCTGATGTCAGCAGTTTCAACTTACGAGCATTTTGGCCTGTTGGATGACAAAATGCTGCTTTTATTACAGCCACCTATAATTTCATGTCTAAATTTGGAAATGAAATATTTTATCCGATAAACTTATTTCTTGCTAAACTCAATTGCATATTTAATAATATATCCTAAGTTTACTTATCGGAAAATATCGATTCCTTTTCTAGTGCAAATTTGAATTTGTGATTATCAAGCATTCGTGATAAGAATCTGGAATCAGAGTAACATCTGAAGATATCGAGGAAAAGCTCCGAAAGCGAATTCGATTAGGATACCTTGGAAGGCAAATGTAGAATGAAGGCAGAATAAGAATTCTCCTTATTTGTAAACATAGGGAACCTTCCAGGCTAAATTTTTCTTATAAATTTCGGTGTGCCCAGAGACGATTTCTGCTTTATCGAAAATTTGCATATTTTTGTCTGAGAAGGGCTGAAAAAAATATGTGTTCTCCCGTATTACTGTTTCTCTGAAGGAGAATTATAATTTCATAAATTTTTATGCACCCTTATTTGTGATCGAATAGGTCTTGCCTTAGATGTTAGGAAATATTTGACGCCCAGTAATTTGATATCCACTTAACACATTGGCTGAACAGTTGATCTCTTGAATCATGAAATATTAAATTTGGTTCACCCGTTTCTTCTGTTTTCCGTGTGGTGTGTTTTAAATGTTTATCCAATCAACATACTGTTCTTTCTGCTATTCTTATTCGAACACACATCAAAATTTGTCATTATGGTAAATTGAACATATAGTTCTCCGTTTTTTTCACTCTTTTCTTCGTTCAGTCAAATTAATGAATGTATATATATATATATATATATATATATATATATATATATATATATATAATACGAAAAATTTCTTTAAGCAGTTTTTGGATTAAAGTATCAATTGCATCCGGCTTAGCTTCAATGATGAGACGAAAATAAGACTTTTTACAGCATCGTTGGTATAAATTTAACAAGAAAATTTATTATCTAAAATACAATGCTTCTTCGATGAAATATAAAAAATGCCTGACAATTGAGTTTAAAAAATAATTACAAGAACTCATTCTACGAATTCGACAATTGCAATCCGCATTTCATTAATTTTGAAGTTTGGTTAAATAAAAATGCAAAATATTTTATGTCATGTAAGAGCTTGACAGAAAAATAGCGCGGCGATTATTCGAAATTGTAAGATATTTCCTAAACAAAAATCGACAGCCAAAACTTTTTCATAAATGTATGGAGAATTTTATTAAACCCATTGTTGGGCGTTAATCTGAAGGGAATGGTATCGATTTGAACGAATAAACAAGTATTTTCAATTGTATAATTACATTTCTAAAGCTTTTGATCAAGTCAGTGCATGATGAAACATTAAGCGTGTTATTTGTTCGGTTTCAACAGTGACATTTGGAAATTAAACGTTTATTGGCAGCTTTGTTTCCTTTTGTTACTTCATTATTATTTTTCATCAAATGCGGAACGAAAACGACAAAAAGGATAATATGCGAGTTTTCAGACGAGACTAGAACTAAATTAAATTCCATTTTAGCAGTTTGTCAAATGAAATTTCACATTTTCAATTCGGCTATGCAGTTTTCCTTGCTCAAATTGTTCTTAATGCAAGGATAGTCTGATGTAATATCGAATGCTAATGAGTATGCTTCAAGAGTAAATCTGCCTCATCTATAATGACTCTCTTATAACATTTTCAACATAAATAATTGATTGACGATAAACAAAGTGATTTTTCGAGATCTCAAAAGTTATTTCAGTGCCAAAAAAATTTTTCGATTTTAGTATTCAGTTTATTACAAATGAATCTATTCTATTTCTCCTTCTCATCACTCTCTAATTCAAACAATACGAATGGGGACACCTCTTCATTTCAGCTCCGTTTCGTCGCCGTAGTGTTCGTATTTTGTCAAGTGCTCAAAGAAAATAAATAAGCATAAATACAAATAACTATTTTTTATTAATGAGACAATCTTCATTAATTTTTCTGTTCCTTACAGTTTACATTAGAATTTTTTCAGTTTCATTTGTAAAAGGTTTATCGATTACCATTTGCCGAAAAAGTAGAAAAAATTTGTATTTATGGAGATCAGGGATGTACGAAGACATCCAGACGAAAATGTGATCCACCAGTTCATCACTTTTCATGTGCAGAAATTTCATGCCACTGGGTTAGTACAGACTAAAAAAAAACATCAAAACAATAGAGAGTTGATTGAATGCTAGAACTTAAAGTGTTCAATAACAATTCCCACCACTTCCTCAAGACCGATAAGTGAAGTGACTAGTCACATTTATTCGTCTATGAGCAAGGTAACTAAGCTCCACAAGTTCCATCTCTATAAAATCCATTATGTTAACGAGTTAAACGAAGATGATTCAGTTCATCTGAATCCGTTCTGAAAACAAAACAGTTTTGTTAGCGGATGATGGAAATTATAAATCAAACCCAGAATTCCCTAACCGCGATCTTATAGACATACTAAAAAATCGTAACAACTGCTCTGAATGGCCTTGTTTTAGTTCCACAATACGATACAAACTCTTTTGAAATTCTCTTCCGACATTCGTTAAATTGTCAGGTTGCAGAATTTTACATTAAGTAATAATTGTTTATTCATTTTATTCTTCTTTAATTGTTGAGCTGTGTAGCATACAATCTAAATTCAAGATCAAAACTTGTTTGTTTTACATTTTCGTCTCGCATTCATCCATGTCTTTTCGTTGTTTCTTTCTCTTCTGTTGTATTTTAGTTATCAAATAATGAAACAATTAAGACAAAACAATAAGCTTAAGTTTCACAAGATATAATTGATGAACATATCTTCGAAATATGTTTCCGCTCTCATCTCATTTCAAAATAATAAAATAAATAAAGAAATTGAAATATTACATGGTCATTTATACCTAAGAAACAGATGAGAGAAGTGAGGACATATAGGAATCTATCTGGTCGTTAGTTATTGGTGAATTATGTTTATGAGCCGATGCAGTTTCCATGAATTCTAATGAATTTAATGTCTCGCTTATCTGAATATGAAAATTTATAAAAGGTAGGCAATCGTCACAATATAATTTATATACACCGCTTTTATAACCTGTACCAGTCGATCTCTGTTATTGACCAAGAGTAAACATAGTTTTTTCTTATTCGTACATATTGTATTGGTTTTATTACAATATATGGCATAATTTAGTAATGATATGTAGGATATAATTAATGCTGTGATTTTTATTGTTTGACGAACTAAAGGGTGGGGTGAATCGTGGGTATTAATAATTTGTATTGTGTTTTAATTAATAATTTTTTCGTAAAAAGGGAAGTTTTTCGTGAGTAGGGCACCGTGATTAATCTATGCACAAATGTATGAGAACTACTATTGTGGATTAAGGTGAACCTTGGTTTTCGATAAATGTTAAAATCGAGATTATCATTTGTTCTCAAAATTTGAATACCTAAGAAATTATACGTTTTATGCATATATTTAATTTCCATATTGAATTGGATTGTATCATGAAATGAATTCGATAATTCCAAGGACAGATTTGATTGTCTATCAGTATCTTTTCAAGTACAAACTATATGATGAACATATCTCTTCAGTAAAGAACGTTAATAATTAAAATATTAGATGAAGAGAACAGTTTATGGGGTCTACCCATTTTTCTCTTCTGAGAAAAATCTTTATGACTATTCTTGAAATCTGAGTCTATTGTACTTGCAGATTTCTCCTTATGTATGAATAATTATAAATTACCTACAGATTTTCAGACCGTTGCATAAACGAAAATCATTTCTCACATTTCACAAACACCCAAATTTTACATGCTTATAACAAATGCCAGAGATTAAATTCATTAGAATTCGTAGACATTTTAAATAATGAGCAGCTTAATATGTTTGTCCAAATTATCCCATCTGTTTCTTAGGTATGAATGACATGGTAATATTTTAATTTCTTCTTAGTTTTTGAAAATGGGATAAAATCCGGAATATATGACAAATATATTTTCATTCAAAAAAAATGGTGACAGGAAACCAAATCAGGTTGATTTGATGGCTGTAGGATAGTATTCGTTTTGTGTTTGCTCAATAACTCATGGATAATGGTGACAATATCGTGTTTTCAAATTTCTGATTTTTTAAAGCAATTGCTTCATGCAAACGTTTCAGGATACTTGAATGATAGTCTTTGTCGGCTCTCTGGCCTTCTGATGAAAATTTTTGATGCACAATACCTTTGATGTCCATGTAAAAGTGAGCATTACCCTTTTTAACTGAAAACGGCCTGGTTTTTAAATCTTGTTTATTAAGGTGCTCTCTTTCACTCCTCTGTTGTCAGGTAATGTGTATGACACCCTTGTCTCATCTCCAGTAATGATACGTTTAATAAATGTTGGATATGATTCAGCGATATCAACGTGGTCTTTTTGCCTAATGAAATTCGAGTCTTTTGGGGTCCAACTTTAGTGTAACATAACGCAATCCCAAATCCAATACTCAAGTCCCCCGTCTCTGATATTGAATAACTAACAGTTCTTTTTCTCTCTTGGTGTTTTCGTCAGTTTTTGATATCAGTGACCTGCCTCTACGTCGGTCATTCTCGATGGAATCGTAATCGTTGCCAACACAATTTTCCAATATTTCCAAGGTGGTCACACCATTAAAACCGTTTTGAACACAACATTCAATACAAACTTATTGATGTTGCTAATTCATTTTCATTTTACAAATTTTTGAATATTGGGAACAGATGTACTTTGAAAACTTTCACAAATATGATGGTGAGATTTGGAAAGAATATCAGTGACAGATGTGGCAATTCAATAAAATTAAAACTCGAATCCTATGATTAACAGCGTCAGCTGGTGACAATTTTGGAAAATTTTTGATCAAAGTGGTAAATTAAAAATGTGAAGTTTGCATACCCACTGAAAGTACCTTGTAAACTATTGGATATGGATCTTTCTGGTTAAAAAATTGATGTTTTTGGCTTTATCCGCATGGTCACTACTGAAGGATAGATAAAATGCCGTGAATTGCTTGGAGAAAAGGATATGTTCTGCTAGTCTTAACAGAGACATTGCCATGCCCTTAGATAATATTATGTTTTGTGTTTTTTCCATCCTGTGTTATTCATTTCCAAAAGTCTGAAAAAGATCTAAAATAACCTAGCGAATGCATATATAGTTCTGTAGGATCCGAAGTTCTACGTTGGTAGTTTCGAAATGCAACTGGCTTCTTCAAATGGAATTAATAACGAATTAAATCTGAAGTTTTGGGGAGGGAATTCGATGATTTACATAAAACATGTTCCTGATGAAACTTCGGGTTGTGCTAATTTTCTTTCAATTAATCCCGGAATCAGGAGTAAAATAATCCGCTTTTCGTATAATCGAAACAATGCTGACGGGCGGAGTTCGCAGTGACAAGTTGGCTATCTCTCGGATGAATAGTACATTCATCTCTCAAAATTATTTAGAAATTCTTCTTGTGGATTATTTAATTTAAAAAAAAGAATTCCAAACAGTACGAACAAAATAATCTGACGAAATGTGAATTGATTAATTTGAAATTTTAGTCATCTGGTCAATGAAAGTAGAATTTTTTCAATGAGTGGAAAATTCGTAGGTATACAGGGTGTAACTGAAACTATTGTCATCCCTGTACTTTCTTTCTATTTGGAATATTTTGATGAAATTTAAGAATAGTTTAGAAGATAACATTCTGAATTTGATAACATTAATATGTTCGACATTTTGTTAACGGATTTGCCGGAAACGATAACAAATTTTGATTTTCCAATGGGACAGCCTGTATTTTTTTTTTGCTTATTTTAATAGTTCATCTCATCCTACGACCTTTCGACATATTTGTGAGAGAAAAACAAAACACAATCATTTTTTTTTGCAATTTTCATCTTTCATTCTAGAAAGCCATGAACAGTGACAATTGACTTAGCTCAACATCTCCTATAACGAAAATACAAGACTGTATCTAAAAATTTAATTGCAAATTTTTTACGGGGTGTCCAAGATTTAAACTTCAGCTTATCCTCAAAAAGTAGGTTTTCTTTTGAGATAACCATATCGGGCCACCCGGTATTACAGAAGCAGTATTTCATTATTCATTTTCAATACCACTCATGTCACTCTATTCCTAACGGTTCCGGAGTTTTAGTGGGAAATACCTAGGCAATTTTTACCGAGTTACCCCATTCGCTAATAACAATAACTACGTTGGCGATGCAAAATTTTTGTTCTTACTTATAATTTTCTATGATCATAAACCTCTGACATGTCAAAATTCCATTGTTGTTAATTATCGACATTGCGAATTAGTGAATTTGGTTTTGAGCATGAATCAATACACCCAAAGGGAAGCAGTCGATTAATTATGTAGAGTGCAGGCAAAATAGCGTTCAAGCTGAACAATTATACAGAGAGCGCTATCCCGAAAGACTTCATCCCAATAGAACCTATTTCTCTAAAGTTTAACGAAAATTTTGTGAGGTGCAACCTGCTGAAGAGGAGGATTTCGTTATCGACGAAAATACCGAAATAGACGTATTGACAGTTTTTGATATTAATCTAAACTTCCACAAGGGAAATCTAACCAAAGCGCATGGAGAATTTAGAAAAGACTAAGTATCGCACATTTAAATATCAACTACACCAACGATAGTGTTAGGCGACTCCAGTTGAAAAGTACCTTAAGATCCACAATATCCCTTAAAGATTTTATTCAGTGACGATTCACTTTTTACGAATAATTAGACGTTTAATAGGCAAAATACCAGGTACTGGTCGCAACAAAATGAACACAGATATCAAGATGGAAGAGAAAGTTTTGGGTTCAATGTCTGGATGGGAATGATAGAAAGATATTTAATACGGCCTATAATTTCTGAAGGTTCATTGACAGGGGAGAGATATTTGGAATATTTTGAGGACTCAAATACAAGATGGATTGGACGAGTTGCCATTAGATGTTGTGGATGAAATATATTTTCAACAAGATGGCGCACCTCCTCAGAACACAAGGGAAGTCTCGCGGTATCTCGAGGACATTTTTCCCGAACAATGGATAGGTACAAATAGTCCCATAAGATGACCAGCCAGATCGCCAGATTTGAGTCTACTAGATTTCTTCCTGAGGTTTACCAAACACCTGTTAGAACCCAACAATGCCAATTAATTCGTTTTAGCTGTTCGCTCATTTGTTATTAACTTTGACACGCTGTAAAAAATCTAACCTCACGAAATTTCCGTTCAACTTTTGAGAAATAGGTTGTATTCGGATGAAGTCTTTCCATATAGCGCTCTCTGTATAATTGTTCAGCTTGTACGCTATTTTGCCTGCACCCTCCATAAATAAAAAGCATATGGACTGCTTAACTTTGGGTGTATTGATTCATATTCAAAACTGAAGTCTCTAATTCGCAATGTCGATAAATTGACATGTCACACTGATAATTAATGATCACAGAATATTAAGTATAAACAAAAATTTTGCATCGCCAACGTAGTTATTGTTATTAGCGAATAGGGAAACTGCAAAAATTGCCTTCAGTTTTGAGTATGAATCAATACATCCAAAGGGAAGCAGTCAATTAATTATGGAGAGTGCAGGAACTCCGGAAGCGTTAAGAATAGGGTGACGTGAATGGTATAAAAAAAAGATAAAAGAATACTGCTTCTGTAATAGCGGGTGTCCTGATATGGTTGTCTCAGAAGAAAACCTTCCTTTTGAGGAAACCCTGAAATTTGAAAATTTGACTCCTCGTAAAAAATGAGCAATTAAACTTTTAGATACAATCTTGCATTTTCGCGATAGGAGTTGTTGAGCTGAGCAAATTGTCATGGACTACTAGAACGAAAGATGAAAATTGCAAAAAAAAAGGTTATGTCTTGTTTTTCTCTCGAAAATATTTACAAAGGTCGTAGGATGAGATGAACAATCAAAATAATCAAAAAAATACAGGATGTCCCATTTGAAAATCGAAAGTTTGTATCGTTTCCGGCATAACCGGAAACGAAATGTCAAACAATTTGATGTTATCAAATTCAAAATGTTGTCTTCTATCCGATTCCAAAATTTCATCAAAATATTCCACATTTTATACGTGGTTTCAGTCACTTCTGCAAGTCCACTTAGAATTCCGTCATAAATTCTCATAATTTTCAATATCCAATAATTCAATAATAATTTCTATAAATCCAAGAGGATCATACCAAATATTTATTGAGACAATATTATCTTGTACAGGGTTTTCCTTAATTACAGCTAGAAACCTTAAGCTATTTCGAGCATCGTCTTCGAGATATTGGGTGTTCAAGTTGAAATATTTCAAAGGGAAAAGTATTATTACCTTGGTACTCTGAATTGTAGATGAAACTCATTCGATTTTCACATCTGGTTCTATATTAAGCACTAGATAGTTATTTTCGGAAAGTGCAACCAATGGCATGGTATTCATCCCCTGGATGGAGTTAATTTTTTTTTCTTTAAAAAATTTATTGATGTCTTTTTGGACAACGCATAGCTTAGGATTTATTCGAAGGAAAAAAGATGCAGAAAACAGTATCCAACTCGCAGAAATATTTTATATATTTTCTTACATTTTCGAATGTAATTTCATATCAAATCTACAGCCGATCGATACTAAGCACATATTTGGGGTCGTATAGAGGCTAAATTTCTGAAGCACTGAAACATTTTCAATCAAGGAGCGGGGTAGAAATGACTAACTTCCATTGTTACGCCAATGATTTTTCAGGAGTTTTATCGTTTAGTTATTGAGAAATAGTCATAGTACAATAGAACATTCCGTTTATTTATATTCATGTGCAACAAACGCTAGACTCATTTTGAGAAATCACGTCGGTATCTGTATAAAATTTCATTCATCAATTTTCCTTCAATCATCATTGTGTACCTCATTCCAAAGGTTTTGGCGGCGTTTGTAGCAATTTTCGTCCGATTCATAGGCGGTCTCGTGAACTGATTTCGTTGAATCACTATAAATCGTTTCCCCCTACGAAAAATCTAAGAGAAGTTAGCCATTTCTAAGCAACTGTTACAATTGAAACTGATTCGATTCCCTGGAAACATAGCCTCTGAATGATTCCAAATACGTCACAAGTATCGATCGACTTTAGATCAGTTGGTGTTACACTACATTTTAAAATAGAATAACTTGGGCGATTTCAATACTAAACTTGCTTTTCTTTAACTTCGAAGTCTGATACAGAAAAAAACCATGAGAAATATTTTATGCGAGAGACATGTTCTATTAGAAAATGTACTTAAATACGGAAAATAGTCAGTCGTAGGAGTGTTGCTTGCAGAAGTGTTCCTGTTTACCTTGCCAAGTCACCAGTTGCACTCGGCGAAAATTACCTTTGTGCTTAACTTCACTTGGAAACTGTCTAAAAACAAGTGGAATTTCGTTCATTCACAACGTGAAGTTATCCTTTACAAATGTTCAACTCGATATTCTACATTTCGGAAACGATGTCTGTTGGGTATCTCCACACAAGGGTTAACCAATTCGGTGACTCATGAGGGTGGCAGGTACTCACCCCACCTCGGACGGTACCGTGGTCCGAGATAACTAGGTAACTAGAGAATTCATCATTCATTCTCCAACTATCATAATTACTGTCAACAACGATAGATGTTATCAAATGGTCTAAAACTATATATATATATATATATATATATATATATATATATATATATATATATATATATATATATATATATACAATATACTATATATCTATGTAAATAAACAGTGTTTTTCGTATGTTACACAACATGTAATGGTCCTTCGAGCCGGATTGGTTAACCCTTGAGTGGAGATACCCAACAATGTCTTTCAGATAGATCTTGCTTTCATATAATATTTTTGGAATAGGTCGAGAAGTGAAATCCTGAAGTTTTGAACTGTATTTAACCGGAACTGAATCTCGAGAAATTATTTATTAAATTTTGCTGGATCTTGAACGTTGTGAGAATTTATGACACCGTTTTAGTGAATTGAGCCTCATCAGTGAATCGCAGAGAACTGGCGATACTTGAACCATTTTGATGTTGTTCTGAAATAAATTACACTAATTCATTTCCAGCGAAATGATTTTTAATTACGGCTAAGCGCTCGTAATTTCTTCAGATTGGGATGAAGCAATTTCTCACTGAAAATTTTGCAATCTACAGATGTACCAGAACTTCTCTTATCTGCAGAAACTCAACATGTTAGCAATTTCTTCAGCTATGTCCGTGCTGACTGAAAGTTGGTCACTACTAATGAGGATCCAGATGTAAATTTCACTGTTTACCGGTTACCTCAACTTAAAACTAAGAAGGAGAAAGAAATGTTTTAAGAACGTCAGTTCCTATGTGACTTTGGTGTTTATGGTGCAACTTGATACTCATGAGACAATGCCACGAAGAAATGAAATCTTAGACACTAAACAAGTGGCCTCTTATTGTATTAAATCTAAAACTGCCGATGCCATAAAAGATTTATGTCCTGCATACCCGGCTATTCTGGCAAATGATATTGTATTTGACTCTTTACACAGAACAGATGATCCTAACTTGGCGTTTAAGCTGTGTTAGTTCTCAGAAATTGAATCTTGTGAATTGCCCATCAGTTTACTTTTACTTTAGAATATAATGATGTATGAGTCTGCTTACTATATAATACATAAACCTCATTTGAGTTATTTCTGTCCTTGAACTAACTGATTCAAAACAGTATACCGCTGAATAAGTGACCACCAGTTCTCTAGAATTGATGGGCATATTATATGGTAAAACCTGGTACCTTATTATTATAAGTAGGAGAAAAATAAAAACAGGGTTGCTCCTTTTGAGATCTGAAAAGTAATGGTGACGAATTTTGTTTGTTAAGTAAATTTCTGTTTGTTGATTTCATATTCTTCTCACGGGTTCAGTTTCAATCCAATGTTTTCATTCATTATGTAAAATATCGAAATTATTATTGAAAGTGTGGCTTTCTTCTAGTTGCTGATTTGCATATTGAGAATGAAATAAAATATTGAAATTTCTAAAAGTTCTACTTACATACATTTTATCACAACTTCCACAAGAGTTCATAAACACCCGATTTGTTTACTTTATGAAGTAATACCTAGGGAGTTATCCATTCTGAAAGCTATGCTCACATTATGAGTTGAGAATAATGACTTTAAATTCATACTGGGTTTACCAGTATGAGTTAATGTATTGTATTTTTGATTAATCTCTCTAACCATAGGAAAGCGTCATGAATTGCATGCTGAAATTGTTTACGAAAAGGCCTACTTTCAATCATAATAGAATTATAACCATTATTGACTGCTAATAGTTTTATAATATTGAGCTCTTTCAAGATATAATTATTTGACATTGGTATCGTGGTGAGTCTATGTATAACACGGTTATAAGTAGCTATTTCAAGTTGATATGGATGTGTGGAAAAATTGTTGTTAGTAAGTTCTAGAGACCGGATTATATGCAGCCAAAATTTGAATTATTCGGATTTATATGCAAGGTTTTTATCAACAATATGCAAGTTTTTATAGCTCAAGATAAAAACAGATAAATCCATAAACTTACTAAGTACTTTACAGAATGTTCAACTAGAAAAGTAATTTTTCTATCTAAACACACGTTCGTATATATTGAAATGCTTCTTTCTACATCAACTGATATTATGGAGTCTTTTTAAATTTAAAATATTCGACAATTCCGATAGATGCAACTAAATCTAAAGTTGTAGTTTCTAAGCTTTCGAAAGCTAGAGCGATAAAAGTATAGTTACATTTCGAGAAACATAAATGTTGAAGAAGCTCCTTGATGCTGAAAATTTTTTGAGAATTCAATGTTTACACTAAATGTTACGTATTCCGGATATCAGTCTTTATATGCACAATAGAAAATTTTAAATTTTCACCAGCTTTTTAAATATAGTGCTTCTGAAATGAACAATGTATTGTATTTTTGATTAATCTCTTTATTAACTGGAATTGTCTTAGGCGAAAAAAAAATTTGCTAGTCCCTTTTGTATAAATGTTGAAAGAGTTGAGCCATTTATTTCCCAAAGCTGTTTTGAGGATATTAATAAGCAAGTGTTCCATTAGCTTTCGCTGAGAATTCCTATCGTTAGGTGCGCTAATACCGACCACGATAATCGGTCGTTTAGCTGCCACAAATGTCAAAAAATAATCAGGCAATTATTTGCTAATTTTCTTCTCAACTACAATATAGTTAGTGTCTACGTCTCGTTTTCTCAATCTTCTTGTGTCCGGAATATCAAATTTACAAAGTGCAAAAACGATTTGAATTATTGATTGGCCAATTTATAGAACAGAACATCAGCAGCTAGTAAGGCTCGGCATAGATCTTCGTTGCAAACTGTCTGGTCTCGTTTCTTTGAGACAGCTTGTATATTCCCTAGTAGAAAAACACTGGTAATTTCTAAGTGCGAGCAAAATAACAATAATGAGTAGAATATGCTAAGAATTAGACTTTTATGCAGACGTAGAGGAAAATGCTTAAAATATGCAAATATGCACTTGCATTGAATCCGGTCTTTAGTTACGTATGGGATAGTAATTGGAAAGAAGAAGAATCACGTCTATGGTCAATTTTGGTTATAGTTGATTCTGAAAAGTTAATGTAATTCTCAGTTTCCATTTCCAAAGTGAAATTTATGATGGGTGAATTGAATATATGAAGGTACTCAAGAAAACTAATTGTCTATTTGTACCTATGACGCTACAGATTATGTCATCCTAAACGCAACAAAATATGAACTTATATTAGTAAACCCAGTCTGAATTCAAAGTAATTCTCCTCATATCATAATTTGAACATAGCTTTCAGAATGAATAACTTCCTAGGCAGATATATTGAAAATTGTAAAACCAAAATTCATTAAGTAAACAAAGGAGTTTATAAATTCTATCGTGGAAGTTATGTTAAAATCTGTTTGGAAAGAAATATCAGGACATCTGAGTTATGACAAACGAAAATCTGATTCTCAGTTTGCAAATCATCTCCTAAAAGAAACTAGAAAAAAATTCAGTGAATTCAAAATGTAGTGTGAGCCTGTCGGCAATTTTGAATTGTACCGAAAATGAAATTTGATGACAATTCTTGTATTTCATCATCCTTTGGCATTCCAAAGAATCTAGAATGAAAGCTCTAACTTAACATTTGTGAAAATTTTAGGTTATGAAAGCAATTGCTGTTTTTCGTGGACCACCCTATATAACGCACATCATTCTTGTGTCAAGTGTTTTACTTATCTGAAGAAGCCACAGTGTGGTGAAACGCCTCATAACTTTGTCAATGTAGTGAAAATTTGAACGTAATTGTTTCATTTAATTGAAAAAGTGTATCAATTTTCATCAAGTAAAGACCTCAATAAAATTATTAATAAATTATCCTAATCTCTCTAACCATAGGGAAAGCGACATGAATTGCATGCTGAAATTGTTTACGAAAAGGCCTACTTTCAATCATAATAGAATTATAACCATTATTGACTGCTAATCGTTTTATAATATTGAGTTCTTTCAAGATAAGTATTTGACATTGGTATCGTGGTGATTCTATGTATAACACGGTTATAAGTAACTATTTCAAGTTGATATGGATGTGTGGAAAAATTGTTGATAGTAAGTTCTAGAGACCGGATTATATGCAGCCAAAAATTTGAATTATTCGCATTTATATGCAAGGTTTTTATCAACAATATGCAAGTTTTTATAGCTCAAGATAAAAACAGATAAATCCATAAACTTACTAAGTACTTTACAGAATTTTCAACTAGAAAAGTAATTTTTCTATCTAAACACACGTTCGTATATATTGAAATGCTTCTTTCTACATCAACTGATATTATGGAGTCTTTTTAAATTTAAAATATTCGACAATTCCGATAGATGCAACTAAATCTAAAGTTGTAGTTTCTAAGCTTTCGAAAGCTAGAGCGATAAAAGTATAGTTACATTTCGAGAAACATAAATGTTGAAGAAGCTCCTTGATGCTGAAAATTTTTTTGAGGATTCAATGTTCACACTAAATGTTACGTATTTCGGATATCAGTCTTTATATGCACAATAGAAAATTTTAAATTTTCACCAGCTTTTTGAATATAGTGCTTCTGAAATGAACAATATTGCTTTATTAACTGGAATTGTCTTAGGCGAAAATAAATCTGCTTGTCCCTCCTGTATAAATCTTGAAATAGTTGAGCTATTTATTTCCCGAAGCTATCTTGAGGCTATTAATAAGCAAGTGTCCCATTAGCTTTCGCTAAGAATTCCTATCGTTAGGTGCGCTAATACTGACCACGATAATCGGTCGTTTCGACGGCACAAATGTAAAAATAATCAGGCAATAATTTGCTAATTTTCTTCTCAACTACAATATAGGTAGTATCTACGTCTCGTTTTCTCAATCTTCTTGTGTCCGGAATATCAAATTTACAAAGTGCACACAAGATTTGAATTATTGATTGGCCAATTTATAGAAGAGAATATCAGCAGCTAGTAAGGCTCGGCATAGATCTTCGTTGCAAACTGTCTGGTCTCATTTCTTTGAGACAGCTTGTATATTCCCTAGTAGAAAAACACTGGTAATTTCTAAGTGTGAGCAAAATAACAATAAAGAGTAGAATATGCTAAGAATTAGACTTTTATGCAGACGTAGAGAAAAATGCTTAAAATATGCAAATATGCACTTGCATTGAAACCGGTCTTTAGTTATGTATGGGATAGTAATTGGAAAGAAGAAAAATCATGTCTATGGTCAATTTTGGTTATAGTTGATTCTGAAAAGTTAATGTAATTCTCAGTTTCCATTTCCAAAGTGAAATTTATGATGGTTGAATTGAATATATGAAGGTACTCAAGAAAACTAATTGTCTATTTGTACCTATGACGCTACAGATTATGTCATCCTAAACGCAACAAAATATGAACTTATATTAGTAGACCCAGTCTGAATTCAAAGTAATTCTCCTCATATCATAATTTGAACATAACTTTCAGAATGAATAACTTCCTAGGCAGATATATTGAAAATTGTCAAACCAAAATTCATAAAGTAAACAAAGAAGTTTATAAATTCTATCGTGGAAGTTATATTAGAATCTGTTTGGAAAGAAATATCAGGACATCTGAGTTTTGACAAACGAAAATCTGATTCTCAGTTTACAAATCATTTCCTAAAAGAAACTAGAAAAAAATTCAGCGAATTGAAAATGTAGTGTGCCTTTGAGCCTGTCGGCCTTTTTGAATTGTACCGAAAATGAAATTTGATGACAATTCTTGTGTTTCATCATCCCTTGGCATTCCAAAGAATCTAGAATGAAAGCTCTAACTTAACATTTGTGAAAATTTTAGGTTATGAAAGCAATTGCTGTTTTTCGTGGACCACCCTATATAACGCACATCATTCTTATGTCAAGTGTTTTACTTATCTGAAGAAGCCACAGTGTGGTGACACGCCTCATAACTTTGTCAATGTAGTGAAAATTTGAACGTAATTGTTTCATTTAATTGAAAAAGTGTATCAATTTTTATCAAGTGAAGACCTCAATCGAATTTTTGAATTGTGGAGGCCGTTACTTGATGTAGATCCATGATAAATGAATTCATTAAATTTATCAATTAATTTGAAATTAATTATTCAAACGTTCATTATCACTACTGTCACTAGTAATAATAATAATAATAATATTACAGTAGTGAAAATGGTTTGATCATGGGAAACTTTGAGTCCACTTTTAGCAGAGATTTTATGAATAATATTGAACAGAAAATTCATACACATCCACTCATTTCCAAATTTCTTTATTGGTATAGATATGTTGACGACATCTTAGTATGTTTCATTGAACTACTCGTCAATTAGACTTATTTGTTAATTTCATTAATTCCATCCATTTGAACATTAAATTCACGATAGAAATTGAACAGAACGATTCCATAAATTTTTTGGACTTAAAAATCACTAAACAAAATAATAATCATCAAACAGATAGCCATTAATAATTCATACAATCCGGATATGATAGATCTAATCATTCGTAAAAACTCTATCAGAAAGCAATAAATGAAGTATATCCTATTCATAAAGACTATAAAATATTCAACAGTTTAACATTCTGCGGTTCTGCAAGTACAAATATTAAATCCTTTTCGTCAAACAAAATCTTAATATAGCTTTCAAAACTTCTAATAACTTAGGTAAACATATTAAAAATAATAAATCTCGTGTTGGAAAATCAAGTAAATCAGGAATCTATAAACTCAATTGCGGTTCTTGTGATAAAATTTATATCGGTAGGACCTATAGGAGTTTTGGCATAAGAACATCTGAACATAAACGTAGCTTCGATAAAAATAAATCTGATTCAAATTATTCAAACCACCTAATAAAAGAAAACCATTCATTCAATAAAAACTTTGACATATTACATATAAAATCAAAAAGTTCAAAATTAGATCTCCTAGAAGCATTAGAAATAAATAGATTCAAACATTCGACAAGCTTTTGAATGAACAGGTAGATTTGAATTACTCACCCCTACTTAACTTGTTTAATTAGTTTTTATTACCTTTCATACTAACTGTACAATGGCTCGGTGTGGATTTTCCTGTTATTCATCCAACTTGTTCTACGATTTGTTTATAATACCATACTCTTCATTCTATTTTTCATTCTTGATAAAGCTGCTGTGTCAGCGAAACGTCGTCGAATTTTTTCAAATAAAGTGTAGATTAAAGTTAAACCTTGTGTTTTTATCTCATTCACTCAATCGAATTATTAATAAATTATCCTTTCAGGTAGTAAATTGAATGTTTCACGTGAATAGTTAATGTTTATTCAATTCATTACGAAACTGCATTAACGTATTCTTATACAAAGTGTAACCGATGAAATTCCGTCTAGAATGTACGTTAATTGATGAAACTTTGGTACGATCTCATTATTTCTCGCCGCAACGAAACTTTCAACAATGTAGGTAGTCGTACGAAAGTTTACAGTTTCAACCATCAATCTTCTACACTACTCCATTCGTTCTACGTTTTTCATCAATGATTCACGAACGGAAAATTTGAGCCCTAACAACATCAACATTTCTTCCAGAGTCCTATTGGCGTTGTACATAAATACGAAATATCGGGAATAAATTTCCGTTTTTCATTCAGTGCATGTATAATTATATCTTGCAAATATGGATAGAGCTTATGGAATTTTCCCCTATTTTCTTCAAATTTATCTCTTTAGGAGAAATAAAAAAAAACTTAAAATC
Source organism: Cryptolaemus montrouzieri (assembly GCA_013387265.2). Taxonomy (NCBI): domain Eukaryota; kingdom Metazoa; phylum Arthropoda; class Insecta; order Coleoptera; family Coccinellidae; genus Cryptolaemus; species Cryptolaemus montrouzieri. Next base: position 27,980,899 of record JABFTP020000144.1, on the reverse strand, counting down.
GCTTCGCTGTACCCGACCCCCGATTTTAATTCGGCGATTAATAATGGATGCGTTGTTGCTAGATCGGCGGGAAGCGGCGAGCTTGCGCCGCCCGCACGCCGCCTTTCGCGCGTTCCGGCCGGGGAATTTGACGGATCCGCCGCCCCAGTGCAAGTCGCGCTCTCGTGTCGTCTCCGCTTCGCATGTGTGTGTCGCGTGTGGTGCGTTTCCGACTTGACGCCCCCCTTCAACCCGCCGCCAAGTGTGCAATTGTGCGATGTGAGTGAACGGTGGGTGATGGTGGATCCCCTCAAGGTCTTCTGGGTGTTAACCAACAGCACTTACCTTGGTGAGTTGCGGGGAACTCGGCAGAAAGTTTTTTTTAATAATTGTTTCTGGACAAACTTTTTCCTCGGAAAAATGTTCTCGTTTGTATATTTCTCAGGAAAAAACTTTAAAATTTATTTTATCTCTTGAAACAACATCATGAATTAATGAGGGTTGAAAAAAATTGGACTGGGAATTTCCACATTATAATTTTGATGAAATTTTCAGAAATATTCGAGGTTGATGATTAAAAATTGAATGTACTCTCCGTTCCATGTTGATTATATATGCTCATGTTATTCTACATCATTCTTCGATCAATTACATCAATTTTCATTTCCTAAATTAGATTATACACGTAAATAATCAATAGCGAAACAGAAATTCCTGAAGAACATGGGATACACGTAATCTACAAAATATTGTATAGAAAAGCATGAATATAAATTTGAAATTTAATTTCCATCAACAAAATCCCAAAGCCAAAGTCAATAATTTAATATTTATTCGCCCTCCCTTTGATACTACATTTATCGCTGTTGATTTTCGTCTTTTCTCTTTTCCATTCACAACACGGGACGAAAATCAATAGAAATCTAGGAAATAATTCGCGATTCAGAATTAATTACCAATAATTTTATTCTCGACATCTAATATTGTGTTATATATTTGATTCAACTTTTTGGAGCTTTTTGAGAATGATGTATGTTACTCTCATCTGCCTGAGCGCTGATAAAAAGTTAATATAAATTACACTACCTCAAAATGTATTGAATTAAAGCATGTAAATGTATGACCGTTAATACACATCACCATCATACTATAATTTAGAGAATTTTCATGAACTGCAGACTAAGGATTCTTGTACGAATCTAGTTGATGTATTGTTCAATTTCTTATGACAATATCCAAAATATACACCATCTCTTTGTTAGAAAAGAGCGACTTGTGGAAATTTCCAAGGTTTTTTTAATTTTTTCCTATAGCTCCTGCAATTTTGAGATATTTACCCCAAGTTTAAGAAAAAGTTTACACCATACGTATGAGTTACATAATTTACATACTAATATAAACTGGGTGACTCACCAGTGGCGCGGTGCTCTGTAGCTCGTACACTCTTGAAGATTTCATTTTTGTTTGAACGGTACTTAGAAAGTAAAAATCTACTTCAGTAATTTATTTAGAAGTAAACAGGGTGTCCTAATTTTCTATGAAAAAAATCTTGATAGGTTTTTTCAAATTGGAAGACACTTTCTTGTTTCAAGAGCGTTCTAAACTCTGCTATAATGTATTTAAGTAATAAGTTTTTTTTTTGTGAGTAGTTTCGTCACTATATTTTTTTCCGTAAAAATTCATGAAAAAAGGCTCTCAGATCATCGCATGCTCCTTAAGCCAGAGAGGATGAACACTTTTTTCCTTACGTTTTCTTATTGGCCAAGGATAGCTTCATTTATGAATTGAAATAGATTATCCTCATTTTATACAGGAGTGACTCAGAAAAATTATTGTATATTGTAATTTTGAAAACATAATATCTTGATTTTTTCAAATGTAACACCCTGTATTTTATTATTCATGTCAACGCATATAATATTGTGTTATATTTTTGCAGAAGTAACCTTATCTTTATCTTCGATCATTTTAGAAAAATTCGATTATTTGTGAAAATTGTTGATGAAAATTCTATAAACCGTATCAAACTCATCAACATGCATCATTATTCGCACAGAAATTATTTTTGTCTGTACTGATTCAAGTAGTAAAAGTGAAACCTAAACAAGATAATTCTTTTAACAAATGATAAAATCAAGACGATTAAAATGTAATTCGTGGTATGTGTTGACAATTTTTTTATTTGTGCCTTCTGTCAGGTGTCCGAACATATCATATTCTGCATTTTATTTTTAAACTTTGTTAAAGTGAGGTTTGAACCCAATTTTCTCAATTGACTGCCATGGAGTTCTCCAAAGAAGAAATGGTTGATATGATTTTTAATCTGGGTGAGTGTGATGGAAATTCTTTGTTGGCAAGTAGAGTTTATGCACAAAGGTTTCCTGATAAGAGACATCCTGATGCAAGATGCTTTGAAAAACTTCTAATTAGATATATCGAATCGGGTGATATCGTTTACAAAAAAAATGAAAAACCAAAAACTGCTACAGCTGAAGACAACCAGTTATCAGTTTTGTTGACAGAGACAGACGACCCATATAAAAGCCAAAGATAGATTTCTCAGTTAACCGATCTAAGTCAAACTTCCGTCCGGAGATTCTTAAAAGTGAATAAATTTCGTGCATATTATGTACAGCTGCACCAGGAAATGAACAATCAATTGAGCAATTGGGCAAGTGACGAAGTAGCGGAAAATCCAAATATGTTTAGCAGAGTTTTTTTCTCGGACGAGGTAACTTTCCTCAAGAATGGCCTTGTTAACAGGTACAACTTTCATTATTACGCCACGGAAAATCCACACCACATGAGACAAATAGATCACCAGCATCGTTGGTCCTTGAATGAATGGGCTGCTATAGTAGATGGATACCTAATTCGGCCGCACTTTTTGGATGGGCACCTCAATAGTGAAATGTATTTAGATATTCTGCAAAATTATCTACCAATGTTACTTGCCGATGTATCAGAGCATATAAGACATGATTTGTGGTTTCAAAGGAATGGAGCATCTTCACATTACTCACATCAGGTTAGGGAGCATTTGAATCATGTATTTCCAAACAAATGGATAGGACGTGGTGGTCCTGTTAGATGGCCTGCTAGGTCTCCGGACCTTACAAGTCTAGTGGGGTTATATTGAAGGCATCGTTTACCAGATTCCTTCTACAACACAGTTAGATATGAGACAGAGACAACAGTCAGTTAATCCGCAAATGTTGTCGAGAGTTCAACTGTCATTCCTCAAAAGGATTGAGTTGTGTCAACAAAGAAACAGGCATCATTTCGAACACTTATTGAAATAGTTCAATATGTAGATCATCTCACCAAAAAACAATCTATTATGTAGTTCATACACGACTACCTTAAAATATCTCCATTTCTCTGATCAAGTATAATGATATGTCCTAATAAACTATTCTTTCGCAACCTCTGATTTTATTATGTTAGTTTATTTTTTTATTTCGAAAATGGTCGAAGATGAAGATAAGGTAACTTCTGCAAAAATATGGCACAATATTTTATGCGTTGACATGAATAATAAAATACAGGGTGTTCCATTTGAAAAATAAAGATATGATATTTTTAATATTACAATATTCAATATTTTTTTGAGTCACTCCTGTATAAAATGAGGATAATCTATTTCAATTCATCCATAGAACTATCCTTGGGCAATAGGAAAACGAAAGGAAAAAAGTATTCATCTTCTCTGGCCGAAGGAGCATGCGATGATGTGAAAGCCTATTCTCATGAATTTTTACGGAAAAAAAATATTGTGACGAAACTACTCACCAAAAAAACTTATTATTTAAAGACATTAGAGCAGAGTTAAGGACGCTCTTGAATCTTCAACAAAAAAGTGGCCTTCCAATCTGAAAAAGCTCCCAAGATTTTTTTATAGAAAATTGGGACACCCTGTTTACTGCAAAATAAATTGCTGAAGTAGATTTTTACTTTCTAAATACATTCGCATTCCTGAAAATTCAAAATTTGAAATTTATTTATGAATATGTAAAATAGAATATATTATTATAAGTGTTTCAATTTATAATACTATTATTTATTGAAATGATACACTTAATTTTAAAATTAAATTTAAATTATTAGTAATCTTAAAATTCACTTGAATGAGATCATTTAAATAAATACTGATTGATTGTTTGACCATTTGATATGTTAGAAAAAAAGTAGAATGCCTTTACGATTAAAACTTATTCAAAAAGTAAGAAAAACGATTTAAGATTCATTCCTCATCTGAATCATTGCAGTTGTTGCATACAAAATATGCACTATCGCCTTTTACACATTTTTCATGAGCCCATTTTTTACAAGCGAATCATTGAATCCACTCTTCACATGGTTTAGATGCTTCATAAGAATCAAGGCAGTAAATACAAAAACAATTGTTTTCTTCCTCATCACTATACTGCGTAGATACTATTCGAGCTTTTACTTTCAAATTTTAACTTTATTTTTATTTTTAACTTTCTTCGCTATGGACTATCAGTTAAAATTTCCGTGGATCTTCTCTTCCTTCCAATTCTTGTCTGCTTGCGGGGAGCTGCTTTTTCAAAAGGACGTATGGATTCTGGACAAAGAACAACTTCTGACGACGTAGAAAGAATCGGTTGATTTGACGTTGAATTAGTTACAACTGAAGTAGAAGATACTACCTGAGATGGATTTAATGTTGATGGAGCTAATGTCAAATCATCACTTGTTTCTTCTTGTTGAGCCTCAACAGCTAAAGGCAAATTATCACTAGAAGTTTGATTTTGCTCAAGTCGTAATGGTCTGTCTGAGAAGTATGACGGCATTTATTTATTAGTATGTCGGTCTTTCTTTTGTAGTGACGAACCATTTTGAACCGACAGAATCTGCAAAAAACGAAATTTTTTCATTTTGTACTATGCGAAAACATGCCCCGCATATTATGCGAAAACGTGTCCCAAGGCAATTTCAAAGTGGATCTGCGGGTACACATATGAAAAAATACTTTTGAATATGCCTAACATACATAAATCTTTGAAGAAAGAGTATATCTTTTATCTTCTTTTATGTAGTAGAAACACTTAATAATCACTTTATCAGCGAATATTTCAGGCGCTCAAAAATTTACTTTTCAGGCCAAAAACAGGATTTTTGTAGCTTATTCCTCGACGCGCTTTCCGAAAGCACTGAAACGTCCGTGAAAAGGACATCGACTTTAGATGCATCGGAACGCATAGGAATTGGCGCACACTAGTGGCGCATAGGCGAAATAATGCCTATACGAAAACTTGCCCTGTGCGAAAACTAGCCCAGGTGTCCCCTACTACTAGTCTTTATTGTTTCTAGATGGAAAAGACATTTTTTGAATTTTTTTCATAATCTTTTCCCAGTTAAAGTGAGATGAATTTTTATACGGTTATCGACTGTATTATGCAATTGCGAAGTGAACGCAATATTGAATTCCGTATCCATCTGATGATGGATCCGCTCTATTTGCATATCTTTCCCACTTATTTGAATTGCACGTAGTCGTCTCGGTTTTGGAATTACCGCGAATTTTAAAACCGTTATAGTTTTATGACCCTACATAAATTTCGTCTTTGGATCCTTTTATAGTTCGCCTTTCTCAAACTGAATTCGGGCATATTTCGGCGCTTCGAATTTACCGAACTTATACGCGATTCTTTGTCGTCCCTCATGAAATTTTTCACGAAGCGACGGGATACCGATACTAAACGGGCGCTATCTTATGAATAAGTGATCACGAATAAGTGCGGACAGAATCCTAGATTCCGATATAAATAGTGCAGGCGCAGTGGGAAGATGAAAGTTAAGACATTTTCATATAAACTGTACACCAAAAGATAGCTGCTTAGTCATTTGCTATCATGAACCATTAGTGAGCCATCCAGAAATGAAAGCCTTTCTTCGCATGAACAGTGATTTCTCCTCCGGTCTCCTCTAGGCATATGTACGTTGAGTATAGCTACAAAAACTCAATCCTCCATTCTTCTAATACTTCCATTCGACTTTTCTCGGCGACAAAAGAGGTGCAACGTCCACGTTTAAGAGCATAGGAGCTCAGTATGTAGGATGACTTGACACTGCCATTCTCGAAGAACGATTGCGTATAGATTAAACATTCATCTCTTGGGCTTCATGTGAGGCATTTCTCAGTTGGCAAGCTCGTTGAAACATCTTAACTATTCTCTTTCTGTCACGAATACATTGACCATCGCTACACTTACTCGATTTTGTTTAATCTCCAAAATTCCATTCTTGGCAATGCTAGCTTTCTCGCTTCCACTTTGAACGAGCTGCATGGTTGGTATTCAAGAGCCTTAGTATTCGGGTAGTAAGACAATTCTAACAACAATTTCTGGATAGACTTGCGGCTGTATATAAGACATTTATTAGAAAGCAAGTATAAATGAGTTCTGATTTATCGTTAAATTTATGATTGTTTGGAGCCGCTATATAACCACTAATTATATATATATATATATATATATATATATATATATATATATATATATATATATATATATATATATATATATATAAGGTGTCCACTATTGGGTTTTGAACTATACCTGTTCTATATATGTTGAACATCAAATCTAACCTAACTAAAAATTTCCCGAATTGTGCCTAATGTTCCTAGCATAATCTCCTGTCACAAGACAATTCACTTTTATGTGAAACACCAGATCTTGATATTTGACAATTTTATCATTATAAACTTTTCCGAATATTCATCGACTTGTGTAGAAATGTCAATGATCTTCTGAAAGTCCTCGATCTTGGAAGATACCAACGTGTGACTGAGGAACGAGAGTGGTGGTACCTGTAATTTGAGAGCATAGTGCGTATCTTTGTGTCTGTTGATTTATGATGAATCAAGGACCATTTGACTATGCCAATTACCAGAAGGTATTTGTTAGTTATCCTTCTTCCTGGTTTCAAAAACTTTCAAAACTTTATAAAATTGGTAAGGGATTTCGTTCTCTAATCAAACCTAAATTTGTCATGAATAATTAAAGCATTCATATTCATTTCAGTATTCTAATTCAAATTGCAACATCTGAAATAATTCCAAACAGAAGAGGCATTTTTAAATTAATTATCTGAGTTCTTTTGATTTCCTCTTTGTTATAATCTCATAAAGTTCATGCTTTTAATATCGGCTTTGAATTGAAGATATCTGCAGAATTCATGTTAATTTATTTTATTCACTTAGAAGGCATTATATTATATATTCGAAAAAGTGAGCTTTTATAAAGATATTTGTAAGGCCTTTGTGCTTCTCAAATCTAACAATCGTGCTATTGAAAATGAAAAATCAGCTCTGATGGTATAAAACTTTCCAATATCGAAATTGAGCTGATGTGTTAAGGAGATTCATATAAATATCTTGTATTTGTATAAGAAAATATGATTAAGCATAACACTACTGAAGAATATAATGCAAGAGTATATTATACAAGACAAAGATTTATAATCAAGAGTTATCTAACTAGTAAAAATCTTATCGGAGCTTTTGATTCTTTACGGTTCCTATTCAAGCGTCCTATTTTGGTATTATTAAATAGTCTCCCTGATTTCAGTGGGTTCAAATGTGAATCAGAAAATAAATCGGAAGATTCACTTCCTACATACCTTGAGGCAAGGTTTCGTTGAAAGAAATCTGCATAGTCAATAGATTATTCTTTTCTGTTCTCAATTTTAGAAGGAACATAGAACATCTGAATTGCACAGTATTGTTGTTGCTGTGTATTGTAATATCACACCTTCGTTTTCTTGGAAAATTAATCAAAGATAGCAAGTTGCATGTGAAGGAATTGTGCGGAAAATAGCCCAAAGAATTACTGACTGATCATAAACACTGCGCCAAGAAATTAACGCACAAAATTCATATTCATTCAAAAGAAGTTCGGATATGTTGAAGAATCATATTTTAATGTGATTCAGCAGCACTAAGAAATGCTTGAAAACAATCGAAATGGTACTCATAGAAATTGAAATAAAACTAATAATGAAATCTACAATTTATACTCAATATCAGTTATCTTATAGCATTCCAAATTTCGATCAGTCTGTTGCAAACCTCATTCACGGTAACTGGTTGGTTTTTACTGGCTTCTCAATCCTCTATTGATAATCTTCTAGATATGTTGAATGGGATTGAGATCCGGACTGCGTACTCCATTGAAGTGATCTTAAATGTTGTTTCAAACGATATGTGCTTGGTGTGGTCTTGCGATTTCAAGCATAAATAAAAAGCTTTTACACATATTTGCCGAATATGGTACATCACGTTTATTTATTTCTTTCATTTATTTATTTATTTCTGCAAAACAAAGGAACCCCTACAGAATAAACCCAATTACCTGGTTTCACAGAAAATGATAACAGAAAAATAAACACAAGTGAAACTGTCATTAGAAATGAAAATTATAACTTTCATAAAAATTCAGGAGAAAAAAGACTCACTAAAGATTACAGAATCAAGCAAAATATCATGAAAACTAAAAACTACTACAATGAGGATGATTCAGATCTAATGAGATATGCAATAATATTATTTTTGAAAAATATCTATACTGGCAATATGCCAATTGTACAGACGCTTAATTCGCAAGAAAACTGAATGAACATAGAAGAGTGCATTTAGACGTCTAGGATACGCGGGAATATTGAAAGTGAGATAATTAACAAGCGGAAAACTAAAAGAATGATGTGAAATTGGATAAAGAAATACAGTGTCGAAAAGGACTCTCCTCTGCTCCAGGCTCAAAATTTTGCGATAACGCAAATTTAATTGATAAGCATGGTTGGGACTAAAACTTTCTTTGGACTCGTTCAATTCTGTCAATATACTTGTAATAGTAAGGGGACCAAACAGGTACAGCATATTCCAAATCGAATATCCTCACCAACGAGAAATATAGCATTTTTAAAGACTTTGGATCACTGAAACTTTTAGTAAATCTTAGAACGAAACCAATTATTTTGGAAGCCTTAGAAACTATATGATCAATATATATGTATACTCAAAGGAAAACTTAGAATCAAGATATATACCAAGATCCTTAATTTGGTTTACCCTCCCAATTACAAGCCCATCAACAGAAAAAATAACATCGAAGACATTGCCTCTTTTTGTAAATACCTAAATAAATACCTACTTTGACAAAGAGAGAAAAGTCTGTCAAGATCACTCTGACACCGCAAAATATCATCATAGGACCGAATAGCACTGTACACTCTAAGATCGTCGGCATATAAATGATACTTTGTATAAAGAAAACATTTCGAAATATCATTAATGTAAATTGAGAATAAAATGGGACCCAGATGTGACCCTTGAGGAGCACCAGAGGTGACACGAATAAAACGAATGTGCTTCTTAAATATCTGTAACGTACCTCAGAGAATTCGGGATTCAATTAATTATGATGGCCAGATCAGTGCGAGCTATCTACCAAACAGCCTCCAACCAATTGACATGTTCCCTGGCAGAATCAGCCTCTTCATTGTGCTCCGGTTAAAACTGGGCCTCTCTGAGGTGTTGTTGTATTCGAGGGCGTCTTGTAGTAGCGAATCGTTATATCAACGAGGAAATCTTGAATACCGTTTGGATCATTCTGAAGACAGAATGGAATACTTCAAGCCTTTGGTCTATTCTTGTAGAAGTCTAACCTAGGTTATCTAAGACCACTGCGTCAGAACATTCTGCCAAGGTTAAATGTAGTGGTTCTCCTAGCATTATTATCGATACTTAAAATTTTCATGGGAAACAAGCGTTACTAGCAAAAATTGATCAACAATTACTGTTAACGATATGTGGCAGGTTCTTGCAATTGCAGTCTCCTCATGTTAATTTATTTGCGCAGTGTACATAAAACCGCTTCCAATAGATGATTAATACACCATTTTTATTTTGAAATAACATTACCAGACATACGTAATATACGAATAAATATGATGAAAAAGGTTTCTAAACACATGAAATTAACTGACGAGAAGAATAATTTATATGAACAATTACAGAAGATGACAATCATCAAATCGTAATATTCTTCGTCAGTTTATTTCCGAGGTAGATTTATGAGTTTTTCCATTGTAAATGCTGCTGAGAACTGATTCAATTCAGGAATGTATAAAATATAATTTGTCCGAAATTTAAGCATAGGTATTCTTGGCAGTCGTAGATTCGGTCATCTTAGCACTGAATTCTTTTAAGAAGGAATTCTATGATTGATTGTGTCATTGATTTTGTATATATATATATATATATATATATATATATATATATTATTATATATATATATATATATATATATATATATATATATATATATATATATATATATATATATATATATATATATATATATATATATATATATATATATATATATATATATATATATATATATATATATATATATATATATATATATATATATATATATATATATATAGGTTGGTATATTTTCATGTCAATTTATGTAATCCTAATATATAACGAAACCAGGAAGTGCTATTTTAGAGTGAAGTTATAAACTTATCAAAGCATTATAATACTTTCCTAGATCATCCATATTTCTTTTCTTGCTTCAGGATTTAATTTTTTATATGGAAGTGACCGGAATTAACTCCGTGATGACGTTCCTCTTTGTGGACGTTTGAGGATCCTTGCAAATTCGAGTTTCTCGATGAATCGTCCCAACGATCTTGATATCTCCTTCATTATATAATGTCGAAATCATGAGGGCGCCCCGTTTAGATTTTTATGGATTAAGTCTAATAATTCATCGGGAAAAGGATTAATACCTTCCCATTTCGTCCTTCTTCTCTCAACGTCATATCTTGATTACCTAATAAATCCTTCGCCAAGCTTGCCATTCTATCTGAATAGGGCTAATATAAGAGAAAACCAACTTCATAAGCTTCATTAATTACCGAAGACGGTGTAACGTTTCACCCCATCGGTTTTTCAGGGCTTTCGGTATGCTTTCACCGGCTACCCGATCCGACCCAATTCGAGTTTCCTTTCTACCGAAATGAAATTGATTATTTTGTATAACACCTGACCTAGGTCGGATTTCATACATTAAGCAGTCTTTCCGGAGCGTATCGAAGGCTTCCCGGATACTTACGTAAAGTCGATGTTTATTTCTTCGATATATCCGAGGAGTATAAAGTGAGTAATCCTAAATTAAATTGCATTTAGAATTTGCTGGAATTGATTTTGATAAAGTGAGGATTAAATTTCAATGACTGAATGGAATAGGTGGATTTCATGGAAATTTTTGAAATGTGGACAATGAGCTCAACCATCAGTTTGAGGTATTTTAAGAGTTTATGGATTCGATTTTAGAAAAGTTCTCGTTGATTGGAGAAAAAAATTAGACACATTGAAGTAGTGCCAACATCTATTAAACTATAACGCGAGGAAAAAACTGAGTTCGTCACTGGATTCTAGGCAAACATACCTGTGGAATACAGTTTCAGCGTTTCCTATATATTTCGCCATCACTGAATTACCAGGATTATCTGAAAATGACATCAACTTGTATCACATAAATTAACCCCTGGGGAGGATGGCACCAAGGCGCTACTAGGGGGGTGTGCATCATAACTCATTAGGTTTTTCTGGTCAGTCTGGTCTGGAACATTGTCACTAGCTGGCGGTAGGTTACAGTTATATACATCCCTAAGGTGGATAAATCGAGCATACAGCCAAAATCATTCAGAGGGACAATTCTCATGTCTTTCGTTTCGAAAATTTTTGAGAAAATCAGACGGATTCTGGTCCGAGGCTGTATCCCTGAAGCCTGTAATTGAACATTAACACGCCTTTCAGAATTATAAATTAACTAATCTGGCACTCAATAATCCAGTTGGAAGAATCTTTTAGTCTCTGGACCGCAAGGAGACTGCAATCATCATGGACATAGAGGGAGAATTTAATGTGGGCATCACGTGTTTACTTCAGCGAATTCAAGAGCTAAAGGAATAGCAAATGTTACTGTGGAACGGTTCAGCATTATACTAAATGCCAGAGTGATCAATACTTCCCTGAAGTGTGAAGTAGTAATAAGACCGACGGGGGCTCTCTTCAGATACTCCTATCCTCTTTTCTCTAGCTCCTACTGGTTGATTACTTACTAGCAGTTATCGGCGCGGAGTACTGGGAGTTTACGTCCGAGCTGAAGCTTATGGTATAGTTATTCTCTCTGTTTCATTTTAACCACCCAGAGGTATTGTGACAAAGAAGAAAGCCCACAAAACTATTATGGCGCCATTTACCAGGAAAAGGAAGATATTCGTATCACCCCCGATCTAACCCTGTTTGTTCTGATTGGGGGATTCATAATATCTGGAGGTGGTCTTGGACAGTAAGATGATCTGGATTTAGCACCTGGAAAATAATACAGAATGCTAGGGAATTCGTATAGACATGTCTAGGACCTGTGGATTGAAATGGCGAGTTCATTGGCTACATGTGATGATGGTGAAAACCACGTATCACTTATATCAGCCTTACTTGGTAGGATTGTACCCTTGAAAAGTATTTTCAACATGGAGTATTTTCAGATCGTCATTCCTAGTATCCAGGAATGCACTTGCTCCAAGAACAGCCTCTTGAGGGTCCCTGTTGATACACGGACGACTGTTGGCCTACAGATGGCTTCAAAACTGCCTAAGGTATAGAAGCTAATATACACGGTCGAGGAGCTGCCAAGGAACAGTTTATCGGTCTTGGCGGACTTGCGACTGCTTTTCAAGGAGAAATATTCGCAATCGACTATCTGTGCTTCTTGAGGAGGAATTGACATGTAGATCATTAAAAATCGTTATAGATAGCCTAACTGAATATGAATGTATGGGAGCATTGGCTGAACCTCGCAAGTCCTAGACACTCTCGGTTTGCTATCATGGGGCACTGCTGCCTCAAAAAACTCCTACATACGTAAGGATTGACCGAGGACATTCCATTTAGACTATGCGAGAAGATGGGGGGTCAATGGAACACCTCACGTCGAATACCCAGCTCTGGTCAGAATCAGGTTTGAGGAACTTGGGTCTCATAAACCCTATTAATCTCTCTTTCACTAAGTTTCTAATCTTTATAAGGAGAATGGAGCTCGAAGGTGCAATTCTCTATGGAGTGTACTACAGAAGACCTTCGAATTGCATTGGCGGAGGTGTAAATTAGTCTCTGCTCAAATTGAATCTAACCTAACCCTTATGAGAAGAATGGAGCTTAGAAGTGAAATTTTAGGTGGAGCGTACTACAACAGACCATTGGTTTGCAGTGGCGGGGATGTTAATTAATTCTCGCTCAAATTAGGAAAAAAAGACTACATGTACTTTTCACTAGTAAAGGATTTATCATTATTGAAATGGAAACTTTGAGATGTGAATATATCTAAATTGTAAATTAAACTTTTAATCTCTCACAAACCGTCACGTACAGCAATCGCTGTTTACTAATGCGGATAATTCAACCTATTTAACAATATTTCAGTCGAGGGAATGGCGGTAAGGAAAACAACGCAGATTCGAAACTACTTAATGAACAAATATTGATTCAGTTCAGTTTTTCTCAGTTTGCGTTCTCTCACATTCTGACGTCACGTCGAGTTCAAATTAGACTAGTTCCTCGTAAAGATACAATGAACGGCGTTTGAAAAAGGAAATAAACTGACTGCCACATCGCCAATGCATGGCTTTTCCAAGTTTCAATTTTGAGAGTCGTTATCGTTACTACATAGTTAGGAATGCTGCGGGCACGTGGTGATAATTGCTCATTAGAGTTGATATTGTGCTACCGTTTGAACGGCTTATATTCCTTAGTGGAAAATGGTTTTCGTGAGTTGATTTTAGATGCGCTATAATTCTTTAGTATACGTTGCCAACTTAGCGAATGGTGGTTTTATTTGTGTAGGAAAAAATGTTGTTTAACTTTGCAATGCAGAATTCGAGCTAAGGGAACAATCAGAAGACTCTGATACTAGGTAATATTTGAAAGGTCATTGTGGAAAAAATATTTGTTATTTCAGTGCAAAAGAAATTTTTTTTCAGAATCATATTATTTTGTCGGTAAGATTGGCTATGTTTCCATTGTCTAGCATCAGCAATTTTGAAAAAAAGTTCTGAAAGTACGTCCACGCTGTGCGAAATCAAACAGAAAATTGTGTGGAAGAATATATAATCCATATGAATGAACTCAATGATTTTCACATTCATTCAACATATTAGAGAAAAAAAGAAAATCGGGATGGGAAATTCGAAGAAAGAATCCTTCCGTTACCCGAACGCATTCCCCGAAATGTTGTTACTTTGTAAAGAACTTTTCGTTCTTAGTTAGAAAATTCATAACGTGCGCCGAAATCGTTTTTGAGTTTTTGAGCCGATCGAAAACATACTTTAGAGCGATTCTTTCAATATTTATTTAGTCTTGTCATTTAAGCTTAAATTAGGTAAGAATCTCGGAATTTGAGATACCCAGCTGTGAGTCTGCAAATACTTGTATATTGACACCCCAAAAGTTGTCTCAAAACCTACAGTTGGTAGGGTGTACGCAACTATAAAATTTCAAGTTCAAAGGATTTTCGCGCTTTTTTTTTGTAAATATCTCACTTCCTATGGGTTTTTGACAATTTGCATTTATTATCAATATTGGAGAGTAGAAAATTCTCTACACATTTTGTTTGGAACATTTTTTATAAGATGAAGTTTCAATACAGCCAACGAGACAACTACAACATTTTTTTAAAGGTAATTCTTTCGGTGTTGCTTCATAGATTGCATTCAGTAGAATTTGACATTTTTGATTCCGTAACAAGATTCAAAGTTTGTTCATCAATTCACAAAAAGTATAAATTTTTTTTCGAAAATTAAATAGATTATTGAGTAGTTAACCTGAAACTTCAAAAATCAAGTCCAATTTTTCCGATCACCAATATTATGATAGGTTCAGTAATCTTCAGGTGTTAATTTTTCCGAAGATGACCTAGAAAAGGATTTTATAAACACAATTTAGAGTCAAATAACACTCGTCCCCATTTCGATCTGCTATGAATTGAAACCGAAATAGCCCTAAATAATTCATCGCAAGCCAAACACCTAAAACATTCTTCAGCGGTACTTCTCCAAAAAGGGTTCAATAGTTTTCAACCAAGAAATTCGAAAATACAACTTTAGAGTCCATTAAATTTTAGTCCGCATCTGAAGATATCATATTCACCAAAGCAGACAAAAGTTATAGCTTCAAATAAAGCAGATTATTTATTGAAAACCCAAAATTTTATTGAATCAGGTAGTTATGAAAAAATTGATAAAGATCCAATTAGTAAATTTCAATCCATTGTAAGAAACGCTTTAAAGTATGCCGAGTCTATAATACCTACCAACCAAAAATATAAACTTTTCATTAACAACCCGCAATCACCAAAACTTTACTCCCTCGTCAAATTCCATAAAACAGGTCATCCCATTCGATCAGTAGTTTCATATTTTCAAGCTCCAGCTGCAAAATTTCCACGCTTTCTCATAGAAATCATTCAACAGTACGCTAATTTTGAACCTAAATTCTCAATAAGAAACTCTTCAGTCCTAATAAATAAAATTCAGCAAACGATACTACCACCGAACGCTAAACTTATGTCATAGGACGTAGTAAATCTCTTCTCTAGTGTTCCACCAAGTGATACAGTGAAACACATCAACAATGCTCTTAAAATTAATAGAGTCAATCCGGTGAATCAATCAGAAATCTTACACCTTTTAGAAATTTGTTCAGAACAAAATAATTTTAACTTCAATGGAGTATTATATAATAGTAAAAAAGGTTTAATCATGGGTAATCCTCTGAGCCCTCTACTCGCTGAAATTTTCATGGATAATATTGAAAAACTATCCAAGAACATCCGTTATTCAAATACTTTATTTATTGGTTTAGATATGTCGACGATATCATTTGTTGTTTCACTGGCACAAACAGACAATTAGAGTCATTCAAAACATTCATTAACAGAATTCACGATATTAATAAATTCACGTTAGGGATATTAACTGAAAACTCCACCAACTTTCTGAATTAAACTATTACTTAAATTAACGGCAAACATGATTTTTCCATTTTTCATAAGCCATCGCAAACAGATATTATTATTCACAGCTCATGTATACATCCTTATTCACATAAATCAGCTACTTATAATAGTATGGTAAACAGATTCATTAATATCCCAATGTCACAAAATAATTTTATAAAAGAGTTCACACCCCACGAGAATATAGAAACCAATTGTGCCAACTTAGTAACACCAAAAATGTTGACAATAATTTTAAGCAGATTTCCTAAATAATGTCCGGTACTTTTTTGATAGAAAACAATCTTTTCGACGAGGAAATACCGTCTTCCTTGAAAGAAATCGAATTCGGCTCAAAATTTTTCTTGGAGATTCTTTCGTAATGTATAAGGACCCATATAAACGAAACTTGAGTCCAAGTTTTCCTTTCGTTTGTTCTAATTATCCGAAATTCGTATGAGAGATTTTTCACTTACAGGACAACTGTTACATATCTCTATCGATGAAAAGAAGTCATTTCATTTTTAAATACTCATAGATGAACCTGTATTTGCATTTTATATCACAATCTATACGATTCTTTAGTGCAGTAAGTGTTAATGAAAGATCAATAGTTTCTAATATTATCCTATGAAATTTTTCGCACGCTATCTAAGGATTCAGATAGAATGAACTATTCAATTTCACCTTTTCGACATAACCTTTACTGGGAAAAAATTTTCATTCAATTCTTGATACACTTCAACTCCCAAATGTACAGGGTGAGCCAATTTCGATGTATTTGTACGGCAGCTATGCGAAATATTGCAGATAGAGAAAAATGAACCCCCTTCTCTGCATCTTATTTTCGGGAAGTAGTTTAGTGATGCCAACATTTTGCTGATATCCCTTTCCGTTCTGGACTTTCCTCAATTTTGGGAAAATCGTCCTTCCCGGATATCTCGATCATCATCGAAGTTACATAAAAATAAGTTTGACATTCTTCATGCACTTTTTTGGGTAAAATACATTGCTGTGTGAAAAAAATTTTTTAGCTCAGCGGTTTTCGAGTTAAAATGCAAACATGTTTTTTTCAAATTACGAACCATAGGAAATTTTACCCCTATTGGATGCAGTAATTTGTTTTCGTTTCAAAAATATATAATACTTGTAGTCAATTATTGCACTCAATACCTATTTTCAGAGAAAAACCTCAAATTGCCACAATTCCATTCATTAGGTGCATGCCCATCAACGGTTCATATTGTTCTATGAATGAAAACCACAGATTTCAAAATATTCTATCTAAGAGCATGGTTATTTCAATGGTTTCAATCAATTTAAACCATACTGTTTAACTGTGGTCTCAGAGTTTGACACTTACTATTCCAATTTCAGTATAGGTATTAATGTTTAATTGAATATCGAAATAGCTGCTTGTTAATTGTATGTTCCAACTATTACATTTAAGAATTTAATGACCAGAGACTTTGGTTGTTTCAAGATGCAGAATAGAAATCATAACTATGAAAATTATGAAAAGTTCGGTATGATGGAATGTTATATTCTTAGTGGGTATGATTCAGCAGCAACGGCCGAAACATATTTAAATCAGTATCCTGAAAGGCACCAGCCAAAAACATCTATTCTTCGAAGAATGAGAGAGAATCTTATCAATATTTGCTCATTCAGAAAATCAAGAAATAAAAAATATCATGTAAATGATAGAGAGGAAGCAACGATCGAAGTGATAGGTGCTGTAACCTTAACCTACGTTGGCATTACAAGTGAGAAACTGGAATCATTCTTGAGTAGCAATAATTTCAACATAGTTTTCCAAACTAATAATAATTTAGGCAAATATATAAAAAATAATAAAACCAAACCAGGTAAAAACAATGAATCAGGTGTTTATAGATTGAATTGCAATGACTGTGATAATTTCTACATTGGTAGAACACATAGAAATTTTAATATTAGAATATCGGAACATAAACGCAGTTTTTCAAATAAAAAATCAGATTCAAATTACGCGAATCATCTCTTAGAAAATAATCATTCTTTCGACCCACAGTTTGAAATTTTGCATACAGATAATAAATATTGGAAGGTAGATCTTTGGGAAACTTTAGAAATCAATAAATACAAACACTCAGGTAGACTCATCAATGAACAAGTCGATTTAAGCCGTTCACCTCTATTGAATCTCTTCGGGGAGCAATCTATTCTTCAATTTTATTGGATGTACCTGTCATAAATAACTACTTAATAATGATCAACCCAATAAGCTCAAGAACATTCATACTTATATTCTCATTCTTATTTTCTGTACATTCATTCGTCTGAAGAAGCTACGGTGTAGTGAAACGCGTTACGAATCGCAATTATTAAGTAAAATTCCTTAAAACACAGTACTTGTTTTTATTATCAAACTAAAATGCATATTTTACCATATTTTGGTGCCTAATATCATAATATACGTAGAACAGAAATCCAGAAATAATATTTTTCGCAATCTTGAAATATTTGAGGTGATAAAAACTTTATGTAAATCCAATTTATGATTGATACGGTACGAATTTTCCATGGAAAAATTTTGTTGTCAAATCCGGAGATATTGTGATAGATCGCAATGTTTTTACTGGAGAATCTTTGAATAAGTTGCGTATTTGAAAAATACTAACACAAACACTTAATTAGAGTAAAATGAAAGGTTGCCACTGCTCTGCTATGAAAAATATCATTAGGAAAGTATATTTGTATTTTTGCTTTTTGAATCGTATTCAAAATGTCTCATTTATATAACGCTCTAACACTTATTCACATAATATAAATACTACAATTTGATTCCAAGCAATGACGAAATGGGGCGAAATGAAGAACACTAATGAATTTCTTCTATCGTCTCTGGAAGAAATGGAGACGAGAATTTCAGAATGTCAGCCAATTAGTTTAATTTCCTCATGATAGCGTTGCAGTTGCTAATGCACTTAAATTCAACATCGCCTCTTATAATTGCAGGCTGATTTATTACCTTTCTTCTGCTCGTACGTTTGTTCTGGGTGATTATGTTGTGTTGCTCAGGATGATTACGGCAATAATGCAAATTCTCGGCAAAATGAAGGTTCCATAAATTTTCCAGGGCACTTTGACGTCAGTGTCGGAGTAAATCAAGTCGGCAAAGCGTATTGGTACACAGTTGAAATAGGAGAACGGATTCCATTGTACTAGTTCATATTTGATGTGTGATTCCGTTTTCATCCCTTAGGAGGAACGAAGCCGACCACCGCCGGTGTCGGCCGTTGTTAGATCTCAGAACGGAAGGATAAAACGTATTGGATCTAACCCCGAGTGTGAATAGTATGCGCACTTCTCCTCTAGTAGAAATTTTGGAAATTTGAAATGACGAAATACCGAAGAAAATTTCCGTATTCTCAACTGATAGGAAACTGATTCAAGACTTCTCAAGTATTCAACGTAAAGTATGGAACTTTTTCAAGAAGTTCATAAAGATGAACTTTTTCAATAAAACCTAGTCAAGAGCTCATTAATTACTATATTTCCCCAGGAGAAGGAACACTGTGGACTCATAATTCTAAACAAACTGATAAACTTAAGTATTCTGTTTTATGTAAACCAACCCACTTCAACTATTGCACCTGAAAAGTTTTCTCAGAAATGCACCGTATGTACATGAAAGTATATGACTCTTTGAGAAAATATTCTTGGCATAAGTCTTTAAGGTTTACTGAAGGATTATATTGAACGAGGAACGAAGCGGTTCCATTCTTGTTAAAAGATACCGGTGAACATGTTTTAGTAGTTGCAGTGTACTATTGTACAATTCGTATTATGGAATTTTTCTATTACAGTCTCGATAATGCGTTGTATGTATGGAGTATTTTCGACCTTTCTCGAGCATTTGATAGTTTACCTTATGAAGTTTCTGTGGTGTTTTTGCACTCACACCACATCTTCCTGAAGGGAGTTTTCAGGCAAACTCGATGATTCTATATTCAAAGGAAACAGTATAAATTTGAGGGTGTCACATGGATACGTTCTTGGACGTTTTTTTTTCAATCATCATCAACGATATTCCTATTCGTTCACGAAGGAAGATGGCTGATGAGAACATATTACAGCATAATCAGCATTACTGACCCTGGACAAGCTCTTTTCCGATCCACTCTCCACCAATCCGACCGGATTGTACCAATACTACGTGGTAGTATTGATCGGATACCCATCTCCTTTGAGGAAGGATATTTTGTTCCACGAAATGTTGATACTCCACTGCTTCGTCTCCAAAAGTCCATCTCTAAAGCTTTCAGTCTGTCTTTTTCTCTTCTCTTTGTGTGAGCTCCCACGTTTCTGCCCCATAGGTTGTGATAGTTTCGAATATTGTGTCGTAGATGAGATGTTTAGTTCTTTTTGTTAGTTTTTTTGAATTAAATTGACGAATCACCTTCTTGAGCTATCTTGTTGGAGACGTCGTTTTAACTTTTTTCATTTGCCGCAAGTGTAACGTCCAGGTACTTGAAGGAGTCACTGTGCTTTATCGTTTGGCCAGAACTTATTTCCAAGTCGCTCTTATCATCAGAGCCTACTGTCATGTATTCCGGTTTCCTTGTACTCAACACTTTACCAAATCAAATTCTTCGAAATACTTCAAAGTCTGTAGCATATAGCTAGCATTATCCCTGTCACCAGCAATCACCACTTGGTCGTCAGCAAAAAGGAGTGTACAGAGGAGGTCGTCAGCAATTGGTAGCCACGTACCATAACATCTTCTTTTCCACGTTCTCAGTGTTTCGTCAAGATATATTTTAAATAGTAATAGAGCTAGAGAGCAACATTGTCGAAGCCCTTTGGACACATCAAATTCTTCTGAGAGCTTTCCACTCATTTTAATTCCACTTATACAGTCACTATCAAGATGTTTCACAGCTTGTATGTAGGTCTGGCTGATACCGCTCTGTTTCATCGTGTACCATAACTTATTTAATAGTACGGTATCATACACTTTCTGCAGATCTACAAATATTAAATGTGCTTCTCCACTCCTCACTACTCTTTTCTCTTTAAGAATTTTCGAAGTAAAAATACCGTCAGTAGAAGAGCGACCAGCTCTGAAGCCATTCTGCTCATCAGAATCCTCGAATTCGACCTCAATTCTCCTCTACTCCGCTACGCCAGTCCCAAGCCTGGGGCTCCATCACTTAAGAAATTTATAAGGAGAAGAGGGAGGAGTACCAACCTCGTAAAAAAACCAGGGTTCATCTGGCCCGGATGATAATACCCTGTTAAGGCCCCTATCTAGGGTACAGGCGAAGGGAGGATCGGTCTCTAGAGTCCAGAAAGACAACCGGTCTAGGGGAAGATAATCCTGAAAAAATTCCTGGTCCTCCAAGTATGTGGGTTGGAGCGATGGACAACAGCGATAAAGAAGAAATATAAATGGAATATAAAACCCTGGGAGCAATATAATGAAAGAATACTTGTGGTTGAGCTTGTTAAAAAAAACACGAAAAAAAAAGAACGAATTCTTTGATGATCTTTCGAGAATATTAGCTGATGAATGCAGTGATTTAATATACTTAAGCGTTTGTTAAGAGTGAGTTCGTAGAAACAGTAAACAACCAGGCAGGTTTGAGAGCCAATATTCGAGCCAGTTTTACCCAGAAATCGATTGCGAAGCAGTTTAGCACGTTCTTTCAGAGACGTGAGTTTTGTTCCCCCGACTAATATATTTATTGGAGAGGAGTTCCTATAATCAAGAGCTTTTATGATTGCCTTACGTTTTTAAATTTTTTTCAGCACTATCCTTTTTTTGGGGAAATAGCAAAAAATACCGATGACAATTATTGAACGCATGAAGCTCTTGCACATAATCAGGAGTGGTCGGGGTGAGCGCCCCACCTAGTACATCATAAAAATTTAATTATGTTGAAGACATTTAGGCTTTTAGTCTGAATCAAGTTAACTGGGGGAACAAACGACCGTTGATAGTCGAAAGTGATCCATAAAAGCGTGCGTGCTCAGTTGATTTGATGAGAATACAAACTAAGCATTTCAATGTCCAAATAAAAAAATTACGGCATCAAGAATTGATGGAAAAACTGACAACGTATTGAGAAACAAGTTTATGTTTGATGGAATTAATTCAAATCATAATAATAGCATTTATTTTTCCAGTATACAAATAAGAAAGTAAATGCTCTTCAACGGAATTTGACTGTATGATAATAGAAAATTTGACAACAGTAGAGGCATTTCAAATACCGGTAAAGTTTGATCTTGCTGAAGAATTATTTTTCCAATAATGATTCAGGAATAGGGAATCATTGAACTGAAATTGGTACTCATAGAAATTGAAATAAAACTACTAATAAAAAATGTGAAACTTTTGGAAAATATCAAAGTCCCAAGAAACCTGTTAACACCGGATATTTCCACCCCAGGCCAGAATTACTACTTCACATCTACGATTCATATTCAAAATAAGTGCCATTATTATTTTGGTCATGTCTGTTCCAAGCCTCATGTACTTTAGCTGACTGGTTTTGCTGACTTCTTAATCCCCTACTGGGAATGTCCCCGATATGTTTGATGGGATTGAGGACTGGATTTCGCGCAGGCCACTTTTTTCAAATTATTCAGTGATCATGAAGGTAATTCCTAACGATATGAGCTTGATGAGGTCTGACAGTATCATGCACAAACGAAAAATTTTATCAACGAGGTATACCACCAATTGTTCAACATGTTTTTTTGTAAGTGTCTGTAACTTACCTCTGAGCATACAGGGTTCCATTATTTATGATGACCAGTGCAGGTGTTCAAATAAATTCATTCCTACACTATTGTCAACCTTCATTAAAACTATGTGTAGGTGAAAAGTTGCACTGGGCAAATCTCTCATATCAGCGCCTGTGCACGTCCATCTCACTGAAAAAGACAAAATCTCGACTCTTCTTCAAGTCAGCATCTAACCAATCAACTTGTTCACTAACAAAACTCAATCGGCTCTTCGATATGATGCGGTTAGAGCTGGGCCTCGAGCTGCGACAAGAAGCCAATTCCTTAAGACGTTGAGGTATCGTTTCAGTGCTTATTTGCATTTCATTATTTTGCCGGAGTAGCATGAAAGTGCCTATATATAGCAAAACCTTAGCGAGAAAGTATTTTAATAAAATCGATCAACGACTGCTGTTGCTAATGGTAGTTTCTTGCGAAATCTCAATTCATTTCTTTTATTTTATTTCACATTAAAGCAGCATGTACACCAAGAGAAAACATTGAATTTTGTTGGCACATGTCCGAACATATCCGAAAAAGAACAAACTTAAATATTGAAACTGTGCGTTAACTTCTTGTCTCAAAGTAACTGGGATACCCGAATAGCTTTTCTGTTTAATGTAATGGTGATAAAATTATCTTTATCAATCATAATGACTGCCGTCGTAACCGTTATCAGTAGTTGGGATTATTTTAGATTTTGAATACAAGCATCAGAATGAGTCCAATGATGACAAACCATGAAATCTTACAGGACCTTTCTCTGAATTCATCTACCCGGAATTTGTAATTCAAAAACTGGAATCGTATGCATATTTGTGCAAAATTTCTCACACGGTATTTATTAACAAAGAGGACAATAAGTATTACAACAATTTTATTTACATTTTACCTGTTTATAAAAAATATGCTTCGATAATACGGACGCCATATATTTCTGGCCTCACACTCAATTTTCGGGATACGGTTTCTCATTAATTTCAGGATTGAAATTCGACCAATACCAATCAACATCACCATGAAGGAATAAAAATCATTCATGCGAGAAGCAAATGTTGAAAATGAGTTTCGATTTGCGAATGAATCTTGCGCTCATTAACTCACCAAATTCAAATCGACGAACGTAAGCATCTTCATTAGGCTCGAAGATCAATTTCATTTCGTACGGGTGGGATTTACGCTGTTTCTGAAATCTGCTGAAAGTTTCTGTGTGAAGCTCCTGAATCATCGGATTCCTGCTCAGTTTGTGATCAATTGTAATGTATCCCAGCAACTTCTAAAGTTTCGAAATAAATATATTATTATATAACGTTATATAGTAGAAATTTGATGTGAGTCAAAACCCTATTGGATGAAAGCAGAATTTATAGAACATGAACTATATGATTTGAGAGAACAGGAAAGAAAAACCTGTTGAAAAATTCTATTTCTCCCGTTACTGATACATCAGTAACAGCTATTCTGTGACCGAGTTGTGAACAAAACCGGAATCAAAATTATTGTGTTCACTTTTCATTCTTCGTTTTATCAGCTTTTCGAGCAGTAATGGGATCCGAAAGATAAAAAAACGCAAGACGAACATGGTGTAAATAATACTAAGGTCGTTCGCAAGGTAACGCGAGTCTCCGATACCATTGTATCATACTTATATCGCAAACACCTTGCCTCGCTTACTTCGAACACATCGCTACTGAAATCGCGAGACTAGTTCTAGTTCAGCAATTGTAGTGATCACAACATTTAAAAAAAATTTACAAAAATACTTTTCCTATTTCCGACCATGATTTCTCTGCTATGTAGTTTTCAGAATATTCTTGAAGCACATACTTGAATAACAACTATATTTTTCCACTACAAAAACGAATTTTATATTTAGTATTAACTCCGTCATCTTTAAAGTTGCCACGACGTGTGTAGCGACGACTTTGGACTTGAAAGTTGATACAGAGCTCTGTAGAAGCTTACAGCTAACATCACGTTATAGGCGAAGGACCTAGATGCAATTTGCAACATCAACACAAGAAAGGAAATCAGATATGACATGTACATATAGGAAACTATCTGGCTATGGAATAATCAAAACTAAATCTTATTCAACAAATCGTTTCGTACCAACCGATTATCATTAAAAGAAGATTTCTTGATGCAACCAGCAAGACCATGCACAATACTAGAAAGATAATCAACCAGTGATATAATCCCTCTCAAGGGCTTGTTCTTTTGGTAGCAGTATATGTTTCCCATTACTTCTGTGCCATGGGTTGCTAATTTAGTAGCACAATCACTTTTATCCTTCGAAATATCTATAATAATCACAGAATATCCACTCTCTTCAACCGGGAGGGTCTTAAAAACTGATATTATTTCAAGTGGCGTCTATTAACTGCAGAAATAGAGAAATTTTCGGAACCTTAAGAAGAATTGCCATTTCCAGTATCGAAATGAAAACATAAGGGATTCATGAAAAAATTCCAGATACAATTTTTGACATTTAAATTAATTCATTGGCATTATTATTATAAGATAACCATGTGTTGTGACGTAACGAATTATGTAATGCTGCAATGGCTTTAGCTTCATTATTACCAAAGAAGTATTAAATTACGTTTATTGGTGTATGTCTATTCAATTCTCAATTTACACACACATAATACTACGAGGTGAAGAGTGAGATTCTAAGACACTACTGACAAAATTTGTCTTTTTAGTGTTTATTTATTTATGTAATTTAGTATCGTTATATTACTGGAAGAAAATCAAATTCAGAGTCAATTCAGTCCTCTTTAAAATATAATATCAGTCTACTTTTACCCCTATTAAGATTGGCAGAATGAAAGCGACCCTACTGCTGGAGGTGATGTAAAAATTGCAAATATAATTTCTTATTAGAAGTAAAGTTGACGGCTCCGTGAAAACTATTATCTTTATATATGAATGAATGTCCATATTATATTCCTGCATCACGTCTACATCATAACACGAAAAGACGTGAAACTGCGATTTGATCCTAAAGAAGGCTATATAAAAGATTTTATTAGTGAATTCATCCTCGACATACAGTATACCATGGATGTTATCTTCAACACCTAAACAGTTTAGTACAGGTGAGATAATAAAATTTTCGTAAACGAATTAAGCTCCCTTATCAATGACTATCAAAAATCGATACTTCACTCAAAGCGGATAGGCGTCCGCTTAGGTGGTTTAATTTAATTATTTATACTTAGTCACACCGCCCACAAACAAACATTTCTTTTTAGCGGAGCGTAAGGATGTTAGCTTAGACAGTAAGTGATTAAATAAATGAAACAATGAGTATTAGCTGCAAACTATGAAGAATGGTTCATCTTAACATAACACTGTTCGTATATTTGGAATATGAGGAATCGTCAGAATACGAAAGATATCGTTCGAAGGAAAGTGAGATATTCAAAAATCATGCATGCTATTGGTGTGGTTTTCTCCATTCGATCCGGCAATATTTCACAATATCTGTTGAAATTTCGTGGACGATAATTCAATAATCAATAGGTAGAATTGAGAGTGAAATCAATGGAGCGTCACGTTACATGAGAGAGAAGAAAATATGAATGTGTGCTCTGTCACAGTTTGAATTCATGCGCAGCGCATACGGTTTACATTACGGGTGATCTGTAATCTTTGTTCGGTCCTAATTGTTAATTGGATTGTTTGCGTAGTTGAAAAAGGTGATCGAGGCAATATAACACAATTTAATACTCTGTTAGTATGTGAGCGGAGCCGCAGATAAGGCTACTTTATTTATTTATGTAACTATACATCACCTGTTACTAATATAACGTTGAACGTTGCAAAATGACTTTACGCTACTAGTTTCTCATGGAACATTAATTTTCTAGCAAGGTGAAACTAATTAACGAACAGTAAGTTTGTTTGACCTTAGTGCATTTCAGTGGGAAACTGTTGAACTCAAGCTCGCGCCCTGGGGAAATATCGCTTTCATTGAATTAAAGCATTAATGCAGAACAACGAGCGACTTAAGCTGCATACATATGTCATGATTTTCTCGATTTCCCAAGTCTACGTCGTAGTTTATACGGCGTATATCAGTGAAATTCAGGCGGCTCAAAGCTTGATCTTCCAGATTCAATTCCATACTTCAATTTAGATTAGGTAATGCTGAATGCGTGCTGATATCGACTAAGAGGACGGTGCCGAAAAGAACTTCCACCTTCCTGAGCCGGCGTGGCAAACGAATAAATTGTTTTCCCGGTCGCAGATTATTTGAGAATTGAAAACTTGTTGAGGGAATGAAGCGAATGTTTTCCATTTCGTTGCTTTCTGCATGTAATGAAACACTCATCAATGAAGAATCTGTTTCAGAACTTTTAATCAAAATTTAACTGAATGTTTTGTAGATAATATGAGATAAATACATAACAGAAAATTCTGTTAATTACTTTATAGTGAGAGTGAAAATATATACTCGGAATGAGACAATAAGGATGCTATAAAGTAGAGGCTATGATGGTTATCTTCAAGTAGGTTGAATCAATTATTTTGTGTGTTTATAGGTGGCGAAACTCTGATTAGCGGTAGAATCTAGACAAATTAAACAGCGACATCATTCACACATTTTTTTATTTTGAAAAAAAACAGGAAAGCAATAACAACATATGTCATATTTCAGATATTTGAAAAGACTTGCAATATAAGCTTTGGGAGGAGCGCGGACTTCAGTCGAACTCGTTCATTAGGCAAGACATATCAGTTCTTTGAGTAAAGTTGAAGTTTAAAACGAATATTTTAATGTTTTTTGGGAATTAATATTCTTCAAAGCTGTGGTTTTCACGGGATCAAGCATAATATTCTCTCCTCGTCAGATAGTATTACAGATCCAAGTCTGTTGTTGGAATACTTAATTCATTCTGGCTCAAAATCCGTCTGACAACGTTTATGATCACTCTTACCAGTAACAAGTATCAGTGTTTAGCTGAAATCAAGTGTATATATACTTACCCGTTCTTATTCATCTTCCTCATACTTCTCTGGTCCATCCAGCAATACTTAGTTTCCGTGCACCACTGATGCAAGTTTTAAATGCGTATGAAGAAAAGTACGAATCAACGATGAGTAAAACGTTTACCATTTTTATTGAGTTTTTGTTACTTCTTACTTAGAAGCTTAACTCAGGATTCTACAAGCACTAGTTCTGTAATTTATGATAGTGTTTATACTAAGTGTAGTATTAATTATAATTCTCAATTAAACTGTTGGAGTAGTTTTTCTTATTGAATTTTCAACTCAGTAAATCGCAAATTCCAAGGATTTATTTCTAATCAATTCATTTACTTCTCAAAAAATAACAATCCTGCTATTCTACACGAACAAGTGGAGCTTGCCGCATATCAATAATCGCATTATAAAAAATTCAAATTTTTTAGGATTCAGTTTAAGAGTTCAGAAAAAAATGAAAAAGCTTCAAAACAATATCGATAGCTTGTCTTACATCTTTAAGTGTTGCTACAAGAGTGGACAGAGCATTTTGCTCATTTGAATTTGGCGCTTTGAAGTGGGTGAAGCTGAATACATAAGAGTAGCCGTTTTTATGATGGTTCAGTCAGAATCATAGAGTGGACGTTCGAGCGAAAACTTGTCAAGATATAATACGTATTCTTCATACCAATATTTTTATATTATGTGCCGTGCCCTTCAATCATCTGTGGTTTTTGATCAAGAAAATGGATGTGAGGTAGGTGCTCCGCGAAATATTCGTAATCTTCAGGCATAAGATTTATCTCATTCTTCTGGACGTCCAGTGGAACGTAAACATACGATGATCTGAGACAACTCCATTAGCTTCGCTGATGTTAGACTGGTAGCTACATCATTCATTAGTTTTTCCTCCCGATACTCAACGCAAGGGAAGAAGTAGAAGTATGGTTCCAGCTATGCTATGCTTTGACAAATATCTCTTATAGATAATGATTATTTCGCGGTAACACTTTCCAGAACTTACATCTGTGAAAGGCTGTCTCCACGAGCCAGTACAGGGTGAACAGATTTCGAAGTTTCAGTATTGGAGCTATATGAAATATTGCGGATAGAGGGGACATGACCTATCTTTCGTCGTATTCTTTTCGCATGAGAAATTCATTGCCGCAAACAGATTCAAGCTAGCTCTCTTCAGTTTTTGAGTTATTTGGAAATTTCGAAAGTTTTCTAAATCAGTAAAGTTCTAATATCTTCGTTGTTACCGAAATTATTTACAAATGGTATTGACATTGTAGTTTTTAACGTAGAATCAATCTACGTACTCCCAACGGTTTCTGAGTTATGATGCAAATCTGCACTAGGAGAATACAACTCCGAGAATACATGAATTTTGTCAAATTCTGAACATGATCTGAACGATTAAGGTTCTTTCTGAAACCACCATTCGAATGAGACAAAGTTTCATCAATAATAGGTTCTAAATTTGATAATCTCATTCGGATTTCTAGACCTTTTAGTGCTTTCAAAATGGCGATAAACTTGATCTTTTCTATACCTGCCTTTATAGGGCCATATGCATTTTTTCATTGCCTGTGATGAAACATCAGAATAAAATTTCTTTAGTCAAATTTTTGGCCAAAAATTTCAAAGATCAGGTTTACAATATAAAAAAAATTGTGTAATCGGTATATAAAGTTCTGAGACTCTAAACTCTGCCTCGTTCTTTAAAATGGTTCGATGAACTATTGTGTTTATTTTTCTCAGTCCGGTAATTGTTTTTATGACGGTCAATAAAAATCTCCACCTCAACGTTTTATCGTGGGACAGACTCAGCAGTCGATATAGATTTCCGGGACAATACATATTCACGCCAGGTCTGGTAAACACACATTCCGATATGGGACCCGGGATATCGAACGGACCTAATATATGGGTGTTTACTAGGATTATATACTGAAATCGTCGTCATTTCCATGAATTATCACCGTTGCAGCCATATCGCTAAGAAGGAAGAACGGATAATATGCAGTTAAAATGATAGAAATAACGAGGGAATATTTCAATTCGTAATCTGATTTATTGAACTTTTTCAAAATGATGAAGGGAATTAAGTCTATGAATGAATTCCGTATACATCAAAAGTACAGAATAGACCAATGAAACTGAAGAAAATGATCAAGAGGATATTACAAATAATCACTTGGTACAGAACACAGAATACTCAGCTGAGCCAGGATTCTTTTCAGAATCCATAAGACCACTACTACAAACACTTCATCAAACACTGTTTTCAGTTCAAATTTTCACTGCCATACTAGATATTTTGAGATATTTTGAACAAATCTTCAGTGAGAGTCATCTATGGCCTTATTCTTCGAAGATTAAGGTATCTTGTTTATATCATCAGAAGGTACTTTCTGATGATTCTCCACTCAGTCATAATTTCTATCCTCAGTCTCTTTCTGTCACACTGGACGTGGCATCAAACTTCAAATCACATCAATAAATTGTGTCACAGGCTGAAAATAAGGAACAATATCCTTAAAATTCAATCTCTGTTCATATGAGGTGCCTCTTGGAACTTCTGCTGGAGCTCTTGTCCTCTATAGCTGAGTTCTGTTATTATATCTGACTAAATTGTGCCACCCCTCATGTGAGTAGAATTCATTATGAATTCAAGTATTTTATGAGAATTATGAGGTAGGATTAGCTGAATTACATTTCTTTGGATACGTCTTCACTACATATTTGTCTGTATATATCTGCATACGTAAAATGTGAAACGATTTCTACGTCTGTTGAGAATAACTACATGATATCTACGATCGATACTCATAGTCAATGATCTTATTGCATTCTGAACCATTTCGTTCCAAATTTCAATCAGTCTGTTCTGAATTTCAGTCAGTGTAGCTGGCTGGTTTTGCTTACTGCATAATCTTCTATTTATAACGTGCCAGAAATTTTCAATGGTTGGTATTGAGGTCTGGACTTTGTGCAGGACACACCATTGAAGTGATTTCGTGATCTTGAAGGTTGTTCCTAATGACATGAGCTTGGTGGGGTCTGGCGTAGTCATACATACAAAAGTTTTCAAATATGTTTGCCTCAAACGATACAAAATGTTCTTCCGAAATGTCCGTAACGTACCTCTTAACATTTTCAGTTCTATCATTTTCGATATCTAAATCAGTGCGGGCGTTCGAAGATATTCCTCATTTCGACGTCTGTATACTAAAGCATGTCGATCCCAATGAAGAAGAAAACATCTCCACTCATCTGTTAACTGGACTCTCTCCCACTTAGTTTCCAACCAATTGTCATGCCCCCTGGTAAAATTCAATCGGGTTCTTCAATTTTCTGCAATAGGAGCTCGAGATATTGTTGTATATTTTCAGTGCAAATTTGTTTAACACTGTTCTGTCGTTGCTCCATTTGAAGGTTGCGAACTTTTTTTATATGCGCGACTTCTAGGAATAGGCGAACCTGTTATACCACATGAGTAGGCGCCTGTGAAGAATTCGGGTGTCTGTTTACTCGCTTCTTGAAGAGGGCCAAATTGTAGGATGTTGGGAAGATGTTGGACGGAGGCGAGTTCCACAGCTCACCAGCCCTGTAAACGAAGGAATTTTTATAGAAAGAGGTTCGAGGGGTCGTTAAATGTACATCCATATGATAAGAACTCCTTACCAGCCTAGTGTTGCGACAAACATGAGTTTACCCGGAACAAGGTCTTTCAGCTCCATGAAGCATCTTCCGTGGAAGTATCTGTAAAACAGAGAAAGGTCACCAACTTGTCTTCTGAGAGCCAGCGGTTGGAGATCAGGGGTGATCTCCGGGTGGTCGATGAGGCGCACAGCCCGTTTTTGCGCACTATCCAACACCCGCAACGAATGTTTGGGCGCAGATCCCTATACATGGGAACAATATTCCAAACCAGGTCGAATATGCACCTTATATAGAAGCAACAGCTGAGATGACATGAAGTGTCTCTTGGCTCTGAAAAGAAAACTAA
This sequence comes from Cryptolaemus montrouzieri, assembly GCA_013387265.2. Taxonomy (NCBI): domain Eukaryota; kingdom Metazoa; phylum Arthropoda; class Insecta; order Coleoptera; family Coccinellidae; genus Cryptolaemus; species Cryptolaemus montrouzieri. The sequence goes on along the minus strand of JABFTP020000144.1, from coordinate 27,949,054 downwards.
GTTTAGCTGATGCCGACTTAGCTATTGCTGATACATGTTCATGTCTACAAAACTTGGAGTTGACCGGTATTTCAAGAAGGTGCATCGAACTTGGATGTAATTTGTTGGCCTTGCATTATTAGAGGAGGTTCTCAGGCGGGGACCTTTCTATGAAACGTTGTTGCTTGCGTCTTGCTCGCAATGAAGCTCACCAGGTTCAACTGACTCAGATATCCTCTGTATGTTAGAGTTTAAGTTATTAATTTGTTGACATCTCTGACGATGAGATTCTGCAGCTGTATTCGGCCGCAGACTACGGAAAGACGAAACCAGAGTAAAATCGTCTGCAATACCGAAGATCTTGTTCTCTGTAGATGACAGAAGATTGTTTATCTGCAACAGAAGCAAGGTTAAAATGGATCCCTGAGTTACTCCTGCTTTCAACTGGAAACAATCAGATGTTATACCGTCGACCAGAACTTCTATTGATTTATTTGAAATAAAACTACTTATCTAACCCCGCAATTTTTCGGCAAGCCCATATGCAGCAAGTTTATTCAACAAGGCTGCATGCCAAACACCATCGAAGGCTTTAGAGATATCGAGGGCTATTTCCGTAGATTTCCCATGTTTTTCCATCGTTGGTGTACAAACATGAGTGATGTAGGTTAGATCTCCTGTCGATATTTGCCTGCGAAAACCATACTGACGGTCGTTTATAATTCCCTGCAATTCAAGATATTTGATGATTTATGACTCTCTCCATCACTTTGGACATAATAGGAAGAAGTGCAACAGGGCGGTAGTTTTGGGGCACGGACTTCTTTCCTTTCTTTGGGATCGGTTCAGTTCTAGCTATTTTCCAGCTGCTCGAAAAAGTCCGGCTTTCATAAGAAATCTGAAACAGACGGTTAAGAATGGGTGCCAGTTCGGGAGCACACTTTCTCAGGACGATTGGCGGTATTTCGTCTAGATCATCTGCCTTCTTGCAGTTCAGCTGCTCGAGAGCCCGTCTTACAGTGCGGAATCTGAACTTATTCTTTGAGAACAAGAGAGCAAAGAGATCGGCTTTTTCTTTCGGAGATGATGCTATACTTTCGTCTTCTCTAACAAGAGGCGGAAACGCGGATTGGCAGAAATTAGCATTGACAGTCTTCGGCATACACCAGAATTGTCTAGTCTCACTTGCCTGTTCAACTATTATCTCCATGAGAAAATTCTTGAATAACGGTCTTAGATCGCCGATGTTGCTAAAGGTCGTCCTTGGCCAAGAGTCCTTCAATGACTACAAGTTTCTCGCAGATCATTTCAGAAACAGTTAAATGGGACACTTCCAGCATTTCTTCTATTCCTGTACAATTCCAACCTAGATAATGGTTCAACACATTCTACTGGGGTCAAATTTCTTGAATCTCGTTGCGTTATTACCGAAAATTAAAAAGTTCAAGAAGTACAAACGGTACTCGCAATAACTGACGAACAACTGCTGTTCTTCTTGTGCCTTCGACGTGCTCTATTTCTGTTTTTCTTTCACCTCGCTAATGCAGGAAGTTTGCCGAACCGCTCTCGTGTCGAGGGAAGGAAAAAATCTTTAATATTCAACACATACCTGTTAGACAGAACCAACGACTTTACATATCCTTCAGAAGATGGACGCTAAAGCGATTGTCGGAATCCGAAAAATAGCACCGACTTTGTGGAGATTGAACCCAATTAGCTCTGTGCAGAGGACGAAAGACCTAACCTCGGCGCCACCGGGCCGGTAACAACTATTGATATTAATATTTTCTCATTTTATTTTCCATCAGAGCAACATGTTTGCCAAAAAAGAAATTTGAAATATTGAAAATGTGCGTTAATTTCTTTGCGGTGTAGTTTATTTCATTCAAATGTATACATATGTAGGTTCTTCGATCTACATGAGTATATTTTAGCATTAGAGTCATGCGTGTTATTTGATGACGCTTCGGAAACATTACTTCTAAGTTGTCTAGGCATGCCTAGTTGTCTCCTCCTTCTGTTATGGTCTTCGACTAGTTTTTGAGAATTTTGTGTATAACTTGTTTCCTAAAGTAGTTATTAAAGAACAAGCGATATTAAAAATCCTTTCATCAATTTCAGTAGGTTATTATGCGGAGATAGGTAAGATTTTCACACTAAAAAATATCAACTGAATAATGAACGTTAGACGATTTAATCTACTGAGAGATTCAACATTTTGAACCTATCTGGTTACAATATCACTCTGTGCCATTAATTAGATATTATTAGTATTGTGACATTATAAAGACCTTCGTACATCCGCGTCTCCAGGCTATTGTGGAGTAATAAATCATGTTTCATCTTTCAGTGGGCGTGCAATTTCATAGTCTGTCACGCCCAAATTATGTCCTCTTCTTTTTTCAATACTAATTTTTATCCCCTGCCGTGAACTCGGTTGATCCACTAATTTTCCATTTACCCTGACGAATTGTCGTTTACAATTCGTTCCAATCTAACTTTCCGCGCTGAAATGCCCAAAGCGGCAAATTTCACGAACCCTTCTCCCACAACTCCTTATTTCTACGTTTTCGACGAAATAACAAAACTTTCGACTTTACGTTGGGCGAAATTTTCAGTCGCGGATTCGAGCTGCCTCGGTTATTTTATCATTAACTCCGTTAGCCTAAGTTTCGAACAGCTAATCGCTCGATATTTTAACTGAATTCCGGTTGATGGAATACGATGGTGGTTCGAAATGTTTCCGGATTGATAGAAAAAAAGTAATTACAAATAAAAAACAATTTTTTTAAACATTTTCTTTGAATACCTGCTAAATTCAAAAGACAAAAAACTGCATGGGCCATCGTCTGCTGTTTCGAGCAACATTATAAGAAGCTGTTAATTCATGTGTTACATCGACTCCTGTTTAAGTTGACTAATCAAAGTTTTGTTGGAAACCAAAGATGCTTTTTCAAGACGGTCTTCCATTGAAAGCAGCTCTGCGTACACTGTTTATTGTATAAACAGAGTTAACCAAAGCTTGAATTTTTATGCTGCATTTCGCAGGCTTCTTCGGATTGTCGAAACGCACAGCGGCCTCTAAACGATTCGAACTTTTTGTCTGAAGTTAAACACTTGATCGAAAAATACTTAAAAACCTTTTTCGATTTTTAATATTTCTGTCCTATTTCCAATATCTTATCTAATCTCAAACAGATCAACAAAAACAAAAACCTTTTTGTTGCTGGAAATGTTTCCATTGTTGTTTCATCATCCTTCCAAAAATCATCCAAATTTCTATAGTTTACCCTAAAAACATCAGCAAAATGAAATAAACGAATCACTTCTTTCATTTCAACATCATTCGTGTCCTGATGAAAGTATTTTTCTTTATACTTTTCAGCTTTCTCTCTTATTCTCATTGTGGTTCATTTTGTAACGTGTGATACACTCTGGTTATCAATAAACAATCACTAGTAATCAAAACAGGTCTCTAGCTGGATTCACTCGAAGTACACCCACTCGCGCACCTACTTCGCTAACGGTACCGCGCACGGTGTAGACAGGCTCTCTCTCCGCGAGTTCCCTCACCCCGTGGAAACTCCGGGTGAGCCGGCGCCAGTCGGTTTTCAGTCGCGCTTCAAACGAAACTCGCCGTTTTCTGACTGAGACTGATTACTGACTCGCTGGTCATGCGGCTCACTCTCCCAGATGAGGAAATGCGCGTCTTGTGAACAGTGGGGCGAAGATGAGTATGATGCGCTAGTGAGTGCCAAAGTTTTGTGGGTGCGCTTCGTCTAAACCCACCTTTACAATTGCGTGTACTTCTCCTGGAATATGATTCAGAATTTTCGCAGTCCTTGTTCGGATTATAGTATTACAGCAATTACCTCATCCTTTTTATACCATCCTTTCCTTTTAAATATATAAATTGAATTTCACCATTACCTAAGTTCACGTTAGCTCCACTTATTTTATTCTAGTCGTCCTGGCTACTTAACTCCGTACCATCGTAAATCTCATCTTCTTTACCTACTAGTGCTTCGACACTTATTTGGACTTGCTCTTTAACCTGATTAATATCGTCTGTCTCGAAATCACTCCCAGTAAACCCATATTGCCCTATTTCGTGCTCATTTAATTCCTTCCTAAGTTGAGTCGTTTTTACTCGTTCGTACACTGAAAATTCATTCACCGGAAAAGTGTAGGAAAGAGGGTAGCTAAACAGTCAGCTGGTGTTCGATGGGCCCAACTCGATTAAAATTGATGTGCACTCGCCAAAATTACCATAATAACATATATATATATATATATATATATATATATATATATATATATATATATATGTATATATAAACAAAATAATTTTAAATCTCATAAAGTTATTATGACCTCTGTCAACGGTGATCATGTTGATCATGCTGATCAGATCAGATCAGATATTTATCATTTATTCGTACTTAATTTTACTTGTAACTCATTAAGTAATTATTTCAATTGACACATGTGACAGCCTAGTTTTTCAGTTTCGAGAGAAATCTTTGTTTTTGTCTAATATTTCGAAACTACAAAGATGTTCATAACCATTTTCGTTGAGGAACTATAAGAAATACATTAAATGTTGTCCCCAAAATGTTAATATTCATAGCCACCATCGGGAGAAATGAAAATACATTGAAAATTCAACCGGAATCGAATTTTTTCTATTCTGGTCTTCAAACAGATACAACACTACTCAACAACGATTCTTTTCCAACAGTCAGTATATGACAATTTTTTTTAATTTAACTTCTGACAATGTCAACACACAAAACTCAGTTTACCTATCTGAAAATCTAGCCAGGCTCGATCGGAATTCAAGTTGATGATATCATCGTAAAATCTACCGAACAACTAACTTTCTCGTAATTATAGTTGATTATAAATTCTCGTCCTCTTCTCAGATTAACCTGATTCAAAATAAAAGCCTGAAAGTCTTCAACATCATTGAACTCCAATGTGTCACTTGGTGATGTACCCACCATTGTAGCTTCGACAAAAGCTCTAAGCTATAGGACTTTTACCCCTATAAATATAATACATGCTGAGAAAAAAACTCACAACTCTAAAAAAATGAGGTAAACTCCTGTGAAATCGTTCTCTGGCAAAAATACTATCCAATTCTGGCTCTCAAATCCACTAATCTGCTCATAGCCTGAACTAATTCCTAAATCACGCTATTAGCTCCAAAGCTTCTTCTTGCACTGCGCTTTTATGGGCAGCACTCAGGTCGTTTGGCCCATTGCCTTGTTGTTTTGTGTTTGTTATGTGTCTTGCAAAAACTTTTTGATGAAGCTTGCAAGACAGTTGTAGGGGGACTCCTGGATATCATCTGGGTGCTGGGTGTTTCAGCTCCCAAGCAATTCAGTCTGGTTTCCTTATGACCGGGACATTTGAAGAGTATGTGTTCCCTTGTTTCGTCATTCTGTAGGCAACCACGCCACTGTGTGGTTGCCGATAGTCTCATGACGTGTAGGTGTTTATTGAGTTGTCTCGTTAATAGGCTAACTACCATCCAAACAGACTTTTTATCGTGGGATAATAGTTCATATACCCTCTTCTTTGATTGTGGCCCTTTTATGAGCCGTTTTGACTGTCTGTCTTGAGCTTCCGGCCCAATAGTTCAGGGACTCCGTCGTATTCCAGTTTTGAAAGAAAGGGAGCACATAGGTCCATGGGATGGTCAGAATTGGTTCTGGTCCCATCGGCCGAACAGCTGTTCTTTTTTTCGCAAGGCTGTCTGCTATCTCGTTTCCCTCGATTCCCAGATGAGCCAGGCACCAAATCAGTGTAACTCTGTTTGCTCCCAAGTTTGCTTAAGGGCTGCATTCAGAATTTTATACCAGCAGCTCATACTTTAAACCGAGCTGACAATTATCTTCCTTTCACCGGATACAAGTGTATTGTTTCGAGCACTTTCAATTAATATTGACATAGGTGTCAGGTTGGAATTTTTGTCTCTGTCATTGGCGAAATTATGTCTGATGATAAAGCAAGTGATTTTTCTCAAATGGAAGCAAAACTTCGTACTACATCGAGCACTGTGGGCTTCTTTTGATTCTGTCCTTAGCTCAGAATTGATATCTCCAAGGGCCCTACGAAAAGGGCCAGATTTTACAGTGCAGAATATATTACAATAAATGACGAAGCTTGAGAAAAACAAATAAGAATTTCAATAATTCCTCGAACTCAATTTTCTTCAGGCCAACCGTTTCAAGGGAAAACATATTTATTGTCGTAATATAGAGACAACACATGGTTCGCTAGACTTGAACAAGATAGGTATTTTATTGTGGTATTGAATCTGTTGAGATCGAATTCACTATACCCTTAAACCTCGCTGTACCGAGTTATCATTGATTCCGATTCAATTTGCAAGCGTTAGGAATACGAAGAATTAATCATACATTTTTTTGGCAATGTAAGTTGTTTGATCAACACAGGAAAGATTTCCGTTTTGAATTTGGACAGCCAGGCTTCAAATAAATAAAAGTAGATACCCTCATCAGTAAACCAAATATTCGGGTTTGCGTCACTATGATGGAGCTTCTTGGAACATACAATAAAAGGAAGATTTAACTCCTAAAAAGGGGGTAAATATATTTTGGAAGAAGTTATAAAGCTATCGAGATTTTGTTTTTTTTCGACTGACTTACTCAATAAGTTTATTTCAGTTAAGTCATCATGTAATTAGCTGTGTACCGAATAAACCTTGGATGCTTCCAAGGCAATAAAAATAAAATACTATTCAGTTATAAAATTTCGTAATAATAATAATCATTGTTGAAATTTTCTTAACAGTATTTTGAGAACGTCGTCGAATAAAACCCTGAATGAAATATCCTTTCATCGTTATGATTCGTTTCAATCAAACTTTCCTTCCTCCTTCACGAATTTCAATTTTCTCCTGGAATAACAAAACTTTTCAACTGTTCGATAGAATATTCAATCATGAATTTATAGTCACTTCGGTAATTTCCCATTTACTTTATCGGTCGAGTTCCGAACAGTAGTTTATTTGATATTTCCACCGACTAGGATTGAACAAGTAGATAATGGAAAATCAGGTATGCTGGGAAGAGATGAACTCGCCTACTAGTACGAAATGCATAAACATTTCCTTTACATGAATCATGAGGCTCTGTCAATATTCGATTTTGATTTATTTTCAAGGCTTGCTTTGCCAAAACCATTTGCAGGAGTTATTTCCGTTGCACAAAGCCGTTATGAACTTGAGATGTAGTGATGATTTCCGATTCTACTTCAACGCACAACACATAAATATGCATTAATCTGTCATTCCAATTCTTCGTTTTCAAAAGAACATGGATCACGAAATGTGAATATGCACGTTTTTCTCTTGATTGAGGAGACCGTTAGATGATGAAAATTGATATTCATTCTCTAATTAAATATAAAAAATAATGTTTAAATTTTCATTATATTGACGAACATCCCACTGTGGCTTCATCAGATAAGTAAAACATTGAAGAGCAAGAAAATCCACACGGAGTTGCTTCTTTCTTCAAACTGAAAAGATTAAGTTTTGGTAACGAATTTACATCTGATTGACTGTTTATTGGTTTTCAATCCTTTCCATACGTTCAGTTTCAAGCTATCATTAACATTATGTAATATAATACAATCATTATTAAAAGTACGGTTTTGTTCTAGTAGAAAATATGCATAGTAAGAATCTGATATTTGAAGACTTTTATTCATGGAACATTATTCAACTTTCCGTATAATGTTAAATATTTCTCTTGAAAACCAGCTGCTGAAGAAGATGATTCTCCGATCCACTCTATAATCATCGTCAATCATGGCCACGAAGTAGTGGAACAGTCCGCTCGGATGTCATAAATAGGAGCTATAGACTCCTCTCTCTCCACGTTTGACCTCGCCAGTATTGCACACTGTTTCACAACACCAGGCCAGACTGCCTCCTACTCATCTCAATCTGCACATGTGTATATGTATACATATATAATTGGCTACCCAAGGAACTGACTCAGAGGCTATTACCAGTTCCGCCGGGAAATGATGGAAACAAACCGAAGATCAAACAGAAAGCTTTTAGAAACCATACTAGTTCAACTATCTACCGCAACGCTACACACTGTGTATGCAATAAGCGGTCTGTCGAAAAGCTAACGCTCCGAGTACTTGTCTGGCTATTAACCAGGTGTACATTATATCTCAATGATGATAACATGTGAAAATTGTCGCTATATGTGTAAACCCTATGAAGACTTTCATTCAGGTAATAATATTTAACCTTACGTAGAATTGTATTCTTCTTTAAAAAGTCAAGCTTTAAAAATAAAACTCAGATTTTGTTTCTATGGCTTTAAAATCCAATGGTTTTCCTGGCCATCGGAAGTATACTGTTTCCTGTCCTCGAAATGGAATCGTGTTAAAACGTTCAACCCTTACCATCAACTCTCACAAGTTCTACTTCTACTTCTGGTTTTAATATCCATTTTTAAGTTATCATCTTGCTTTCGATCGTCATCGTTCTTCTCGTCAGTATTGAACACCCATTCACAACATCAGGTCAACTACATGTATACCTATACATATACAATAGGCTCCCTCCAATGAACTTGTAGAGAGGTTTCTACCAGCTCCACCGGGAACCGAAGGAAACAAGCCTTAGATCAAACATTGGTTCAACTATGTACCGCAACGCTACACACTGTGTCTGCAAGATGTATTAAAGTACTCGTCTGGCTATTAACCAGATGTACATCATTTCTTAATACATGCAGAACTTATCGCTAAACGTGTGAGCACATTGAAGATGTTTATTGATTTGAATGACATTCAAACTTCCGTGAATGAAAAATACACAGACCACAAAAATTGTCGCATCACCTGGTATTCTGAATTCCACAATCGATTGAGCCGCTAGATCGCAGTTTCTTTGTCAACATATGTTTTTGAACATATGAGGGTAAAAAAATCTTATCTATCTACATTTGTTTCTATATGATGATCTCAAACACGTCTGAAACAAAAATGAGTTTATTTGACTATTAGTATTCATTCAATTTCTCTTCAGTTTTCACGCTAAATTAATGCAAGTTTTCTGTGTTTCTTCTTGATTTTCGAATCTTGAATTTATTGTAATGACTGCTGAACATCCTGGACGCTATTTGAGTGATCATGAAGTGGTAAGAATTGTAACACTTCTAGAGGAGGGGCAAAGCCAACGTTACGTGGCTAACTCGTTGAATTTTAACCAAAGCACTATTTCAAGAGCAATTAATCAGTACCACGAAACAGGGGAATATGGATGAAGGGCCGGACAGATAATAAATCGGATAACAACACCAGTTGATGATCGTTGGCTTCGTTTAGCTGCACTATTTGTATTTTGGCCCATTTATTGTCGAAGACTTCATTTATATGCATGATAATGCTCGGTCTCATGCAGCTAGAGTAGTTACAGAATTTCTGCAAAATGCCAAAATTGATATTTTAACATGGCCAGCCAGAAGTCCCGACTTGAATCCCATAGAACATGTTTGGGACAACATGGGATGGCAAATTCAGCAACGTTGGATGCCTTGTAGAACACTCCAACAACTAGAAAATCTGCTTCCTGAAATTTGGAACTCAGTGACTCAAGAGTATATCCAAAATTTGTTTGAGGGGCTTTCGAGACGTATACTGGCAGTAACTAGGGCCCGGGGAGAAAACACTCGATTTTGAAAATGATTAGTAACTATTCGATGCTAGTTGATTGGTCTCTTCGCGAATGTTTGTAGATGGTAGAATTTTTTAATTTTTCATTAACTCGAAAATTATTGATATTTTCCATCATAAACTCATCCCTTTTGAATAATATCTTCTTATTTTACACTTCTGAAAGTTACCAAGCGACTCTTGAATGACCAACCTAAAAGTGTTCATAGTAGGTATTGTCGTAAAAGTAGGACCATGCGACAATCTTTGTGGGGAGTGTACATATCTCTCCCTGAAGGAGCTGGTTTTTCGATCCACTCTTCATAATCATCGTCAACCAAAGCCACACAGTAGTGCATTAATCTCCTATCCAAGTGCTCAATTTTCAATAGAGCATAGTTCACAGAAAGTAAATATTCACATTATTTCATCATATTTTCAGTTGTACCACCTCGAATTCTGAAATGCCTATTATACCGAACTTTTCAAATTTCGAAGAGTGCACCCCATTACTTTATTTTATGTTGAAATCCGTTGAGCCGTATCAAGGTGAAAAAGCATTCGTTCTGAAATGATTGAAAATATATGATATCGCATGAAGTCATGACTGTAATTTTTGACCCATTTCAATTAGGATGATCATCAACATGGCCTGGTTTAATTTAAACATCAACTTTGATATTTAAAACAATTCTCTAAAACTCCAGCTTTCTGCATCAGGGACTCGTTGCTCTAATCAAAATAACGATTTTCTTTTCGTATGATTACCCATCTAAAACATACAAGCAAAAAGACGTCTAGACGGTTACGAGATATGATTGTGGAAGGTAAAACAAGGTTAATTGATGAAAAACAATAGAATAATAGACGAATAATGAAAAGCTTAAAGAAGACGTAACGTTATTCAGTTTACGTTTTAAAAATGAGAGAAGACTTACTGCGAATGCTTGTAGAATACACTTTTATTTTGTTCCTCTAAAAACTACACTTTTTTTCAATTCGAATCAGAACAGACATCTCAAACCGAACTTAAAGTGTAGATGATCTAAAAGCAGATTCACAAGATAATGATATTGTTGATGGATTTATTTATTGAAAACTCATCTCACTATGAATAAAATGAAACATTTTTGTCTGATTTCCACAACGTTTTATTCAAAACACATAACTGGTTTCGACAGGTACGGCATTTTCAAGTGTCTTGAGCAAAAAGTTGAAATAAATGTGCTAACTATAACTATTTCAAATGCTGAGAAATGGAAACGAATTTAATTCTAGTTGACTATTGGGGGTTGTGAATTTCGGGTTTTTACAAAGTCTGTTAATTTCCAAACTTTCCAAACGATTCATTGTCATCCCTTTATTGCATTTGTGGAGAATTTTCAATTTACTCAATGTAATTATGCGATTTGTAGATTTAATATGCTCAAAAAATGGGGATTTGTTTACTTAGGAGAGAGTTGCATTCAATTCTATTTATTCCAGACTATTTGAATTTATTTGTTTTCTGTTTTGCATTGAATAATAATTCGCTTGTTTTGGGCCACTGGAAATGGAGGTTGTTGAATTGAATTTGGAAAGATAATTACTAATGTTCTGCAAATCTCATCTATCATGACCCTCGAAATTATCGTTATATGTTTAGACATAATGAAGAATTTTATTCGAGGAACAATATTCAACCTTCCGTGGAAAGTTAAACATACTTTCCTGAAAGAGCTGTTTTTCTGATCCTTACTCTACAATCATCGTCAACCAGAGCAACACAGCAGTGGTGCAGCTCGGTCAGATATCATGAATAGGATCAATAGACTGCAGTTTCGGTCTCATTTGATCTCGTCAGTATTGCCTACTCATTCACAACATCAGGCTGTATCGTCACCTACTCATCTCAATCCGTTGGAGCGTTGGACCGACAAAGAAGCTAACCACCGTCTCCACCGGGAAATTATGTCTACACATATAGCAATAATTTCTCGGGCTGTGATTGATGAGATTTGAAGTATCAACCAGACCTCAATAAGGAGCGTTAGTCTCTCGACAGATCGCTTGCTTGCAGATACTGTGTGTAGCGTTGCGGTGAATAGTCGAACTAGTGTGACTTTTTGAGGTTTTCTGGTTATCTTCTCTTCGTTTTCATGGTTTCCCGGTGGCGATTGTGGTTAGCCTCTCTGTCGGTCGGTTGGAGGGCGCATAACGTATACATGTTTTATATATATATATATATATATATATATATATATATATATATATATATATATATATATATATATATATATATATATATATATATATATATCCACAAAGAAGTAAAAGATCAAAGAACTTAAAATTGGAGTCAATGCATGGTACATAGGGAAAAAGAGATCTGACTCCAATATATTCAGAAGGGCTTAAGAAAGTTTAACAGCCTCTGATGATTGACATTCGATAAACAATACTGCAAAAGAAGACTGCGGAAACTGAGAGGAGAGAATTATATCTAAAATAACTTGAGAAACACACACTTCATATGAGGAAGAAGTGTATTCAGTATCTTATTTCCACGATTAACCACCTTATAAAGAACAACAGACTGAATATATGACTGAAAATATTTATGGTTTTCCCTCATCTGAAGAAGGCTTTTGGCAGAACACTGAGAAGGGGAGTATGAGAGTCTCAGGAAAAAAGAAATTATTTATAAACGCAGAAAGATTAGCAAAAGCTTTATAATGTAAAATAGTATGTGAGAAAGTTTGACTTCTTCCCAAATTTTTCTGTCACAATATAAACTACCTGTTTGTCTTTGAATTAGATAAAGAATTCTAAAGACCAAATAGGGATATGATTGGAAAACAACATAGAAAACACTCCCCACCCATATTTATGGGTTTCCCTCATCTGTGAGAAAGTTTGACTTCTTCCCAAATTTTTCTGTAATCAATATAAACTACCTGTTCGTCTTTGAATTAGTGAAATAAGTGAAAAACAACATGGAAAACACTTCAAGAAAGGAAGAAGTGTTCAGGATTACATTTTTACCTTTGAGTAGCAAATAGAAAAAAGAACAGACTTTAGGGCATAATATATTTATTATAGGTTTTCTCTGATCTGAGGAAGGCTTTCAACAGAGAACTGAGAAGAGCACTATGGATGAGTTGGGAGAGTCTGAGGAAAAGAGGAGTGTATTATTAACTGTGAACGTGTTTGAGGAATATTTAAGTCCTGTCCTCACTTATGATGGCAACAACATGTGCCAGCTCATAACAATTACAGGATTGACATTATAGTGCCAATACTGAATAGAGAAAACAACAGTAAGACAGCAAATTTTAGAGGATATACTTTATTGCAAAAGAATTCTTGGAACCAAACTGAGGAGATTAATTGAAATTAATTGAATAAGTAACACACTTTTCAGGGGTGCAAGAAATTTTTGAGATTGCATCTTTACCATCAACTAGTTATAAGGAAGTGCAGACTAAAAAGAAAAATATGAATGTCTTTCCTTGATCTTATCACCTTGATAAGTATCACGTAGGAATCAATTAACCATTTGAACAAATCTGCTGTTTTCGGACATAATAAATCTAGAAATCACGTAACTACTTGATATAGTTTGAAAATTCTCCACAAATGCAATAAAGGAATGCCAATGAAACCATTGGACAGTTTGGAAATTGACAAACTTTGTAAACACCCAAAATTCATCACTCTCAATAGTTAACTAGAATTGAATCACTCCTCATTACTCGACATTTAAAATAGGTATGAATACACATTCTTTCTCATAACTGTTAGCTCTAGACACTTGAAAATGACATAACTATTGAAACCGGTCGAGTGTATTGAAGTTGACATTGTGGAAATTAGACAAAAGTGTATCATTTCATTTATAGTAGACTGTTGACTTATGACCTATTCAAATTTGTCACAGCTAGATATGGCATAATTCGTTGTTGATAAATGAAAATGATTAATCTGATTCTACATTGCACTTCGTTATACGCGATGGTGCATTGTCTGAAAGGTTAAGTCGTTTTAGTCTCTTTATAAAAAAATATACTTCTAATCGCTTTTTACCGAGCTTTTCAAGCAACCAATGTACTTTAATTTGTTGTATTATTGCATTAAAGTTATGGATGCAAGAATCCCAGTCTTCTAGACGTCGCAATTATGTGTACATTAGTGTAGCTGTTTCTTCCTTTAATTGTGCAAGTTGCTCGCAAAATATCCTTGCAGCAAATCTTGGACGATCTTTATTCCCGAGGAAAAACTCATTAAAATCGCCGTTCTGGCATATTGCCCGGTTTTGAGAGGCGCGATTAACCGCCAGAAAAATTCGAGAAGACAGTAGCGTACATCATGAATTCTTAAACCCACATGAAATTTTCATCGGGCTCAGAATGGGAGCGCGGAGATTCAGGCCGATTCAAGTGTTTGAAGAAAAGTAAGTTTTTACCGTTGAAATTTATCGCGCTCCGAAAAGTTTCGGGGAGAGAGAAGATGACGAATGGTCCTATTTGCTGGCGTTGAAAAAATCTAGACCGAGATAGGACATACCAGTATGAAATTGGTTGGATTTATTGCTCTAATTTGGCGGAAAACATTCCTGGGAATATTAAAATACTTCGGCAGTAGTCGCGTCGAAAGACGGCTTTCGTTGCCACCCATTTTTTCCACTTCGTAACTTAACAACTTCGGACTTCGTCACTGTGAAAACAACTTGTTTGTTAGAGTGGAATCAGTCTGAAAAATAATGTCTGCATAAGGGGGAGAAAACTATTTTTAAAATAGGGTGTTCCAATTGGAACGACAGATATTGAATGTTAATAGCGATAGAAGCTCAAAAGTTATAGAATTTATTTATTTGATAGTTAAGTTTTCACCCTGTTACGGAAAATATGAATGGATAAATTCGTGTGGGAACTATTTTATGAAACTTTTGTGTCAAAAGATCCATTGCATTCTGATTTTTATTCTCGCTTCCACATATATCTTTAGAAATAGAACATTAACATTTCAATTGGCTTATTAGAATGCTTTTACTATTGCAGAAACATTATCAAGTAGATATCCATTGAAATAAGATGCGATCATTTTCGACTCCAGAGAAATATAAGAGGATACACATACTCCCTCTCAAAAAAATTTGATCAAGCAGAAATTATCCTCTTGTTTGAGATTCTATAACTCTCTTCTTTATTCTACGATATTCTTGAATTTTGGATATGTTAGACTCTTCAAAACAGAATAATACACTACCCACAAAATTGTCGCATCACCCTTCTTTTAGAACTTTCAGTTTATGATGGAAAATATCAACAATTTTCGAGTTAATGAAAAATTAAAAAATTCTACCATCTTCAAACATTCGCGAAGAGACCAATCAACTAGCATCATTTTCAGAATCGAGTGTTTCCTCCCCGGGCCCTAATTACTGGCAGTATACGTCTCAGAAGCCCTTCAAACAAATTTTGGATGTACTCTTGAGTCACTGAGTTCTAAATTTCAGGAAGCAGATTTTCTAGTTGTTGGAGTGTTCTACAAGGCATTCTACGTTGCTGAATTTGCTACCCCATGTTGTCCCAAACAGGCATGCCTCTATCATTTGATATAGACAGAACCTGCACTCGTCGGAAAAGAGAACATTCAACAATTCTGGAATACCCCAATTTGCATGTTCCCTCGTAAACTGAAGTCTTGCAACTCGATGCTCTCTGGTGAGACGCGGGACGGTAGAAGCCACCCTTGTTCTGATATCGTCTTCTCTGAGCCTGTTCCCAACAGTTTACACTGAAATATGCACATTTCTGGAAAGTGCAAGTTTATTTTATTGCATTCTAGCCGTACAGTGCCGAACTCTTAGTGCAGTTAAACGAAGCCAACAATAATCAACTGGTGTTGCTATCCGATTTCTTCCCTGTCCGGCCCTTCTTCCATATTCGCCTGTTTCGTGGTATGCTTATGCTTTTTTTACCACGCCTAGGTTGGATCGTTGATGAATTATGGTATAATTAGCTAAGGAAACTCCGTCAGAGTGAATGAAGTTTTAGTTTTGCAAAAAAGAATGGTTCGGGCAAATTTACTAGCCATGCAAAAGGTCCTGCCTTTTATGGATTATACAGGGTACTTCAACGAAAACTAAACAGAGGCTATATCTACCAAGATATTCGTTTCTGATCGAAACGCAAAAACAGGTCAATTTTTGTTTAAAGGGGGACATCTTTTGGGCTACAAAACTTGCCTGAAATATCAACCCCCTAAGCGGGGGTTGCAATCCTTGAACATTTTGAATAGAGAAGATGGGTCGAGTGATGACTCAAAAGAAAGGTGGTATCTTTGTTTACATTGCCTTGGACAAATTTACATTTTTAATTGAAAACTGTAGAATATATAGGGTCAGCAACTGAAAGATAGGGAGGACTTTTTTCTTGCGACTATTCAAGTTTCAGTGAGGTAAAATGGAACAGATCCATGCTGATCAATGGCAGTCATCATCAAGTACCATACTAATCTCGAATTTCAACCCCTAGAGAAGGGGTGACCACCCTTGTAAATTTGGAATAGGGTAGATGGGTCGACTGATAACTCGAAAGAAAGGTATTATCTTTGTCTGCATTCCCGTGAAAGAGTTTTCATATTTGATTGAAAACTGTAAAAGATACAGAGTGGGTCACTGAAAAATAGAGAAGACTATCTATCGCCCTGAGCTATTCAAGTACCCTGCTCTAGGGGTTGAAATTTGAGATGTGAATGGTGTTTCGGAAGATGACAGTCTTTGATCTGGAATGAATCTGTTCCATTTTTTTGCACTAATACTTGAATAGCTCAGGGCGATAGATAGTCTCCTCTATTTTTCAGTAGCTCACTCTTTATCTTTTACAGTTTTCAATCAAAAATGAAAATTCGTTCACTGGGATGCAGGCAGACATAGATAATACCTTCCTTTCGAGGTATCACTCGACCCATCTACCTTCTTCCATAGTCTCAGGGAAATAGTCTTGCCTATCTTTCAGTTGCTCACCCTGTATCTTTTACAATTTTCAATTAAAAATAAAAATTCGTTCAAGGCAACGTAGACAAAGATACCATCTTTCTTTTGAGCCATCTCTCGACCCATCTTCCCTATTCAAAATGTTCAAGGATTGCAACCCCCGCTTAGGGGGTTGATATTTCAGGCAAGTTTTGTCCCTAAAAGATGTCCCCCTTGAAACAAAAATTTACATGTTTTTTCGTTTTGATCAGAAATGAATATCATGGAAGATATAGCCCCTGTTTCGTTTTCGTTGAAGCCCCCTTGTATGTAGTGTAGTAAGGAAAATATTTGATGAACAAGAAATAAGCACCCAACTTTATTCATTCATTTTGATTTTTGCTGAAGGCTGTAAAGATTAATCCTAAGGCAACGAATTCTGTCCTTACATCTAACTTATACTTCTGGAAATAAAGTTATTGTTATTATTATAATTGTTTCAAGTCATATAGGTATTCATGTAGAGAATTATTCAGAGAGCTCGGAATACTGACCGTAGTATCGGTGTATATTTTGTATTGACTTATGTATGCTTTTGATCATAGAGAAGAGTTTTCGAGTTCGGGTGGTATTTCAGAAAGAGCGATCAGGTACCCAGATACGCTGAGACTGCCCAATCACAGGTTGACACTTGCTTTAGGAGGGCCTTACATCTTGAGCATATAAACCTTTCCCTGCCTTCCGAAATAAAAAATTGCAAGAACAGACTAATTTGTAAGAATAGATTTAGAGAGATTTTACTCGAAAATGTATTTTACAGTGCAGAAGAATTTTTGGAATTTAATTTTTCAGTCTTCTAAGCTGTAATAATGATAATGTTAATATCAGACCACGTGTGATGACATATTCCATGTAGAGCTTGCTGCCAATGAGTAAAGAGTATTATTTATTCGGTAAAGAGATATACAAATATCCCGATAATATGTCACTTGTCCGAAAAGATTATTCGAAACTGATAATTCTTATAACTTTCTTCGCGAAGAAAATATTTGAAGGGTAGTTCACAGTACAATAAATAGGAACGAAAAAACCTCAATCACATAACAATATCGTAAATTCCTGAATATCTGCTCACAATATTATGATTAATTGATGGAGAATTTATCTGTCGGAAGTATAAATGGAGCTGTCCCTTTATGCGTCATAAATCTCATTTAAAGACGTGCCAAGAATAATGGATAGGGTATTATTTTGGATATCATGCAAAAATTGAGTAATGAAACAACGATAATTTCTATATTCGATACTGACAGAGCTGCAACGCGCGTTGAAGAAATGCAATATTTGGTCACTCCCATTTGATTCTATGTGTTGTGTCTTCCGCTGTTAACGGTATGACGATAAATATAGAAACTTTTGAAGTAGATGCCCTGGTTGCTCGGTATATCTACGAGTATCTTGAAAAATTGCAGAGCACCTATCTCTGATTCCTCGGTCGAAATTTAAACAGTTTTAATTTAAATTCAATTGACGAGGCTTTTACATGATTCAAATTAATTTCCAGACACAAGTAAACGATAATTTCTGCTTAAATATATTAATGAATGCTCGACGCGTTTCGATACACAGTATCTTTGTCAGGCGTGATTTATTAGATATTTGCACATCTCAAAATTATTTTTCATTTAACGATGCTTTTTATAAACGTGATGAGGGACTTATAATGGGAAACCCCTTAAGCCTTCTTTTAGCGAAAATCTTCATGGATAATAAAGAAAAAACTATTCATAAACACCCGTTTAGTAAACATTTCCTATATTGGCATCGATATGTCGATGACATTATTGTGTGTTTCACAGGAACAAACAGACAGTTCACTGTATTCGAAAATTTCATCAACAACCTGCACCCAAATATAAAATTCACTTCTGAAATAGAACAGAGCAACTCGATCAATTTCCTAGACTTAACAACAACAAGATCTAATAATAAACACCAGTTTTCAATTTTATCATGAACCTCATACAGATATCACAATTCATTATACATCGGCACATCCTTACCCACAAGTTCCAGCGTTTAATAGCTATATACATAGACTCTTGAGCACACCGATTTCTAGTGAAAATTATCTCAAATAATTGAATTTGTTAAAACAGTTCACAATAAATAATGGTTATGGTGTAAATTTAGTTAGCAGCATATTATATAAGAAAAAATAAAATTAGCTTTACAACATATATATCCAATCGGTGAACATCAAGACAAGAAATTCAATAGTTTAACATATATAGGCAATATTAGCAATAATATGAAATCCCTTCTCAAAATTGAAGTTTGAATATATTCAAAACATCAATAAATTCAGGTTCATTCATCAGAAAAGTCTCCAATTAATAAAGAAAATAAATCAAGTGTTTATAGATTGGAATGTGCAGATTGTAATTGTTTTTATATATGTAAAACAGAAAGACATTTCAATATTAGAATCTCAGAACATAAACGCAGTTTCATCAATGGAAAACCGATTCGAATTATTCAAATCATCTTAGGAAAAATAGTCATTCTTTCAACTCTGTATTTAAAATACTACATTCTGAAAATAGACGGTATGGAACTCAACCTTCTGAAAGAACTTGAGATTAATACATTAAGGTATTCACCAGAAATTCTTAATATTAAAAAGTAATTTTATTTTTGAGGAATTTTACTGAATAATTGTGATTCGTAACGCGTTTCACTACACCCTAGCTTCTTAAGACGAATGAATGTATGGAAATTATGACAACTACATATAGATACAATTATATATATATATATATATATATATATATATATATATATATATATATATATATATATATATATATATATATATATATATATATATATTATCAATTGTATCTATATACAGTTGTCATAATTTCATTCAGACAAATCACTGTACAGAAATTATGACAACTATATACAGGGTTAGACAAAATTACCGGAACGGTTAAGTATCCCAGTTATTTACGATTGCGATTTTTTTGAAAGTTCAAATTCCTACATTGCTAAACATAAAGAATTCTGTGTTGTGCTCGCTAGTGTTTCCAGTGTAGCCGGAAATAACCAAAAAATGTGAATTTCAAATATAACACCCTATACGTTTATTCATTTTCAGATTCAGAGAAAAAACTTTTTTAGAAACAATCAACAAAAAACATTTCCTTTCAATGTCGAGTTGATACAAAATTAAAATAATAAAATCACCTAAATCTAATTACTTTTGCATTACTAATCAACGGAACAGGTTGACAAATAATGTTGAGTATTTGTAGACGTTTAGATTTTGTACTACAATTCCTAATAATGGTATTCAAACTCAGTCATGCAGAACGGATCGAGGTTTTGATGATGCGCGGATATGGTGACAGACAACGATCTTACCAAGAAGTTTGCAATCTGTTCAATACTATTCATCCAGATCATCAAATTACTAAATTTACAGTATGCAGAACCATTCAGCGATATGAAGCAAGTTGGCAAGTGAAAGATATCTCCCAGAGCAGGACGCCCTAAGTCTGCCACTGACGAAGAAACAAAGTTGGACATTTTACTGGCAATTAAGGAAAATCCTCAGGTTTCTACAAATAAACAAGTCTTGAACCTTGATATTTCTCAGAGGTCAGTTTGTAGGATAATGAAAACAGAAAAAATGAAACTATATGAAATCCATTTTCTCCATGAGCTTACTGAAGACGATCCTGACCGTAGAATACAAGAAACCATCATGAAAATGATTATGGCGGATCCAAATTTTTCGAATAGAATCGTATTCTCGGTTCTACCTCAACGGTACGGTAAATAAAAGCATAATTGCCGTATTTGGTCGAGAGACAACCCACATTGGTTTAGAGAGGTTCATACACAACATCCACAAAAATTTAATCTTTGTGCCGGTATTATCGGTGACCACATAATTGGTCCATTTTTTATAGAAGGAAATTTAAATGATGAGCGATATTTGTGATCATTAAGAAATAAAATTGTGGCAGCCATAACAGTTTTATTTCCAAATTTAAATGATCCGTTAACTACAGCTGATATTGTATAGTTCCAACACGATGGAGCTCCTCCACACATTGCGGTAGATGTTCGAAATTATCTGGATGAAGTTTTTCCAGAAAGATGGATCAGTACTAGAGGATGAATCTTATCGAGTGGCCCCCGCGGTCACCTGATCTATCGCCTCTGGACCTGTTTTTATGGGGCCACTTGAAGTGCCGAGTTTATAGAGAACGACCTGCCAATCTAGATGAGTTAAGGCGTCGCATAACAGAAAAAATCAATTTGATACCCCAACAATTTCTGCAAAATCCTCTTAGAAATTTCAGTGATCGATTAGTTTATTGTCAGGAGGTGAATGGAACTCATTTTCAATACTTGGTATAGTTTCAATGAAAAAATTTTTCTCGCTCGTTCAAAGATCGAAACTTCAACAAATACTCGACAATAATTGTCAACCTGTCACGTTAATTATGAATTCGAGAGTAATTTGATTTTGTTGATAATAATTATTGTCATTTTGATTTTTATATGAACACGATATTGGAGAAGAATCATTTTTCTTGATTGTTTCTAGGTAAGTTTTTCCTCTGAATCTAAAATAAATGTATAGCTACAATTGAGAATATATATGTTCTCAATTGTATCTATATATAGTTGTCAATTTCTGTACATTCATTCGAAGAAGATACGGTGTAGTGAAACGCGTTACAAATCACAATTATTCAGTAAAATTCCTCAAAAATATTACCTGTTTTGTAATTGATAATGGTATTCTACCAAGTAAAACCTCTAAAATCCAAAAGAAATTCGTAATGATCAGTTAGACCCTTATTGAATTTGTTTCCTAAACACTAGTTCAAATACAGATAACTCTGAGTGGATTGCCTCTATATAGTCTATATATATATATATATATATATATATATATATATATATATATATATATATATATATATATATATATATATATATATATATATATATATATATATATATATATATATATATATATATATATATATATATATATATATATATATATATATATATATATATATATATATATATATATATATATATATATATATATATATATATATATATATATATATATATATATATATATATATATATATATATATATATATATATATATATATATATATATATATATATATATATATATATATATATATATATATATATATATATATATATATATATATATATAGTATATGTAGTAATATATTTTTGTAGTATTCATTCGCTCTTGACAAAGATACTGTGTATCGAAACGCGTTGAGCATTTATCAATATATTTCAGAAGAAATCATCGGTTACTTGTATTTTTAATTCAAATCATCACTATATTGAGATAATGCATTACAACTTATTGAATGAAATTTCAATATTTTCGGTTACAATAAATTGAATAGGACGTAGCTCATTGAAGTGAAAAGGAAAAAATTAAACAACAAAAAAATAAATAACGATAATGTTGAGATGTTTCGGAGAAATCGGAAAATGAAATTAACAACGTGGACTTGAAAGACAATTACTAACCCTGAATTATTTACGGGTAAACTAACGATCCACTTTCCAAACTTCAAATTTAAGTATTAAATGGACGTCACCTTTATTATGGAGATATTTTTTCAAATTCTTCCACAAGAATCAATATTAAACCATCAACTATCCACTCGAGGTTATATCGGATTAAAAATGAATCAATTCAATTGACAGAATCATCGGAAATTCGAAGAGATACAGGAATATAGAATACCGGGGAAGTTATGGAGTGGGAAAAGACAACACAGTCGAAGATGAGATAACGGTATCGTTTGATAGAAGTGAAAAAGTGGAAGGAGTTGAAGAGCGATAGAGGCAACGTGCACTTGTGCACGTTACAGCGGATGCAACCGCAATATGTTGCCCTGAAAATTGTTGATTCCACCACAAGGGATGATGTGTGAACGCTCTTATAAATTAACATTGATTGCGGTTCATCTAGATCGCTTATCCGGTTGTACCACTGCAAAAGCATCCGTTGGTGCCAGAAAGGGGCGGTCTTGCCCTGAAAATTTCCAACGAACTGTTGATGTCACCACAACTGATAATGTGTGGGCGCTCCTTTAAGTTAACATTGGTTACTATTCGTCTACATCGCTTCTCTGGTGAGGCTACTGCAAAAACATCCGTTGATACCGAAGTGTGGGGTCTTGCCCTGGAAATTGCCAATGGACCATTGATCTTACTGCAAGCGCTTCTCCGGTAGTTCCAGCGCAAAAACTTGGAACCGTTGGAATCACATACTCACACAATAATTTCTGTGAGTTGTTTCTTCAAACATCTTCGAATTTTGGGAGTAGTCATCTCTATTAACCTTTCTGAGCTCTGAATAAATATTGCAATCATCATGTGAGATTGTCCATACTCTTTGGTATAAAACATGAATTATTAGAAAATGGAATATTCAAGACCTGTATATACCCATATTGTACATCCCTAAGATGGTCTTATTGTTAGCTCACAAAGATTTCCCAGATCCTTAGTTATAATCCCGAATATAATGTCGTACAACAAAAGAAAACAAAAATCGAAGAACACATCGTATAGCAGTCCATTCGTTTCTCCTATTTCAACCCTTGTTGTATATTCTGAACGTAGACGTCGTCCTTAAAACATGAATGAATATCTCCGGAAAAAGAAAAACCTGGCACATATATTACCTAACGTCACACGCAGAACAAGTGATAAATTAAATCTTTATTCAGCTATGAAATTCAATGTATGTTAGCTGTCCAGGGCACTTCTCTTGGCGCCAACTCAGCGGAAAAAAAGGGCTGACACGAATGAGAATTCATGACGATGAATCCTCAGAATTTAAGAACACAGGAACAATTCTCGTCCGAGAAGCGAGGTGCATGTTTTATATTCCGTCTCCTCATATGTATTCCGACGCGTACGCTCTCAATGAAACGAAGAAGGAATTGAAGCAAATCTTCTCATATTACACTCGCGTTGAAAAGAAGAGAAACGTCTTACTTCGTTTGTTTATACAAGATTCTTTCCATTCGTTTTTTTTTAAAGTCTGTGAATAGAAATGATCCGAGGCAGAGCAATGTTACCACTTCCATGTAATGAATTTATTTAATAGTATTTTAATTTGATGACTTTTAGTCAGGAATCCACATTCAATCTTTCGTAATATGTTGAACATCCCTCATTGAAGAAGCTGGTTTTCCGATTAACCCTTCATACTCATCGTCAACCAAAGCCACACAGTATGGTCGTATGTCACGAATAGAAACAATAGACTGCAGTTTCCGTTTCCTTTGACCTTGCAGTATTGCATACTCATTCACAACACTGCAACGGTACACACTGTATCTGAAAAATCAAAACGCTAATGCACCAGTACTTATCTGGTTGTTAATCAAGTGTACATTACATCTACATGTATAAACACATTGAAGACTTTTATTCAGGGAACAACATTCAACCTTGCTTAGAATGATATTTAAAATTCTACCGAGATATAGTATTTTGATTGTTGGTAGGTTAGGGTAGATGTAGACAAGTATTTGGTTCATTATAACAACAGTGAATCTGCTTTTGGAAGTAACAAGGAGCAAGATATTTACAGCAGTTCTGTTCTTTATGACTTGAGACGGTATTCTTATTCGTTAAAATCAAAAAGAATAAAAATTTATTTATTTCAATTATTCCTGCCACGTCTCTTTGAATCTCTTCAATCAGTTTTGGGAAGTAATCAATAATTCTTTCATGGTGTTCTGATCTGTGCTGGATTTCGTCTCACATCTGAATTGCAGATTGAATAATTTCTCTATTCAAATTATAATTTGCTTCACAAGGTCAAGCTTTTAAAATATCTCTCAGATTTTTATGGCATTAAGATCTAATGGCTTTCCTGGCCATCTCCTTTACCTCGGAATGGAATCTTGTTGAAAAACGTTCGGCTATAACCATCAACTTTCACGAGTTGAAATAGGACTAGTATCTCTAGTATCCATTTTTGAGGTTTCGTCTTGCCTCAGATCGTCATCGTTGTAACTTTTTGTACGAGGATCCTATCCTTATTCCAAAAAATGGCTTTCGTCTAAAAATGACAGCTGCCGCCAGTGCCAAATTCTTCCACCCTCATAATTCAGTGTTCCTTTTCATTTGTTTCAAATAGAATCCTTTTCTATTTTTCACTTATCCGGGTGTATTTACCTTAATTATCACAGGGTCTTTTTTTGTCTTTGAATACTGGAGAAATTGAAATTATAACATTAGTAGGGGGTGTTCTGAAAAGTTTCCGACCTAATAAGGATACAAGCCAATTTTTCTGCATATTTTTTCAGCACAACATAAACACAATTTTCCCAGCGATGTAACCCGTCAATATTTATCTGCAAAAAAATACTCAAGAAGGTGATTTCCTCTACATTTGATAAAAATCTCTGTCCTTCTAGCGCAATTTTCAGATGAGGAAACAGAAAGAAGTCGGTTAGAGCCAGACCTTGTGAGTAAGGCAGATGGTTGAGCAGTTTAAACCGTAATTCATCACATCTACTGAAGTGTGAGGCGTTGCATTGTCTTATTGAAACAGGATTTTTTTTCTATAAATATTTTTCCGCGAGTTCTGTTTTTAGCTTGACAAGTATGATGCTTAGTATGTTCCTGTGATAGTCTTTCCCTTCTGAAGATAATCAATTAAGATAACTCTATGGCTATCCCAAAAACCAGTCGCCATCACTTTCTCAGTTATTTTCTATTTTTTGGGACCGGTTCCTTCTTTGCAGTCCACTGTTTGGACTATATTCTCATTTATGGCGCATAGTGATGAGTACAAGTTTCATGTACACTAGTTAATCGGGGCCAAATCTCGGATTTATTGAGCCCAAACTGCGCCAAAAGAGCGTCCGAAATGATCGTTTGAACACGTTTTTGGTCTTACGTGAGCGAACACGGCACCCAATGCGCGGACAGCTTTCTCATGTGCCAATCTTGATTCAATGTGTAACAAACACGTTCTTAACCCCTGCTATCTCTCTCGCTTTAATTGCATGATCGTCTAGGACCATTTGGTGAACATTGGCGATGTTACCGTCGGTGGTTACAGTTTTTGGACGTCCCGAACGTTCATCGTTTCCCAAACTCTTATGGCCAAGTTCAAATTTAGCTGACGAAAATTTCGCTATGGTAAATGACAGTCCACATACGTAGAATCGAACCTTTCAAAAACAAATATTTAATGAAGCTCCATACTCGATTTTGTCCATTCTAACAAAAACATTCACATCAACTTACTCAAACGACAGTTCCATAACAACTGCGCTTTCAAATTGGCTGAAACTTTGATGAGTAACTATCACTAGCTTTTATTTACTAGTGCTGCCATCTTCACGTAGATGTCGGAACTCAGACCTTCCGCGTAATGCATTTTAAAACTTGAGTTAGTTTGCAGAAGAACATCGAATATAGCACTAGGGTTTTGGATTATAACTGTTTTATCTTCAACTGTAACTGGAAAAAAATGTAATAGTGAAATTATGATAGTGTATCAAAATCAACTTGCTCAGTAATGTAGCTGTAGAATTCAAAAGACTTGGGCATCATCTCGCTTAGTGAATGAAAAGTGAGGTCGACTTCAAAGACATTTTCACATTGTTTGCTGTTGTTGGAATTGAATGCAAGCTTTGGCATGTACGTTCGTGGCCTCGATTTTTTTAAAAACTTTAAGTTGTTCACCTCTGATTCTTCTTCAAGACTTCTCTTCCTATTCAACGGAATTCATTGTTAATTTTCTCTCACGCCCCGCATTTTCAGTGAAATATTTCTTTTATACAAAAAACTTCCCTGTAGCAACAACAGAAAGCTATTTCTTATTTTAATGTCACAGCTCATCAACTCTTCTAACGATTTGTCCAGCCCCCAAGGAGATATTTCTTGAAATAAACTGCCAACCGTTGACAGTATCGATGATAAAAAAAGAAAATGGCTTCACTAAAGGCAATTTATTCCATGAAAAGAAGATGCTCATTATTTTCTCTGGTAATAAAAATCGAAATTACAACAAGAAGTTGGATGGGAAATGCGAATTCAAATGAAAATTACCTCCTCTTTCCATTTAAATACATGCTTAAAATCTATGAAAATCAAATATTTTATGTTGCAATATTACTTGGTGGATTTTTTTATTGATGAGTCTCGGTTAACATTGATCCTATACATATTCACTGAAGAGTTCTACGAATATCTTAACAGAAAAATAGATATCGTTGTATAAAGTAGCATATTTTAGGGAAGAAAGTGTTTTTTCTTGAACGAGAAACATTAGCTCGCATAGAGAAGTATTGAATTAAAAACTTTTATCACGAAATCTATCGCTTCGTTTCATTTTATCGAGCGAAGCATTTTTTTTTGAGGTGAAGAAATATTTTCTTATAGACTAGAAGTCGAATACCCCGTATAAACAAATGATTCTGGCATTCACTCTGAGCCTAGAGTGAGCAAAAGGCGTAGAGGTAACCTCTAGGGTCATTTAAAGATGCTAATGATCGATGAATACCCTTTGGTCAAATAACAATTAATTTTACAAAGAAAGTAATTAGGTATATCGATATACTCTTCTTTTATTGATTTTAATGACATTTGTCATATTTTCATATATATATATATATATATATATATATATATATATATATATATATATATATATATATATATATATATATATATATATATATTTTTTTTGGGGAAAGTTTTCAAATTATTCAATGTAATTATGTGATTTGTATATTAGTTCTTTGCTTGGTATTGAATAATTACTTGCTTATGTTGGTACTTCTTGAAAGAAAGGTTGTTGAATTGAATTTGGAAAGATGATTGCTGATATTATTAGAGGAGAGAACAATACAATGTGAGTTAGACATGCGTATTTCTTTTCTGTTGTTTTTGTACTTCGCGACTAATAACACTATTAATTTGGGAGACTGGAAATTATTATTTGATGCTATTTTATTGATGATATTGGTTTTCGTATTGAAATCGGTTATGGATAAGGAAATGGTAAAGACACTATGAGTCATTGAATTTATAAGCGGCTAATTTATATATAATGTGGTTACAAGAATCGATTGGGATTGTTGAGTCTGTGGATGTTTCTTTCCCATATATGTTGTAGGTGAGATTCTTATTGAATGCAGTGTTGGTTATGTCTAGGAAATTTATTGAATCGTTGCGTTCAATTTTTATTTCATTTTATATAAATTAATATCTTATTTGGAAATTGTGAGAACTGACCTATTCGTTTGAAATTCATGGAACGCAAGATAGAATGAAGCGGCTAAGCAGAAAAATCTTTGGTACATTTTATGTACACACGACACTAACACAACATAAACAGACAAGCTATTGCTAGTGCAATAGCGAGAGGGAAACGAGTTTTTTCCTCAGGCTTTTTCACTCATTTATTGAATCATATGCAAGATAGTATGGTTCCCCTGTTACATTTCCTAAGATCAAACTTGTGTTTTTTCTGACACAGACCAAAATTATAGATATAAGCATTTAATGGAAATACAATTATTCAAATTTTTGTAAATCCTCTCTTTTCGAAAGAATACATATACATATTGTTATATCATAACCTTCAAAACTTAGTCCAAATTCGTTTCTCTTGGACTATTTGTCGAGATATTGAAACTGAGTTGTGCAACGTTAATTTTCAAGAGAATCAGCACTGGAGCGTTAGCTAGACCACTGTTTCAAGCAGGCATAGTGTGCAGCGTAGCGGTGAGCCATGCGACCCTTTAAATTTCCTTTATTTCATCAACTTTCTTCTTTGTTCCACGGTGGCCAAGATATATTTGCGACACGTATATGTATACGCACAACCAAATTTATATGGAATCACTCGGTATTTCACGTTTAGATTGTTTTTAACCATAGATCTTTGACTACTTGTGAAGAATGAAATTTTTTGTTGTATAAAACGAATTGGTTCGAGAAGGTGGCAGTCTGGATTGATATTGTGAAAGGAAACGCAACACTGACGAGTTAAAATGATAACGAAACTGCAGTTTGATGCTCCTATTCTTGGCGATTGACACTCAATAAGATAGATATAAACCAGGGATAGATATAAACCACGAGACAAAAGAATGGGCATGAAGAGGGCTGTATGAGAAAGACGCTTAAAACTGTGCGAAAGCCTTTGCTTCAGCACTTTTGCTGAAGTAAGTGCAGGAAGAGTTCAAAAGGAAAATGTTAAATGTGAGTGCATTGTGAAAATCTTAGCAAAGCACTCCACAAAAATATCCCGATGGATAATGACAGAAAAAGACAAACAAGAGTTTGGGAGGAAGTGGTATGCTTAAAATATGAGAAAAAAACTGGAGTAGTGCAGAAGAGAGTACACGAGGAAAAAGAGAATATGGGAGTGGAGATTAAATTGCGAAAGTGAAATGCGAGAAAAAGGCTAGAGTGTATTGTACAGAAGAAGAGTACAGAAATGAATGCGTTAGTCGAGTTTAGGAAATGCGAACGGAAGGTGAGACTTAAGAGAGTTCGGGAGGAAACAACTACAGGAATAGAGGAAGCGAAACGACAAAGCGGAAGAAAATGCAGGTTTGAGTTCTCAGTGAAGTAAATGGTTAGTTAAAGCAAAAGGAATGTGAAATAGATATGGCAGGTGATAAAAGACTTTAAAGAGGTAAGAAAGACAAAGAACGAGTAAGAGAAGAGTGAAAGTAAGATTCATAGATTAAGGCGGAAACTGATCTAGGAATATGAGAAGCGCAATAAAATTTTATGAGGAAAAATAAAGGGGAATTGTGTGAAAAACAAAGAAAGAAGATCTAAGAAATGGATAGATATAAAAATAAGAGACAGAAGCTTGAGCATGAAAAGTGCAATAGGAACAGGTAAAACGTGAGTGCGTTGTGAAAATCTCAGCAAAGCACTTCAGAAAAATATCCCGATGGCTAATTAGAGAAAAATGCCAAATGAGAGTTTGATAGGAAGCGGTGTGCTTTAGATATGGAACAAAAAAGCGGGAGAAATGTCGAAGGGAGTACACGTGGGAAAATAGGAACTGGTCCAACAGATGATAGTGCTGAAGTGGAAGGCTAAATAGAATTGAGCAAGAAAAATGTTCAGAAATTAAGCACCTAAGAGAGTGTCGGGAAATGAACTAGGAAAATGGTAAGTGCAATTAGAATAAGTAAGGAAGAATCACGAAGTGATATTGGGTGAATATAGAGGAAAGGGAGGTCGGCAACCAAGATATAAGAAGAGGATCGATATACAAACAAGGGACAAAACCACGGGCGTGGAAAGTGTTGTATAAAAAAGACGTGAGAGTTTTGATTTATGTGAAGGAAGAGAGCTCAAGGAAGAGCCGGAAAAGTGCAAGAGGAAAGTGGAAAAGGAGATTGCGTTCTGGAAAACTTTTGAAATCGCTCGAGGGAAATATCCCAAAGGATAAAATGAGAGACAATTATCAAATGACAGTTTAGGAGATGGTAGTGCGAAAGTGGTTGAGAAGAAGGCAGAGAGTGTTGTGGAAGTGATGAGTACAGAAATGAATGCGTTAGTGAAGATATGGAAATGTGAGCAGAAGAAAAGAGCAGAATGAGTGTTTAGTAGGAGAATTTGGGTGATTAGATCTCTCAACTGAGAGATTTTTAACATTCTACAGAAGACTGAATATTGCTGCATGAGTGAAAATCTTCAAGAACTTGATAACTGAAAATAACATAGCGAAATTCTCTTATATCCAAAGATTTTGAGCATGCGTTTACTCTGATAATGACTACGAACTCCATTTTTCGAATGATTCTAACACTGAATCGTTTCAGATATTATTTCTCTGTTATAATATATGAAATACCTAAGAATCTGTTATATTTTGGTCTCATCTTGCATTCCAGAGCTAACCGAATTTCCATCTCCAGCTATCTGCTATCGAATATTTTGCTTCAACAATTTCTCGCATAATTAGAATTTCGAACAAAGGTGTTCACCTTCCACCTGGCATTAATTTTACGAAACTTCAATTCATATAAGCCGCAACATGTCATGCTTATCACCCCGCTCGTTTCAAATTTGCTACAAAATTGAATTTCCTTTGAGACTGTTAATTTCTTATACCAACAATCTGCGACATCTAAAACAATCCGAATTCTATTATACAAATAGGAACGCGAAGCAGCCGCTATTTGACGTATCAAAATTGAATTTATCTGTCGAACGAACCATCCATCAAATCTGAAACGTTGTCTGTCAATCGGTATCAGCTCTTGGTAAGTGAAATAGAATATTTCAGGTTAAACCTTTTCGTTCCGGTTTAAAATCCTACCGCCCACTGCTTCGGTTTTTACATCTCTGAAATATACATAAATAAATGGAAATTCGTGATTCCGTTACATGTTTCATTTATTTGGATTCTACCAATTTATTTCAGCTCAGCTGTGAAAATTCCATATATTCGTACCATACTGTTGGTACATATTTTTCTCATCGAGCCAGTCTTGTACAGACTTGAAGTTCTGTTGTTTCATTAATAGTTCAATATTTTGTCATCGTTTATTCTCTTTTTTCTTTCAACATCACTTAAATGAACCATCAACGTTGCAGCGGTATCTTTGCATTCTTGAATTGCAAAGATAAAATTGCTGTGCATTTAGTTGATCAACTGTCCTGTGTAGTTTGGAGTTCTCAAGCCGTCAACTCAGTAGTTACTCTGGTCGACCAGTATGTTCTCTGACATCGCCAGTTTATCGAATCCTTCAACGACTAATAGTTCCTAAGACATCATCGGTAACTCTTTGCTTTGCATATACAGAGTGTTTTCTAAAAATGGCTCATAAATCCTAGAAACCAACATTGGACGTCACAAATTGATATTTTTTGATATCTGAAAGATGTTTTTGTTGATTTTGTTTGGTTTGGTTTGTTGTAATAAGAAGTTTAGTTGGCGCCAACTAGATCATAATTGTGAGTTGCAGTGCAGTTAGTTCAAGGACATTCTCTTTGTATTATTTTTCTCCTAAGTTAATAAAAACACATGCCTTCTGCGATTTTTTATGATAAATTAAATGGAGAAATTAAAACGAGTTCCCTGCTTATTTTTCCTCTGGTCAGAAAGTAGATTGTGGCATAAAAAAATGGTAGATATTGCTTTAAATTGGAGATTTAACTAATTCATTGCCTTTATGGTCTTACCAATATCAATATCGTAGAGGTTTAGCGACTCTCTCAAGGTATTCGAATCATAGTCATTCAGACAGAACATGTTCGTGAATCGTTTTTTGATTGAATCTGACAAGTTTCAATTACAATACGTCAGAGGGACGACCTTGTTCAATTCGAACTCCAGGAGTTTAGAATGCTGTTTTATACGCCATGGAAGAGAATCCAGCAAATATTACTCAAAAATAAGCTGATGATGAAATATTTGCCATAAAATGGTAGGGGAAAGTATTTTGGGAGATCTGTTATGGTACCCTTACCTATACCTTAGTTTAAACCTCATGAAAATTTTGTAGATGGTATCTAGAAAGACTTGCAGAAAATCCTTTAATAGAGTCCATCATGGACTTTCGTAAATACAACTGGGCCTATAAAAATACTCTTACTATTATTCGTCCATCAGGAATAATTTCCGGTGAACGTTTTGAATGGTATCAATGGTATCAAAGGTAATTATTTTTTGCAAAAATTTCTTACCAGTATACCTTAACGGACAATAGGTAATTTTCTATAAATTAATTTTTCTAGGCTTGAAGATTTTGCTTTCCATTGATGCTTGCATTGGTTTATACATGATTGTGCTTTAGGCTACTTCAGCATATTGGTTCGTAAGTATTCGAAAGATAAAGAGATCAAAGATGGCTACAATTTTTGTACACAGTTTTCGCCCTTACCCTGTTCTTCTTGAGTGGGATCCTGTCTTATTAAAACAGTCAACCATGCAATTCGCAGTAGTCCCTAAAACATAAGGAACATTCTGCACTGAATATGTTTTATTCGGCAGAGTTAATGCTCTGACAGCCTTCAATAGTAATACAATATGTTGTCGATTCATTTTTTGTGTTTAAAACATTTGTGAGTGTCTGAAGCAAATTTGATAATAATACAATATTTGAACATTGTGACAAGAAGTATCATTGCAAATGACACATAAATCATTTAATTGAAACCTCTGAGGAAATCCAAAGCCAACTTTAATATAGTTATTAACATATTTTTCACCTTAATTATTTATGATGAATTGTGTGGTCCGTTGATTTGTCCAGGAGTTTATGTACATTCAAAATTAGAATCTATAAAATGGTATCTCGGAAACGGTCCTCACGACGTGGATGAAAATCTGTCTCGATAACAATCTGCTTGTAGAATTCATCTATGAGTCTTTGAGTATTTTCCCCACCATATTATGCCGAGGTGTTTGTAAATTAACAATTTGCCCTGATTATTGTAAGGGCCACGACAGACGCTTCAATTAAATTACGTAGAAGGAACAATAGTCTGTACTTTCCACCTTGATAAAATTAGCTGTTATAGCTCATATTTCACTTCATTTTCTCGTATTGGTGTTGGAGGATTGAATATAAAATATTCAGCAATTAGACTTTAACACTGTTCTTTCAGTCTGGCCACACTGATAGTTTGATAAATACTTAATTTTCAGCAGCTTGATGAGAAAATCTTATAAATGCAAATTTTCGCGAACTCGTCACACCCCTCATTCTCCTAGTACGAAAGAACGCATTCAAAAATTAATCCCGGAAATTTTTCTCGAGTGCGCCGGGATTCGAGCTTCAATTTTAGGCACAATATGGTTAATTTGACATGAAATTTTCTGAAAGAAAAATATTCGGGGGCACGCGAAGAAGGGCGTCAAGAAAAACAACGTTAACGAGTTCCTCAAATATACATGAAACGGCGCTCCCACTAGGGTCTAATATAACTTTTTCTACTAAAAACCTGCCGCTCATGAAAAAATAAATTCTACGTTCGCAGTGTTTCCTTATTGAAGTAGTATCTGCTCTGGAGAAATTGGTTCAGCGTAAATATTACCCAACTCTCTTAGCCATAATACATTGGTTTAAATTGAAGGATATTGTTCCAATATAATTTATTAATTTTGAAATTCCTTTAATTTACGATAAAAACTTTTTTAATACAGGTTAATTCAATCAGAACTGCATCTACAAAGTGTAATGCATCGTTAGTAGAATTGGATCTTTGATTTACTAATCTGAGCCAGAAAGTCAGTCATGTATCTAGGTTTTCTACACGATTGTTGTGGAATTTGTCGTAACCCGGCAACGGATATATCATTTTCAGTTGACTGGGGTCCGATAGACCCTATACTTAATCTTATTTGTCTTAGTTGTAGGTTTTTGTCGGTAGTCTTAGTTTTCTTTGGAAAATGAGGCAAATAACATTCAAGTCTACACCCTCCATCACAAAAGTAACCGAACTGTTTAAAATAAATAATACTAATTGTACCATCTGTTGTCATATT
Source organism: Cryptolaemus montrouzieri (assembly GCA_013387265.2). Lineage (NCBI taxonomy): Eukaryota > Metazoa > Arthropoda > Insecta > Coleoptera > Coccinellidae > Cryptolaemus > Cryptolaemus montrouzieri. The sequence goes on along the minus strand of JABFTP020000144.1, from coordinate 27,914,813 downwards.
GTACCCGATAACATGTTACTTCATTGAAAGCTGTTAGAAATTTCATGACATTTGTATGTAAACAACTTGAGTTATTGCGTCATGTTTGTTAGTCCGCTTAGTACCTCTGTCAAAAAATGAATTTCAAACAAAGAACTGCAATTGAATTTTGTATTGAACTTGGCAAATCCTTTACCGAAACGCACCAAATACTACAAACTGCATGTGGTAATGATTGTCTATCCCGTACGCACGGGTTCGAGTGGTTCGAGCGAATCAATACGGGTAGAAAAACCCTGAACGATGATCAATCTGTCCCAAAACTGGATTATCGTAAGAAAACATCGTAAAAAGGCATGAACTAATGAAAGACTATTAAAAATCATCGGTGATATTTATTGAAATGGAAATAGGCGTTCCTTAAACAACTGTATATAACATTTGGCCTTACGAAGATTGATTCGAGGTTCGTACCAAACAAACTCACCGACGAACAAAAATTTATTCGAATTGAGCATAGCAAAGACATCATTAAAAGTGCTTGAAAGGACCCAAACTTCTTGGAAACGACTATGACTGATCACGAGACGTGATATTTTCAATATCAGCTCAAATCAAAGCGGCAAAGTGCTAAATGGAGAGCGTTGGATGAATGAAAACCTTAAAAAAGTCGCTTGCAGAAGTCGAAAGTGAAGATTATGCTGATTTTTTTTTTACGATTTTAAAGGAACTATCCACAAAGAATTTGTTCCACGCGGCCAGACAATCACAGGAGTCTTTTATTTGGGCGTCATGAAGTGATTGCTGGCAACAGTTTATCGTATTCAGCCATAATTTCGAGAAAACGGCAGTAGGACTCTTTTGCATGATGATGCCTCATCACATCCTCCAAGAGTTGAAACGGAATTTTCTTTCATAAGCCACATTATTGCATTGCAACATTCACCCTATTCACCTGATCTAGCTCCTTGCGACTAACGTCTGTTCTTTAAGCTGCATTTAACGATTAAAAAAAGTGGCACAATTCGATTGTGGCTATTGAAAGTGCGGTGACCGACGCATTAAAGACCATTCCAAAAAAAGAGATAGAAGTCGTTTGACAAACTGTTGGCACGTGCAAATTTGTGTATCAATGCAGTAGGCGAATACATTAATTAATAAAAAAGGATCTGTTTAAAAATTAATACCTAAAATATATTTATTTGTATAAGAATTAAAGTTTCAATCATTTATCTTTAAACGACAAGAGAAGATAACTACTAATTATTTTCACAAACTTAAATATATTTCTACTAATTGGTATTATTTTATCTATTTTTACTTTGACTATTCAGGACTATCCGTCTCTTTGATGTCACAAGGTATGCACTACATATCAGCATGTTCTTAACAAATTGATGCACCACAAGAACGAAGAGAATATTTTGTTTTTCTGTCAATTTTTCTATGGTAAATACTGCATCGATCATGAACTGTAGCTGGTTTTTTTTGTGGTCTTCGAATTGCTGACCTGTTGTGTTTTTCGCTCAAAAGAAACACGTGGATCTGAAATTACTTTTTCGAGATAGTATTTGCTACTTAACTAATCCTAGCCCCAAGTTTTTCAAATACCTCCGCCTTTTTGTTATATAATCATGCTCATTTTACTTATAAACAACTTGTGAGTTAACACCTGCCGAATTTAAAAGACAAAAAAATACTGTAAAAGTACATCGCCGGCTGTTCCGAGCAACGTTATGAAAAGCTGTTAATTCATCTGTTACATCGACTCCTGTCTTACTTAAATTATCAAAGATGATAATTTCTTGTCTTTAATATTGTCGATGGAATTATTATGATGAAGCAATGTTTCTGTTCTTTTCAGCAATATATGACACAATGGTTATGTTTTTTTCAAAACCAAAGAGGCTTGATTTTTCAAGATCATTTTGTGCCGTTCTTTCCTTCGAAATAAAAACCTTGAATTTCATCACTACCTGGGTTCACGTTAGCTTCACTTACTACACCTTGTTCTTCCTGGCTACTTATCTCAGTATCATCGTCTTCGTAAATCCCTTCTTCATCTACTACAGCCACTACTTCCTACTATTAATGCTTTTCTACTTATTTGGACTCGCCTCTCAGCCTGATCAATATAGTCTGTCTCAAAATTGCTTTCGCAATAAAAAAACCTTCTCGCTTTTCTTCTTGTCTATTTATTTGATTCCAACGTTGCAAAAGTTGTTTTTCTTACTTTTGGAAGGAGTATAAAGTTTTATTCAGATATTTTTTTACGCAATTCTGAATATCTCCATACTCAAAATTTATTTACAAGAAAAGTATGAGAAAAAAGGTTATGTAAACAGTCAGGAAGGGTCCGTTGGAGCCTAGATGATTCGAATTGATGAGCACTTGCCAAAATTATTATAACAGCACGTCACATCATCCAGAGGAACGTCTCGTAAGAAGCTACTGAAAAGCTAAGCTGCGCTATCGCCTAAATTAGGCACCAGTGGCATTCAGCATTAAGGTGGGTCTATAAGATCTGAGCTATCAGTTGCCGGGTTGAAGAGGGTCACAATACCTCTACAATACGAAAGAATTGTTACAGCCGATTCAAATACAACCATTTGTTCACCAACCTCACAAAATTCAATCCCAATGAACATCATCATCATTTACCAGAACATAATTTTCGTACGGAAAATTGATTTTTTTAACTTAACACTTCTGCGTATAGTGCAGCGATTTTCTTCCTTATGTTTTTGAAAACCGAGAACGGAATGCCTTGTCACATGTTTCAGGCATCAGAAGAAGCAGTCGATACCTTCAAAAACGCAATACTGGATGTGATAGCAAAGTATACTTCGAGAAATAATAAAATCTTTGTAATCTCATCAATGATAATCTGCGAAATTATCGTTATTTGTGTAGATATATTGAAGAATTTTATTCAAGGAACAGCATTCAAGGTTGAATAAAAATCTTCAATATGTCTACACATATAGCGATAATTTCGCAGATTATCATCGACAGATCGCTTTATTACAGACACTGTGTGTAGCGTTGCGGTAAATAGTCGAACTAGTGTGACTTCTTGAGGTTTTCTGTTTATCTACTCTATGTCTTCATGGTTTCTCAGTGGCGATATTGAGTAGCCTCTGTGTAAGTTTGTTAGAAAGGAGCAATAACATTTACATGTTTTGTAGCGCTCCGACGGATTGATATGAGTAGTTGGCAGTTTACTGCCACCTACTACTGACGAGGTCAAATGAGACCAAACTGCAATCTGTTGCTGTTATTCATGACTTTCGACCGAGCTCTACCACTGCTGGGTGGCCTTAGTTGACGATGATTATGGAGGGTGGTTCAGAAAACCAGCTCTTTCAGGGAAGGATATTCAACTTTCCGTGGAATATTGTTCTTCGAATAAAAACTTTCAATAACTCTTTGTTTGTAAGTTATATTCTGTTTTATTCCAGCATATGCGTCCTTATACGAAATCTGTTGATATGAATTTGGTAGAAACATCTTAAATCTATCGATTGAATCCTTCATTGAATTAATCACATATTTCGCAACTCCGGATCGAAATAGTGATTGAAAACTTCTCTTCTCCATATATGTGACACTCACTCAGTATGAAAGAATCTTGTCAATATCGGATACGATGATGATATTTATTGGGCTTTTTAAAACGGAGCAAATGTAATGCATACTCATATGTAACGCAAAGTAGGCGAAGATATCGGAGAAGCAACACAGAATATCCATTATGGAAAGTTATCATCGAAATGGGAAAAATTTGAAGGATGGAGAGTTTTCGCATAAGATGCATGAAAGCTTTCATTCATCGAAATTCCCAGAGGGAAATTTCACGTATTGAAGTTATCCAGTGTGCTGTGCAATTTTGAGTGAGGGAAGATGTAATTACGTTCGAATTTTTCGGTAACCAACCTAAAAAATGAATGTGTTCAACATAAATAAAAATGTCGGTATTGTATTCAATTTTATAATTTTTTACTTTGTTCGAAATATCATCAAAAAAGCTAATGACATTTATAAACTTATCTGTGATATCTTCTAAGATATATGTTTTGATGATGTATATTTTAAATCTGTATTGGTTTAGCAGACGGTGGCTGGTTAAACTCAATAAAAAGCGACTTTGTTTCATATTATTCGAAAATGTGAAGATCTGTATTATACCTCAACCTTTCATACGGATAATGCAAAAATTGTTAAAACATGCTAGTCAGATTAATTGTTAAAGTCATTATAACCATGATTGTCACCATCATTGTAACTATCATTGATACTGTAAAAGTCTCTATCAATTCCACCAACATTTATACCTTCACTGTCTCCACCATCAATATCATCTTTTTCATATTCATTATTATCGTTATTGTCAGTATCAACGTTATTAATATCGACACCATAATTGTCCAATTAGATTACATATCTTTATTCTTAATCTTCAAATCATAAAAATTTTCTCACAAAAGAGTCTGCGATAGTTAACCTCGAAATATTGCGAAATATTAAACTACCAAAAGGAAAATCCAATTGAAGAAATTGTTAAGACAAGAAACTTGCTGAATAATTTTTCCTAAAATTGAAAAACTCTTTAATGAAATTCGAGACATTCGACGTCAATGTTTTTGAACATTATATTCAAGTACTTTCAAGTCCGCAGTGACTAGATTAACCTCACGAACAGATGAGGTCAGTTCGCCACCTTAAGAATCATTCTTCTCGACGAATCGAGCATTTCGGATTTTACGGCTTCGTTTTATACGAAACTCTTCCGTTGAAATTTCTTGTGCCTAGGCAACTGGGAAAGTAATTTTCCGCCACATAGATTTCATGGACACTGAGGGACTCGAGAAAATCACTTTGTATCAGAACAACATCAACCGCTGATAACTTTCAGTAAGACGTCTAATACTTAATGAAAATGTTGATAATCATTTGAAAAAAATAGAAAATTTGAGAATTTATTACATCAAATTAATATATTTTTGTCTTCAATTGCATTCAAAACATACCAATTTCTACTTTGTATTTGGATCATTTTCATTCATTTTTTTTCATTTCGATTTGCAACTAGCTGACTACTGAAGCTTTCACACCTATTTTGTGCCGCTTAAGTTCTTATATAAAGGTAAAGCTGCCATCCTTCCGACTTCCCCGGATTTGTCCTAGAGTCTGCGAGCTCTAAAATGAGCCATCTCACTCATCCTTAGGGTTCAATATCAATTATCAGTATTCAACCACTAGAAATGTAGACAACAAAATTCCAAGGTTGCTTTCCAGCAACGCTCGAATTTCGGGCGTGTTATCTTTTGAATAAATGAGTTTAGTTATCACTAATTTTATTAGATTTTTTTGCTGGTGCTAGTTCCATTCTATCTCAAGACATGTATTTCTCCAGCTCTGCATGTATTGGTCAATGAAAAGAAGGATCTATCTTGAATAAACTTCGATCTTCCTCTTTTTTTTGGTTGCCTTTGTACTTGACAGTTTTAATTAGAATCTCCAGTAGGGAACATCCTCTAGCTCATCTCCAATCTATTGATTAACTGTCCTGTTGTTGTAAGGATTCCTAGAAGTCGTTATAATAATTCAGCGTTCGCCCTTTCAGATTATTTAACTACATTTCTTGATACCACGAAGCTATTACAGCTTCTGGGAGTAGATGCCGAACGACACTTGCGTTGCACTGGTTTTATATTATGATATACCTTGAATGTTGATCATATATTCTTAATAATTCAATATGTTCACTCTGAGAAATATCTACACTAAAACAAACTTAAAATATATCATTAAGAACTCATATAAGTAGTTTCACTGAGTAAAATTGTCGCATGTAATTAGAAATTAGCTAATTCAATCACATTTGGTCACAGCATCATGTGTATTTTACACAGGTATAGCCATAGTTCTATTTGTCTTTCCAAATAGCTTTGAAAATTATGATAGAACTGGTGGTGTTGGCTGCTAAGATATTAACGATGCGGTTTCAACAGGATGGAGTAGCATGCCACTCAGCTACTGAAACTGTGAAATTATTTAGTTGAAAAGTTGCAAGACAGCGTACATTCTTGGTTTCAGGATAAAACTTCTTCAAAATACTTCGTTAAAAAATTCCACAACCAGGAGGAGATGATCAAATATATCGCTAAGATTTCGTCAAGAAGTTGCAGTTTTTCCTACTCGCCTAAAAGGAATGTAATTGCTCTGAAAACACTGCTCTAAAAGATTATCGCACCATTTATTTTGTCAAGATTTGACAGTATTAATTTTGTTTCATGTTCTCGTTTGCATGATATATATTATATATTCTTTTGAAACAGAGAAGATCTTCAAAAATTCGAATAATTGTATTTACAATAAATGCTCATATCTATGATTTTGGTGTGTGTCAGAAACACACAAGTGTGAGCTCAGGAAATTGTAACAAGGGAACCATACTAAATTGCGTATGATTCAATAAACGAGTGAAAAAACCTGAGGAAAAAACTCGTTTCCCTGTCACTATTGCACTAGCAATAGCTTGTCTGTTTATGTTGTGTTGTTAGTGTCGTGTGTACATAAAGAATGCCAAAGATTTTGCCTGCTCAGCAGCTTCAGTTTTCATCTTGCACTCCATGATTGATTTCCAGACGAAGACAAGGGTGAAAGGAAGGGTTTGGGACAGGAATCTGTAACAATGGAAAAAGAAAACCAGCAGAGAAATATTTCAAAAATCATACCTGAATCCCATATGTCTGAATACACTTGAATTTAAGAGAACATTTTACATAGCAAGCAAGGCCATAAAAAGAACTAAAGAAATAATCAAAAATTACATAACCTGCGATATTTCCTCTTTCGTGGAGATGTTCTTCCGTCGCAGTGTGAGTCTCCTGAAACATAATCACTTCCTTGTTCTTGCTTGCCAATTTTGAAGTATAATCTGGCAAAATCCCTTCAATATTCAAACTCAACAAAACAATTCCCTCTCTGTTTGACCGAGAGAGCCCCGATGGCTAGGTTCTTTCTTCCAAGTGATGCCGATTATAATCTATAGATGTTCTAGAATCATTATGAACTCAATAATTTGGGTTGACATCTCCCATATATTATTTCTTCGTGGTTCTTGTTTAATTTAAAGAAAAATTTGCGAAAAAATTTTGACACTCGTTTTAAAAATATGACAAATGTCATATACGTTTCAAGGATGGAAGCAGTAGGGATAGTACGAAAATAATGTGTCTACGATAGAGTTTAAAGAAGAAATAAGGAAAAGAATTCTAGAGAAGGAACTCTTGGAACCAACCATTGTTTAAACAATCAAGAAACGACATTTTAAACTATCACTACTGAATATCCTCGACCCGGACTTATATAACTGCTCACATTCTCGATTTATACTCTCTATGGTCGCTTTTATTAAGTCCTGGTCTGTTCATGGCCAAGAGATAACCTCAAAGAATTGTAAGATCTGCTCATGAGATCCTATATTTGCTTAATCGGATTCAGATCAAGACTATGCGATGACCTCCTCGTAATATCGAGCCCGGCTACATCCAGGTAATTTACCACCTCTACGCCACTATGTGGTTTCGCATCATCGTGCATGAAAATAATATCTTGACCATTTAGATGGATCACAACATATTCGCCTAAAAGCTCATTCATAGTGTTGACTTGTGGGAGAGTCATGATTGAACACATGAAGGTCAGTACGTGTTCAGTTCATCTCGCTCGAACATTTGTTTCATGGAATCGTTGGATTACTCTAGGAAATTGTCGTATGGGTAATTGCATTCGCCACTTTATCTTCCGATAGCTCAAACATTCCTGTGCCACCATAAAAACTAAAGAGTTGTGCCAAACAATATATAAATGATGAAAATTATCAAAATGGCTCAAAACAATAAAACGCAGAATACAAGAAAATCTTCTGTTGTTCGTAACTCATATATTGTGAAGAGACAATAAAATCATAAATATATGTGCTGCCTCGACGAAAGTACTCAAATTCAACATTTTGTAGTGCGATAGTTTCTTCAAGTATAGTGAACTAAATAATATACCACATATTTAAGGAAGAAATCTTTGTTTGACAACCGATAATATGTGTATGTCGAATGGAGTATCTTTTATAATGAAATCATTAGTAGATTCCTCACCTGGAATTGTTCAAAATATAATTCATACTGATCATAGATCAAGATAGCTCAAGCCAAGGATATTTTCTATATTACAGTAGAACCATGCAAACTAACGGTAACATCTCATATCCGCATCCTTATAGTATTCATCTTTTATGGATTCAACAGAATTCCGAAGTGAATATGTTCGCAGCCTCAGCTTATCGAAGCGAGGCAGTGTATTAGCTTTGCTGAAAATCAACCATCTTTGTGTCGTGCATTAACCATTAGTTTAAGCAGTCTCTCGAAGATACAAGTCGATTCGAAATGCGAGTAGTGGACATAACAGGATGCCGCAGACTAAGTGCATCTAAGTTTAGCTTTTACACTGCGGATACTCGGGTTAACGTGGTGTTTTATTCCTATATACGAGGTTGGATCGAAAAATTTGATTTTCGGTATTTGATATTGCCGACTGAGATAGCCATGTTATTTTCCGTCAAGAAAGCCTAAATGATTTTTCAAAATGTGGTTCAAAAACTATTGTACTTCTATAATTAAAGATGATTTTTCTGTTATGAATAATTTTTCCAACAATCAGAGGCTCAAATGTTGAGGGAATTCGACGTATCAAGTTCAAAATTCTTAGTAAGAGTAGCATGGTCCATTTAATTGCTGGAGATTCTTCCAAAGCACGAAGAAGCAAAACATATAAAATTGAAGATAGAGAAGATGCTATCGTCGACACTTTCGGAGCAGTTGAAGCCGTCGATTAGCAATTAAAACTGGCATTTCGCAGCCAAAGGCCTTCAGATTTCCTAAGGGCAATAAGTTCAGACTTTACAAGATGAGAAAAACGCAATTCTTCCAATGTGGTGATAACTAAGGATGACTTAAGGTTAGTCTCTGGTGCCTTTAGAAAACAGAAGAAAACCCATAATTTTATCGACGCGTTATATGGACCGATGAAGTAACAAGTGAAGGAATTTTCAATAAGTACAAAGAGCACTGTTGGTCGGATGTTATTTCCCACCGACAGTTCAATATTCAAAATCTACGTGTGTGGTGCGCTTTGTTATACAATCGTTGAATGGCATATACTGTTTTTGACTACAACCTTGATGACGAAATTAACAATCGTTTATAGAAGAGAATATAGTGGAAGGATATTCGCCCGTTCCCAATCCATTCTCATCTATATTACGATTGTTAATTTCGCCATATATATATATATATATATATATATATATATATATATATATATATATATATATATATAGCAGCTCGTCGGTACATGCTTCGCTACGTAAGAAGTGAAATGTAATAATGTATCAGCAATCTTGTATTCGAAACAATTGCACAACGTTGATCCAATTCACGATTTTCAACACCAATAAAATTAATTTGCGAAAATTGATGATCAGCCTCGGAGTATAGCAATAACGAACCAGTTTGATGATGAATCTAACCTTGAATCTGTAGCATGTATGGTTTTAGGTAGATGTTGGATCAGAATTTTTAAAACTATCGAATACTTCAATAGTAGCCATCGTCACCTTTCCAATGCAATATTGGATATTGTAATGCATCGTTACTACGTTGAAGTTCCAAAACACGTTACAATTGCTCATTTTTATGATGAAGTGAATTATTACTGGATTTAAACTGATCACCAAGAATTTCAATTGCAACCTCATCGATTGTCGATGCGTTGAATCGCCTTGCATGCTCTCCAGAAGTTCTTGTTACCATTTTGTGATTCAGATTGATATAAACATGGGACAATCCTGTTGAAGTATTTACCTTAAACGTCGGCATAAAATCATCTCTAAAAATTTTAGTACCACCAATAGAAGTCATTTGAAATGCCGAATTGTTGAATATAACTCAAAGAATGCTCTGACGTTCGAGATGTCCCAAAAATAAATGATTAAAATGGTTCGGCTGGAGTTTCTAATGCTAATCTCACTTTGCCGTTAGCACTACACACGCCGGGCGTTTCACCTAAAAAGTTAGCCGCATCATAATGTGGACATATTGCTTCCATCATTCCAATGTATTTGTACATACTATAATCAATCTGACTGTTGCAATTAAAAGCAGCACGCATCATTTCAGACAAAACAGCATGACGTATTCGTGATCGCCGTGCAAGATTCAGTACAGGTACATGGTTAACAGATCTATCACGTGCATTACGTTCACGATGCGATGCATTTGCATTACGCGTTCGCCGATCTATATTTGCCCGTCTGGTTCGTGGCATTTTCCCTTCATATAAAGAAGAACGAATGAATTTAAAAAAAATATTACTGTATTAATTGATGTTCATATGTGTGTATGGAAATATATATGATTGCATACGTCAATGTCATTAAATAATTCATTTTCAAATCGACGTGCTTCCATCTGTTACAGAAGAATAAATCACCCGTATGCACACAATATGTTTACATACATGTGATCCAATTCAACAGTTCAAAACATACCTTTTATGTAAATGCGTTTGACAATTTGATTCGAATGAAGCCTGTGAACGATACGAAACACCGACGGCACGATAAAAATTGAGAAAAGTGCACGCACCCATATATATAGTACATTTGAACAATTCAAGACTCATCGTTTGTATTAATGCACTCAACATTATGTTTTCAATTTAAACACAAAGCAAAAATTACCGCTGACAATTTTCTTTGATCGAAGCACGTCTAAAATGAAATGACGGCATGAATGACATAAAAACATGCTTGTACTGTCAATACTAAAGAAAGTTTCCATTTGACAGCACAACCCCCATATGAAAAAAGATTCGATTTGACTGCAAAATCCCCATTAACAAGATAATCTGCCATCTATTGAATTCATTTTCTGCTAAAAATGAAGAACCGTTCGACCGATTTTGTGCAAACTTCACCTCAACCATCCACTAAATATTCTGAATAAAGCCAAATATTTGGTTTGGATGGGTGAGTTCGTTCTTGTTACAAAATTAAAACGAAGAGTGGCATTGATTTATATATATATATATATATATATATATATATATATATATATATATATATATATATATATATATATATATATATATATATATATATATATATATATATATTAATTTAATATACAGTTCGAGAAGACACTGGTTCAACTTCAGCAACTGAAGTTGAATGAAATGAAATGAAAGGACTCAAAGCCTACTAGTCATTTTTTTAATTAGAAGTTCTTTCAATACAGCGAATGCATACAATCGTTTATTAATGTTTTTCTCGAGAACGGTTTAAGATACGAAAAAAAATACAATTTCAATAAAGTTCCTAAGTTGCACGAAGATGACGAAAATTGATTGTTTGAAAGTTTGAAAGGGCAAAACAAGACATGGCTCCGCAAAAGAAAAGACCTTGTAGATTCTAGTAAGAATTAAGGACGTGTAATGATGGAGGCTGTAATAAATAGCTCGCATTCCAAATTTGGACTGAATATCTCAAAATCTGCAGGAGTTTTGAAGAAAAAACAATTTTTTCCGGAAATTTCAACACTCTGTAACTCCGTAACGAAGCTTTTGCGGAACTATGTTTATATAAACTTTTTTTCTCAAAATTGCACGTAGATTTACCCTCTCAAGTTGTGACATACTTTTATGTTACACCCTGTATATAATCAAAAATTTATTTTACATAAATTTCGATTCAATAAACAAATATTCATAAACTTCTTTACATATAATTTATTGAAATTCTGGTCTTTTGATTCATTTCATTACTTATTGAAAACATTACATTTCATCACTAATCACAATGTTATAAAAGAAATTCGTTATTCTTGACATCCTTTATAACGTCAGTGAACTTGTCTACTCATCACTTTGATCAATTACTATTATCGCTATGCATAATACGACACAATGAACAATGACGTCTTCTTCAATCACTAATGATAACGAAAGGTAGGAAAATCTGAAAAGGAAACTCATCGGATCAAGGGAAATGTCTTATTCAATAAGTTTCCGTTCTAGATGTTTTCCCTTCTAGCCTTTATTAACTAATTGCTACCATCTGGATCTCGCAATTTTCAAAAAAAAAATTATTGCATTTCGAAAATGCATACTTTGCAACAGAAAACTTATTCACGTTACGCCATTTATAGAATGAACTTTTTCCGTAAATTCGACGATATCGGGTACGAAATAACGAACAAAGATACCTCGGGCATATTTCGTTTTATTTTCTCATCGCGGGAAGATAAATATCAAATTACCTCTCCGTATCCGTATCAAATAATCTCTTTCATTTTCCCAAAGGAAAACTAACGCAAACTCAGCTCATCGTCATTGATCCTATGTACGTACGTAATACAGCATGGATGGGTGAATTAAGTTGAATTTTCAATTTACTCTTCTTCGATTCATTTTCGTACTTTGCGAAAATATGAGTAATGAATATGAATATCAACATCTCAAATTAAAAGTCCTATAAGGAGCTATGTTGATTTCACGTATATGTAAAATACGTTTCATTTAGTGTTCGAAAAAGAAGAATGACTTCAAAAACACTCACTTATAACCTAATCTTTGATTAGTCAATATCAATTAAGTAATGTCATTTTTAGGTTTTTGTAGTTTGAAAGGAACGGAGGAACCCTTGTAGCAACACTTCATAATTCGTCTATCTGTCAAAATCTTTTTTTCAGGAACATGAGCTAAAGAGTCAAAATTGATACCGGTTTTTCAAGCCGCAATCTTTGATAACTGTAAAATTCAAATTCCAATCAACGAAAACCGAAAATATGGCCATTTATGTTAACATTTGTTCAGTTTCTTGTAAAAGATAAAAACAATGTTGAAGCAGCCATGCCAACTATTCTTATTTTCCAAAGTCCAAAGATGTAACAAAGATGAAATTTACTCACGAATGTGAATTCATTTCATATATTACCTATGTGAGGTATTAGTCAAGCATTATGTGCCGGTTGTGCTAAAGATCAACAACAAACCCGCTGTCATATTCATTTCCTTTCAACCTTCGGACAAAATGAATTTATTATTACCGAACCTCATGTAGCAGAATATCGACAATTGAACTAACAACTAATACTCAGCTTATTCATATTCTGATTACACGCAATATGATTAAGTTCGAGCCCGACCCATTTTGACCCACGTTTAATTCGTCGATGTCCCGTGTTGTCAGCACATTTAAATTTCCATTGTCCTCTATAATAGTTCTACAAGAGGGATCGATAGATGAAAAATGTAACTTTTTCCTCACATATATACATTTTCCATGAATACAATTTATATAATTATTGAGGAGACCATCAGTAGATTTACTGGAATTCAGGGACTTGCTACCGAAATATTGGATCCGATTTCGATGTTTCAACTCAAAACTGTCGTCCACGTCAAAGATGCCATACTCTATACCAGACGTTTAAGTAAAAGGCTCGGATAGAATGCATTGAACTACTTCACAAAAACTGTACTATTATAAATTTCTATAATTATCGATTAATTAATCGAAGTACGATCACAGATTAATCATGAAGTCATTGGTACGTTTTCTTTACAAACTAGTAATGTCTGTTTCTTAGAAAGTATTGATCGCGATTAGTATGTTCAATAGTGGCATCACGCAAATGACGTTGAATATATGTTGGATTGTTTTCAATATAGTTTTGTTTCGGACATCATAATTAAGACAAAGTAGACTGAACTCTAGTTCAGCCATACTGAGTAGCGCGTAAACTGGACTTTAAGCTCACGCACGATGCCTTCACACAGTCTTAAACTCACCAATTCATCGCTTTGTACATTGTATAAGGATTATGCTTTTCCAAGGCGTCCGAATATCTCTTTCTCTATACGTCTTCTCTTACATGTAACGTGATCCGGATTCAGACTTTCACTCTGAATTATCGTCCGCTTATTAACTAAATAATCGCCGCCTACGAAACGATCCCAACGTATCCATAATTTCATAATATTTATCATACATAGTGGAGAATCTGCGCACCTAGCTTCCATTTGGAATGAAGCCGTTTTTATCGATCTAAACATGATCAAAGATCGTGTAATATAACGTCATGCAGTGCAAATTCTGTTCGAATTTTCTCGAATTCAGAATGAAGATCTCATTAATATATACAGTAAAATGAACAAAACGGTCGGTATCTTCCTCACCTTCATCCCTTGCGGTAATCGATAGAGATATCAACCTCAACGTCTGTTTGACTCCAGTGATTGTAACTATTCAACTTAATGGCTGTGACCTACACTTTCTACCAAGAATTTGAATATCTTTCTTCCATTAACACTGTTTGTTGAATACATCTTCCACAGTGACTGTGGGCTGTTTGGCAGCCGTGCCACTAACATCTAGTGCTCTATTGTGACACACTCTGCGCTACATTTCACCTACAAGCTCCATCCTTCTTATAAGGGCTATAAGCTTAGTGGGTACGAGCTTAGTAAGCTCAGACAGCTCTAAATTGTTAAATCCAAGTTCCTCAAGCGTGGATCTATCCCCAGCTTTTGCATTAGCACAAGACGTGTTCTATTTATACTATTCCTTCCCCGCATAGTCTGCACAAAGGGTTATCGATCAATCGTAACTTATTTAAGTGATTCCGGAGGCAACAGTTCACCGTTATTATGGCAATGAAAACTCTCAGGTCTTGTCTCGAGAGTTTAAGCCTTGGCTGTCCACTCGTGATTCACTGATGACGAGCCGAGAGACCTATGAAACTCAGTCCAACCCCCGGTTATTTTCCATCCTGGATGTCTCTAGAGGGATTCCAAGCCTTAGTTTTTTTTTCGGTGAAGCCCAAGGCATGACCATATGCACCAACTTCAAGATCTTGGATAGTTTGGAGCTATCTGTGAACCAACAGGGACCTCGGTCCTTAAAGCTGGCCTGCTAGGACTGATGATCTCAAATGGTAGCAACATATTGGAGTTGAATATTACTATGTCAGGCTTCATACTCAGTATCGGTTTGTCCTCAATTTCAGACTGTTAAGCGCAGTACACGAAGTTGAACATATTTGTTCTATTTTTGATGAAGTGATATATAGATAGCCATTCTAGCTACTCATCTAATCAACTGGTTGGGAGTTGTAAGCCCCAGTATCAGTTCCATGGCTGTAGTAGGTGTTGAGCGAAATGCTCCAGTGCAGGCCGATCTCTGTAACTTGAAGAGCTTGAGTTGAAATTGCCTTTTAACGCTGCACTGCCGTCAAGAAATTCATCTATAAGTGATACCACCATCACATATGGCCACTGACGTTGTTTTATAGCAAGTCCCTATTTCTCTCCACAGGTGATTTGTCATCTCTACCAGCTAGAATAGCCATATTGTCTGCATAGGATGATATATAAACGTCCGGTGGGCCAATTATTTCCGCAATAAAATGCACCCTCTACGTCCATAAAGATTGCAGCTGCAATCTCCTTGTGTCCAGAGAGTCATCTTTACTACTGCGCGAATAGAACCTTCTTTATATCCATACTCAGGAATGAATTAATAACCGTACGCATTTTTGAGTCTCTCTGGGTTCTAGTGTAGATGTGAAACTGCGAAACAATACGCATAATCACGATAATTCATGAAGGTTATTTCATCACAATAAAGAAACGATTTCGGATTTTTTTATAAGACTTTAAACAAAAAGCAAAACGAACGCAAATTCATGAAAATTATAGTAATTCTAGGATATTAAAATACAAAACGGGATTATGAACCAATTTCATTCACTTCCGGAACGAAACGAAACTGAAATCCCTACGCCGGGATATTGGCAGAAACGTAATAATATCCACTTATTAAATATATTCGTACCGGGAAGTTGATTAAACTTGACAAAAGACAGTGGCAAAGCGCGAGGCATTATTTTTAACTCGCATTTGATTAAACGAGGAAGGAATAATTGAATCCGGGGGATTATGTTTTTTTTCTGAACTCTGAAACGTATCGTCTCTAATTTATCAATCTTTGCGAGACCCAGCGGATACAACTCATTTATATCCACTTCCATTGGATCCGAGTAATTTTTCATTAAGGTTGAAGCACATTTTAATTTCGATGACTAGAATATGAAGAATAGTTTGAAGTTTTCAAGCAGAACTTACAAATAGTCTATGTATATATTTGAGAATTTGAAATATTATTGTCCCTTTTAGTCTCTCGTTTCTGTTGTGAAAAATTCATTCAGAATTGTTTTTTAACTTGCCCTGGTGTGCTACAACACAGGAAGCGATAAGATGGAATAAATTCTTCTTCCAATTGGAAAAGTAATTTCTACTGCTAGTTCGACTGTTTCACAACTTTGTCAACGGGTCCAGTCATTTGTGATTTCAGTTATTTAAATCACTTTGGCTCATTTACAGACCTCGCCATAAAAGAATAAGTGGCACATGATTGAAAAGGCGTATAATTCTTTATGTGCTCTTTTCATATATATTTATCCCTAAACTTTGGCAAATATGCATTCAAATGTACGGTGTTTATTTAAAAAAAATATGCAACATTTTTACCTAAAATATTTATGAAAGAAAACAAAAAATTTTAAATATATGAAAAATTTCACGCAATGAAACACACCAACAATAAATAAAATGTGAACGAAACACGAAAAACCATTACATTTTCACTCGAATGTATGAGACATCTAAATATCAAAATACACACAATCAAATTTATATGGAATCACCCGATATTTTGAATATTATCTCAGAGATTTTGGAAATTTCGAAGGATTATTAGAATTGATCCTTTTTGAGATATTTCAATGGAAAAATAATTTTTTCGCGACCTCAGTAGCTTGTATTACCTCCTCTTGCCTTGATTGAATCCGTCTAGGCATGCTTTGGATTAGGTTTTCGACCTCCTCTGGGGTGATATTCTGCCACTCTTCTGTGGCGGCTTGGATGAGCTGTGGTGGGGTTCTTGGATTATCCTGGCGCGATCTAACTTTTGAGATTATCCCATAAATTTTCAATAGGATTTAGGTCTGGAGAGCAATCTGGTCAGTCCAAAATAGCGATTCCCTCTGTTAATAAGATAATGTCGCGCTAGGTTGCTGGTATGCGGAGGGGCATTATCTTGCATAAAAGTAAAATTCTCACTGTCGGCACCTAGCCAGAGTGTCACTATGGGGTCCAGCATTAGGCCAACGTAATTTCTATCCGTTACACTCGCAGGAACGAAATCAAATTTGTTTTGCCTCCCAGCAAAATGCCACCCCAAAACATCACACTGCCCCCTTGGTATTTCGGAATTTGTCTTGCTGCTTGGAGTCTAGCTTATTTACCACGACCCCTTAGAACCCGAATCTGGCGGTCATCTGATCGAACACCAATTCTGGTCTCATATGTAAAAAGAACATTTCGCCAATTTTCATTATTCCAATCTTGGTGCTCGATACACCAATTAAGTCTTTTAAATTTTTGTTGTTTGGTTAGCTCTTGAACTCTTGAGAGCCTTCTGCTGTATAAACCCCTTGAACGAAATCTTTGACATATCGTTTCGACTGATACACTGATGCCTGTTGCTTCCTGAAATAGCCTTTGGAGTGTGGTCTTGTTCTTCAGAAGTGATCTTCCTACGACTTCTTCTAGGCCTATTTTGTGATACCCCCATTGTGGCCGCTATATCCCTCTGTTTCACTCCTTCTTCAACGAGAGCAATTCTTCGACCCCTCTGCACATCGGACAATCCAACGTAAGACTTTTTTAAATTTTGATTTTCACAGTCGTCCCTGAGTGACGGCTGAGTACAATATTCAAACATGTGGTGATAATTCAACATTTCTTATCATACTATCCAGTTTTTTTGCAACAAAAAACTTCATTCTTCACAAGTAGTCGAAGATCCATGGTTAAAAACAATCAATAATGTAAAATACCGAGTAATTCCATATAAATTTGGTTTTGTATATACTAGGCATTAAAACAATAAATCATTAAACGTTTCCAGAATTTTTCATTCCAATTGTGCCTTCTATCTGAATACATATATACAGGGTGTTTCAGGTATGTAGTACCTATTGAAGATTCTTCATCAAAGTCATGAAAAAATTCCCATAAACATATGTCCAAAATTCCTCCATTCCCGTAGATAAAAATAGAATAAATACCTCAATGATAACATCAAGTACAAAGAAAATAATATTCATTTTTAGTTTCGCGCTCAATTATTAATAGAAAATATTGGAACTTACGGTTTTGCTGCAAATCGAGCAATAAATTTCGTCCATTTCTATATGAAGTTCTTTGTATGGCTTGTTCCATGTATAAACACCATTTATTCTCTACATTTTAACTATTCGAGAATTCATAGAAGCACAAACTACCTCTATTCGAAAAAACATGTAACTAATGCTTTTTTCATGAAATTTCGATACAATATAATTATCTATAATTTGGGTGATTTCTACGATATCTTCATATCAAATAGATGATAAAATCATCAAATTCAAAAGAACTTGTCGATAAATTAGAATTTTTTTCGTAAAATTGCTAATGAAAATACACTTTTCATGATTATTTCAGTCAATGGCGGCTGTAACGCAGATCACTATTTCTTTCTCATTCTCTACAGTTTTGTTTCTTTCTAGTCGATATAATGAGATTAAAGGCTAACCAACCAAAACATATTTCTCGGTATTTGGTATCAAACAAATTATATTATCAATATACTCACTATTCATCTTGAAAAATTCAAGATTTTTCAACTTTCATTGCCACGATATTCGCATTTTGACCTCCTCTTTTTTACTTTCAGGTAAGCATCGCTTTTTTGTCCCTGCGAAGATTAAGGACTCAGGCAAGTGAAAACCCCTCAAAGGTACGGTAGACATTTAATAATTTGCTCATGAAGCGAAAATACCCGGCGAAGTGGAATACATCCCAGAAAAGCCATATTAGCAAGTCTCACCGCTGATGTACAGCGTGAACGAAATGGGCAAATTCAAAATGCTGGAAACATTGACTGAAAAATCCAATTTGATATGTTTCCCTATATTGCATCTATAACAGAAATATGCGGTTGGGTCAAAAGAAATGATGGATTTTTTTTGTAACAGGGTTTAACTATCTTGTAGAATGCGTTATTTGTGTAAAACTTTCGAAATTATTTTGGATTTTGTTAATAATTCTTTCAATTTTTGAGATATTGACCTCAAATAAGAAATCGAAAGGTGATTCTTTAGTCCTATATGATTTGGCATGCAACGATGTTGTAATAATCTGCACAATGGTTGTTTTCCTTGAGTCCTTTTTTGCAGAAATCTACTGAACGCGTCCACAAGACATATTTGATGGCTGAATTTGTTTAACAACTTTTATGCCCTCTATACTCTTGTCGTTAAGATTACCTTTTCAATAAGACCGCCATAATATTATTTTTAATATATACGAAATTAGTACTGAAATGTCAAATTTATCGATTTGTATTGATATTAAACTAACAAATAACAACGAAAAAAAAGTTACGCAATCAAGAACATATCAAATCTCAAATTAAATGTTCAAAATGTTTTCCACTTTGTTGACTATACAGGGTGTTTCAAATAGGAAGTCATTAATTTCTACAAGAGATTCCTCATCGAAAAAACTGCTAATGAGCATATACAGGGTGCTTCAACGAAAACTAAACCGAGACTATATCTACCAAGATATTCAATTCTGATCAAAACGGAAAAACAGGTCAATTTTTGTTTCAAGGGGATCATTATTTAGGGTACAAAACTTGCCTGAAATATCAACCCCCTAAGCGGGGGTTGCAATCCTTGAACATTTTGAATAGGGAAGATGGATCGAGTGATGACTCAAAAGAAAGGTGGTATCTTTTTCTACATCGCCTCGAACGAATTTCTATTTTCAATCGAAAACTGTAAAAGATACAGGGTGAGAAACTGAAAGATAGGGAAGACTATTTCCCTGAGACTATTCAAGTTTCAGTGAAGTAAAATAGAACAGATCCATGCTGATCAATGGCAGTCATCATCATGTACCATCCCCATCTCGAATTTCAACTCCTAGATCAGGGGTGACCACCCTTGAAAAATTGGAAGATTTTCATTTTTGATTGAAAACTGTAGAAGATACAGAGTGAGCTACTGAAAAATAGAGGAGACTATCTATCGCCCTGAGCTATTCAAGTATTATTGCAAAAAAATGAAACAGATTCATTCCAGATCAAAGGCTGTGATCTTTGATCTATATGAATCTATTCCAGTTTTTCGCACTAATACTCCAATAGTCTTGGGGCGATAGTCGTCTCTATTTTTCAGTGGCTCACTCTGTATCTTCTACAGTTTTCAATCAAAAATGAAAATTCTCACCTCTGCTCCAGGGGTTGAAATTTGAGACGAGGATGGTACTTGAGTATGACTGCCATTGATCAGCTTGGATCTGTTCCATTTTACCTCACTGAAATTTGAATAGTCTCAGGGAAATAGTCTTCCCTATCTTTCAGTTGCTCACCCTGTATCTTTTACAGTTTTCAATTAAAAATGGAAATTCGTTCAAGGCAGTATAGACAAAGATACCACCTTTCATTTGAGTCCTCACTCGACCCATCGTCCCTATTCAAAATGTTCAAGAATTGCAACCCCCACTTAGGGGGTTGATATTTCTGGCAAGTATTGTACCGCAAAAGATGTCACCCTCGAAACAAAAATTGACCTGTTTCTGCGTTTTGATCAGAATTGAATCTCTTGGTAGATATAGCCTATGTTTAGTTTTCGTTGAAGCACTCTGTATATAGATATATAGATCTACGACGAATATCATTATTGCCAGAGGGGATTTGATACTTTAATCACATATAACTGTGTCCAAAAAGTAAGGTGGCATTCATTTCGAAAAATCTTCATTTTTTCCGAATCAACCACCGCCTTCAAAGTAATCCTCTGCAGATACAATACGCCTATACAAACGGATTTTCCAATACTCAAAATAGTTGTTAAAATCGATTTCAACGATGGCTTTCTGCTCTCTCTTCGATGCGGCTTATATCTCTTCTATTTACTCAGAACGGTTTTCCCGAAGCGGTCTTGTGAGTGTGCTGAATAACCAGAAGTCACACGGTGCCGAATCAGGTGAACAATGCTGTTGTGGAATAATATGGGTCGAGTTTTTGGTGAAATGGTCACGAAGAATCAATGAAGTGTGCATTCGTGGCGCAAAAACCCAGAATTGTCTCGCCACGTTTTCGGCTTTTTTAGGCGAATAGCTTCACGAAAATGACGCAGAACGATCAAATAATATTCTTCGTTGACGGTTTGACCTGGCGAAAGGAGCTCAAAATGCACAGCAACGCGATAATCGAAGGAAGCAGTTAAAATGACCTTGAGTGACCTTGGCGCGGTTTTTTGGTCTTGCCTCACCTTTATCACGACATTCACTTGATCTGATCGATCGGTTTCGTTTCCTACACGTTCCCGACCTACTTGAAAGTATTTATACCGCTTGTAAACATTTTTTTTGATGTAGCCTCATCAGCAAAGGCTTTTTTCACCATCCTCAATGAATCAGCTGCAGAAAGTGCGCTCCGCAAACAGAATTTAATGCAAATTCTTTGCTCAACAAATGCAGATATTATAAAAATCGTAAAATCTACTTACAAAGCGAAGCCTTTCCAAAAACTTATGAATATTTCGATGCGAACCTTGAAATAGAGACAGTTCTACCATCCTAAAAATGTTAGCATTGCTCGAAATCCATTTGCGCGTGCAGTTTAAATTCAAATTCACCTATTTCAAAACCAGACAGTAATAAGTGTAAATAGTAGTTCACCAAAGTGCATATTGGAAAAACGATATGTGTTGTCTTGAAGAATTTCATTTTCAATTGGAAATTTCAAAATTTCATCAAACTTCGTTATATGAAACTGATTTTATTGTTAAAAAAATCATTTTGTTCTTCCTCTACTTTGGGAAGGAATATTTAATATTAGTACCATAGTTATACTTATAGTGTTACTGCCATTTGCAAATATTTTCCGATGGAAAATGATAATGTTTCAAGACTTTTCCAATGAATCATTCGAAATAACTCTAAATTATCTCCCAGCATGTTGTCATGAAATGAAAACGTCACCGTAACGGCAGACTGGGCCAATAAGAGCGAGAAATACAAATTATGACTGTAGCCTGCTGTCAAATAACGGAGCTGTCACTTAAACGTTGCAGTTTAAGTTGGATAATCTTTTCCACTCCTGGATATCGATTGGCGTTAGTGAGGTTAATTTATCTTTGAAGTAACGAGACGAACAGCAGCGGGAGTTTCGTCTTAGCAATTTCAGCTGACAGGCAAGTCTATCCTTTCCCGCTTTTCGATATCCTGGCAAGGCTAACAATAGAACAATAAATTGTTGTTTGCTACCAATGGAAAAATATTGTATTTTGATGAGGACAGAAATATATGAAACGAATATTTCAAACATGAATTTAAGTAATGAGAAAATTATATTCCAATTATAAGATATCACAGCGTTAATTGATAAGAAATCTTGACACGAGTTTGACGCTATATTAGCATCATTTTGTTGATTAGTTTTTAGAGTGTACTAAGCCAACCTCACAATGATTGCCTTGTGAGATAGTGCATTATCAAAATCATTTTCCACAAATCTGTTTTTTTTTCGACGAATTCGCCGTATAACGCTCATATAATATTCTTTATTTACCGTGTGAACGTTTGATGAAAAATTTCGAATACACAAAATCACGATAGTCAAAAAAACATTACCTTGATTTTTGATCGACTTCAAGGTATTTTTTTTCGGTTTCGGTTTAGTTCAAAGTTGCTTATCTCTCTCAAACTTGAATGACGATTTTTAATTAATATTTTCTTCACTTTATCGATGTTAACTTCACTGAAAGATGTTGATGGCCGATCAGAGCCAGGCAGATCTTCCATCACATCTCGGCTGCTATTTAATGCACTGTACCACTTATATGCACGTACTTTCGATGAAGTCGATTCACTCTTAGCCTTATAATATTTTCTTAGATTCAGCACACAAAATTCCATTTATAATACAAAATTTGAGACGAACTCTTCGTTCGATATTTTAATGGTTTGTAAAAATCGCAAAACATACTTGTGAGAACTGACAAAATCGGACAGATCGCGTTCAAACTCCGCATCAGTATAGAAAACAGTTGTCCCAACTTTGGAATAACAAAAATTTCAAGCGTATTTTTTAAATGTTGAATTCCTGGTACTTTTTGACAGAATGTTCCTTTTAAGTTCTGTGTGAAGCTAAAAGGAAAATAACTATCGAATAATCGCTAGAAATCACTATAATTATTATACTATTTAGCTTCGATAAATTAAATATAATGTAATGATTGAACCATAAAAAGAATTGGTCCCCTAAGACACTGAAAACATTCATAACAGTTTTTGCCCGTTCTTATACAGAACGATTCCCAACTACCCGACCACAAGTGCGTACCAACGTCCCAAAGAAATTCCTTAAGTTATAAATATCACGAATGAAACCGCGCTGAAAATAATACAGATGGCTCCCCAATGTGCCATAATTTTGCGGAAGTGCTCCTATATCCGGCCGAACCACGAACACGCGGACCGAAATTTAATAAAACAGGAGCAACTACATCTCCGCCAGATAGCCGAGGGATATCGAACAAATTGAGTTAGGCCCATTATGGATGTAGTGCAAGTTAATTCATACGGATTCCACTCACGAAATATTTTTCAGCAAATATATGTTTGTATCGATGTTGTATTTCAATCAGTTCCGTTCAGACGGAATTGTTTGTTTAAGCTGTTGGCTGTATTGTTCGTATAAATTGTTTTGGAGTACACCTTTCCAGAAGAATGTGAAAAACCTCACATCATGCGATCGATGCGGAAAACGTATAACGAACCTTTTATAATTCCGTTCAAAACTATGTTTTTGTTGAAAATGTGAACCACCTCGTCATTTAAAGTACAAAGAGTTCGGGTCCATTCCCATGCAGTTCATTAATTCAGTCATAAAGGATGCAACAACACGATCTCGATGAACTTTTGACTTAATTAACTTTTAAATTGGTGTCGTTTTGAGATACGATAAAATGACCCATAAACTCGTAAGTGTCTTGTAAAAAGATATTTATTTCATATAATATTGTGGTTGATGAATCGCAGGTACATGCAATTACATAAAAGGAACTAGAGCTGGATAATATTCGAAGTTCCATTAATGTTCAGCTTATTAGATTTTCGATGTTAATATGAAAGCACTATTATATGGTACAAACACCTCGAAAAAAAAGACTACGAAAACATTTGAATATCGATATGCCGTATTGTGGACGACCTACGGCCTTTCAACGCATCATGTATAATCGAAGAGGAAGTAGAACGAGTGAAATACTTCGATCTGATGCTCAACACCAAATCAAATTGAGACAACCACATTGAAATACAAGATCTAAAAGCGCAAAATCTGGAGTCACCGCACGTTATGATCAGATGAGGACCTAAACCAAACGTTATAATATTGCTTATATAAGACAGTAATTAGACCGCTCCTGAAATATGCGGCCAGCGTATGTTGACCTGCACTAAGCAAGAAAACCAAACACGATAAAATAAACAAGATCCAAAAGCAAGCATGTCTATAAGTCACGGGAGCCTTCAGATTGATATTCACGGCTTCCATGGCATGTTTTCTGGCCTTCTCCCTGTACACATAACGGTCATGAGAACCTCATGGACACTGTTGGAGGAGGTATGTGGCGGTAATGGAATTTGAAATATGTATACTCTTACATCTCTCAATAAGATGAACGAAAATCGACCTGTTGTTCCTGTCTCAGGTATCAATTTAACCAACCCCTCAAGATCTTCGTTTATTCCAAAGAAATTTGGTATACATTCTGCTCTATTTCTTCCACGAGGCCCCATCTGAATCACATATGGCTCAAAAACCGCAGCAGACACTGGTATTTTTTCTACTGACGAAAACCTAACTCAATAAACATCTGCACAACGTGAGACTATCAGAAACAATTTGATGTCGTGGTTGCCTAGAAAGTCTGTGGTCTTCTAATTTTAACGAGGACTGGAATGTATTTCCTTACGCCTCTTCGTCTTTTTTTCGAATTTTTTTCTGTTGTTTTCTGTTCTTTTGTCTCATTTTGAGAAGTTTTACTCTTACCTACTTATGGTGTTGGGTCGCCAGCCTGCCCCTTTCACAAGGCGACCAGACTGGAGATATTAGGCACCGAAACACATAGTGCTCTCATAATCCAAGGGGATCCTATTACAGTCTCGCAAACTCCATAAAAGTATTTCCGTAAGGCTGAAACCCCAAACACGCTAAGGCAAGTTCAATGCACAGAAATACATTATATAAAAGCAGAAAAGCTCTGCGTTCTGATTTAGCAGTTCATATCCGCCTATAGAGATTACAAGCCAATTTCTCTAGTCTTGCTCACGCTATCACTACACTGAAGTCACCAACTCCAACATCCAGATAGAGGAGTATATGGACCAATAAATAGATCTTGGTTAGTGGCTAATAATGGTAAAAGGATCTATATACACGAAATATCTGAACTGGTGGAAGAGCATACCCACTTGCTTTTACTACGAAAACTAGTGTCATCTTTTAGAAGCGACAGGCGTGTATTCAATGATGATAAGTTTCTACCAGCAAGGGTTACTATGTGGACATAATTGAAGCAAACGAAACAGAAATAGAAATAGAGCATCTTAACAAACCTTCTATAGACATTGAGATCATTAACGCTACAACCTAAACCCTCTTTTTCAGAAATACATCTTCGTGTTCTTCATTCAGCACGTGAGGGAACACCGCCTCAAAATATTAAATGATTGAGTCCTCAAAGAATAAAGCAAGGTTTAAGCTAAGCGAAATGCAGCTGGAAACAGAAAAACACCGGAAGTTCCCACTTCCACTAAAGAGTAGGGCAAGAATATTTGGAAAAATAATAGATTGCTAGTAAAAAGATGGAAAATGTTGAATGAAAGAATTTTGATTCAAAAAATACTTGAAGCAGAACATATCTAATGCGAATGTTGGCACATCAAGCGACACCGATGGGACATACAGTTCCTCAGGAATTGAAAATGATGTTCTAGGTTTTTCAGATAATGAAATTCTGGATTAATCTAACATTGCAGTGGGCATTGCAGCTATCAAAAATCAGGAAAACAAAAAGGAACTTTATATAGAGCGAAAAAAATTAATGTATGTTTCCATTAATAAGGGATGAAGCCATATTGGATGCCAGTGATGTACTACATCTTCCAGTTCGATTTTCTAATGGTGGAACAGCAACAACGGGTGCATCGGTATCATTCGATGTAGTCTTATCTAAATACAACATTTCCTAAAATTATATGAAAAACCACTGTACCACAAGAAGTATCCTATGGTGGAGTACACTGGAGAATTTCCCTGGCTATTATAAAATTCGAACATTTTCTAATTAGTTATACCGTTGATGGGTTCATTTCATGAAAATGTTAATTTCCAAATTTTCCAACAGAATCATTATCATCTCTTGCATTTATGGGAAATTTTTGAATTATCTCAGGAAAAATCTGCTTTGAATATAGATTCAAAATTTTGACCTGTATAACCAATGTAAGTTGCTCATTTTCTGGGTTTTCTATGGTAGAACATATTTTTATGAACAATCTTGAAGAGTCTATAATTAATAATAAAAAGCACAAAAACATAATATTTCCTGGTAAAGATACATATACGATCATAATTTTGTTTCAAGGGTTTCAAGGCTCAAACAAACAGACAAATAGGGCAGTTCTCACAATTTCCAAATAACAAAAATAATAATAAAAAAAAATAATAATAAATAAAAAAAATATTATTTCATATATAATAAAATAAAAATTGAAAGCAACGCTTCAATAAATTTCCTAGACATAGCCAACACTGAATTCAATAAGAATCTCACCTACAACATATATGAGAAAGAAACATCCACAGACTCAACAATCCCAATCGATTCTTGTAACCACATTATACATAAATTAGCCGCTTATGAATTCAATGACTCATAGTGCCTTTTCCATTTCCTTATACATAACCGATTTCAATACGAAAAGCAATAACAATTAAAAAATTGCATCAAATAATTATTTCCATTCTCCCAAATTAATAGTGTTATTAAACGCGAAGTACAAAAACAAATTTTTCCTCCATTGCTATATTCCGTTATAGAAAAACCAGAATAGAAATACGCATGTCTAACTCACATTGTTCTCTCCTCTAATAGTATCAGCAATCATCTTTCCAAATGTACGAATCACATAATTACATCGAATAATTTGAAAACTCTCCATATATATATATATATATATATATATATATATATATATATATATATATATATATATATATATATATATATATATATATATATATATATATATATATATATATATATATATATATATATATATATATATATATATATATATTATATAAATGCTTATATCTATAATTTTGGTGTGTCAGAAGAACACAAGTGTGAGCTCAGGAAAATGTAACAGGGGAACCATACTATCTTGCGTGAAATTCAATAAACGAGTGAAAAACCTGAAGAAAAAACTCGTTTCCTTGTCGCAATTGCACTAGTATTAGCTTGTCTCTTTATGTTGTGTTAGTGTCGTGTGTACATAAAGAGTAACAAAGATTTTTCTGCTTAGCAGCTTCATTCTCTCATTCTCATCTTGCACTCCATGATTTCCAGACGAAGACAAAGGTGAAAGGAAGGGGGTTCGGGACAGGAATCTGTAACAATGGAAAAAGAAAACCAGCAGAAAAATATTTCAACAATCATACCTCACTCTTATATATCTAAACTCACTTGAATTTGAGGAAAGATTTTACATAGCAAGCAAGGCCATAAAAGGACTGAAGAGATAATCAAAAAGTACATAACCTGCGATATTTCCTCTTTCGCGGAGAATGTTTTTCGTCGCAGTGTGAGTCTCCTGAAACATAATCACTTCCTTGTTCTTGCTTGCCATTTTGGAAGTATAATCTCGCAAAATCCCTTCAATATTCAAACTCAACAAAAAAATTCCCTCTCTGTTTGACCGAGAGAGCCCCGATGGCTAGGTTCGGTCTTCTAAGTGATGCCGATTATGATCTATAGATGTTCTAGAATCATTATGAACCCAATCATTTGGGTTGACATCTCCCATATATTATTTCTTCGTGGTTCTTGTTCAATTTAAAGAAAAATTTGCGGAAAAATTTTGACAGTCGGTTTAAAAATACAAATGCAACTAAGGAATGACTATGAATCTGTTGGGAAGTTTGGAAATTAACATACTTTGTGAAAACCCAAAATTCATCGCTCTCAGTTGGCAACTAGAATAAAATCACTCCCTAGTACTCTCATTTAAGATAAGCATAGTTGGCATATTCTTTTTTCTAACCGTTAACTCTACACTTCTGAAAATAACGTGATCTTTAAAACTGGTCGCGTGTTGAAAAAAAAACAGTTTAGTCAGAATTAAAACAAAAATTGAACACTTTTACAAAAGTGTTTATTTTTTTGGGAATATCGACAATTTTAATTGTTTCAGTTATTCTTCCTCTTCATAATTCATGGTATCATAATCGTAGTGTTATTGAATTTCTCAGTTCTGGAGACGTGTCTACTAAACCTCTCTCTCTCCTACTCCAAATTAACCTCTAAAATTGGCCCTATTGATTTGTTTGTTGTTTGTTTCATTTGTTTCATCTTCTAACAATGTGCTCGGGAACTTAGACCAGTCACACAGTGGACCTACAGCTTATAGTGGATTCCGAACCACTCTCCTAGACCGTACAATGATAACTGCCACCACAAGGATTACAAGTTATCTGGTCTTCCAAGAATCACTTTTTTGTTCAAGGACAACATCCATAACTTGTACCCGGATTCGAACCAGGGGCCTCGGCTAAGCATATTCCCACATACTTGCGCAATAACCGTGCAGCTACCGAGGCGGTTAGCCCTATCGATTTAATAATGGACCTATTTTTGCGTTTTCCGCTAGTATCACTCTTCCAAGTTAGGACGGAATGTGAAATGTTCGATATTTTCATGTTTTCCATAGAATTACAGCATCCCAATATCATGTAGGCTCTGTCAATATCTGTATCAAGTAAATGCAATTTTTTAAATTCCATCATAACCAGAGATTCAATCCTACTAGTTGAATCTATAGTGAGGTTATTTTTAACACCGGTTACAATGCAAACACACCGCAGCTTGTTAGTTTCGGTCATCATGAACGTGCCATTTATGTGGTCCAACATGCACACAAACATCATCCATACATCCCCGATAAGTATTGCTCTTCTCGGAAACGTAGTCGAAAACGATTCGGCTCCAAGTCAAATAGACAGAATCAACACGGTCGTGTTGATATGTGTAATTAACTGGCATATGAACTAACGGATGAAATATAACCCCCTAACTGGCTCGAATTAATCCTAAGCAAATACAGTTAGTAACTTATGTTCGGTCCATTTCAATTATGAATTCCCTGGCGTTCCATCCATAACGAATATAGAAGTCGGGAAAATGTCCCTTTGCTTACTCAATATAATTTGATTATGGTTACGTTATCATTGTTCACTTGTTTGATAAAACGATACTTTCGAAACTGATCAGGTTCAAATTCAACAATGTTGCAATTGTATCAAATTGAGATATTGGAAGTTAAATCGTCGCTTCACATTAATCACACCAAATTCTCAAAGGGAGAATTTCGAAAATGTTTTAATATTTGAAACGAAAATTTCTCTTGATGACTCTTGAATAGGTAAAACAGTCGTGCTGTGATGTGTGCTAATGTCACTTGAGCAACTACTCCATTGAAATACGCAACATTGGAAACGTATCTATTAAGTGATGTGTCCAGATTTGGTTTATTCAGTGGTGGCAAAAGTGTTTTTAGGCGTCTAATTAACAATTCTATCAGTACAATATTACAGAAACCCGATTCAGCACATATGGGGTTCTATGAAAATGCTACTACGAACCATGACTCAATCTGCTGCAGATCTTGTTACTCTTATTACCTTATTACCCTATTATCTGCCTTAAATTAAGACTTCAATAGACCAGGCCTCAATTGTATCGACCATAATGAATATTAATCGACGATGTAAGGCAGTTTTAAGGGCTCGAAGTGGAAATACTCCATATTGGTAGCTTTGAATGTCATTTTTTCGATTTTTTGATTTGATTGTTCCAATCAAAAACATCTTATACAAAAAAAAACACGAAAAAAATTAATGTTCTCAAATATTTCGGAAAAATGTGAGTGGTCCGATGATTTCTTGGAGTTATTGTATTGAAGCAAACTAAAGCACGAATCAACTGTTTTTGGTTTAAATTTGGGAGGCTTTTACTTGGTAAAATTCCATTATCAATAATAAAAAACAAGTAATGTGTTTTAAGGAATTTTACTTAATAATTGCGATTCGTAACGCGTTTCACTACACCGTAGCTTCTTCAGACGAATGATTATGCAGAAAAATATAAATGAGAATATAACTATAAATGTTCTTGAGTAATTAAAAGCTTATTGGTTGATTCTTCTTAAGTGGTTATTTATGACAGGTATATCCAATAAAATTAAGGAATAGATTGCTCCCCAAAAAGATTCAATAGAGGTGAAGGGCTTAAATCGACTTGTTCATTGATGAGTCTACCTGAGTGTTTGTATTTATTGGTTTCTAAAGTTTCCCAAAGATCTACCTTCCAATATTTATTATCTGTATGCAAAATTTCAAACTGTGGGTCGAAAGAATGATTATTTTCTAAGAGATGATTCGCGTAATTTGAATCTGATTTTTTATTTGAAAAACTGCGTTTATGTTCCGATATTCTAATATTAAAATTTCTATGTGTTCTACCAATGTAGAAATTATCACAGTCATTGCAATTCAATCTATAAACACCTGATTTATTGTTTTTACCTGGTTTGGTTTTATTATTTTTCATATATTTGCCTAAATTATTATTAGTTTGGAAAGCTATGTTGAAATTATTGCTACTTAAGAATGATTTCAGTTTCTCACTTGTAATGCCAACGTAGGTTAAGGTGTTGAATTTTTGTTTCAATTTATCGACAGGGTAAACTTCATTCAATGCGATTCTACTTTGTTTTTATTATATATAATTATTTCCATTTCAATTACAAATATTATACTATTGAAGACGGCTTGATTATGGGCAATCCGTTAAGTCCTTTGTTAGCAGAAATTTTCATGAATAACTTAGGAAATTAATTCATAATCATCCACTCAGTAAATATTGTTTATACTGGTATCGCTATGTAGACGATATTTTGCTTCACAGGAACAGATAGACAGTTGAAAATTTTCGAAAATCATATAAATTCATTACATCCAAAAATTGCATTCACAACCGAAATAGAAAGCAATAATTCGATAAATTTCTTAGACGTAACAATTTCGAATGAAAATGGAAAACATGTTTTCGCAATTTACCATAAGCCGTCACATACAGATATTATAATACATAACTCGTCGTGTCATCCATATCAACATAAAATGTCAGCATTCAATAGTTTTATTCATAGATTGATTAACATCCCGCTATCACCAGAAAATTTCAACAAAGAACTAAATTTGATTAAACAAATAGCCAAAAATAATGGTTACAATCCCAAACTAATAAATAATATTTTAAATAAAAACAAAGTAGAATCGCATTGAATGAAGTTTACCCTGTCGATAAATTGAAACAAAAATTCAACACCTTAACCTACGTTGGCATTACAAGTGAGAAACTGAAATCATTCTTAAGTAGCAATAATTTCAACATAGCTTTCCAAACTAATAATAATTTAGGCAAATATATAAAAATAATAAAACCAAACCAGGTAAAAACAATAAATCAGGTGTTTATAGATTGAATTGCAATGACTGTGATAATTTCTACATTGGTAGAACACATAGAAATTTTAATATTAGAATATCGGAACATAAACGCAGTTTTTCAAATAAAAAATCAGATTCAAATTACGGAATCATCTCTTAGAAAATAATCATTCTTTCGACCCACAGTTTGAAATTTTGCATACAGATAATAAATATTGGAAGGTAGATCTTTGGGAAACTTTAGAAATAAATAAATACAAACACTCAGGTAGACTCATCAAGGAACAAGTCGATTTAAGCCCTTCACCTCTATTGAATCTTTTCGGGGAGCAATCTATTCCTTAATTTTATTGGATATACCTGTCATAAATAACCACTTAAGAAGAATCAACCAATAAGCTTTTAATTACTCAAGAACATTTATAGTTATATTCTCCTTTATATTTTTCTGCATAATCATTCGTCTGAAGAAGCTACGGTGTAGTGAAACGCGTTACGAATCGCAATTATCAAGTAAAATTCCTTAAAACACAGTACTTGTTTTATATTAACTGTTTTTGGAGTTAGGTGGAGGAACACACATCAGTTTGAAATTCAAAAACTTTATATTTAGGAGATGGCCGGAACATTGGACTTGTTCCCTTCAAAATTCCATACTACACTAATATTCTCACCTTTACTTTAGTCGATCTGGGTGCCATCACTATAAACATAAAAATGGGTGGTCCAACGAAAACTTAACGCCTCGATTCTCCGATTTTAAAATGAAAATATGGAGAATTGCTTGGACCCGTCGATTCCTGATTAGAGGGGGAACAACTTTTCCGATTTCTTCATCCCCGCGACTTTAATTCCTTAATGGGGTTTTTGCACAACCCCCTGATTTTGAATGAGGATGAGGGGTGTTGCGACACCTCATTTTGAAGATCATATCGATTACTACCTGACCCTAAATTTTCGCTTCAAAAGTTTCATCGTTAACGAAATGGCAGCTAAAAAAGTGGAAAACCACCTACTTTTGTGATTACTTTGTTAAGTGCTGAAAATGGGCACCATCCACTTTCATGCAGTAAAGAACGCTAGTGTATGGCTAGCTCATGTTGAATTTGCCTCGAGGCCTGCAATGCATTTTATTTATTTGTTCGAAAAAATAGACAGTTCAATCACATGAACCTTAGTCTCTCGTTAGTCGTGAATTTTCAGCAACGTTGAAACTATGCCGAAGCGATTATGGATTTTTAGTAGGATTAAAATGGTGTATTCTGTAGAAGATTGTCGATGTCGATGGATACGACCCTTAATGCTAGGAAATTGTCCAAATGTCTGGTGTTTCACGCACTACAATCATGAGAATTTTAAGAAAGGATAAGTTTCATCCTTTTAAGATACGATTGGGTCAGGAGCTGAATGGGGATGATTTTAATCGCCGACTCATGTTTTGTGAAGTGGTCAATGAAATTATTAACAATAATCTGTTCAGTATCTGTTTTTCGGATGAGTGTTCATTTCACCTTAACGGCACTGTAAACTGGCAAAACTGTCGGTATTGATCAGATGAAAATCCAATTTCTAGAAGAGCATACTCAGCTTTTCCAAAAATTAAATGTTAGGTCAGGTATTAACGGAAATCACATCATTGGCCCTTTTTTGTACCCGGTAATATCACAGGCCAAATTTATTCAGAACTATTACAGAACGCTATTTATCCATCCATCATTTTTCAACAATATGGCGCACCTCCTCATTTCGTTCAACCTGTGCGTCATTTCTTTGATGAAAATTTTCCTCAGCCTTGATTGGAAGAAGGGGACATATTGAGTGGCCATCCAGATCACCAGATCTGGCGCCACTGGACTTTTTTCTATGGGGTTACCTGAAATATAAGATTTACGCTACCAAACCTGAGTCACTGCATGATTTGTGAATTCGCGTCATTAATGAATGCTGTCAAGTTGAACCAGAAAAGTTGAGTAATGTACGTGAACGATTTGAGCAAAACTACAAGTCACTACAGGCAAACGAGTACCTAGCACCATAAGCTTACAAATGCGTTCCATATCCCACTCAGTTGTTTATGCGCTGATTTGTCTATGCGAGGGCTCATGTTATATGACGTACGAGTTGCAGTATGAAGAGGGTGTATTCGTCTATGGCTTATCGGTGAAATGGTTTCGTGTTTTAGTATGTTTCTTCTATTCGAGAATTATTTGCCAAGAAGCTGCTGAGTTAAGTGTGTCATCTCGTTTGTTGAAATTGTTTGTTTTCTGTATTTATATTGCCTTTCTAATTAATCACTGTTGTGAATGTTCGCAATCGACATAGTATCCATGAGCCATAACTTATGTCCAGATATAATAAACTTGGCAGACCATTGTCTCAAAAATACATACTTTACATACAATAACAAGATATATAAACAAATCAAACCAATGGGATCTCCACTATCACCCGTTATTGCAAACCTCTTCAAGAATTACTTTAAAATTAAAGCCTTAGGGAAAGTACATACGAAACCAAATGTATGGTTCCGATACGTAATTAGAACTGAACAATTTTCTATCGTTCCTGAACTCCATTCACCATAATATAAAATTCACAATGAAACCGGAAGTTAATAACACGTTACCTTTCCTAGATGTGTTAGTTATGAAAAAACAAGATAATACCGTAGACTACACAGTATAGCGCAAACCACCACACACAAATAGACACCTAAATGTGAAATATCACCAACATCCTGCACATTTAATTTCAGTTGTGAACACGTTATTTACACGTTCAAAACACCTATGACCAACAACAATAAAGATGAAGAGTTGAATCCATGACGAAGACTCTCAAGTAATATATGGACCAAGAAAAAGTTGAATAGAATGGTACAGCCATATGTATTCGATATATTGAAGGCACGGCAGACAGAATTGGAAAACTCAGAAGAAACAACATCAAAATTATATTTCGTCCACATAAAATATTATCGAAAATACTGGGAAATCCAAAGTATATCACGCCACCAGAACAACAGGGCCTTTACAGTATTCCATGCAAAGTATGCGATAAAGTTTATATTGGACAAACAAATCGCCGCATATCCGTTAAAATAAAAGAACATCAAAATGGTTTTCTAAGTGAACTCAGCATAATCTACCAGAAATTGAACAAAAATTGGTTCTAAGTTGTACAGTGCCCTTGCGTCAAAACGTATCAATTAAAACATCACAATAACTATTTGCGTCCATGCCAATGCCAAAACGAATACGTCAATGGTTTCGACTATCTTGGAGAGACCATCAAACCATTGATGTGAACCATCAATCTAGAACAATATATATTATCGTGAAAATTTTGATATAATTACTGTTTTGTTTGTTATTCATTTAACGTACTCTATATCCGCCTTTCGGCCATTGACACCTCACTAATCCAGGAATTTTGCCGAACCCCTCCCGAGGGAAGGGATCTTCAATGTCCAACAAATCTCTGTTAGACAGGACCGAAGGCTTTACATCTCCGAAAGATGGATACTTGGATTCCCAGAATGCGAAAAATTGCTCCGATTTTGTGGGGATTGAACCTAGGTAATTCTGCGCAGGAGACGAACATCACCGAGCCGATACGATGTAATTACTATTCTTTTCACATGCCAAACGACATGGCAAAACATTATAAATTATGACTGATGATACGAAAAAAATCAGCTTAGGTACACGGACAACATTTACTTCTTCGTTTCTGAATTTCCTTCAGATTTTGCTAGTTTAACCTATATACTGATTGAATAAGAAATTTCGAAATGGGCCATCATTTGAAGACAGAAAATATTCAGAAGTGAAATTAAGAAACAATTATTTTCTGAAGTTATGCAAAATTCATAAAATACATTTTAGAGTTATATTTTGGTATCACTTATCAATCTAAAACTAAAAAAATATTTGACAATGAATGATGCGTTCAGATTTCATTTCAATGAAGAAGTGCAATCTTCTGAATATACGAGATGTGCCCTTCTCAAATTTGCATATTCAATGGAGATATTGAATAATTTGAGTGAATGGACGCGAATGACATAAATGTCAAAATGTAGAGACACAATGAAAATAGTTTAACGACGTTTACATGGAAATAGTATATGTTGTCACATTGTTAAACTCTGATAAAAGGAAATTGTTATCGCTTGCAAAGTATTTTAACATCCTCTATATATCCACTTGAGGCCAATTTGCGTTATTTACTCCAATCCAAAATTCCATGTGCAATTTCAATGAAAATTTATTAAGACAAATAAACTGTTCCGACAAATCTCATTATTTTAACCAAGCGTTGAAATATTTGGAATGTCTTGACGTCATGCGCTCTGATCTATATTTCATTAATTTATTTGCTGTCGTTTCACATAACTAGTATTTAGTAGTACTGTCACTATGTACAAGATTTGTAAGATATAATTCTCAAAAAACTGCAAGTCCCAAATTGATTCAAGCGTTAATCTCAAGGCATTGCGTTCTATAACCATATTTAATAGCTGATAAGCGGAAGTTGCCAAGATATCTTGAAATCTTATTTTTAGATTTATTTTTATATACTTCATATAATTCACTTCTACAGTATTCCGCTATGTTTGGGCTATCGAATCCAAAGAAGAAAGTTCTCTAACTCTAACAAAAATTAACGCCCTTAAACAAAGGAACCAACTTCTCGTAAAATTTTGCAGTTGTTTCTGTTACAAATAAGCATGGCGAGAGACGCACACAACATATTCTCGTTATTTTTGATCGATTACTGTATCTCTCGTTTCACTTTATCATTACGGAAGATAAAGTTCGGAAAGGTTATCCGATACAGGGGAAAGTGAAACTTTTAAATCACTCTTGTTTCCCAAACGGTTATACGGAATATTTTTCGTTTCGCTGTCATCTATCATTATGAGCGAAGATTAACGAGGGGACCATGATCGTACAACGTCCACCCTGTATCTTCAAGTTGGTCCCTTGAGTAAACTTTGTTGTCGACGATTCGAACACGCTGCTTTTATACTGTTATAAATCAGCGCTGGAGAGATATAAATCTGTCTCGGAGAAGGGAAAGTAGTGTTCGTCAACGACGGGAAAAACGCTCGCAAAAAGCCTTCAATTTCCTTATAAGCCTCAGATATATGCTACAAACGGGTTTTTGCTTGAAGTTGCCTATCTGGTAGTCTTCTCTATGTTGAAGTGTGTTACCCGCGGGCGATAAGGATAGCGACACAAACAGAATGAAAAATTGCTTAGGAGAAATGTCGCTGGAAAAAACAGAAGTCACTCACATATATTTAAAATTCAGTGAATAGTATTTCGATTAGTTATTTTCAATGAGCGGTTGAGAATAGAATCCTGAACGGATTTAAATTGAATGTGTTTGATTTGAGTTTCTGAATGGTATGGCAATGGAAAATGAATTATTCTCTTAATTAGTCTAACATCGATCAACTATAGTTATTAACTATTTCTCTAATTATCGAATGAAGTGATCTGTTAAAAATAACAGATAGATTATTATCAAAAGGAAGAATTAATAAGTTGACGGATTTTCACTAGTTCGTTGATTCGTGATGTGTTTCACTATACAGTAGCGCCTTCCGACGATTAATACATACAACATGATGATTTATGAGAGTACAAGAAACAAAAATAAGTTTTTTCAAATGAATTGATTACTATCGTAGGTAAAACCATGATGCTATTGTAAAAATTTCCCAAAAGGATTCATAGGGGTCAAGGATTTATGCTTATTAGTTGCTAGAGTGTATGTTTTTGAATCTCTAAAGTTTCTTAAAAATTGTGACGCTACTTTGTCGATGTTTCATTAACAGGGGTCACTTAGACACCCTCATCTTCCAAGGTTGTATCTTGAGCTCCATTCTTGTATCTTTTAGTAGCAAGAAGCTGATTCTGGATTTAGGCTTTCGAAGCTTCAACTAATCTAACGGGAGAAAGTTAATCCAAAGTTCGTCGTAAGGATAAATTCAGAATAAACACTAGATACGTAGTCATATCAGGTAAAATAACTCTTAATTTCAAAATTATATCCTACATTATTCTTGAAATGAATCAGGAAAATCAGACAAACTTTATTCATATATCAGGACCAATTCTCAAGAGAACTCTTCTTAGATATATTTGAATTCAATACAGGTGCATCATTTGGTGAATGAAGATCGAAGTAAATCTCTCGTAAATGATACCACATACACTAGACTCACGAGTGTGAATTTAACAAAGTAGGAATGTGAACTTAATGTTATTGCCAGAATAGCCTCAAAGTGCAAATTAAAATAAAACTTAATTCTGTATAACTCTGGAGTTTTGAAAGATGACGGATATCCCGAAAAGTCGGAAGAAGGCGGCGCCGGAAAAGCGATCAATTATTTTTGCGGGTAGTATAGCGGTTCATTTACGCCGATGAGTGCAGATGTCGAGTTCAATATTAGGAGGCAATGCAGTGCCCTCGCCAAGTCGAACGCGAAGCAAACATTACCGTACCATTATTTACTGGAACCATTTCGCCGTATTTTCAGGCCCCCATTTGAGAACCTTTGCATAGGACCAGAACGCAGAAATTTTCTTCATCCAGTAAGCCATAATCACATACTTGAAATCCAAAATATCAAGTCTGTAGGTCATTTAGCGAAAGCTAAGTTTCTCCTTTATGACAGTCACTCACTAACTCACTTACTCATGATCATCAGCTTAAGTTTTAAAGACCTAAACAGCAATAAAACACGTGTAATAATGAAATCTTAGGTAACAAATATATATCGTTGTCATCGACGATCGATTATACGACTCGAGCAGCGTCTGGGGTGGTTTCTACTTTGAAAGGATAACTTCTAGGAATCGCTGCTCATAATCATGTGTACTCCAACTGTTCTAGTCTATATACTAGTGTGAAAGATGGACGTATTTTGGCGGTGAGAAGAGATGTTGACTCTTCTTACTAACTCGAATAGTCGGAACGAGTTTTCATTGAATAGTTCCCTAAGTAGAAGTTACTGTCAGTCCTTGATCATACCGGCATATAAATTCAATCACGTAACATACCCTTCTGACCTCATAGCGGTCAGTCCACTCTGAATATGAATAACTCTAATCACAAGTACATCCCAACTCCAACTTGCATTCAATTTCGAAACAACTCCTTCAAATTAACGTTTCATGTCCACGTTTATATGCGCGATTAGTTTCCGGTAAACTGGCAGATGAAACTCTAAGGTTGAATTCATCAGGACGAGCGTATACCCAATTTTCCATAGAAATCTCTTGCTAGACTGGTAAACGCTCTCTAACAACACAGTAATTACGTTGGTCAAAATTAATATCGAGGATTCCAATTAGACATATAGATGTAAAGAATGGTTAGACATCAAACGTCATTTATCTGGGTCACGATAATGTCCCAGTCAGGCACAACGTTCAGACATACTGAATACATACATACTTTTCTCTAAGTGATTTTTACTCCTCTGTAATTTTATTGCGGCAGCCTAAAATTTCTGGGATCAAGATAACGCAAAAAAAACCTAGCTATATTCCAAAATGACATTCATTAAGTTATGATAGTAGACGAGTTCACATCTGTGTTAATTTTTGTTAATGCTTCTAATTTCTAAAAACAAATTGCCGGTTTTCAAAGGCGACAAAATTTCAGATCAAACAGTCCTAGCTCACGAAACTCTACCTCTCTCATTTATAATATTAATCTAACGTTGACTATAACACAACTCCTAAACAATTTTTTTCATGTACTGAATATTAATGCGAAAATTTGAAAAAAATATGATGTACTTTCAATAATTAAAAGAAAGAGTAGACTAGAATGAACCCCTGGAGTACTCCTATATTAACCTGAAAGAATTCACTGGTTACGCGATCAAAAAGCTACTAACCCAACGACGTAGTTTTTTCGGGAAGTTCATATGCGATTAGTTTATTCATCAAGGCTACGTGCCAAAACCTGTCGATGATGGTGACAATAAGAGCGGCAATGACACTGATATGAGGTCGCATTGATGGTTGAAAGGATGGCGACAATATGGCTATAATGATGATGATTTTGGTGAACAATGATTGCTTTAATCATGTTTGGAATGGATAGATGATCCGAAATATTTCGTTAGTTTTCATCGATTGACCTTTTGAAAGATTTTTAAGAACGAATACATTAATCCATGGTTTCAAATATCAAATGATACCATAATTTTTTCAAAATATTAAGGTCATTTTATTCTTTCTGAAGTTTTTCTAGGTGCTGCGCTAACTCTGCAAACCATGCGGTAGTATCGTAAAGGTCGCGCGAAGCTCTTTATTCAAAGTTTAATTAAGATTCTGAACAGGTGAGGTAAAGTTTCGTGAATTGGGATTTTTAGTTCGGAAATTTCGTCTTCTTTCAGACTCTCTTTTACTAAATTTCAATTCACTAAAAATTACTGTACTAGTTGAGAGAAACTGAATTCATTTTTTTCCCATCTTAGTTCATTCATACCTTTCATACTTCATTATGCACCAGGAAACATTTGAATATATTTTTTGCACGTCATTCCGAATTGAATGAACTGCCACCGCGTTTAAGTAGACTCAAATTATACTCATGTACCTCAAAACGTTTTCAAAGTTTCCGATTGCCATTTTATATCTTTAATGACTGTAATTGGATTGCAAGGCTCATTCATACTCTTCTATCTGCACTTGAACTGTGAAAATTTATCTTACCTACTGTTAGCTAATTTAATTATTGCAATATTAAGAGCTATCTTACCTACAAAAGTATATAAACCACAGCAAAGATTTTTATAATTGAAATCTACAATATCAATGAAATGAAATATGTAGAAAATGTCAAGTTTCGATGGGCAGTACTTCTACCGTAAACAATTGTAAAATCTCATATAAAACCAAGTCAGCCTTTTAAAGTAACTAAGCTATTTAAAATACTTTATTCTCAATTATATTATTCACAATTTCTTAGCAATCAAAATTCCTACTCTCTTATTCTGCTTATGATATAGTGCGATTGCTAAGTCATTATACTTGTTATACTAACAAGAATGTCTTCTTTTGATGCGGTCACTATGAATGTTGGTAAATAACTATTTGCATAACAATTGATGAGAATCATTTTGGCAAGATACTTCTTCAGATATTAACTCGAATAACTGACTTCGTTCTACATGAAATCTAACAACTGCAGAAAAAGAACTGGGTGAGGAGCCCTTTCAATCATTGAATATAGAAGTGTAATGTTCTTACTTTCGTACGAACTATTTTCATTAGTCATTAAAGTGTTATCTTCTTTGCTCTCAATATCATGATCTCCGCTGATTTGTGAGTTTCTTTTGTGTGAGTGAACATCTTTGAATTTCTCATGAGGTCCAAAATCCAATATACTATTTAGTATTGTAATTTAGTGTCTTTTTCGTCTCTTGTGGTTAAATTAGGTCCACATGTGGCAAAACCTTCAATTTGAAGAATCTCAATTCTATTTTGGGCAAAGGGGCTTGTGTTTGTAGATAATTAGGCCACTGATACGAATCAAAGTCGAGCGCGAAGCAAACACCGTCGTTCCACTCTTTACTGGAACCATTTCGCCGCATTTCGGGCCTCTATTTGAGAACCTCTGCATCAGACCAGAACGCAGAACTTTTCGTCATCCAGTAAGCTATAATCACATACTTAAAATCCTAAATTTCAAGTCTGTAGGCCATTTAGTTCCGAATTAAAACGAAATTAAAGTTTCGAATTTATGACACTCACTCACTCACTCACTAACATCAGAATAGAACTAGTACTTCCCATGAACTGAGATAACTGAAATTTGGTACAGAGTAAGGTCTCAATGACAATATTAAGGGAAAGCTATAAAAACTAGGATGATCGAAGATCTGGAGTACCTGGTGACCCTGATTAGATAACACAAGAGCTCAACCAAACTATTAGAGATCGACATACCGCCTTCACAAAAAATAGTCAACTTGGTGGGCCGCCGCTTCACTCGATGTCAAAAATAGTATCTGATGAAGAAACCTCAGCTGGTCTCAGCTGAAAAAATTCGACTTCCATTGCAAAAATCCAGCGTAGTGGAAAACATCTTCTAATTTAATCTAGCCTATAGCGTCCCATAGTCACTGCTGGGCAAATGCCTCCTCTTCTGATCTTAATACGCATCTGAATAAAATTAACGAAAAACTCTGGAGATGAGGCTAGACTTGCTCTTAAACTTGTACAAGTTTACGAAAAGAAATAGCGAATGAGCAATTCGAAAAACTGTTGCTGATGTACAAGAATCAGAACCAGAAAAAAAAATTATTGTAAAATAGGAAAATCTGATAAAAGAAATTAATATACCCTCGTTTCTACAAAAAGTGTAGAAAATCCCAGCAAAAACATTCTGCAAAAACTAGCCAAGCCTCGATGGAACTGCTTGTTTATCTCTAAGTAGTAATGAAATCTAGACAAAGCCGTGCCGAGTCTTAGTGCGATTTCTTTATTATTTTAGTTAATGTTGTGTGACTTGGCCGTTAAGAGTACACAAGGGTACAAAACTAGGTGCTCAATGACACCATTGCACCAATCTGTCCTCAGAACCACTACATATTGACGATGGAAAATTGCCACTTGGAAAACGTTGATTGAATAACAGTCGATTGTAGGATTAAAAATACTGCGTATTTCAATGATACTCATATATAGGTGAGCCTGAAACAAACAGTATAAAAAAATATTTCCAGTACAGACGGACTACTAATCATTGATGGAAGTCTGGCGGTACGTCTATTGTATGTTAGAACGGTGGCTGATTTGACGGTCCAAAAAGAAGAGAGCAGAAGTCAGCCTGAATGCTGAATGCATGTGTTGCACAGTCAACAACATCCCAAAAAGAGATACTTGCGTCTAATTACCAATATCAGTATGGCCTATTATCTCGCTTAACAAACATAGGTAGTTACAACAGATATAACATTACGTGTACCTATGTAAAGTAAATTGACTTGTACCTACCCACTAACGTATAAAGAATATTCAACGGCCAATTCACACAACATTAACAATAAACAAGCAGCTCCATCGAGACTTGGCTGGTTTTTTACAGAATGTTTTTGGTGGGATAAAAATTAGAATGTTTTCCGAACACTGCAGTTAGTTCGAAAAATATTTCTGTGTGATCCAGTCTTTCACTGAATTCTGCAGAACCTGATAAGCTGATAAGCTTCGCCTTCCAGACCATCCACTAGCTCGTTGCCTATGACATGATTCGAAGCCCACGTTAGCTATAATCTGTTGGGTTTCCCAAAGATATCTTAAAGGTAATGGTACAGTCAGAAGTGAAATTTGTGAGGCTCCACATCTCTTATAAGAGCTAATCCAGATCAATAATCTTTGATATTTCCTTATCTGGTCACCCTCCAGAAGCAATTGTTTTAGTGACACTGTTTGCATAGGCGCCTAGGCTAAGCGTTATGTTTGTACTCAACTTTTCACTCTACTCCTACTTCGCAGTCCTTCCTGAGCCATATGCGCGCCAATTATTAGGTTCGACAATTTGCTTCAATTTTCCTCTTCCCACTCTATGTTCTCGGAGCAGTTAGGACGAACAAAATAATTGGGCTCATTTTCACCGTTATTAGGAGAAATATTCGGATTTGGTTAAATGATTATTGAAGATACATTGACAGAAAATCATTGATTTCAATAAAATATTCTCCCAACCGTAGGCAATAACCAAATATTTCATGGGTATCCTTGTTGCTGAGGATATTTATTGTCATCCTAAAGAAAATAACGATCATCCGTGATCCCGTTTGATTTAGGGCGTTAGTGGCGACATCGAGCTCATATCTCCTGGGGCATGATCCCATTCATCTCCTGGCAAGTCATAATTATATCACATTTTCCGTATTCGCGGAATCGACGAGATGAAAAACTGCGGTGTTGCCGCTGCTCGGTTTCCGAAACAAATAACTGCGGTCGTTTTTCACGAACCGGGAACATAGATATAAGCCATCGTCTTCATAACGAAATGGATTGGAGAAGCAACGGTCGAGGATTTAATGGTTCAACGTAAAAATCTGATAATTTCAGTCGGTTTAATTGCTCCGGTTTTCAAAACTCCCATTTTCTCGGATCCTACACTCAAATTAATGGTTGAAAGTTTCGAGATTATGAAGAGCGATCCAAGAATCTGATGATTTATTAGAAAATGAAACATGAAAACTCGTAAGAAACTGACAACTACGCAGATGTGTAAATGAGGCAAGCATGACAAACTTCGAATTATATTCAATCCAGAACATTTGACTCAAATATTAATAACAGAATATAAACGCGGAAATGTGGATCAGACGATATGTGGAACCGTATTTGTCGACTGTTACGTTTACTTTCGCAATTTCGTTGAGACATTTCATCTTCGTTATTAATTCTCATCGGAATGTCACGCAAGGTCTTCTGTTGATTATCTGAGAATAATAAAAACCTTTCTTGGAAACTTGTACAAAGTTTTATTATAACTTCGAACCTCTACGTTTATAACTTTCCTAATGAAATATTCCCAAGCGAAGAAGAAAGAAATTAGGGAAACAATTGTGCAAAGTTCTTAGTGAAAGAAAAATAATTATTCGGATTTCTATAATACAAATATTCCTTTCTCAAAATCTTTTGTTGTAGAAGTTAACTAGTTCAAAAACAATTTTGACAGAATTTCTTTGATTCCAGCAATTCATAATTCTCCGGTAATTTCACTAACTTTGGCATTCTTCACTTCTTGGATTGCACAGCCCCCTCTTATCGTCTGTTAATAATGCACGCTGATTGTGATTATTTGTTTCATTTATGTAACGTTCGCTTCTGTATAAAAATACACACACCACAAAAATTGTCGCATTACCTGGTATTCTGAATTTCACAATCAAATAAGCAGCTCGATCGCAGTTTCTTTATCAACATATGT
Organism: Cryptolaemus montrouzieri; assembly: GCA_013387265.2. Taxonomy (NCBI): domain Eukaryota; kingdom Metazoa; phylum Arthropoda; class Insecta; order Coleoptera; family Coccinellidae; genus Cryptolaemus; species Cryptolaemus montrouzieri. The sequence goes on along the minus strand of JABFTP020000144.1, from coordinate 27,869,815 downwards.
TTTTGGACATATTAGGGGAAAAATCTTATCTATTCAGTAAGTTGCATTTTTTTCCATATGATCTCAAACACGCCTGAAACAAGAATGAGTTTATTTGACTCAGTATTTATTCAATTCCTCTTGAGTTTCCACGCTAAATTGATGCAAGTATTCTGTGTTTCTTAGATCTTTGGCTTTATTGTAATGGCTGTTGAACGTTCTGGACGCTATTTGAGTGATCATGAGGTGGTAGGAATTGTAACACTTCTAGAGGAGGGGCGAAGCCAACGTTACGTGGCTAACTTGTTGAATGTTAACCAAAGCACTATTTCAAGAGCAATTGATCGGTACCACGAAACAGGGAAATATGAAAGAAGAGCCGAACAGGGAAGAAATCGGATAACAACACCAGTTGATGATCGTTGGCTTCGTTTAACTGCACTAAGATTTCGGCACTGTATGGCTAGAATGTCACAAAATGAACTTGTACTTTCCAGAAATGTGCATATTTAATTGCAAACTGTTAGAAACAGGCTCAGAGAATACGATATCGGACCAAGTGTCGCTTCTATCGGCCCGCGTCTCACCAGAGAGCATCGAGTTGCAAGACTTCAGTTTGCGAGGGAACATGAAAATTGGGGTATTCCAGAATGGTCGAATGTTCTCTTTTCCGACGAGTCCTGGTTCTATCTAGTATCAAATGATAGACGCATGCCTGTATACAGACCACCTGGGGAACGGTTCAGCAATGCAATATCCCGCAAACCGAAAACTTCGGAGGGGCTCAGTAATGGTGTGGGGAGGCATTTCTTTCCAGGGTTGAACTGAGTTAGTCCTAGTGAAAAATGAAAGAATGACAGCGGCCAGATACGTCGCAGATATCCTTGAACCCCATGTTGTACCCTTTGGTGCATTGATTGGTGAAGACTTCATTTATATGCATGATAATGCTCGGCCCCATACAGCTAGAGTAGTTACAGAATTTCTGCAAAATGCCGAAATTGATATTTTAAGATGGCCAGCCAGAAGTCCCGACTTGAATCCCGTAGAACTTTTTTGGAAAAACATGGGGTGGTAAATTCAGCAACTTAGGATGCCTTGTAGAACACTCCAACAACTAGAAAATCTGCTTCCTGAAATTTGGAACTCAGTGACTCAAGAGTACATCCAAAGTTTGTTTGAGGGGCTTCCGAGACGTATACTGGCAGTAATTAGGGCCCGGGGAGGAAACACTCGATTTTGAAAATGATTAGTAACCATTCGATGCTAGTTGATTGGTCTCTTCGCGAATGTTTGAAGATGGTAGGATTCCTTAATTTTTCATTAACTCGAAATTTGTTGATATTTTCCATCACAAACCCATCTCTTTTGAATGATATCTTCTTATTTTACACTTTTGAAAGTTACCAAGCGACTCTTGAATTACCAACCTAAAAGTTTATATAGTATTGTCGTAAAAATAGGATGATGCGTCAATTTTTGTAGGGAGTGTGTGAAAAATCTGAAAAAAGAATTATCTAGCCTCAAATAACCTGCAAAAATGGTTCGTTACTTCGAAGCATTACTAATTAATAAAAGATGAGGCAGACCAAACATTTTTCGGATTCAACGTTAGTCAAAGGCTGGCTACTCAACCACTACCCCATGGGGGGTTGGCTTAGTTAGATATGATGTATCAAACACCAGCGGACTTGAAAGGCTACCAATTTGAAAGAAAGAGTCCTGTCAACGAGTGGACCATTCCAAGTTTCGTAATGGAAATATCTTTGGAATTTGTCAAGTGTGGTTTCACGTGCTTGGAATGTAAATTCTTCTGTAGAGGCTGTGAAAGAGAACTAAGTGTAGTCTACATCAGGAAAATATTGACCAATGCCAGCTCATGAGGAAACTGCCCAATGCAAAGTCATGTCCATGAATTGAGTGTGCTGGTAGATGAGATGAAACAAAAACAAAGTGATTGCGTTCAAGTACATACAACCAAATTTATATGGAATCACCTAATATTTTCAATAACCTCAGAAATTTTGGAAATTTCGAAGGATTGTTAGGATTGATTCTGAGATATTTCAATTGGAAAGACAAATAAACAAAGGTTTATTTTTTAACAAAGAAAAAAATTGAAAGGAAATAAAAGATTCTTTCCGCATGTAGTAAAAAACTTGAATGTTATCTATGGCGGATTGGATGAGCTGTTGTGAGGTTCTTGGATTATTCTGGCGCGATCTAATTTTCCTTTTGAGATCATCCCATAAATGACTAATAGGATTTAGGGCTTTAGAGCAGGCTGGCCAGTCCAAAATAGCGATTCCCTCTCTTTCAAGATAATGTCACGCAAAGTTGGTGATATGCGGAGAAGCATTATCTTGCATAAAAGTGGAATTCTCACCGTGGGCACCTTGCCAGAGTCTCACTATGGGCTCCAGCACTAGATCCATGTAATTTCTAGTCGTTACACTAGCAGGAAACGAAATCAAATCTGTTTTGCCACCCAGCATAATGCCACCCCAAAACATCACACTGCCCCCTTGGTATTTCGGAATTTGTCTTGCTGCTCGGAGTCTAGCTTGTCTTTCACGACCCCTTAAAACCCGAATCCGGTAGTCATGTGATCGAACACCAATTCTGGTCTCATCCGAAAGAAGAACATTTTGCCAATCCTCAACAATCTAATTTTGGTGCTCGATACACTAATTAAGTCTGTTAATTTTTCGTTGTCTAGTTAGCTCTGGAACTCCTAATTGCCTTCTGCTGCATAAACCCCTTAAACAAAGTCTTTAACGTATCGTTTGGACTGATAGACTGATGTCTGTTGCTTCCAGAAATTGCCTTTGGTGTATAGGATGCGACGCACTTGGGGTTTTTCTTACAATTTAGCACAAAAAACGGTCTTGTTCTCCAGAAGTGATCTTCCTACTACCTCTTCTCGACCTATTTTGCAGAGATTATAGCTCCACGTATCGGGCGTAGGTTTTCGAAATCACCCCCTGTGATACCTCTATTGTGGCCGCTATATCCCTCTGTGTCACCCCTTCTTCAACGAGAGCAATTATTCGACCCCTCTGCACATCAAAAAATCCAACGTAAGGCCTTTTCAATTATGATTATAGGCTTTTTTAATTTTTGAAATTCACAGTTTCAAATCTCAGGGACGACTGAGTACAATATCCCGAACATGTGGTGATAAGTCAACATTTCTCATCATACTATTCAGTTTCTTTACAACGAAAAACTTCATTCTGCACAAGTAATCAATGATCAATAGTTAAAAACAATCAGTAATGTAAAATACCGAATGATTCCATATAAATTTGGTTGTGTGTATGTATTCTATTACGTAGAAAATGCATATTCAATTAAGCCGTGATTTCTAATCGGGTAGCCAGAAATGTTGACAACACTCCTCAATATTAGATGACCCACGTTGAATTTTCGCTACAAACCTTCGAATTATATCAGGCAGTTGTGTTTCACTGAGGCACAATTCAGAGTGGAATTCACTTCGTCAGTATTTGCTAATTAAATCGAGGTTTTGCATGGCTATGATGCCTTTATTTATTGTTGATTGCCGCTGATCGAATTAGCATTAACTATCTGCTGGAATTCGTGAGCAAACGTCCAGTTCAAACGGTGATATCTGTTTGATGAGGCAGACCAGCGTGTTTGCTTTGTACGGGTATAACTTATAATTAACTTTGTATGGGCGAGCACCTATTATTTCCGACGAGCTATGGACTTGGTTTGTTATGACGATGCTTCTGGTGGAGTAGGATTACAGACTTATCATTTGAACTGCTTCTGACTAAACCTGATTCTCGTGGAGTCATGATTCATCTACAAATTCCTGTTTCATGTTGAGCGACTTAATTATGAACTTTAAGCAGTCACGGTTCTTATGCGAATCTCTAACTTCCAGTGAACTTCTAGCCAGATTGATCTGAAATTTATGCAGAACTTGAATTAAACCATTTATTGTATCATGCACAAGAATTGTTTACTTCATTAAACTCTACAGTGCAACTTAGAGGATATTTTATTTGATGAAAACCCTTAATCAAATAGAACGAGAAATGAAGATGTTCTTAGATTTTCACTTAAAATTTGTTGGATCGTGGGTCGTTTCACGTTATAGTAGTTTCTTTAGTGAACAACTTCAGTGTTTCTCACTCTCTTACTAGAGGGAGCTGGATTCATTTTTGCCGCATTTGCACTGCCCGTACACAATATGAATACGGCAAGCGATAGCGTCTGGCCAACTTGGTCTTATTGAGCCAAGAAGGAGATGATATAAACAGTGGAACTGGTTGCTTTGAATATTGAGTCTCGTCGCGTTTGTTTAAGACATCAATCCCGTTTCTGTCGTTTATTTTCAGTAACGCAACACATGTAAATAAAATCAGCGAGTTAGTTCAGTCACCTGAGCAAAAAAAAGGACAATCCTTGCTATGTAACTAAAAACTGAATTTTTGAGGGAACCTTTGTTTTGGTTTTTTGAATGTTCTCTTTAAATTCTTAATTGGTCGTTTCGTGCAAGAAACCGATGATATTCAGGGTCAAATATTGCTGAATAGGAAAACCGTTTGCTTCAGGAAATCAGCATATTTTGCGATAGAGATTGTTCTACTTATTAACTAAATTGGCTCAAAAAACTGAATGCAAATTTTCTCACAACTCGGTTGGATTAGTAAAAACACAACTTTAATTTCCCATCTATCTATCACTCTGGTTTTACCGATATTATATCTGTTAATTTAAAAAAATGGCTGTCGTGCATGCGCCCTTTTACGGGCAATCATTCCTGATTCAACTACTAGAATTGAAACGAGCCGCCACTGTATATACTAGTCTGACCAAATTAAATCGATTTTTCTTAGAAAGCAATAATGAATTGAAATATATTTCGTAGAAATTACGTATTCATGGTGACTCAGCATGGCCAATGATTGATAAAATTAACGATATTTTATGCACTTTTCACCGTTTTCAAGGATTTGTTCTCATTCTTACCCATAGAACGTCTCAACGCCATGGCAAAAACGTAGAAGGCCGAATAGGTATCATGTTTTCTCTGGGGGTTTTTATGTATTCTTTAAACGTTATTGTGTAGAAGGTTATACGATGTTACATGACCCCTACTTATTTGTTTTATTATTTCGAAAAATTGTACCTCAGTTTTGCATCCACATCATATCCCAATTTTCTGTATCCTAATGTCTACGCTTCAACACTTGTTCGTTATACGTATATACCATATCCTCTGGGAAATCCAATTCTGGTTTTGAGTTCTTGAATGTGTATATATCTTTCTATTAGCTAAAATTTTTTAGGGAAAAAGAGGAAACAAATATAATAAACAAAGTCGACAATTACGAAAAAGAACTCACGATCTTATTTCGTTTATTCTCAATTAATTTTTTTTCGTTTGAATTCAATTGAATGAATTAAAGATCTTATAGTTAGATAGCTAGGCTGTATATGTAAATATGTATACTATACTTTCTAAACCACAATACAGAAAGACTCGAAAATGTCCAGTTCTTAATTAATACCTAAGGATGATCATAGAAACGCCCAGTACTAATTTATTCCTAAGGATGATTATAGAAATGGTTTAACCTGTTAACTCATTCTCGCAAACTTACAAAAGAAGATTTTTTCAAAACAGGATCACTAAGTCTGAGATAATTCAACAGTTGATTATAAACATTAATTAGCTAGCACACATATATATATATATATATATATATATATATATATATATATATATATATATATATATATATATATATATATAATTTTGATGTATTACGGGTTTTATTCCGTGGTCCATTTTGATTTTCGATACGTTTCGACAAGTTGTTCCTTGTCATCTTCAGGCGTTCGGTAGACGATATCTCCAGCGTAACTGATAGAGGTTTGTTGATGGTTCTCTTTTTGTGTCCTCGTTGTGGGCGTCGGTGGATCCAAGCATTTGATAGGTTGAGGGTTTCGTCTCTTTTGTTCAACCTTTTTCAATTTCCACTGCTTCTCTGATAAGACGATTCTAAGTTGTTGTGTGGTGCTGATTTTTTTGAGTTATCGAAATGTATGACCTGTATGTAATTTATGTAGATAAATGGCGCATTAGATGGACTTATTTTTTAGTGTTCTTTCATATTCCTCTTTTCTTTTATTCTTCTATTAGTTTAGCCGAAGTATGTCTCGTCAAAATCTCCGCATGATGTAGAGTAAACTCCATGATTTTCTAAAAGAATGTTGTCTTTCGGCTTTCTGAGAATTTTTCCGATGGTTTTGTATGCCGTTCTAACTTCCTTAATGTTCTTTCTATTTTATCTTGTACTCCTTTGATATATAGTAAAACAATAGATGCTTTTATTGATTGACAATAAAAGCAGCTATAAGGGACACTCTCACTGCGCGAAACATGATATGCTTAGAAGAACAAAGGAAAACAACGAAGAACAAAGGAAAACAACGACATATACATATACAAACTAATAGAAGAATAAAAGGAAGAATATAGGAACATAAAAGAGCACAAAAAAATGAGTCCATCTCATCCGCCATTTATCTACATAAATTACATACAGGTCATACAATAGATTTCGATAACTCAAAACAATCAGCACCACACAACAACTTAAGAAACGTCTTATCAGAGAAGCATTGAAAAAGGAGGAACAATGGACGAAAGAGACGAAGAACCACCAACAAACCGCTATAAGTTACGCTCGAGACATCGTCTACCGAACGCCTGAAGATGACAAGGGACAACTTGTCGAAACCTCGCCAAAATCAAAATGGACCGCGAAATAAAACCCGTAACACATCAAATTATATATAACATTTAAATAAAATTTGTTTTTGCGCCACATAAAAAAAGGGATTCGGATGTGCACACTTTAATTGCACGTAGACTAGTTTTGGGACTGCATTGCTTGTAGAAGAATAAAGCGCACACAGGATGGGACACTGCATGAACCAGCGCGCATCTCAAGTTGGGACGATATTGCATGTTCTAAATTTACCTCTCTGACTGTTCCTGTTTTTCACTGAAAATCCCCAATATATTTTGCTCTTTAAGAAGTTTTAGTTTATTACTTATACGGTGCTGACGAGTAAGTCATCTTTCATTTTTTCATGGTCTTACAGAAGCAATAATTTTGTTCCTCTGGTTTATATTCCCTAAACTAAGAGAGCTAATTGAAACTATGTCATATACAATTCGATATATATTAAACTCTGCTGCTTTTTAACGTTCAGCTCACAACCAGCGCTCTCAGGAAAACCGACTCTATTGGTTTGTATAAGCAATGTTGCGATTTCGACATTCATCGTTTTATGTTGGCATTCATATTGTGGCCTCGATAATTAAGAAACTACATCTCAGGATCGGTAAAGCTGTATGTATCGAGGTTGTTTCCATGAAGTTTCCCATTATAGTTTATCCTTAATCGTATTTCGATCGTGATTGTTGAAATTTGTAATTCGATGGTTTTTATACTTGCAATTGTGATGAATCCGGTTTAACACTTAACGCAATATGATAACCTGACCAGAATAGAGCCACTGGTTTAGGCAAATATAAAATGAAACTTTTCAATTTTTGAACTATACCATGATATTAACAAGTATTCATACTTCTTACATGTTTTCAAGAATTAACTGGAAAGTAATACTTAGGAACCTGCAAAGATAATGGTGCTCTCACCTTTTATTTGTATGGTATCGCAATTAGTTATATCGAGGAAATTAAGGATTTCGACAGGAAGAGCAAACATCAATCAAACTGAATTATCAAATTGAATAAAATCGGCCTAAAAAAAACATTAAAAACTTTCTAATATCCACTCATTTATAATAAGTTCAATATCTCTCCGCATTAATGAATACCCTTTATAACTAAAATACTCCGCCAGTAATTAATTCGATTGCCAGATAGGAAAATCCGGATCGCTCTGTTTCGATTCCAGTAATGATCTCGTTAATACTTGATTGGATTTTGAGCTTATGCAAATTTTTTCTCAATTTGTTTCCGGATCTCCACGGAGATAGGGGGAGTTCTGGAAACAGTGTACTTTTTGAATAATTAATCGGATCGAATCGGAAGTTCGAGACGGACTTATCGGCTTAATTGAAAAGAAAAGGTACCGGAGGATCAGCATATCCGTTTGATGTACATTTTATTCATAACCTTAACACAAAGTACGCTATAATTTCCTTTAGTTTTGTCCATAAATTAAATAAAAAGTTAGTTGTTAAACTGCTCCAACCGTGAAAAATGAAAAAGAATAGCACCTGTAGCATCATGGACATGCTAGTAATAAATCAACTGAAATATTATGATTGAAAATTATATATAAACTATAATTGAATATATTTAATGATTCCAGTCTCTTTGTTTCCTGTGACTATGATATTCAAATATAGGTGATAATCGAATGAATTGATTTATTAGCTTATTAACTGACTCATTAGACGTTATCCTGTCCAAATTTAAGTGAATTTGCTGATTTCTCTAATGATGCCTCAGATTTCTTCTTGATGTATTGGAACTTTTTGTTTCATGAGAGAGAAAAAAGATATTGTGTATAGAGTGAGGAGTATAATCCAATATAAAGTGATAAAATAAGAAAGAATTGCGCCTTCGCGAATTGTTTTTATTAATTAATAAATCAGTATTATTATTATTACTGGGACAATGTTATACTTCTTCAATGTAGTTAGCGATACGGGTGAAATGATAGAATAGAGTTCAGCCGCTTATAAACAGTCTCTTGTACCTCTTGCTCTCTCAGGATGAAACCTCACAGGAGGAACTGAGAGAACGTCAAACGGCTATCTGAACCCCCCTCTTGATAACCATCTGCCTTTCCAGAAGAAATTCTGGTTCATATTCGATCCACTCTCGTATATGTTGTGAACTATCTGAACATCGAGATATTGAACATTTCATCTAATGGCTTATACTATCTTGAAAGACTCCACTTTTTAAATTCGGACTTTATAGAATGCAACTTCAAAAGCATACGTGCTTGACCCGTTCTCAAACTTAAGGTTCTTCTACTAATATCAGAACCAGGAGCCTTCTGAATTGGAATTTGTATGAGAAACTTATTGAAAACAACAACATTCAGATGATGATGATATTTTATTTTATTTCTTATATTTTGAATGCCTTATATTTCTCTATTTCATATTCTTATAGATAATAAATTTTCGTATAATATTGAATGAAATTTTTTATTAGGTTTCTTACACTCTTTGCTTAAAAAATGGAAACTTACTTATATTACCTGCATATATCACAGCGATTACTAGATATATTGTTAGTTCACTCAGCAATAAAGCCCCACTTACTGATTAATAAGCTTTAGTTATCATAATTTTTCGACGGAACATAACCTCAATATTTACATTATTGAAAAAATTTCTTTACTTCTATAGGGTGCGCCAGAGAAAACCCGACAATTTTTTGTCCATTATAACTTTCGCAATTTCAGAGCTAATTCATTCGTTTTCGCTTCGTTGGAAATCCAAAGGATCAGGTTTTTCCGAAATTGTATCAAAATTTCACTTCCGGTGAAATCCAAAATGGCTGACTCATTCGAAGATGAGCAATATTTCAAGATCGCTGGACCGTTTTCTCTTCACAAAAAATTCAAATGAGGCATTTAGTCGATAATTCAGTCTTTTCCGAACAATTTGACACATTGATCTTGAAAATATTCCAAGAACTGGTACAAGAGTAGCGTGAAGAATTTTTTTCATTCTGATTTTCAGCTCGAATCGAAATATTTTTTTCACCTCATGACGTGAGCACCCGTGAAGTTGTTGTGTTTTTCATGGATGCTCTAAGAAGACAAAGAACCATGATTTACTAAAACCAACCTAAAATCTGATTTTGTTCGAATTCAAAATGGACGGCTTCCTCAAATATTAACAATTTTCCCTGCTCATTAAAAATTTTTTCGCAGTCGTAATGAATCAACTGCGTGATTCAAGCACTAGATTTAACCTTTGCCATTATTTTGAATGAACAGAACATAGACTGCATGCTTCAATTCTATGATAAACAAAAAATAATGAAATGTTATCGAGTTTTAGATGACATCTGGTTTGAACTCGAATTTCATTTAGTTGTGGTTTGTTTTTGTCGTCTGAAATTATTAACAATGGTTTTAGCAAATGAGGATAAGCGTTTCATTGAATGTTAATTTGTACGTGGCTAAACTGCTATGTAAATATTACGCCAATTTCCAGCCCCTTATTACAAACGAAGTACAATCTATGATCTTGAGTAAAAATTTCGGACAACAGGGTCATTAGGAAGAATAACAGGTACTGATGCCGCTAGAACTGTTAGATACTCGCCTTTTTCATAATCTGTTTCAAGCATCAACTCTACATTTTTAGTATTAAAAACTCAATTGAAAATTTCAGGATAACATTCAGCGAATTTCTGCATTAGCAGTCAGCCCTATCAAAACTCCAAGAACCAGCTTGACTGCTTCCCAAATGTCTCAGAGATGCTAAATTTCAAAAACCTCTGTGGGAAGAATAATAAGACACGATTTGGGTCTTGAGTATTTTCGGCGGCACTATAATTTTCGATTGACCCAAGCTGTCGAAGAGCGCAGATTCGGGCGATGCAGAAATTTATTAAATAGATTTAGAACACGTAGACAAATTGAAAATATCTGGTTCACAAACGAAAAAATTTTCAGTGTTGCTCCACCGAAAGCAACCAGAATGACAGAATTTGTGTTCCAACGAATGCAATCAAGCGGAATGTGCCTTTAATTCATTTAAATCCATTTCAATTGATTTTGGGATGGAGCTAGATGCAATACCAGTCACTATACTATGGATTATCTGAGACAACGCGTAGACGATATCATCGAACTGGAACAATGGCTCCCAAATAGTCCCAACCTTAATCCTTGCGACTATTTTCTGTAGAGTCATTTGGAAGGAATGATGTGAAAATTATTTTGTTTTCAATTATTGTGAGGAGCTGAGGCGAAAAATTCAAGAATGTTGTAACAATCTTGATCAAGAAGTAATTTCGAGATCCATAGAGAGCTGGAGAAGGCGGGTGTAGATGGTTGTGGATGCCAATGGAGGTCATATTCCATTCTGAGATCTTGATTCTTTTTGTTGAATGTTTTTACTCATGTAAATTGTGAAACAAAATCATATGTTTTTATTGTGTTATTGTTGGCATCTCTGAGATATTTGGGAAACTGTCATCTTCTTCCTAATGACCTTGTTGTCCGCAATTTTTCTTAAGATCATAGATTGTACTTCTTTTGTAATTAGGGGCTGGAAATTGGCGTTATATTTGTCTAACAGTATAGCCACGCGCAAATGAACATTCAATGAAACGCTTTTCCTCATTTGTTAAAACCATTGTTAATAATTTCAGACGTCAAAAACAAGCAACACCTAGATAAAATTCGAGTTCAAACCATATGTCGTCTAAAACTCGAAGAAATTTCATTATTTTTTGTTTATCATAGAATTGAAGCATGCAGTCTATGTTCTGAGGTTTCACAGCGGAAGGTGCATATGATGGTGGAAAAAAGAAACATTATTGACGACAATTGACACAATTTCTAATCAATATTCGAGTTCGACCCCTAAAAATGACGGGAAAGGGTCAATCTAGTGATTGAATTACTTAGTTGATTCATTACTACTGCGAAAAATTTTTTAATGCGCAGGGAAAATTGTTAATATTTGGGGAAGTCGGCCATGTTGAATTCGAACGGAAATCAAATTTTAGGTTGGTTCTAGTAAAATATGGTTCTTTGTCTTCTTGGAACATCCATGAAAAACACAAAAACTTCAGGAGAGCCAACGCCATGAGGTGAAAAAAATATTTTGATTTAAGCTGAAAATCAGAATGAAAAAAATTCTACACACTACTTTTTTACCAATTCTTGGAATATTTTCAAGATCAATGTGTCAAATTGTTTAGAAAAGACTATATGCCGCATTCGAATTTTTGATTAAAAAAATAACGTTCCAGCGATCTCGAAATATTGCTCATTTTCGAATGGGTCAGCCATATTGTATTTCACCGGAAGTGGAATTTCGATACAATTTCTGAAAAACCTAGTTCTTTGGTTTCTCAATGAAGCAAGAACTAATGATCTAGCTTGAAAATTGCGGAAGTTATAACGGAAAAAAAAATTGTCGGATTTTTTCTGACGCACCCTATATAATAACTCTCAACCGATTGGAATCAAATAATCACACGACTCGAAGGTTTATAATCACAAAACTCAATTACAAATATATACACAGTACGTTGCTATTTGAATGATGTTCATATGCAAGGCGAATATCTGCAACACTCACATGGGTGACATTTTATTCTATGACCTTATGTGGTCGTGTTCCCTATTAGTTCCACTTCCAAAGTGTCGAAATATATATCTTCTTGTCTACGTATCGCTCTTCTCTCTCATGTAACGTGATTCATTAAAACATCATTCTCAATTCTCGTCCACTAATTCATTTAACAGCGATTATCACATCGCTACCGAAGAATTTGAATAACTGAGATTGTAGAAATGTCAATTTTGCTCCGTGCTTTGTCTATGCTGCTTTGAATTCGCTGAATAAAAAGTTGTATTATAGTGGTATATTGTATCTAATATTTGCTTTGATTTGTAGTTGTTTTGGAATTTGGGCCCATCATTATACTCCTGAGAATGCATTTCGTTTGGAAACAAACAGGAAAGATGAAAAATAATCTGCAAAAATGTTTCCATAATCCGGCCAATTTGGGAAACAGAAGGTACAAAACTTGGAACCCAGTTCAACCTTGGTAGAATTGTTTAAACTACCATCTTAAATGAAACCTAAGGAGTTCTCATCGATCCGATACCGAAAACAATTTTCTCGGAATTAAAGGTTACAAAATTGGGGTTTTCGCGATAAGTTTCATAAACAAATTAGTTCAGAGAAAAATTGAAGATCAGATAATCAACCATTAAAATATCTCCATATTCGTTTGCTAAGTCATGCTTCTGGGATTTAACGATTCAGAAAGTTCAGAGGCTTGTTATCGTCATAGAGTTCACACGTTTTCATGCCACCTTTATGATAATGTACTGCGAGAATCCACATTAGTTTCAATCAACTAATAGCCTCATCAAGTGTACGTCATTATTTTCCGTCATTTGGTAATGATCTTTATGATTTATTTCATGTGAACGAGAACATAGCATAATGGTCAACCATTTACTTCGAATTACATGATTTCAATATAAATTAAATTTTTCTGCATAACAGACCTTAATAACAACCAATAATTGAAGAATCGTCGGGTTTGACTTCAATCGTGTTAGCTGCGGTCGACCGAACTCATCTCGACGGGTTTTCCCGGCGGAATTATCAAAATATCGCAGTGTCGAGAAATACTTGGAAGTTTTCGGGTCGCCCTTTAATTGAATCAGAAAATGTTTGTCATACAATGGCGTAATTAAACTTTCGGTAATCAAGCCTTGTAGGAGAGAAACTAAATATAACTTTTCCCAGTCGAAAGTGGTCGAAATTCCATCTATTTATTTCGAGTAATCCGTTTCAGCTTTGTGACGTTCTCTCCCTCGTTCATTTCTCGACGCAGGTTCTCGTTCGACATCCAAGAAATCGGTCCCATAGCAATTTGTATTGGTTTCCATTGTGCGGATGAACGAAGTTCGTTTTCCAGGATGACGCTGTTAGGAAATAATATTTTCATTGAAATTTTCACTATAAACTATTCAACCTACTTCTTAAAACGTTGGTAGCGTAAATTGCTTATCAGAAAATTCAATTAAGAATAGATTCAATTATTCCAGTTTCTTTGTTCTGTAACTACGATATTCAAATGTAGGTGAAAATAGAATGAACATATTTACTTGCTTATTAACTGACTCATTAGACGTTATCCTGTCCAAATTTTGGTGAATTTCGTGATTTCTCTAAGGATGCCTCATATTTTGGAGGTTCAACTTCTTTGGCACTATGATAATTGATGTGTCGGAACTTTTTGTTTCATGAGAGAGAAAAAGATAAGACGTATAGAGTAAGGAGTATGATCCCTTATGAAGCGATAAAATAAAAAAGTATTGCACCTTCGCGCGTTGTTTTTAATATTTTTCATTTTGTTTGATGTGTAGCGTTATTCTTAAACTATACAGGGTGTTACTTAATAGTATATCACAACTTAAGGGGTAAATCTACATGCAATTTCAAAAAAAAGAAGTTCATATAAACATTGGTCCACAAAGGTTCGTAACGAAGCTTCAGGGTGTTGAAATTTCCGGAAAAAATTGGTTTTTCTTCAAAACTCCTGCACTTTCGAGTTTCAACCCAAATTTTGAATGCAAGCAATTTTTAGAGCCTCCATCATTACACGTCCTAGATTTTAACTGAAATTCACAAGGTGTTTTCTTTTCCGAGGCCATGTCTTCTTTTGCCCTTTCAAACCTTTTTGCAGTACGCCACTGATCAGCGTACAATCAATTTTCGTAATATTTGTTCAGTACAGAAACTTTTTTGTAACTTGTAATTTTTTCGTATCTCCAACCGTTTTCGAGTGAAAAATTATTGAATTTGAATTATTTGAATTGTTTGTTATTCGCTAAATAAAGAAAAATAATAGAAATAACCGATAAGTATGCCCAAAATTTCAATATCAAACTAAGAAAAAGAACAATTAAAAACTGAATAAATTGCTGGGAGTGCTCTCCACGTGCAAGAATACAGACCTCTGTCTTTCTTCGCATATTATCACACACTCTTTGAAATATTCCAGGGGTATTTCTTATCGTGTCACAAGAAGTTATTATTCGATTTCTCAATTCTTCTACAGTGTTCACTGGAGTGGTATGAACTAAACTTTTGAGATATCGCCATAAGAAAAAGTCTAAACTATTTAAGTCTGGGGACCTAAGAAACCATGGTTCTGGCCCACCTCGACCTATCCATCGGTTGTTGAATGTATTATTCAAGAATTCCTTAGCTTCTCCACTGAAATGTGCTGGTGCCTCGTCATGCATGAACCACACTATGTTTCTCACCAAAGTGGCACATCCTCGAGCAATAAAGGTAACTCCTCCTCAAGAAATTGCCGATAAGCGGGACCCTTCAGTCTGTTAGGCAAAGAAAAATGACCCAATCAAATAAGGTCCAATTATTCCGACCCATACATTTAGTGAGAATTGTTCTTGATGATGAGATTCTTCATTCAAATAGGGGTTTACCTCAGCCCAATAATTATTATTGTGAAAATGTGTGATAGCAGTTCTCGAAAAGTTAGCTTCGTCTGCGAACATTATTTCACTATCAAAATGAGCACATTCAGTAATTTTATCTAAGAACCATAGGCAGAAATTCAGTCCTGAAGGAATATCTCGAGGAAGCAGAGTTTGGACGCGTTCAATATGAAACGGGTACAATAAAAAGTTGTGGAGAATCCTCAAATATGTGAAATATTCAACTGATTCCCAATTTTTCCTTTACTCACATGAGGATTCAAATCAATACAATTCAAAACTGCTTCCTCAATATCTGGAGTTCTCATAGATGATTATTTGCAGTAAACGTACCAGTTTCTCTCAACCTTCTGTGGATATTGGAAAATGTTCGCCTGTCTGGTGTTATTCGATTTGAAAAGCGCACCTGATATAATCACCTAGCTCCTGTTGTATTTTCGTCAGCCAGACCGTATAAGTAATGGATACCAGCCAATTAGCCATATTTTCTTACAGCAATAACTTCAAAAGTCTTAAAACTAATCGTTTATTTGATAAACAATTCTAGCAGAAACTGGTTCAACTTTAGCAACTGTCAGAATAAATAAACAAATGAAAAAATCAAAGCCTACTAGTCATTTTCTTAATTAGAAGTACTTTCCATTCAGCGAATGCATACAATCGTTTAATAATTTTTTGCTCGAGAACGGTCGGAGATACAAAAAATTTACAGGTGTCAAAAAGTTTCTAAATTGAATGAAATTTGATTGTAGGCTGATCAGTGGCGTACTGCGAGAAAGTTTGAAAGGGCAAATAAAGACATGGCCTCGGAAAAGAAAACACCTTGTGAATTTCAGTTGAAATCTAGGACGCGTAATAATGGAGGCTGTAAAAAATAGCTTGCATCCAAAATTTGGGCTGAATATCTTGAAAACTGTAGGAGTTTGGAAGGAAAACCCATTTTTTCCGGAAATCTCAACACCATGTAGCTCCGTAACGAAGCTTTTGCGTACTTATGTTTATGTGAACTTTTTTTCTTAAAATTGCACGTAGATTTACCCCCTCAAGTTATGACATACTATTATGTAACACCCTGTATTAACTTTTGATATTTTATCAATAATGTCGTCCAACAATTTTGAATAATTTATTTTTGTTACGTTTTTCACTACAAAAACTCTACTACCACATTCCATCAGTTATATATCATTTATAATTACACTGTTCGAAAAATTTCATTTTAACCATGGTACCACGTTGTTTTTCAAATTAGGTAATTCTCATTTTAGGCTCTAAAAGGACAAACCAAAAAGGAAATTATTCAAATCCATCGTTTCTATTGTTGGTTATGATCAGGAGTGCATACTCTACAGAAATTTTGAAATTTGTTGCTTCTGCGAATTCTTCCTCTTCCTTTATAGTAGATATTCTTCTGGCTCCTTCCCTAATTTTCGAGAAAATACTTTTGAAAACTTTTCGGGATCCTCAACTTTCAATTACCTACGGAACAATATGTGGATATATGACTTCACTATAGGAATTAGAAGATGTTATATATGTTCAAAACAATATACCTTTGTATTTGTATATAAATGTGCTATCGGGACATCAGTAGTAGTAGGTCTTTTTGCGGCTACAGGATCACAGCGTATAGTTCATCTGATAATAAGACTGTTCATAGAACGTTTGGTCTTGTGATAAAGAGAATTTATCTGTAGATGATAAGCCGTTTACTACTGATGTCAGTGTCAATAATAATTGAATAATGATGACCTCATATCACTGTGTATCATTCAAAACATCATTTGAGACGCATACGATATTCAAAAATTTGTTTTCACATTTGCATAAACGACACATTTGTACTGAGACAATAATGACCATTAAACCCGAAAACGTATACTATTGAGAAAGTGTGCTTCAGTGCGCACTATGTTATTTGATTATGATTCTGTTCAGCTGAAACATTTCAGTTATGACATAACATAATCTTGATAACAGATCTCGGTTATAGATCAATCTATTGCTTGAATTTAATTTTATCTGTAAATAATTTAGTCCACTTCACACTTGAATAGAATGGATCAATCAATAACATGATGTAGACTCATACTTTCACTTATCTATTGTTTGAAATCTATTTTCGAGAACATCCAATTCCTGAAATTACCTTTAGGAAGATCCCTTCCATCTTTTGGATGGATCAGATTTTTGTGATTAGTTTTTGGAGAAACCTGACTCTCAAATTTATCTTCGTTGAGGAACCGAAGTTTTGAAGTCAATCTTTCGAACGGAACTAGTTTCTGAGATAAACTTTTGGGAGGTTACTTAAGTTACCTTTTATTGAAATCTGACGTAGAGTATCGTTATCATTCGGAGAAGATTCAATTTTGAAACTTAATCCTAGATCCAGATTTGCAATAGATTTTTGCTTCAAGTTTTTTTCACCTGAAAAATTATGTTATTTCACAGAATCAAGCAATATTGATTTTGATGATTTCTTCGCCAAATACTTTTGGCATGTTTACATCGAGAGTGACTCTAATGATCACATAGTGAATTCTAACCTTCTTCATCTAAATACTCGACACCTATTGAATAACTTGCAATTTTTTGTTGATGAGCTGGAGGCAGCCATCAAGACGTTGGAGATGAACAAAAGAGCTGAGCCTGATCTAATTGCTTTTTCCTTCGCTAATTCTGGCTAATGTTCTCTCAGTATACCACTCACTACTATTCATAATAAATCACTGAAATAAGGTGTTTCCAGACCATTTCAAGCTATCACCTCATAGATAAGCTAAATGTTTTCGAAAGAATCTTCACTCTCAAGTTTTTTTATTTTTATATAGTCATTTTTCATTACTTGTGGTTGATTTTGTCGACGAGATATTCTTCCCTCGCGCGTATTTCTATGCACAACTGCTGTTCCAATTTTTATTAGGCCTAATTTCTAATAGTCTAATAATCTCTTGTTTTGTTTTCATGAAAACAAAGTAGCACCCTTCGTGACGCAACAATGAATTTTTTTTATTAGAATAGCTGACAAAAGAAACTATTAGAGCCCCTCAGCAATAGCATAAGAGCTTTCATGGGAGTTACTCAATAGTTTCTACAGGCCTAGTGTTCCAAAACGGCTTGCTAACGACTTTTTGAGTTGAAGAAAAAGTTGTCTGATAAGATTTCATCATTTTATTTTTCTAAACAAGATCGTCAAAAAGTGGTTAGCCAGTTGAATACAAGATTCGATAATGTTCCACCTGCACATCAAATAAATGTGTAATTGTGTTGGCAAAGTTGTTAATGGATATGAAATTGACGTCTGTATTTATATTTTGTTACCAATTAGGAGATACTGAAGGAAACAAGGAAATTCAGACCTAACATAGTGGCTGGATAAGAGCAGTAATTGAAATAAATTTAGCGCATTATACCTGAAACTCTAATTTCAAAAAAATCATGCGATTTTTGTTAAATATAATGAGTTAATGGTCGAAAAATATTTGCATGCTAGAGAAAACACTGTTATAATTTATAAAAAAGTGTATTTTCATTAATTGCCTGATATAATGAATCATTCTTGTTAACTTACACTATGCTTGCTATTAAGTAACTCCCTTAAACGCTCTTTTGCTCATTGCTGCGGGGCTCTAATTCTACTCTTTTCTTAGCTATTTTAATGAAGAAACGTCCTTGTTATGTCACTTAAGATGAGATTTATGAAAGTGGAACTCTTTTTAAACTTCGATTCATCTGTGCAGCAATTTTCATTTGTCGTTTTAGTGAAAAAAGGAGAGAGTCAGGTGGTTTACGGAGCTATATTGGATCTGGCCCATATATTTACTACTTACGCCTCTCGACACTAGAAACTAGAAGCCGGGACCTTTCTTTTGGCTACTTATGAACCTTCGATAGATCAAATCAATTTCTGATTCGGGTGAGCACAACCCCCTGATTTCGAATAGGGTTGAGGGACGTTGCGATACCTCATTAAAGATCTTATCGAGTACTATCTGACCCTAAATTTACGCTCCAAATCTCCACCCTTTCTTCCACGGAATACACCATTTTAATCTTACTACAAATTTACAATCGTTTTGGCATAGTTTCAACGTTCCTGAAAATTCACGATAGACTAACGAGAGGCTAAGGTAAATCAAACACATGGTCTGTCTACTTTTCCGATCAAAAAATTAATTAATAAACTAAACATTACATGACTCGAGTTAAAGTCAACATAAGCTAGCCATACACCAGCGTTCTTTAATGCGTGGAAGTGAATGGTGCCCATTTTCAGCACTTAATAAACTAATCACAAAAGTAAGTATAGTCTTCCACTTTTTTAGCTGCAATTTCGTTAACGATGCCAGTTTTGAAGCAAAATTTAGGGTCAGATAATACTGGATAAAACCTTCAAAATGAGGTATCGCAACATCCCTATTCAATATCAGGGGGTTGTGCACACCCTCGTTAAGGAAGGAAGTTACGAGGATTAAAAAATCGGGAAAGTTGTTCCCCTCCAATCAGAAATCGACGGGTCCGAGCAATCATCCATATTTTTATTTTAAAACCGGAAAATTGAGGTGTTAAGTTTTCGTTAGACCATCCTGTATATATAGCATCTATACTTGAGAGGAATCCACTATCAGCAGTACTACAATACTACTACTACTCAGTTATCGAGTTTTTTTTTTTTCATTTTTCTAATTTAATTTTTGATTCCTGTTTTCCACTTTTCCAGCTGAACAAAGGAGCTGAGCCTGATCTAATTGCTTCTTCCTTCTTTAATTCTTGCTAATGTTCTCTCAGTATACCACTCACTCTTATTCATAATAAATCACTGAAATAAGGTGTTTCCAGACCGTTTCAAACTATCACGTCATAGATAAGCTAAATGTTTTTGAAAGAATCTTCACTCTCAAGTTTTTTATTTTTATATAGTCATTTTCCATTACTCGTGGGTGATGTTGACGAGATATTCCTCCCTCGCGCGTATGTCTATGCACAACTGCTGTTCAGATTTTTATTACTCCTAATTTCTGATAGTCTAGTATTCTCTTGTTTTGTTTTCATAAAAACAAAGTAGCACCCTTCGTGACGCCACAATGAATTTTTTATGAGAATAGCTGACAAAAGAAACTATTAGAGCCCTTCAGCAATAGCACAAGAGCTTTCATGGGAGTTACTCAATAGTTTCTACAGGCCTAGTATAGTGTTGTAGTTTTTATCCGCCCAAAATTACGAAACGGCTTGCTAACTTGCTTGAGTAGAGGAAAAAGTTGTCTGATAAGATTTTTTCATTTTATTTTTCTAAACAAGATCGTCAAAAAATGGTTAGACAGTTGAATACAAGATTTGAAAATATTCCATCTGCACATGAAATAAATGTGTAACTGTGTTGGCAAAGTTTTTAATGGATATAAAATTGACGTCTGTATTTATATATTGTTACCAATTAGGAGATACTGAAGATAACAAGGAAATTCAGACCTAACATAGTGGATGGAGAAGAGCAGTAATTGAAATAAATTTAGCACACTGTTATATACCTGTAACTCGAATTTCGAAAAAAATCATGCGATTTTTGTTAAAGATAATGAGTTAATGGTCGAAAAATATTTGCATGCTAGAGAAAACACTGTTCTAATTCATAAAAAAGTGTATTTTCATTAATTGCCTGATAAAATGAATCATTCTTGTTAACTTACACTATGCTTGCTATCAAGTAACTCCCTTAAACGCTCTTTTGCTCATTGCTGCAGGGCTCTAATTCTACTTTTTTCTTAGCTATTTTAATGAAGAAACGTCCGTGTCATGTCACTTAAGATGAGATTTATGAAAGTGGAACTCTTTTTAAACTTCGATTCATCTGTGCAGCAATTTTCATTTGTCGTTTTAGTGGAAAAAGGAGAGAGTCAGGTGGTTTACGGAGCTATATTGGATCTGGCCCATATATTTACTACTTACGCCTCTCGACACTAGGAACTAGAAGCCGGGACCTTTCTTTTGGCTACCTATGAACCTTCGATAGATCAAATCAATTTTTGATTCGGGTGAGCACAACTCCCTGATTTCGAATAGGGTTGAGGGGTGTTGCGATACCTCATCGAAGATCTTATGGAGTACTATCTGACCCTAAATTTTCGCTTCAAATTTCCACCCTTCCTTCCACGGAATACACCATTTTAATTTTTCTACGAATTTACAATCGTTTTGGCCAAGTTTCAACGTTCCTGAAAATTCACGATAGACTAACGAGAGACTAAAGTAAATCAAACACATGGTCTGTCTACTTTTCTGATAAAAAAATTAATAAATGAATAAAAACATTGCATGACTCGAGGTAAATTCAACATAAGCTAGCCATACACCAGCGTTCTTTAATGCGTGGAAGTGAATGGTGCCCATTTTCAGCACTTAATAAACTAATCACAAAAGTAAGTATAGTCTTCCACTTTTTTAGCTGCAATTTCGTTAACGATGCCAGTTTTGAAGCAAAATTTAGGGTCAGATAATACTGGATAAAACCTTCAAAATGAGGTATCGCAATATCCCTATTCAATATCAGGGGGTTGTGCACATCCTCGTTAAGGAAGGAAGTTACGAGGATTAAAAAATCGGGAAAGTTGTTCCCCTCCAATCAGAAATCGACGGGTCCGAGCAATCATCCATATTTTTATTTTAAAACCGGAAAATTGAGGTGTTAAGTTTTCGTTAGACCATCCTGTATATATAGCATCTATACTTGAGAGGAATCCACTATCAGCAGTACTACAATACTACTACTACTCAGTTATCGAGTTTTTTTTTTTTTTCATTTTTCTAATTTAATTTTTGATTCCTGTTTTCCACTTTTCCAGAATCATACCGCACGAAACAATAAAAATATAAGAATTAACATTTCATTTGTTTTGAATTGAGATCATATTAAAATTTCCCTTTATTTTTTTTCCAATTTTGATAACTATAAAAGGAAGTAGAGCGAAGAAAAACCTTTTGAAAAGTGTCTTTGTTACACTCAATAAGTCTGTTCACAAACAGCAAAAATTCTGTTTAATAGGAACACACCACCTTATTATCTTTTGCATATTCCCCTAAGCATCGAAAAAAAATGAGGCGCACGGTGGATACACGGCTCAAAAGAAGATAAACATGTTCAACTTCGGTCAAACGTGAGGAAAGGACGTTCAAAGACGCGGAGTTTACCCGGAAAATCCGGGTCGTGATTTAATTGAAGACGAGCTCGAACCAAATTGCACGTGTCGTTTGCATAAAATCCGAAAGTTTTTATAATTTTCCGACATGGCGTAGTAAAGGGACGGAAATAGTGTATTTTATTAATATTCTGGTACGTTGGGAGCAGCTTCGTTCTTTTGAGCATATTCCGCAACTTTAATCCATTCCCAATATTCGATTTTCGCCTCATTACGACTACGTATAATTTTCAATAACAAGGAATTTCTAATAACTGGATTTCATTATTAACGTATGCAACACTCTATTTTCTGTTTCTCCTCCTATTCTTCTCAAATATTAGAAGAACTTCTGATTTTTCGTTTGTAATTCAAGTTGTTTTGATAAACAAAACGAATTCCGTTTCTGAAAACTTCACTTATGGAATCGTTTATGTATGTAACATGAACAGGGATGATGATATAATACTTTGGACTAATCGAGTTATAGAATTTCTTCATTTTGGTGGAGTTGTTCAATTAATTTAGCTTCTTTTGGTAACTAAACTTCAAAGCCTTCAAATACAAACCATACTAAAATGGTTGCCACCAAACTAGTAAGGTTCGGAATCATAACTTAACACTTGGTGCAACATAATGAATAAATGATTGGTTTATCGCTTGGCAAATGTTTCACAAATATTTATTAAAAACACTCGACATATGTTTGGGGTTGTTAGCCCATTATCAAGAGTAATACAATACTGAATTCAAAATAAGTGATTTCACTTTTGTATAACAGCATTCACAACAAGAGGTATATTGGAAACTTCGCTAATGGAATCTGAAACACATGTCGAATATTTTCAATAAATAATTGTGAAACCTTTGCCAAGGGATAAACCAATCATTTCCAGTAGATTTCATTTAATATATACATATTTATGAAAAATTGGGCATGATAGAGTGAATTTAAAATCATACAACAGAAGGATAAATAAAAAGTATTTTAATATTCATCGTCATCTCATACGGTAAAATTACTTGAATGTTAGAAGATAAGAGCTGAAATATTTCTATGGGATTTCACTGAAGTTTCAAATTAAATGAACAATTATTTATGATCCAAAATCTTGTTTTAATGTTCTTAGAAATCTCTCAAGGTGGAAAATAGAGGTTGTGATATGGTAGGGACAGTTTATATACCAGATTTAAGCGAAAAAATACCTCAAACGACGCGAAATCTGGCTCTAAATGTTGGAATTTCTACAGATTTCACAATTTGTGTAATTCTGTGATGTAATTGGATTGAAGAATTTTACTGAGAATAGAAGAATAGGATTTCAGAATTTTTGAAAAGTCACTATTTAAAGAATAAGTAGGAATTGAAATGTTGTTTTGAATTCACTCAGCTTTGAAAATCATAACGAACTCGTGAAAAATAACTTAATTATGAAGTGAAGAAATCAATATTTCATCATTTTAACTCGATATGAAAATAGGAAACGAGTTTGTATTGAGCAAAGACTAATATAAAAATTAATGATATTGTTAATGGATTCATTTTATGGAAATTCATTTTAATATAAATAAAATGCAATAGTTTCATCGGATTTCCACAATGTTTATTTTAATACTCACGACCGGATTCGACATTGTCATTCATTTAATTCTAGTTAAATATAGTGGTGAGTTTTGTGTTTTTACAAAGCTTGTTAATTTTCAAATTACCCAAAAGGTTTTTAGTCATCCCTTGCATTTGTGTAGAATTTTAAATTATCTGATATAATTTTGTGATTTGTAGATTCAGAAACTGAGGACTTGTTATCTAGGGAGAGATGTTCTTTCAATCTACATTGTTTCAAAATTTCGATCTGTTTATTCTTTGTGAAGTTGGAGCCTTTATTGCATTGAATTGTGTATATTCCAGACTTTTCGAGTTTATTAGTTTTTTGTTTGGCATTAAATACTTATTCGCTTATGTTGCGACCACTTAAAAAGGAAGTTCTTAAATTAAATTTGGAAAGATAATTTCTTATGTTATTAGAGAGGACCAATGTAAGTTAGGCATACGTATTTATTTTCAGGTCTTTTATAATGGAATCAAGTAATTGAGAAATTTGTTACGTCAAATATTATTCTTTATGTGGGAGACTGGAATATTATTACTCGATGCAACTTTACTAATGATACTGATTTAAGGAAAAGAGGCTGTTATGGATTGATAAATGGAAAAGACACTATGAATTGTTGAATTATAGACTGTAAATTTATGTGTAATGTGGTTACAAGAATCCATTGAGATTGTTGATTCGTCTGTGAATGTTATTTTACTATGCATTCTATTCAGAAAATGTTATCTGGTCTATTTGTCTGTTCGAATCTTGAAAAACAACGAGAATATCATCAACGTATCTGCACCATGAAATAATATGTCTCAATGCTAACTTAATGTTCGTTATTGATTTTCAGGATTGTAAAAAAAATATCTGCTAATAGGGGACTGAGTGGGGATCCCTTGGATAGTTCTGAGTTTTGTTTGAAAAACTTTGATTCATTTGGAGATAATTTTGTGATACGCATCTTCCAGTACAGCTACGTTGATGATATTCTTGCGTGTTTTCAATGCTCAGATAGACAAATAGACCATTTTTTTAGATTATCTGAATAAAATGCATAATGGCTTTCACTGCTGAAATTGAACGCAACTTTCCAATGAATTTCATAGACATTACCATTACTAAACTCAATAATAATCTTACCTACAACATATATAAATAAGAAACATTCACAGACACAACAATACCGCATTACACCTAAATTAGCCGCTTATATTTCAATCATTCATAAAGCATTTTCCATTCTCCAATCCAGAACAGACTTTAGTATGGAAATAAATATCACTCAGGGAATTGTTTCGAATAATAGTTAACTAGATGAGAAGTATTATTGAACGCAAAGAAGAAAAGTAAATTTCTCAAGTACTATATTCTATTATGAAAAGACCAGGAGATGAATACGCATTGACAAGTTACTTTGTACCTTCGTCTAATAAAATCAGCAATTATCTTTCCTAATTTAATTCAATAACACCAGTTTTCAATGGCCCCAAGATAAGCGATTTACTATTCAGTGCCAAGCAGAAAACTAATAAATTCAAATGGTCTAGAATATAACAGGTGGGCTAACATAGAGAAACACAGTTTCTTTGTGAAATTCAATTTTTTTATTCAGTATAGTCGCCTTCGAGGTGGATACAGCGATTGTAGCGTCAATAATATTTTCGATGTCATTTTTATTATAAGATTTTTCTGTAACTTCAAAATAGGCTTCAGTTCGTTCATCAATCTTGAATTTCTTTCCAGCGAGTCTGAAAGCTGAAGAAAGTCGCTGGGTCACGATCTGATGAATATGATGGATAGGGAAGTCATTCGAAGCCTAATGCGTACATTATTCTGATTGATTTGTGGCAAGGTCCATAGTCTTGATGAAATACTTGTTTTTTCAAATGGGGCCGTTTCTTCCTTATTTGGTCTTTCAATAACTCAATGTAGTAGTCGTTGTTTATCATCTGGCCCTATTTGAGTTAATCGTTGAATATAATATCTTTTGCTGTTGCAGTTCACCTCGTTCAGCCTATCCGGGTGAGTGTCGATTGCTTTCTAGATTGTAATGTTTCATCCGTTGTGATGTATCCACGAGAAAACTCAGCTTCATTATGGCTAATTTTCTGCAAACAGTGCTCAGAATCATCTACTCGTTGTTGTTTTTGATCAAGAGTCAATACGCACGGTACCCATCTCGCACACAACTTTCGCGTTTACAAATATTCTTTTTAAGGGTCTCAGCTATCTTGATCAATTTCATATTTCAATTATTCAAAACAATTTTGTGTACTTTTTTATGTTTTAATCGATGACAACCTCTTTGGGACATCCACTGCATTCATCGTCTTGGATGCTCATATCACTTCGTTTAAACTATGCAAACCACTTTTTCGACATTTATTTTCCTGGCGCAGAGTCTGAATAATGATTATCAAGCCATATATTGACTTAAACTGTAGTTTTTCACCAAAAAGCAATGTTAAACCAACACACGGAATTCTCTATCATCCATTTTTCTAACAATAACGAAAGTTAATTAATATTAGCCTTCTTTTTTCTATAAGAAGGTCTAAGAGGAATTTCCTCTATGAGTCGGCCCGGGAGGAACAGTCCTCAGCGTGGGAGGCTGACGGGAAGAGTCTTCATGTCACTACCTCTGGTTCTTTGGATGGGGACCTTCCATCGGGTATGTCGGATCCAGATGCTCTGAATAAACATTTCTGCAAGTTTTATAAGGAAAATTATAATAACTGTGGGAAGCTGATTCATTTCTTCAATAACACGCAATTCAAGGAGTCTAATTCTATTGCTTTCCACATCGTGCAGTTGGAAGAAGTTCAGAATGTTTTTGCAGGTATACACACAAAATCTTATGGGCGTGACAGTATATCTATTAGTATGTTAAAATATGCTTTTCGTGTGGTTAGTAGTTACATACTTCACCTGGTGAATAGTTGTATATTAGCGAACTGTTTCCCTTACGAGTGGAAGCGTTCCGTGGGTTGTCCGATTCCAAAAAATGACAATGTGAAGGATTTCTCAGATGTTCGGGTGATAAGCATAGTTTCAGTGATGTCGAAGATACTGGAAAGAGTGCTTTACACTCAGATCTACAACTATTTTACAGAAAAAGAACTGTAACCTGACTTCTAGGCGGAGTTTAGGAAATTTTTCAGCACTAGAAATCTCATGACGGCTAAGGTTAAATACTATAGTTTCTCTGCAGCGGTTTGCTCACCCTTGAAGTCTCATCTTATAAACAGGACACAGATCATGAGAGTTGTTGATGCTGGCGTCCCCCAGGGTTTAATTCTCGGATCACTTTCATTTATCATTTACACGGACGATATACTCTCGAAAGTGCGTTTTTGCTCCAAACAGGCATACGCCGATGATGTCTAGCTATTACATAGATTTTCCTTGAGCAGTTTATCTCTTTCACAGAATCAAATCAATCAGGATCTCCAGAATATCTACGAGGTGGCCTCTTCGCATAATCTTGAGTTGATTGCTTCTAAAACTAAAGCTTTAATTTTCTGTAACAGTCGAGATAATTATAGGGTGATTGACGATTCTCTTAGACTACGAATGAGGGATGAAAGTATTGTTTTCTTTGAGTCGGCTAGAAATCTGGGCGTAACGTTAGATAGAGATCTTCGATTTTCTCAGCATGTGTCAGGCATGCTTAAGACCGCTTTCTTTAGACTGAAGATGTTATACAGATCTAGAACATTTCTTTTGTTTGTCACTAAGAAATGATTGTGCGAAAGTCTTGTGATTTCATATACGGACCTTGCCTTGATTCATATCACAAAAGAAGAATCCAGATAGTGCAGAATTGGTGTTGCCGTTTCATTTTTGGTTCGAGGAAATACGATAATATCTCACATAAGATCAGAGAATTGGGTTGGTTGAAAATGGGCGTGTGAAGCTCGATCTAGGATGCTTTGTATTTGAATTAATTAAATTTCTTTCATCAGTTGACTCACGAGAAAGGCTTGATCCCAGATTCAGGGCACACTCTAGAAACATAAGGAATAGAAGCACTACTTATTTTATCTCACTTGACCGCTAAATTTCAAAGGAGTTTTTCATACAATGCTGTGAAGGTTTTCAATAGTACGTCAGTCGATGTGACTTGTTTGAGATTTCAGCAGTATGAGCGAAGACTATTATCCTCTCTATTTGGATAGAAAACTGATAAATTTTCAATTAGAGTGTTACTTGTTTTTTTTTTCATTTTCAGCTAGTGTATTGGGCCAAGCCGCTCAATTTAGAATTTAGTGTATCATTAAGAGTTTCAGATCTGAATATTTTCTTACATTTTCAGGAGTTCCCCAGGGATCCCACCGGGTCCCTAACTATTTTTGATTCACATGAACAAAATAACCATCTTTTTCCTGAACTGTAAGTATCTTTCCTTTGCAGATGACCTCAAAATTTTCTGTCGAGTTGAGGATATGCAGGATTGCTTGATTATGCAGCGGAAACTAGAACATCTAAATGAATTCTGTAATGGAAATAGTTTATACCTCAATGTTAGTGCCACGTTATATTTTTCACCCGCAACAAAACTACAATAAATTACCCATACTGCATTGAAGATACTCAACTATCTAGAGTAAATGTTATTAGAGATCCTTGAAATCCACGATATAATATCCACATCCAACGTTTAGAGTGCGAACAAAACAGATTCGTGAGGTTTTTAAGTTTCAGGTGTAATTTAAGGTCGACTCATAAAACTAGACTTCAAAAATACTCTGCCTAGGTTCAGGTTGAGGTTTCAGTGAGGCTAGGGAAGCTATTCAGTTTTATTTCAAATAAGAATAAAAATAAAAATTTTCCAGGCTCGATAACTTATAACGAAAAAATTGGTAGACATGATGACGAAATATATGAATTGTTCCCTGAATATTTCAAGAGTGTATATGTACCGCCTTCCATTGATACAGCGAACCCTATTTCTGATAATGTAAATGTTAACTGCCCCCATGTTCTAACTGAAACTCAATTTTCTTGCGGAAATTCGGAAGAGAACTCGAAAATATAGATACCAAGAAGGGTGCAGGATCCGATCGCATTCCATCTAATTTTGTACAAGTATGTGCGTCATCACTGAAGACTTCTCTTACTTTCATTTACAATAAATCACTTCACTTGTTATTCCCGACAAATTTAAGGTCACTATCATTATACCCAATCATAAAAGTGGAAATGAAAACTTGGTCAATAACTACAGACCCATCAGCTAACTCTGAATCTTTTAGAGGGTCTTCGAGTCCCCCGTTTTTCCTCATTTATTCAATCTCGTGAAAGCGCAAATTAAACCTGAACAACATGCTTTTCTAAATGCAGATCATTTGAATCAAATTAAATCAACTTTGTGGAATTTTTGCATGATCTCGATAATCACATTCAAGTCGTCACAATCTATACTGACTTCATCAAGGCATTCGATAAGTTGAGTATAGATCATCAGGTTTTGGCTCTTGTTGATCCCACTTTAATGGTTCAGTTCATATTTGTCGAATAGATCGCAGTACGTTGCTGTTGAGAGTTTCAGATCTGAATAATTTCTTACAATTTCAGGAGTTCCCCAGGGATCCAACCTAGGTCCCTTACTCATTTTGATTCACATGAATAAAATAGCCATCTTTTTCGTGAACTGTAAGTTTCTTTTCTTTGCAGACTACCTCAAAATTTTATGTCGAGTTAAAGATATGCAGGACTGCTTGATTATTCATCTGAATAAATTCTGCAATGAAAATAGTTCATTTCTCAATGTAAGTGCCACGTTATATGTTTCACTCGCAACAAAACTACAATAAATTACCCATACTACCTTGAAGATACTCAGCGATCTAGGGTAAATGTTATCAGAGATCTCGGCATAATATTCGATGCAAAATTAACTTTCAATGATCACTTCGAAAATATAATCACCTCAAAAAGTCTAGGAACACTTACCAATATAATTAAAATATGAATTTGATGATTCGAATTTATAGAAATATTTTGGTTATGTTAGGATGTATTGTAAATAATGTATTCTCAAGAAAAAAATATTTGACTTCTCCAAAGCACCTATTATAAAAAAAAAATTTGAAATTTGAAAATGACGAAATTTGGTAAAACACAAAAAAAAATCCTGAACTAATATTTTCGAAACGATATGGAAGCATTTATATTTTTCAGTACCCAGAAGGCCCACCTCTGTTATTAATGACACTTTGGCATCGTCGCGGCATGCTCAATATTAATTTGTCTATCACATTTTGGCCTAAGTCATTCCAAGCCCCCTGAACTGCTAATCGAAGCTCCTGTTCATGATGGAAGACGTTTTGACGCAGGAGATTTCTTTTTAGGGTGTCCCAAACATGCTCGATGGGATTCAGATCCATGAGCAGCATGGCCACGGTAGAAGATCGATATCATTCTCTTCAAGAACGTTCAAGACAACTGTTGCACGATGAGGAGGGGCATTATCTTGTTGGAAGAGTGGATTTTGACCCATTGTTTGGAGATACGGTACCACAACAGGTAAAACTATCTCATTTGCGTAAGAATTTCCCGTGAGGTTGTTCTGTTTGAAAACGAGGTCAATTCTTCCACCAAGGCGTATACCTCCCCAAAACATCACTGATCCGCCTCCCTGTCTTACAACTTCTCGAGCATGCTGGAGACGATATTGCTTTCCAGGTTCCCTCCATATTTGAATTCTTCCCGAATCGAGATAATAACTAAATCTAGATTCATCACTGAAGAGAACTGTGGCCCATCTCTCTTGATCCCAGTTTACGTGTTCTTGGCACCAAGCTGAACGAGCAGCGCGATTTCCATGGGTCAGTTGTGGAACTCTTAAAGGACGTCTGGAGTGGAGTTGACCTTCGTGCAGTCGATTTCTCGCAGTTTGGTCGAAAATTTGTACATTATGAACTCGTGATAGCTCTTGAGCTAATTGAGATGCTGTGGTAGTACGATCTCTTCTTGCTTGTAAAACCAAAAATCGATCTTTGGCGACTGTAGTAATCCTGAAACGACCTATATGGCGTTTTTCTACGCTACCTGTTTCATTGAAACGCGACCATAAACGGTTTATGACACTTGAGCTACTTCCCAGAACCCTGGTTACTTTCCGTTGTGAGCTCCCAGCTTGGAGCATGCCAACGGCTCGTAACATCTCTTCTCTAGTCAAATGTCGTCTTTCCATGGTCGAATCACAAAACATGAATCTTTTATTTGTGCTTATAACAGAAACAAAGTGCCAACTAACTGATTTCAAACACTGAATACATGAAATGATTATAAAGCAGCGTCGCATCTGCTGCATTTTTAGTTTTTATAACCTTTCTTTTCTTTTCTTACGCTTCTCACTTTTTTTTAATTGTTTTTTTCCATTTGAAATTTAATTTGAATTCAGTACTCATTGTACCAATTTTTGTTGTAAATTTAACACTTAATTAATAAGGTGTGAATACAGTTTCTGGGTGTTATGTAGTTCACCTGTGTGTATTCCTAATTGGTAGATTACTTGCTATTTTACCATATTTATCAAAACCACACTTTATACTACGCTACCCAACAACAAGTGTTATTAATATTTTAAAATGGGAAATATGAAGAAAATCGAAAAAATAAGACACAAGCATCTAGAATACCGAAATACAGTTCCTTCAATATCAATAACGGCGAAACACGTTTAATCTCGATTAAAAGGCGATGCGATCTGAATTCAAATGGCGAAATACACGAAGTTTACTTAGAGTCGAACAGATAGAATATCGACGGGATAAATTGAATCGAGTAGTCGCGCGTTTTTTAGGATGTAATCACTCCAGTTTCCTTGAGCAACTTTTCGAGTTATTTACTCGACGGCGGTGGCGGCGGCGGTTCGCTCCTGAAATTTTCCTAAAATTTCAATTCTTGAAACTCTTTCCGCCCCAGTTTGTACACAAACTAAATCAGCGTGAAGTTTTGCCTAAAATACTCGGCTAAAAGTTTCGAACCGGTAGTTTCTATTACGTTTTATCGTCGTTGCGGGTAGAAATGTGTACCTTGAATTCGATTGTTGAGAATGTTTTATCTTTATTGGATTTTTTCATTAGCCGCGATCGTGGTATGATTCACGTTTCGAAAATAAATATTTCAACAGAGTATATGGCAAACGTATTACGGTATTGTGAAATAATTGTCTGGAGTTTTGATGAAGATTCAAATAAACGACTTATTTGGTAATTCTTCCCCGCAACTGCGGATCGAAATCGAGTTGTACAAAGTGGGAAAACTATGGAATTACCTAATAATTAGGTAGTCTTCGAGTTTCATGCAAATGCTCGAAGAAGTCGATTTCATTTTTCATTTTACCCCCTTCTATAAAAAATCATTTGCTCTTTCGTTGATATCCTTCGAAAAAATGTCATCAATTTTTTGAATGTGAATGTACAGGATGTTTCAGGCACGAAGTAAATAATTTCTACAGCCGATTCCCTAGCAAAAAATATGGAAAAAATGCCTCATGAACATTTGTCGAGAAATCCTTCGTTCTCGAGATACAGTATTTTGAAGTTCAGATTTTTTTCGCGTTTTTGTTGGTAACTTTTGTAGGTCTCCAGAGATATATCTTCGATCCCATTAAAATCACAATGCAGAGCGGCACTGGTCTTTTCAAATAATTTATTGCTGCATTGGCCATGAAATAGATAAATATCAGCCAGTTTTTGAAGGTGTTTTCCATTTTAACTTTTCAAAATACCAAATACTATGTATTATCAACAAACATCAATATCAATCACGACAAGTATTTTGTATGTAAGTGCGGATACCAGCGGAATTAGGTTTCACTTAAGAGTACATGTAATACGAGGGCCAAAAGAGTTACGGTTCATTTGAATTTCGACTAAATGAACTAAATGACAGTAAGTAGTGAGAACAACAAGGGCCTCAATATACTAACCTGCGGCACTCCCTTGGATAGATGACGGATTGAAGACAAAGAACTGCTGATGTTTACAAACTGTCTTCTTTCATATAGATAATTAAGATGCCAATCAGCAACCAAATATGAAAGGAAAAAAATTGAAATTAACAGCAAGCGGATGATTCATTGAATCAAATGCTTTTCTGTAGTCCGGCCGAATCAATAACATCAACCTTGAACCATCAATAGCCCGTAAAGCATCTTTGGAAATCATTAGCAAAGCAGTATTCGTACCATGTCTGCTCCTAAATCTTGACTGAGCAGGGGGATGTACATAATCATTAAGATTCTAGCATTTGTTCATGTACCACTTCATCAAGAATCTTAGATGCAACTGGCAGGATACTAATTAGATTCAGATCAGCTGGTAAATTTTATGTAATTCTTTTGTGATGGCCGTCTTCCATACCATCATAGGTAGCTGAAGTCTGGCCCAGAAGTTTCTCTGAAAATTCATATCTGTGTTGATATATCATCATTGGCACAAAACGTAATTCTTTGTTTCATCACTCTCCTGACACTCCCAAGCATAGTCTGGTACGACTCCAGTTCAATTTAGTGAAGGCCTGAGGGTATGATGACTAGATCTCAACTGATTTATTGTTACAATAAAATTTCTCCCCTGCCCAAGACGTAACAATTCATGGTGAAATATCATTACTGAAAAATGACTTGAAGTAGACTCTGCCATTGTCACGGCTATCTAGAAGCAAGCTAAATTATGTTTGTTCATTGGACTTAGTTCTTGGTAAAAGGGATTACGGCTCAACCTTGCACGATGATCAGCCTTTGTGTTTCTGTTTATTACCCAACTGAGCTGGTATCCAATATAGTTCTATTTTTGTGTAGTGATCGTTAGTAAGGTGGAATTCGAAGAATTTTTTCTTTGTATTTAGGATAT
This sequence comes from Cryptolaemus montrouzieri, assembly GCA_013387265.2. Taxonomy (NCBI): domain Eukaryota; kingdom Metazoa; phylum Arthropoda; class Insecta; order Coleoptera; family Coccinellidae; genus Cryptolaemus; species Cryptolaemus montrouzieri. The sequence goes on along the minus strand of JABFTP020000144.1, from coordinate 27,835,928 downwards.
TACATATTACATGTATTTTATAGCATGATCTCCGGAAGAGAAAGCCGATCTCTTTACTCCTTTGTTCTCAAAGAATTCTGTGCTAGATTTATCTAACGCAATACCACCGAACATTCCATCTACAAATTCTTCAATGGCCGAAATCCAGTTCAGAGTCCGCACTGTGAGACGGGCTCTCGAGCAGCTGAACTGCTAAAAGGTAGTTGGTCTAGTCGAAACACCGCCAATCATCCTGAGAAAGTGTGCTCCCAAACTGGCACCCATTCTTAACCGTCTGTTTCAAATTTCAGGCTTTTCACCTGGAAAATATCGAGAATTCAACCGATCCCAAAGAAAGGAAAGAAGTCCATACCCCAAAACTATCGTCCTGTTGCACTTCTTCCCATTATGATCAAAGTGATCGAGAGAGTTATAAATGTTGAAATCATGAAATATCTTGAGTTGCAGGGAATTATTAGCAACCGTCAGTATAGTTTTCGCAGGCAAAGATCGACAAGAGATCTGCTCACCTACGTCAGGCATGTTTGTACACCAACGATGGAAAAGCTTGAGGAATCTTGAGCAATAGCTCCCGACATTTCTTAAGCTTTCAATAGAGTTTAGCATGTAACCTTGTTAAATAAGCTTGCTGCATATGGGCTTCTCGAAATATTGCGGGGTTGTATAAGTAGCTTTCTTTCAAATAGATCAATACTAGTTGTAGTCGACGGTATAACATCTCATTGTTCCCAGTTGCAAGCAGGAGTACCTCAGGGATCCATTCTTTTGCCAACCTTGTTTCTGTTGCAGATAAACGATCTTCTGTCCTCTACAGAGAACAAGATCTTCGGTTTTGCAGACGATTGTACACTGGTTTTGTCTTTCGGTAGGCCGATTAGAGCTACGGAATCTGAGAGTCAGATATGTCAACAAATCAACAACTTAAACTCTGACTTACACATTGACAGTTGAAGCTGGTGAGCTTCAGCACGAGCAAGACGCAAGCAACTACGTTTTCTAGAAAGGTCCCCTCCTCCAATGATTCAAGACCAACAAATTGCATCCAAAGATTCGGAATAACGGTCAACTCCGGGTTTTGATGGCATGAACATGTATCAGCAATAGTTGAGTCGGCATCAGCTAAATTGAGTTTTCTTTTCAGAACCAAGCGATACTTCACGTCATCTCAGCTGTTGCTTCTATATAAGGCGCAGATTCGACCTGCTTGGGAATATTGTTCATATGTATAGAGATCTGCGCCCAAACATTCGTTGTGGATGTTGGATAGTGTGCAAAAACGAGCTGTGCGCTGGCTCTCAGAGACAAGTTGCTGACCTTTCTCTGTTTTACAGATACTTCAACGGAAGATGCTCCAAGGAACTGAAAGACCTTGTTCCGGGAAATCTCATGTTTTGCCGCAACACTTGTCTGGCAAGGAGTTATCATCATATGGCGATACATTGAACGGCCCCTCGAACCTCACCCTATAAGAATTCCTTTGTTTACAGGGCCGGTGAACTGTGGAACTCGCTTCCGTCCAACATTTTCCCAACTTCCTACAATTTGGCCCTCAACAAGAAGCGAGTAAACAGACACCCCAATTCTTCCCAGGCACCCCACTCATGTGGTGTAACATGTGCGCCTATTCCTAGGAACCGCGCATAAAACAAAAATATACTTATCATACTTGGTATCGATTTATTTTTGGTCCGACTTAAGGTGAGTAACCACTTTGTGAATCGGCAAAAAAAATGAAAATTTCTTGATTTATTGATAAAAGCAAGTTCTATGGCTTCGTTAATAGCATTCCACAGTAAAAAGGCTCGCCATTTGGGGTAAACTTTTGGTGAACTCAATTTCTAGCTCCTCTAGACAACAGAAACAAGCAAAACCAACCGCCTTGTTATTTGTATTTGTTATTGTATATTATACTTCCGTCTGTATTTATTGCAACTGCACTGTTTTTATAAGAATTTCACCAATGATAGATACTGGTAACTGTAATTTGAGAATATTTTTGCATATGTGAAAGTTGATTGGAATATTTCGACCTGAGATATTATAGCTGGTTGTGTTAGTTAATTTTCATATAACTCAAATAAATATATATTTTTTCAATATATATTAAATGATGAGAATTGAAGTGAATAAATCACTTAACTTGTATCGAAGAGACCTTTCCAACGATATTTAATTTGATATATCGTGTAATTGGAACCCACTTCATGACTCAAGATGAACGTAATTATATGCAAAACAACTGATTTAAAGATTAAAACTGACGTTTCTTGTCTTGAAAATATTGGTTGACATTTTTTGAATTCATTCCTTTCGAATTCCTTACGTGTTTAATAGTAATAAATATTTTATGGATACCTAGTTTTCATGGACATCTTCAAGCGCTACCATCCTTATCAGCCTCCCCCTTTATACGCTACTGAATCTCGTAGATGTAAATAATGCTCTTTGATCCTTACGACTGTAATTTCTTACAGAGGAAGAAAAACATTCAGGAACAAATAATATAACTATTACCTGCAGGCACAAAATTTATACCGACTGATGCTCTTAAACCTTTCATAGATAGGGCTTTCCGCTACACTGACCTCAGTCGTACGTCCCATATCCCAGTCGGACTAACAATGAGGAAATTTATCATTCAAACCGGTTTATCCTCGGGAGTTTTATTTACACTGACCCAGATAGTGAAAAAGTCCTTATCAGAAAAAATGTATCCGAGCCTGGCTTATGTGGATAATATCAAATTCGAATCCCAGGATTCTTTTTCCGGTATTCTACCTGAATGAGTCCGTGTACAGAAAAAAGAAGATACAGAAATGAAAATTTTATGGGATCCTCCTAGAGGGGCTCCCACATACGTGATCTAGCGGAGATTTATTCATGGCACCTTATAAAAGCCGAATACGCCCCGAAGGTCAATAATTCGCCTTTTCAGCGCCTGCTTTGCTATTTATTTGGGAGAGAATGACCCGTTTACTTAGAAATGGCGTCCATTTGCGACGTTTAACGTTTAGATGCTGTTTCGTAAAGCGGAGATATATTTATTGAGGTTCTTTGTTGCTAAAGAGATCTGGACAAAAATCCTTCTGTTTGGAAGGTCCAAATGTTCAAATTTATATGCATTTCGCTTACTTTATATCATTTTGGTCAAATCCTTTTTATATCAACAAATATATATATATATATATATATATATATATATATATATATATATATATATATATATATATATATATATATATATATATATATATATATATATATATTTATATATTCTTTTGAAAAGAGAAGATTTACAAAAATTCGAATAATTGTATTACAATAAATGCTTATATCTATAATTTTGGTGTGTGTCAGAAAAACACAATCGTTAAAAACAAGCGAATAAATAGAATACCGGCGGAAAAAACAGACTACGCCCGTCCCTTAATCAGGCATCTAAACTCGCATCATGCCTCCTACGATTGCCCCTAAAGTGAAGTGTGAGTACAGGAAATGTAACAGGGGAACCATACTAATTTGCAAATGAATCAATAAACGAGTGAAAAAACCTGTGGAAAAAACTCGTTTTCCTGTCGCCATTGCACTAGCAATAGCTTGTCTGTTTATGTTGTATTAGTGTCGTGTGTATAAAAAGAGCACCAGAAATTTTTCTGCTTAGCAGCTTCATTCTCTCATATTCATCTTGTACTCCATGATTTCCAGGACTTCTTCACGAAGACAAGGGTGAAAAGGAAGGGGGTTTGGGACAGGAAGAATCTGTAACAATGGAAAAAGAAAACCAGCAGAAAATATTTCATCAAACATACCTTACTGATATATGTCTGAATTCACTTGAATCTAAGAACTTAACTAATGCTCCTCTGTTTTTAAATAGGGAACATCTCATACACTTTTTGAGAATGAAGCCCTACGGGGGTGAAGCCCTTGCCTCATCAATAGACACCATGGGAATAAAGCCCTAAGGGGGAACGGTTCTAGCCTTATCTAAGAACTTAACTAATGCTCCTCTGTTTTTCAACAGGGAACATCTCATACACCATTCGGGGTGTAGCCCATAATAACCTCAAGATTCAAAATAGTCTCCTACATAGATTTGAAGTTCTCTACCCAGTTAATGAAATTATCTGAAACGGATTGAATTTATTGAAAAAAAAGGTAATGTTGTTCCATGAAAAATTATATAATGATTCCTCAGCTAAAATATACAATATTTACCAACTAACTTTATTTCTCAGATCACTTTCTCAAATTATGGTTTCCGAATTTTCTATTCGTAAAAAAAAACAACGTCTTCCATGTATATCTTCATTCATTCACTATTCCCCACCGTTGGATAGATCGAATTCGAATTCGACCTCACCCAAGGCCTGCCAAATCACCCGATCTTAGTTTCTTAGATTTTTTTCGGGTTCATTTTTAATCCATAGTTTATTGTATGCTAATCAATTAATCGATAAACTTGAGAAAATATCATTGACAGTAACAAAACTATTACAAATTGCCCTGGATATGTTAATATAGTGAAAATCTAAATACCATAGTTTTATTTCATTGAAAATATGTATATGGATTTTCATCAAGTAACGACCTCTTCAATCAAATTAATACAATTTTTATTATACATCCCCAACAACTCCTAACTTTCCCGAGTAATTAAAGTCCACACTACAAAGAGAAAATCCCCCCGAAATTAAACGAACTTTGACCTGTAATTGTTGTATATGAGTAGAAAATTTCGTGGACCTATTCCAAAATCCGATTATCGCATCGGAAGTGAACCCCGATTCGCGTGCATTAATTCTCTCGAATTACACTGACGCCCTTGGCCTGACGTGAAATCGGTTTAACCAGGACCTGCCAATTGGTTGAACACACCGAATGCGTTGACAGCATTAAATAATATTGAGTTTACAGAGTTTGGATTCGCTCGGTTCATATTGAAGTCGTAAATAAAAGTCGTGACACATAGTCTAATGTTAATTAGCCCTAGACTTATCAATGAATTAATTTTAGTGGTTTATAGTAGGGCAACTACTTTGCATTGATGTCAGGCCGTCTTTATCACATGTATAAGTACAATAATTACATACATCATACATCAAAATGTTAGAGGTCTGCGTACTAAACTGTGCGACTTTAAATTATCTTCTATGATCAACAATCACGATATCATATTTGTAACAGAGTCCTGGTTGAACAGTAATATACTCGACTCGGAAATTCTTGATACAAACATCAACTCTGTTTTTCGTCGCGATCGCGAAACTAGTGCTGGTTGTAAAAAAGACGGTTGAGGTGTTTTCATTGCTATAAAGAATACCTTGTATGCAAAACAGGTGGTGGATCTTCAAAACGACGCCGAGGATGTGTGGGTCGAAATTAAAATAGGAAAAATTAATTCACTACTGTGTTGCGTTTACCTCCCTCCTGGGGATTCAAATGCACGCACAAGTTTCGCCTCAAAGTTTTGTGAAATTAAGGATAAAATTGAAAATAAGATTAATTTGCGGTGACATGAACTTCTCAACTGTTCGGTGGGTGCGTGATACGGACTAAAATCTCATTCCACTGTTTTTAATTCTATATCTATTTGCGAACTTATGCAATTCGATGGAGTTACTAATTGCTCAGATAAGACTGTCGATCTAATCTTTTGTAATAAATTTAGAGTATCATCTTCAGTGCAATGTGATAGCCCTCTTGTGCGGGAGCATGAATACCATCCTAGTATTGAATTCTTTTTCAACTTAAACTATAAATATTTAGAAACTCGTAAGAATACGGAGGTCTTCAGGTTCCACAAATCTGATTATATAACTATTAATCGTAGAATCTCAGATGTACCTTGGTCAGAAATATTATCGAATGGTGATAAAAACGCTGATCTGAACACCTATGTCATACTCAATAATATTATCGAAGATCATGTGCCTAAAAAGTCATTGAGAAAAAATTTCCGAGTTACTTCCCCAGAAACACTATAAAAATTATCAATCGAAAGATTAAAATTCACAAGAAATGGAAAATTTATCAAAACTACGATGACTTCCTAGGTTTCAAACATTTGAGAAGGAAAGTAAAGCCCGGATTTTGGCAGATTATAATAACTTCATCTCAAATATCGAAAAAGATGTCGAAACGAATCCAAAAAGAAAATTTAGTATCTCTTCTTCTAAGCGACTCGGTAGTAGCCTGCCGTCGTCAATGCACTATAACCGCTAATGGAGCCACGGAAATCTGTAAATTGTTCGCTAGTTTCTTTCGCTCGGTATTTGTGCCACCAACAGTAGCGGCAACTCCTCGCGTTGATGCAGGTTCGGAACCCCCTGCTTATCTTTCATTCATGCCGTTAACTCCAAAATAGATTGAGATATCAATAAGAGCTCTTGATCAAAAAAAAGGAGATGGACCTGATGAAATACCTTCTCTTTTTGTAAAGTCTTGCCATGAATTATGTACACCTCTTTCTCTTTTATTTAATACATCACTCAAAGACGGGGTTTTCCGGATCGTTGGAAATGCGCTAGTGTGACACCTATTTTTTTTAAAGGTGGAGACAAAAGCAATGTCGAAAATTACAGGCCCATTAGCAAGTTATATATCTTCGCCATTCGAATCATTGATCTACAAATATATTTTTTCTCTCGTCAAATTTCAAATTATGCCTGAACAGCGTGGATTCTTCAAAACCAAAAATCGAAACTAATTTATGGACATTTGTCGAGCATATTTTGAGTGCTATGGATGAAGGCTTACAAGTGGATACCGTCTACACCAACTTCGGAGAGCCTTTGACAGAATTTGTCATAATATTCTTGGTTGTCGGGTCGAGGAGGTTGGTGTGGGTGGTTCACTTTTGCGTACGACAGTACGTTGCTATTGGTGGTGGTCATAGATCGGAGACATATTGCTGTACATCTGGTGTCCCCCAAGGATCACACCTTGGTCCCCTCCTGTTTCTCATATATGTAAATAATATAAGATATATTTTTAAAAAATGTAACTTTTTACTATACGTTGACGATCTCAAAATCTATTATAACATCAGGAGCTTGTCTGACTGTCTTGTTGTACCGGAGGAGCTCTCGTTTTTCCCAGAGTATTGCAAAACCAATTGCCTTTTCCTGAAACTGAAAAAATGAAATTCGAAATCCCTCAATTTTTCCTATCAACTAGATAACAATATTTTAATGAAAGTGTCACCAATTCGAGATCTTGGAGTCATCCTGGATTCAAACTTGGTTTTCGATCAACACATTGAGTGCATAGTAGGCTCTTCAAGTAGAATGTTGGGGTACACTCTCCGCCAGTTTCGTATATTCAAAAATTCTAATTCTCTTCGCAGTGTTTATTATGCTTACATATTCAGCAAACTTAACTTTGCCTACGTTATATGGAATCTTCAGTATAGAGTTTACATCTCGCGAATTGAAAAAATTCGGAATAAACTTTTGAAATATCTGGCTTATTTTTGTGTAATTTCACGGTGGCGGAGGGGGTTGACTTCTATGCGGAAGCAAGAAAACAATTTCACTTGGTTTCACTTGAGGAAAGAATAAAAATGAATTACATTCTAACTCTTTAGAAGATATTTGCTGGGGAGGTTAGCGCACCAACTATTCGGGAAAATATATTCTTCAACTCTACTAATTTTCACTTGAGGAAACATGAGTTGCTCTACATTCCTTTCAAAAGTTGATATTTTTTCAAATAACATCGTAAGATATACAAAAATTCTAAGAGACTTGTTCTTTATGTAGTTTCTTCTTTCGTACTTTTTTTCATTATTTATATTATCTATTTCTATTTACTTAATACCTAATCTTTTTTTTAATTGAACTTAGTGAATACTGTTTCATGGGTTTAAACCTGTTTGTATTCTCGAAACAATAAACAATGTCTAAACAATAATTACAAATTTGAAAAATAACGATCGAAATATGATTATAGATCACTGGTAGTGTTAAACATCTTGTACAACGCCCTACTCTCGCGCATCTAATTCTAAATGAACTACGCGCATCCAAACCCAACACTCCACCCTGCGCGCGCATCGTTCATTTACATGCAATCCCAAAATGGGCTTCGCGCTAGCGGTTATTTTCTTCTATCTCATGTAATGTGATGCATTCTCAAAATATCACTTTCATCTATCACTTGGCCGCCTAAGAAATTTCACGTCTGAAGAATGTTGAGAAATATTGCGTGATTTCAGCGTCATTGTGGTGCGAAAACCAATGCTCTACAATTTGGGAAGAACACTTTGTAGCACGATTTTTTTTTCCAAAGGACATTTCAAATTATCCATGTGCGAGCAAGTTAACCTCTTTTTTCTATTTTATCTAAAATACTACGCGAGGCATCCAAGAATCTCAGAATATCTTCTTAGAATGAAAATCTGCATTTCAAATAGTTATGATAATTATTATATATTGTTTGTACTTCTCAGTGAACTATTGTACCAAAGTTCACAATAGGAGGAACTGAGATCCAATATAATATAGATCACGTTCTCTGAAACTTCCCAGTTTTCTGCGAAGTATATGCCATAATGAAATATCCACTTTAATACTCGAATCTTTCAAAATGATTAAGTTATCCTTGCTGCAGTGTTCCTTTGCCATTCGTTTAAGTGAAATATTATGTTATTCTCCAGTGAAATATGCTCCAACTTATAATTCCCCGACTTTAGTAAAATACTCGATGGAATTCAATTTCAGTTATAAATTGGATATGCGCGATATTTCTACTTCAGTTAACGCTGCAACAATTAGGTGATTTGGCAACTATTGCCATATTCCCAATACAACTGCAATGATCAAACATTAATTTTTCTTGGTCGTCTAATTTTTATATGGAAATTCTTCAGAGTTTGCCACTGAACGTCTTCGAGAATAGTAATTTGACTTCTGAATCTGTTTAGAAACTTTTGTCTCTTGCATTTTTGTGGTGAACCTTTCGCAATGAAAATAATGAAGAAATTTCCTTACCAATATACGAAATTTCTGAATCCCCTTCTCACGTTACATTAGATGTTAATAGTTAGCATTCTCTCACAATTGTCCTCCGCAGCTCATCCAAAGTCTCTATTGCGTTGCGTATATTTTCGATTTTGAGTGTCCCAATAAAAAGATTGAGAGGATTCAAATCCGAATATCTCTCGTGCCACCCAATTGGTCCCCTCCTACCGAAGCAATTCTCTGGAAAATCATAATTTAAATATTCTCGCACTCAAATATTGAAAGGTAGGGGCGCACATCTAACTTTGACCTTTAATACACTCCCCACAAAAATTGTCGCATCACCCTACTTCCACGACAATACTATATAAACTTTTAGATTGGTCATTCAAGAGTCGCTTGGTATTTTTCAGAAGTGTGAAATAAGAAGATATCATTCAAAAAAGATGAGTTTATAATGGAAAATATCAACAATTTTCGAGTTAATGAAAAATTTAAAAATTCTACCATCTTCAACATTCGCGAAGAGACCAATCAACTAGCATTGAATGGTTACTAATCATTTTCAAAATCGAGTGTTTCGTCCCCGGACCATAATTACGGCCAGTATACGTATCAGCAGCCCCTCAAACAAATTTTGGATGTACTATTGAGTCATTGAGTTACAAATTTCAGGAAGCAGACTTTCTAGTTGTTGGAGTGTTCTACAAAGCATCCTACATTGCTGAATTTACCACGCCATGTTGTCCCAAACATGTTCTATGGGATTCAAGTCACCAAAGAAGACTTCCAGTACTACTTTGATCAATGGGAAAAACGTATAGAAAGGTGTATGGCGGGGAAAGGGGAGTATGTCGAAGGGGAGCATTCGAATGTAGAATAATTTTTATATTAAAACCCTTTTTCGTAACCAGTCTCGTTATTTAATAGCCGGATCTCGTAGAGCCGATACAGAAGTTTTAATCACGGACTTGAAATCGCCATTGAAAGTTAAGCTAATATCATGTGCCATAACTCAATCATTAGAGTTGCTATTGTAAGGTGTTATTTCTGTTCACTAATATTGTGCAAGAATGCGGATGTAGTTAAATTTCATAAACTTAAATTGAGTCAAAAGAGGATAAAAATCTATTTTTAAAATACGGGGTATAGTTTTTGTAGGAGAGCATAAAAATTAAATTGATTCATATTGGATAATCATACAATATCCATTACATATCATTGGTTTCAAAAGGAACTTTCTAGGGATTATTCAATTCCGAAAATCCTAATCCTGGACACCTATTGCGTGCCTTAAGATTAGGTTAAAAATTCTGGATATAATACAATTTATAATTTCATGACAAAACTTAACATAAATATTTTCCTAAATATTATAATTCTCCTTTTGTTGTAGAAATTAGGCACAATTTTGAATCATATAATTTCGATATACATCTACACCGAATATTGTAATCATCTTGTCGGCAATTCCACTACAATAAAGTTCTTGTCCTTTTAGGCACGTTCTTCTTATTCTTATAATCGTTAAATGTTAGAATCCAAACTCTCTCCCTTCTTTACAGTATTTAAGAAAATGTACAGAGCTAAGAGATATAATTTTTTATCGTCTATCTATCATCACTTTACTTTTCTATCATTCTTCTACCATCTATGTTTCATCGTCGATCTAACATTAAGTTTGTAACACTCAAACTGTAACTTTACTCTGTATCAATCGTAACTAAGATCATTACATAGTATTTATTCACTATTCATCATCTTATTATATCGTCAATACAGTCCATTATCAAAACAACGTTATATGTATCATTGAATGTATATATGTGTAAATAAATAGTGTTAAACAAAGAATCAGTCTCAATCAACCAAAACATTACTTACAGTCAGGTAAAACTCACTGTAAGACAAATAACAACACCTCTATAACTACATTCTTATAGCATAGCACATCATATATTGATGTTCATTGGACATGCATTATTTCCTTCTCAAAAAGATTCTTAGGTAAGTTCTAGTATATTTCGGGAGGGAATTTACATCTCGATGGTTGCAATTGGACAAGGAAGTTTCCGGTCACTACCTGCCGGGACCGAATATATCACCGCCCATGCCTGCTAAGTACAAGGAATGAAATCATCACAGATGCGCCATCTCTATTAATCACACAGATGTGGACAGATAGGTCATCTGAGTGCAATATAAATCAACATTGACTCATCTAGAGTCGACGTCAGTTAATCCTTAAAACAACATGAAAATAAAAGTCATTCTTGAACGCCATCACAAATTTTAACAAGATGAAAGTATGCATGCTGAACTTCAGCGGATATTCAGCCATCTCGATCTTCGACGCAATATTTTTACTATTCACATTCAACTTGATCTAATGGAATAAATACTGAAAATATAAAAACGCATTTTGATGATTCCGTTGATAAGACAACATATAAAATATTCAAATTATACTTCATCCGAGTACAATCTACCGAATGCAATGTTCAAATTAAAATACTGGACGCAAAAAACAATACTATAGTACAACCTGTTCCAAATAAACGGCCATAAAACCAGGATTTCAGGGGAGTCGGACAGTTACGTATCCAACAATAAAACCGATTTTTATGATGGATGAAAACGCGAATCGTTTTTCAAATTGCTTTTTTTTATTATATCTATCGCGAATCGACATAAACGAATCGAACGGCCAGGTCTCGGTAATTGAACGACTGAACGAAGTCAATCAAGATGATTTGCTCATTTCATCTTAAACGTTTTGAGGAATAAGCCCTTGCAAGTATAAAAGTCGCGCAGTTGCGCGTAACTTACATCGGCGGCCGTAAAACGACCGTAAATTACAGATTCAATACGTCCTAGAATTTGCAGCGGGCCGTAAACTGTTTAATGTCTATGAAAATTTGAAATTTCCGCGATGAGCTGTTTTATACGCCTTGCAGGATTTACGGCGAATTAGTCAGACGTGGGAAATGTCGTGTTCTACGCTGGCATTGTGTGCCCTACAAATTTTCAGGGAGGTTCAACGTGTTGTTTAGATCGATGACGGTAACGATGGGGAAAAAATTGAAAAAGACTGCAATGTCGATAAACATTTGTCAAAGCATTTGTACTATTTGCTGCGTCATTTTCTGTTGCTGATCAGTTTGACCCTATAATGGCTAATTTGAAAGAAGTTGAGATTATACCGTTTTCTTTGCTTGATATCTCCATTATCTAATGAAAAACTATTTCAGTAGATCAATATTAAATAATGAAAAGAATGAATTTTTTTAACGACATATACTAAAAGTAATAAACACTCTGTCGGTAATTGTGGCCCAATAAGAAAAGAACCGACTACGACTCATCAGGTCGTGCAGATATATGAGGTCATAATAGCCTGCAAAAGATGCAATGGAAGAGCGATGAAGCTTGTTACGTTAAAGTTGAAATATAGAAAACTATTATGTAGCTTTCATTTTGGCCAGATCATCAACGAAAACAATGTTTTGGAATCTTATCGAAAGTTTTTACATCCATGAAATATTGAGCTAAAAAATTTTTCTATTTCTGCGAAAAATGAAAGGTGTTCTATCAACCCGTTAAAATACATATTGAAATTGAGTGCAAGAATTTTCTCTCTGTGTAACATTTGGCAACAATTTTTACTGAACCTGATATTAGCCACTTTAACCCACGAACTAAAAACCTTATTTCGCGGAGCAACAAATAGAAACTTCTCGTGTTTGAGTTCTAGTTCAAGGCAATTAAAAACCAAAATAATGTAGATTCACTTAACGTCCAGTAACTACTCATTAAGACCATTGCAATAGATTAATTGTTCTTTGTTTTCTCTTGGTGTTATAATTTGTTGTTTTTAACAACCAGATCTTATTCATATTTTTACTTAATAGTTCTTTATGTTACATGGAAATCTCTCATATATTACCTCAGTCATCCTTAGGGTAACGCAGCTTACAGTATTGTTTTATGGATATTGACTCATCATCCACAAAAATTTCAACAATATTCACTACTATCTCAATTTAAAGGAATACATTCAATTTGGAAATCTCAAATTTCTCCAATTGAGCTAGCATAAGATGAAATTAAAAATATTTCAACATTGATTCAAAAAAAATAAATTGTTCAATCACCCTTTAGGCATAGAAGTTCAATCATCAACAACTCTAATATTAATTCACAATATTCCAAATCTTTAGTTCCAAAAGTATTAAATATATACTTCAGAAAGATCAATATATGCAGATCTATAGTTTCAAATTTTTAATTTTTACTCAACAGTTCTGATTCGTATTAGATCCGATAAGAATTCAATAAGATTCATGAATTATAATAAACAACAAATATGAACTGGAAACAGCAAGATGGAAGAATTACTGCTCAAGTATATTAATGAAATAGAAAATAAAAATTCTTCTCAAATTAAAATTTCTTGGGAGTATACAAAAGACAAAAGCGAGAAATTAGTAATCAAATAAAGGAACACTACTGAATACATAGAAATTTCACCTTATGTGATTGCCCTATACGTAACTATTTTGTATAAATTCGAATTGACCAAAATTCACACAATTTGCTTACCAGAAAGAACAAACATCTTCTGAATTGAAGTGTTCTCGAGGAAAGCAGCAATGAGATCCACAAATTTGTAAATTGCATTATGGACCATCAGTTTCAGTGAAACTGTTTCTAGATCCTTAACTGTCGAGTTGGCAGTTGGTTTCGAGCAGTCAGCTTTTTATAAACTTGCTCTCTAATAATTGAAATTTCTATTCTTCTATTTTACTTCTCTTCAATTCATTTTCTTGTGAAACTTCATAATATAATATGAAATGAAAATGAAAGGAAGAAATTGCATTAAAACAGCTTCATATTTCCATATTACGCGATGAACATACTCATTTTTCACAATTATATATAATACCTATAGTACAACTACCTAATACAAAAATGTCAAATTGTATAGCATTCTCTAAGTAGTAGTTGATTTTTTTTCCAAAATATGATTCACATAAGCAGCAGCATGTGGATTGAATGTTGTGGTTGTACAAAATAAAACTTCATTTATGCAACTTCTACATATTTGAACATCATGTTTCCCACTATCAGATACTTATAACAGAGAAACTTTCAACTTCCAATCGATGAGGAATTCCTGTCATTCATTCAAAAACCTTGATCAAATTTCCTGAGAAACAGTAACTATGAGTTATGAATAGAAGGAACTCACAATAATTACCTTTTGTGCAAATTTGAGATCTTATTATCTTTGGTTCAAACTTGAACATTGTCAAACACATTGAATCCCTTTAACTTTTACATTTGGATAGTTGTGGATAGAAATGTACTTCCTCTTGAATAAACTGAAACGAAAATTCAATTTGAAATGACACGGTCATATTGACATCCAGCTTCAAATATTTTAATATAGATATAGCATTTGGTGGATAGCTTTCAATATTCATATGATCCATACTCTAAATGACCTAAGGAAATCTCTATCGAGTTCCTTCCAGAAAAATATTATACAAAAGAGGTCAATACCTAGCTACTCAAAGGATATCCCATCATTTTGTAAGATCCTCTAATTGATTCGTTAAAAATTCTAGTATTTCCAAAACATTTTTCTACACATAAAGGTTAAAATAACCATGAAAGAAAAATTAAATATGTAAATTCTAAGTACACTTCTACATAAAATAACATTAACCTCAAATTACATTCACTTACCTTTCAAACATTATTGTAAGTCTCCTTAACTCCTTTTTATTATAACATTCCGTTTGAATCATATTGTTTAGGTAATAATAACCACAAAATGTTAAATTTATGAATTCTGTTTTACGAGGGATGTCTTTTATGTTTTGCATGACGGGACATAATCAACTGTCAGCACTAAAACTGAACCTCTATGATTTGTTAAGAACCACATCAGTCAACAGTTTTCCATTGGTAAGGAGAATTCAAACACAAAACGTGTTAGGCTTATCGACGATCCAAGGAAAGGTGCACTGAAAGCAGTGGTCACTCAAGAAGATGTGGATGCTGTGCCTTAGACTACCCAAGAAGATCGGAATTCAACATATCGGGAAATTGAGGCATCATTCCGGAATTCTAAAAGACTTCTATACAAAAAATGTTTTACGAAGCGTGGCGTGAGGAAAAGCTGGTTTCCCGTTGGTTACCGCAACTTTTAACAGAAGAACAGTAAGCTGCAAGGCTGATATGGTGCCAAAAAACTCCTGACAGTTTCTACTTTGGAAAACATAAAGCGTTTAGAATAATGTCAGTGGTGATGAATCTTGAATTTTTTCATACGAGCCAAAAAATAAGCGCTTATTTTCTGATTGGTTGTTTCAAGGGCAAAAGAAACCGACAACAATTATCCGTACCAGAGGTGTCTCGGAAAATATGGTCGCAACGTTTGTCACAAAAACAGATCATGTAGCAAACATTCCTTCTAAAAATCGGGGAACCATCACTGACGATGTGTACGCCACTATTATTTTCAGCAACTAGGTAGTAGACTCCCAGACAATACAAGTTCGAACGCAGCCTGGAAAACAATTGGTTATTCAATGCAAGAAAATATCGATTTGTTACATTATCCTGCGTACAGTCCGGACCTAGGTCCCATCAATTTTTTTACTCCCGAAAATACGAACGGACTGCGTGGTCAAAGGTTTCATTCTTCAGAAAATGCTGTTCATTCCTTCCAAAAGGCTACTGTGTATGAAACAGCAAACGATTGAAATAACTGCTTTCATAATTGGTTCGAACGAATGCAGAAGTGTATTAATCTTAGCGGCGAATACTTGGAAAAACAATGAAGTCTTTGAAAGCTCTCAATTGTTTCATACTAGCTCTATATACAAAACTTTGAAGACATCCCTCGTATCTACAAGCTCAGGTATATTCAAAACTTCTTTGAAGAGAACATCCAAAGATTTTTCTCCGCTCGAGGCAATATTCGTTAGTCCAGCGTAGAAAACTTTTAGTCCGGAACAAATACCACCAATCTTTTTATCTTGCTAGCTACTCACAGTTGGTGGCCTATAAAGCTGATCAATTGCGACACAGCTATGTAGAATGAATATGGCATCTCTTTGGATACCAACTAGTCGTGATCCAAACCTTGGCTTTCGAAGCGGAAGATTTACTGATGGTAACCCGAGAGTATCTAAGTCTCAGGTGTTGCTCCAGTACCTTCAGACTTTTTCAATGGCTATTCTGTTCCGTTGCAAAATATCCAACCAGACTCTGGGCCCTGACTACCCTTTGCACAGTCAATGACTATGGTTATACAATACCCTCTATGCCTGAGTGTTCCGGAGTCCACATCACGTGAATCCTGTTGTTGCCCTTTCCTAAGCTGGCTGGGATCACGCGGCATTCCTACATCATAATCGAAGTGCACTTTTCAGAAGGAAATGCCTTATGATCAGCTTCGCTATATGTAATGATTTTTTTTTAACTTGTTGTGAATTATGAAGTCCTATTTCTCTAAATTGGTTAAAGTCATTGTAGGTCTCCAAGCCCTATACTAGAAAAATGCGCAAATACCATTTTCAGGTTATGCAGAAAACTCACAATTTACAAGGAAATTCGCCGAAGTTGTGTCTTTATAGTCTACCTCCACCAAAGTAGTTAAATGCGGTAAACAGGTCAATATACAATCAATTAGGGCTTCAAAGCATTTTAATTTACTCTGAATTTGAAATGTTGCCCAATGGTAAAGCACACATCTTTGCACTCAGAAACACTTAGATCAGGGCATCAGCCAGACATGTAGTAGACTACCACCTGCAGTCTCTTACAGTCCCGCTCTATTTTCATCGCCAAGTTAATATTCAGATCGTCAGTATACAGTTTAGGAATATCAGTTTTTTTTAGACGATCGTTCATAATAACTTATGAAGAACCAAAATTCAAGCCCTGCGGAACACCGGAGATCGCCTCATATTGGCGAAAAGTTTCGGGTTGCACGAACTGTCGACGGAGGATGAGATAAGACCGCAGCTTTTACAGAAGTATTCGATGTGGAAATTTTATTTTGAAGCAACTTCAATCTGTTTTTATTATCCTGAAATTTCGATCACATACCAATAAGTTGATTCAATTCAAAACCTTAATCGAATCAGAGATTCACGGAAAAACGCTAAAACTCAACTTGTTATAGGAAAAGTAAATAAAACTCACCTTATATATCTTTCACCTCATATTTTAGTAAAAAAAATCAATTCGAATGCATTAACTACGAAATTTATGAAACCAATAAATTGGGCCCGATCGACGTGCGGGATTTTTAGATGCTGTTTATAAATTTGGAGCGAATACCGAATCATATACGAAACTGCCACATATATTTTCATTCGGTGAAATTTCATATTCATTATGAAATGAAATGGGGCCATGAATAATAGATACTGGTTATAATTGAAAACTAACATTCCCTTTTTTCTATCATCATCAAACATCGGGTTTATTATTTCACATTGAACTCTTCTTTTATTTCGCTATGAAATTAATTAATGAATAATTTGTTCATAAGAGAGAAGAATGGTCTGTACATATATTTTCGCTTGTTATAAATAATAGTTTGAAAATCACGAAAATTGTTTGCTGAATTCTGCATAGAATATTCAATCAACTATTATGGATAATCTGGAGGTACAAAAGTGCCCTCCCGAGAACATCGTACAACAGTACTTTCTTTTTTACTGAGCCACTTATGTGGCTTTGACGTAACTCCGTTATAAATAAAACTAGAAACCCGAAATTTCTTCATGAGATATAGTTCTGTTTGTTTGCGGTGGGTAAATCCACATCTCTATTGATTTAATCTATTATATTTCTTGCCATTATTATAGTGTAATGTATTAATAAAACATACACCGTTCTCTTTGCATTCAGGGTAGTATTCATATGAAATTCTATTAATCGAATCGATAATGATGAATGTAAACGTTAGCAACTCACACTAATTCCGTTTCTTATCAACGCTCTTCACCGATGGAATGGTCAACTTCTTGCCTATAAAATAAGCTGCGCGTGAGAAGACTCGAATTATTGTAGCCATCTATTTTGCAGCTTAAAACGTTGTAACTGTTAACAATTATCTTTTCAAATGTTCATATGCTGTCATTGTGTTTTTCTTTGTCTTATTATTTGTCTTGGATGATGTTTAGATAATTTTATGATAGAGATATCTATTCGTACTCATCTGGCTGTACTTGAACTCCAAAAAATGCATCTAAGTTATCAACAATTCGATACATATTATTAAAAAAACATTTATAACATTAATATAACACAAATTACAAAAATCAATTAGTGTTAGAATTTTGAATATATATCCTCCAAAAGGGATTGAGATCACATCAGAGACATAAAATTTAAATGCTCGCAACGCAGTCCTTCCAAAAAGTTATGGGATCCCATATAAACCACGCCAGTTATTTAAGTTATCTATGGAAGCACATACTCAACAGATTTGTTGAAGATTGTCATCTTAGTAGTTTTCCACTTATTCAATTTTCAGGAAGTACATTTTATCGTCTTGTGATTTCAAAATCATTAAATTTATTATAGAAATAAGCGAACCTGGCTTACGTTGTCTTGTTTTGAAACCCTATCGCAGCACTCTCATTTTGAAACATAGCACAAAGTATTTAACGATTCCACTTGTTCCACATGTCTTTTGCGTTTATAATATCCTTTTGCAGTATTACATCAGTTTTTGCACAATATTCGTTCCTCATCTTGTACTCTTAAGGAATGATTCAATTGAAACGCTGGAACATTATTTCTTTACTCTGTACTCTTTCGTCATTCTCAACTCTTGGGAAAAGGCGATGCCTGTGGTACTATAGCTGTAGCTGCCCTAAGAAAGTTGAGTGTGTGTTCAGTCGGTTGGTGAAGAGGGCCACATTGTAAGTTATGGAAAAAATTATCGATGGAAGTGCTGTTCCACAGTACACTAGTTCTATGAACAAAGTAATTTTTATATACGTGGCATTGCTAGTTGAACGATCTCCAGATAAGAGTTGTCCACTAACCTGGTTTTCCTTAGGATCTGAATTTTTTTTCGGAACTAAGCCTTTCAGGTCTTCAGCATATACCATGAAAGTATCTATGGAAAAGAAAAATTAGCAACTTGCCGCCTCTTAGCGAGAGGCTGGAGATCACGCTTGATCTCCGAGCGCTCTCTTCTGGATACTGTCCAATAGATTTACTGAAGGTTTAGGTACGGTACCCTACACATAGGAACAGTATTCTAGACCAGATCATACCTGTGCTTTGTATAAAACAATCAACTGTGATGGCCTTACGTACTACTTAGCCCTGAAAAGAAAACTGAGTTAAGCTGATGCAGATTTGTCAATGGCGAACACATGGTTATGCCAGTAAAGTCCAGGTTGACATCTTCTTTTCTAAAGCAATTTCATGGCCTTGCACAATTGAAAGAGGTAACGTCTTGTTCGCGTAAAAATTGACCAAATTCAACCTCCCTCTCTCTGATATATTTGAATTTAGTGAAATGCTCTATTGGTAACGCTATGACCGAATGCAATAAAACATAATGATCAATCTCTATTTTGAGTTCTTCGATGTTTTGTTCCTAAAAATTCTGAAACCTTATTTTTCTCTTTCAAACTAACTTTTGAAGATAATATTTCATTTCTCAATTTTTAAAACTGGGGTCATTCTCATTCAAACCTTACAATAATTTTGCAACATTTTTGATTCTGTAATTAATCTTCAATATGAACTTATATATCCTCAGATAAATTTCCTTAATTTTTTCTTTGTGAATTAAGTCTTTGAAACAAATTGTTGAACCCTTAATTTGAGCGTTAAGGGATGAAAATTCTGAAGCTCTTTCTTTAATTTGCAGAAATGTTTCTTAAAACGTAATTTCTCATGTCAAGCTTCATAACTAAGTCAAATGCCATAAAAAAGTCTTTCTTCCTGTATTTCCTACTTTGTGGTGATCTTTTCCTTTTCGTGTTCGAACTGTGGAACTGATGAATTTCATACAACATCTGAATTCCTATTTCACCTTTCTTATTAAAGTTTCTCCTACAATTTTGAAGAATAAATTCTTTTACTTTGTGATGAAGATCTTGAAAATACCATTTTCATCTCGTGAACTTCAAAACGGGTGGAAATCGCAGACAATCTATCCAACCCCTATTTCGCACCCGTGGGGCTGGTTTTTCCAAAAGTGCCGATTCTCTTATTTCTTACCTCGAAATTAAGATTCACATACAAATTTTTCATGACTGTCGCCTTGAAATCCAAAGAATATATCTCGAAAACATTCAACCTATATAAGGAAAAAAGTGATTTTATCGTGAAACTTTTCCTATTTTCCGTCTTCCCGAAATCCTTTTTTACATTTGTGACAACAATATTAAATTGGAGCTTCAATTGATACTAAAATAACTGACTTCGTTTTATATGAAATCTTGCAACTCACAGATGGAGAATAATTTCCTTTAACAAGAGAATTGTAGAACAAAAAACTGAGAAGGAAGGAAAGATTCTGCACGACCACGGCTTATCGCACTTGAGCTTGTTGATGTGCAGAAAATCCTTACTTTTCGAAATGCAATTGATATTATCAAATATTGATAACAATATTACAGACTCTTCTACCTCTAGAAATGACTCAAAATGGAAAGTTAATAACCGACTATAACATCCTCTTCTACAGAAAAAATTGCCAACTTTTTAAGTCAATGTAATTACTTTTCCTATCTCGGGCGTCTCACCAATTTCGGGAAAAAAAGGCTACGATCTAACCGAATTTGAAATTGTAATGAAATCGTATCATAAACTTGCAGGACCCGAGTCCTGTCCTCCCAACCCTGACATACTCGTAACGACGACTAAATTTGCTTTTAGAGATAATGGACAAAGCGAGGTATTAGGAAATTGATTTGATAACTTATAATTTCATTCATGGCAGTTTCATCTGACACAATTGACTTTTAAAAATATGTCCTGCGGAATTACGGCGAGATACAACTTTGTGAAAGGATACGAAAAAATGTTCAATTTGTTCGAATTTTCGACAGAGGAGATGCAATGTAGATATTTTAAATTTTGTGGACGACAATTTATATTTTCATTTTTAATCGACGATATTCTGTAAATTTGTATTTTCATTAATAGTTGATCATATTCGGGTATGTTGCACCCAATAGACATTCAATTGAACCGTGTGACTTTGAGAGTCATATAAAAACAATTGCAATCTGCACAATCCAATCTATAAACACCTGATTTATTTTCTTCATTAATTGGAGATTTATAATTCCTGATAAATGAACCTAAATTTGTTGATGTTTTGACCGCTATATTTAAATTTGAATTTTAAGAAAGGATTTCACATTATTGCTAATATTGCCTATATATGTTAAACTATTGAATTTCTTGTCTTGGTGTTCACCGATTGGATGTAAATGTTGTAAAGCTAATTTTTGCTTTTTCTTATGTTATATGCTGCTTACTAAATTTGCATTATAACCATTATTTATTGCGATCTGTTTTATCAAATAAATAAATATCAATATTTGATAAAACAGATCGCAATAAATAATGGTTAGATCCTATATCACTAGAGAGGTACATTCCCTGGTTTTCAATATTGAGACACCCAATGGTGAAGTTCATTTAAATATTTTGTAAGATATCATTGATCCATTAATAGCTATAGAGAAAGAGCATGATCGCGATGGAAACTAGATAATGAAAAACAAAATATTTTTCCAACACGATGAAGCTGCTCCTCACTAAGATCTTAATATATGAAACTGATTGAATAATAGATTGGCTATACATTGTTTTGGTAGACGCTGAACAATAGACTGTCGTACAGGTTCTCCATTACACAAGCTTAGACTCCTTTCTTTGGGACCATCTAAAATCTCTCGTTCATAAAATACAACCTGTAAACGTTGACAATGCATGGTTATGTATTACTCAGGAATGTAGAAACGTAGAAGAAGCATACCAGAAACCTTTCATCGTGTACAAGAATAGTTTGGTTCTTTGTATTAGTGTTTGGAATAGAACGGAACTCACCACGCACCAGTAATAAATGAAAACACTTCCAACTGTGGGAGCCACGTTCATTCCTCTTCACTCCATTTACTTAGATCAATTATTTCTAAGATTTATCAGGCTTAAACACTAAAGCAATATTTATATGTACTCAGGTAGATATGGACTATCCAAAGAACTACTACGGAAGGGGTATTCTTTTTTAGGACCAGTTTTCAAAAAATCACCCTATGTATCCTTATTTAATCTTTAAGATATTAAAAATGTTGAAAATAAAATCCTGATGTTTTGTGTTAGTTTTGTATCGATCTTGAAACATTTAATCTAGAATGTCTCCTAAAAATAATGTTCTATCTACTGTATAAATTTCTGGTTTTTCGAATTTTCCACTAAGAATATTTTTCTGTTTCAGTTACTAAATTCATTCGAATTGGAATCGCTGATAAGAATGACAATCCTCCTTATTTTGATAAGGCCTTATACGAGGCGGAAGTCGACGAAAATGAAGATATTCAACACACCGTACTCACTGTCACCGCAAAAGATCACGATGAATGTAAGTTATCTAGTTTTATTGCTTGTGCATGCTATCTTTATTCGCCAACTTCGTGTTCATTGAGAGAACGAAGATGATTGCAGAAATTTCATTATAATTCTAGGTTTACTTCTAAGGTATCTCGTTTTACGAGATGATGCACTGTTTAACTCTTCATTCGGTAGAACTTCACAGAATCGAATCATCTTGTATTTTAATTGAATTTTATTTGTACACTGTGTTTCAAATCAAATTCGTTTCCTGTTTAACTTAGGAAAGAGTGATTGGTACTATCGAAAAACCCTGAAATAGGTGACTTTTGGATTCGGGAGTGTTTGAGGTTACGAAAGTTATCATTTATCAACCTCTAGAAGACGTTGAAAGGAATACAATTTTACATTCAACGCAGATATTGACGCAGATTCGTGTGCTTATTGCAAATTGGCATTCACATTGCTGACATCTCGATATTGTGAGCCATCTTTCTCCAGTGTCAGTCGTACAAGGTATACATCCCATCCTGGTGATTGGTGGTTCGTTGTCACCTTCAGCATCGAAAGTTTTTGTTGTGATAACTTCGTAAGACTCATTTGGTGAGTGATAGAATTCTTGTCTCATTTGGATCCTCCTCTGCAATTGTGAAAACCTAATGTGCTAACTATTTAAGAAACACTCCTTTGCGCTATGGCATAAGCCCAATTGCCGATGTTTTTGTTTCTGCATACATTTGGTTTACGGTATCATAATGTGTGTAATTGTAAAATGTGATCATTTCTGGTTTCCTGTTTTGTCCAGATGATAAATTTTCGAATCCGATCAACATGTGGAAATCTCATTTTTTTGATACGAACTCGACGCTGTCCTTATATTTCATCAAAATTAATCAGGTTTCTGAAGTATTTGGAATTTAATCAAGAAGTTTCACTGCGACGTAATAGTGTATAATATTCTTACTTTCAAGAATTGAAAGGATTTTGAGGATGCTGAGGTAAAGGATTCGATTTCATATGTCCCAAATTAACCTCTACAACGGTCTTCATGTATCAAGACTTGACCAGTTTCAGCATGTTTCTGTAGTATCACTCTTTTCAGTGTTAGAGAGGGTTACATTTTTATTGGAACACAGTGTATGTACTTAAACTATAAAAACAACGTCACGCAAAACCAGCTGAAGAGATTTGGTTGAAATATTGTTAGGTGGTAGTTCATTACCAATATTATAATGAAGTATATTTCTGTCCCGTAATGATGCTCCATAAGATACAGGTGATTCATTTAGATGGACTATTAGATCATTTTCAACTTCTAATAGACGTAGGACTAATTTTACATCCGGCCTGAAGTTATGCTAAAAAATTCATGGGAAATATTTTCACGATCAAGGCAGTACTAGTTACATCGAAAATTCACTATTATTTCAAGAATAGAAAAGGAAAAACACCTCATTTTTCCACGTTTATCCGTTGAAAGTCGACCGGTTCCGACCTTCGGTCATTTTGAAGTGCTGAAGACTAACTAATGGACAAAGTTGATTACAAGATATATTTCTTCCGTGAATATTAAGTAGAAAAAAGTTATTGATTTCAAATTGGCTATTGAGAGTAGTATAATGTGCAGTTTGCCTGAGTTTGTTTATTTCGAAACTTTCCAACAATTCTTCTTTATTGTATTTATAGAAGCCTTTTAGATTAATGCAAACAATGGTGTCATTTGTTGAATAATTGTGTTCAAATATTGGGGATTTTTTGTCTGATTACATATGTTCTTCGAATCTGCATTCAAAATTTCTACCTGTACGATCTACATAAGCTAAATGACATTCGTTACGTTCGATTTTGTAAATATAAAAATCTTTGAGTTTATATGTTTTCTGTTTTGCATTAAAAAGTAATGTGATGAGATTCGGGTTGCTTGGGGATGAGGAGGTTTATTTGAATTTTGGATAACAATGATTTATCTTATGAGAAAGTAAGCTGACATAATTAAAAGTAGCATATCTACTTTGGGTTCCATCGAATGCAATATGGAAATAGTGATGTTCGATTTTGTTCCTTGCGTCTAATGATTTCATTTATGAGGGGGTGGTTTATTATTATGGAAGCCTATTCCTGTTAAAGTATTTATTCCAGTTTTGAAATTTGAATTGAGAGGGGGATCTCGTAGTTGGATTGTTGCTGGTATGAATAAATCCAATATTCATCACCACTCACAATGTCGTAAACGCTTCAACACTTTCCATCCACATTTTCTTGAGTGACCACTAATTTTAGTGCATCTGCACTTGAATCGTCGCTAAGCTTAAATCTTTTTACGTTTAAATTCGCTCTACCGTCAGAAAATTGTTGACTATTGTGGTTCATCAATGCTGAAAACAGGTACATTCTTATTGAGATAAATGATTTTGAAAATTCATTTTCTAACTTAGTTATTGATTTCGACAGCTTGTTGTGGCTGAAAAATAGCACGCATAGAACTGCAATTTTTTTCATTTATATTAACAAAGTGTAGAGATTAGTTTTCAGTAGTAACGATTGATTAATGGTATCCTCTGTCCCAGCATGCAAAACATCAGGCATCCCTCGTATAATTGACTGAAAATCATAAAATCATATGGGCTTTCACAGAATTTGCCATTTCAAAAATACACCAAATATTTCATCATATTCCTCATCATTTCCTTTGAAAATAATTCTTTTGTACATGAACTGGGCTTATTCTGCAACAACAGTTGAATAGATGATCTCTGCTCCAGCGAGAAACGCAGAAGTTATTCACGTCATTCCAACTATCATAACTTACAATCGACAATGAAATACGACCCCTTTGAATTGAAAGAGCAGATGGGTCTCGAGCCCTCGAATTGAACCCTCGGAAATAATTTCGCTGAGAGCCACGACGACGAGCGATTACAATCGAAATTGACAGAAGTGTACGTTTTTATGTAAACCGGCTGGAGAAAGTTAAATTCGAAGTTACATACTTTCGAATAGATTTCGCAGTACCCGCAAGAAGTTTGATTATCTTCGTCTCCATTTTCTTCTTCGCGATTTGAGTAACGATATTCCGAGGGCAATTTGCATGCCGGAAAAAAATATTGCGATGACATTTTTCGTGAAAATTTATGCAGAAAGTTTCGAACGAAAAGATTTACGAATCGGAATCTGAAACGGTCCTTGAATATCTGAGAGTTTCGAATGTTTTTCATAAAAACGTATATTATGAAAAGAATTATTTTAAAGGTAGGCGGTTACAATATTTTATTCCATATCGAGCTTTCCTTTTCAATTGAAAAATTTCATCGATATTTTATCAACAATATTCGCTTCTCCTCTATATAGAACCTTGTTTAGATATTTTTCGGTGTTTATCAGTAATGACTAAATGTATAATTTCCCAAATGTCTGAAGCTCTTAGAGAAAAATAAAATCGAGAAGTTGTAGGTATTAAAATGATCTACTGATTCTTTCATTGCATTTACAGCCAACCAAATTTATAAGGAATCACCCGATATTTTGGAAATTTCGGAGGATTGTTAGATTAATCCTTTTCCTAGATATTTCAATTGAAAAAAGGAATAAATTAAGGTTTATTTCATGAAAGAAACAAATTAAACAAAATAAGAGACTTTTTCCGCTTGTAGTTAAAAAAAAAATTGTTTTCTCACGGAGTAGGTATTTTTATCTCGACCTCAGTAGCTTGTTTTACCTCCTCTTGCCCTGATACAAGCCTGAATCCATCTAGGCATGCTTTGGATTAGGTTTTCGACCTCCTTTGGGATGATATTCTGCCACTCTTCTGTGGCGGCTTGGATGAGCTGTTGTTGGGTTCTTGGATCATCCTGGCGCGTTCTAATTTTTCTTTCAAGATTATCCCATAAATGTTCAATGAGATTTAGGTCTTGAGAGTAAGCTGGCCGGTCTAAAATGGCGATTCCCTCTGTTTCAAGATAATGTCACACGAGGTTGCTGGTATGCGGAGGGGCATTATCTTGCGTAAAAGTGAAATTCTTACCGTGGGCACCGTAGGCTCCAGCACTAGGTCCACGTAATTTCTGTCCGTTACACTCGCAGGAAACGAAATCAAATCTGTTTTGCCTCCCAGCATAATGCCACCCCAGAACATCACTCTGTCCCCTTGGTATTTCAGAATTTGTCTTGCTTCTCGGAGCCTAGCTTGTCTTCCATGATCCCAAAAACCCGAAACTTGCATTGAATGGTACTGGCCATTACTAGATACGTGGTAGGTGTTGACCATGTTTGAAACAAAAATATGGGCGTTTACTTCGTTTTACTACCCGTATTTTTTTCAACTATGGATCGGATTAGCAGTGTGAAAACCAGCGTTCTTCTTAACTTCTGAATTACCAAGAATAGAAAATGAGTGGCCAGAACATTGTGTCTGTAGTTTGCAGAATGGACTTTTCGTGTGGCCAACTAATTCACGATATATTTCGAAAACTTCTCGCCAATTCTATACTGACTGTATCCTCAGTGGTACGAAATTTTTATTTCAGTTTTTAATGATAAATAAAAAAAGTTTCGATCCACACTCCTTTACTCTATTTGTGAAGCATTTTGATGATATTGCGCTTTCATCCGATGATTTCAAAATGAAATCTAAACTATTCATACATAATATACAACACTGAAATGAAAGAGAGTAAAACTACCTTAGGCAGATTCATGGAATTATTATCCGAATGATTTGGCCGGAAACAAATTAAGTAAGAGGGAATCATTGTCAAAACTTACCTGTTAATTCAATATTGCAGGAGAGTTTATATCTATTGATTTCAATGGATTCCCAAAAATAAACATTATGTTTTTCAGTATAAGAGTGTTAGATTTCAGAATTTTGGTTGAAATTATGATTTTCTACAGTTAAACACTTCACGTAATTAGAATTAGTTTTTCTATTATTCTTGGTTCGCAATGATATGTGTAATTGAAACATTTCCTCTAAATGTTTTAAGCTATGGCTAAGTTTCCTAACGTATGTGAGGATACCATTTCTGTGCTGATCTTCAAATTTTGAGTAGGTACATCAATTTTATTGCTTTGCGTTCTCGCCTTTCGTTAAATAATTCAGTTATAATCTTCAGATTGTAACCGTTATGAATAGTTATTTGTTCAATAATATGAGTTATTTATCGATATCTAAAGATAAGGAGCATTTAAGAAAAAGAAACTTGTTATATGGAACAAATAGCTTTCAGTAATGATTACAATCGAAATATTATAGCTGAGTTACTTTATAAAAATTAAAACCACAAGTCTGTAGAAATGATGAACCGAAAAATCTAAGATCGACACATATATACTAGCCTAATATACGTTAGGAAAGTTAGCTCTCATTTAAATCATTTGCTGGAAAAGTTCTAATTACACATCCCATTCCGAACCAATCATAATTTGTCAAAGTAATATAAAGTAATATAGTAATGAAATAATAATAAAGAAAGTGAAATAGATAAACAGAAGAAATCCGGTGTATTCATATTTTGTTGCTGCAGTTTTAGTGAGATGTATATTGGGAGAACCTACACAAATTTCAATATTACAGTCAATGAAAATTATCGTAGTTACATCATTGAAAAAACTAATTGTAGAATTAAATTAAATTATTGTTTCAACCAAAATTTTGGAATTTCACTTTCATCTTACGTAAGCTTGATATTAATTTTGGGAATCCTAGAAATCAATACACAGAATCAAATTTATATGGAATCACTAGGTATCTTAGATTATTGATTGTTTTTAGCCACGGATCTTTGCCAACTTGTGAAGAATGAAGTCTTTGTTTGAAAAAACTGGATAGTATGATAAGAAATGTTGAATTATCACCACATGTTCGGGATATTGTACTCAGTCATCACTGAGATTTGAAACTGACTTTCAAAATTTCAAAAAGCCCATGATCATAATTGAAAATGCCATACGTTGGATTGTTCGATGTGCAGAGAGGTCGAATATTTGCTCTCGTTGAAGAAGGGGTGATACAGAAGGATATAGCAGCCACAATGGAGGTATCACAGGAGGTGATTTCAAAAACCTACGCCCGATACGTGGAGCTAGAATCTCCGCAAAATAGGCCTAGACGAAGTCGTAGAAAGATAACTTCTGAAGAAGAAGACCGCTTTTTGTGCCAAATTGCAAAAAGAGACCCTAGTGAGTCGCAACCTATACTCCAAAGGCAATTTCTGGAATCAACAGGTATCAGTGTATCAGTCGAAACGATACGTCATAGACTTCGTTCGAGATATTTATACATCAGAAGGCCCTTAAGAGTTCCAGAGCTAATCAGACAACAAAAAATTGGCAGACTTAATTGTTGTACCCAGCACCAAAATTGGAATATTGGGAATTGGCAAAATGTTCCTTTTTCGGATGAGACCAGTGTTGGTGTTCGATCATATGACCGCAGGATTCGGGTTTTAAGGGGTCGTGAGAGACAAGCTTGACTTCGAGCAGCAAGACAAAATCCGAAATACCAAGGGAGTAGTGTGATGTTTTGGGTTAACATTATGCTGGGAGGCAAAATAGATTTGATTTCGTTTCCTGCGAGTGTACCGGCTGAAAATTACGTGGACCTAGTGCTGAAGCCCATGATGGGACTCTGGCGAGATGCTCACGTTGAGAATTTCACTCTCACGCAAGATAATGCCTCTTCGTATACCAGCAACCTCGCGCGACATTATCTTGAAGCAGAGGGAATGGCTATTTTGGATTGGCCAGCTTGCTCTCCTGACCTAAATCGTATTGAACAGTTAAGGAATAATCTTAAAGGTAAAATTAGTTCGCGCCAAGATAATCCAAGAACCCCACAACAGCTCATCCAAACCGCCACAGAAGAATGGCAGATTTTTCTACTACATGCGGAAAGAGTCTTTTATTTTCTTTTATTTGTTTCTTTCTCAAAATAAGCCCTAATACATTTCTGTTTTCAATTGAAATATCTCAAAAAGGATCAATTCTAACAAACTTTCGAATTTCCAAAATCCCTCAGGTAAGATATCGAATATGTTATTCAATGAACAGGTAGATTTTGCCAATAGTTGCCCTTCACCTAATTAATTTGCAGCTGAGATAATAGTTCTGTGAATATTGTGGATCATATATAAATTGTTCATCCTTATTTTAGTTTTAATTTTGTATTTGTTTGATGAAGACGCAGTGTGCTCGACAGTTTTTTTTAGGTATCACTTGAAATTAATTAACAAGTAACGTCCACTAATTGAAGTTCAAATGTATGTACTGTTGTTCCAACTACATCCAAACCCATGGTACCTCACAAACTAACCAAGCTAGTGTTGATTTTAGTACTCGCTACAGATATATCGTGATAGAAACCAATTTTTATGTTGTATGTCAGAATACAATTAAATTTAAATTAGAGAGAATGGAAATGTATTGCTCGTTTTCTATATAATGCTTACTTGTCGAAACATCTATAAGCAAGCGTGATTTATAAAGTATTATACCATCGGATCCACCACCAACCCTGAACCAGTTGTGATTAATGTGAAATCATTCTCGGATTCTTATACATTGATGCGTCAAGTTTTGTTGGTGACAACTCGTTTCCTCATTAATTTAATAAATGAACTTAATGAATTAATACTATATTTTTGGTAGAGAAAAAAATGACATTCAATTTTTAACTAATGAATGAATATTTGAATTGTGGAGGCCGTTACTTGATGTAGATCCATGATATAAATGAGATAAAAACACAAGGTTTAACTTTAATCTACACTGAAATTTGAAAAAAATTCGACGACGTTTCGCTGACACAGCAGCTTTATCAAGAATGACAAACAGAATGAAGAGTATGGTATTATAAACAAATCGTAGAACAAGTTGGATCAGTAACAGGAAAATCCACACCGAGCCATTGTACAGTTAGTATGAAAGGTAATAAAAACTAATTGAACAAGTTAAGTAGGGGTGAATAATTCACGTCTACCTGCTCATTCAAAAGCTTATCCGAATGTTTGTATCTATTTATTTCTAATGCTTCTAGGAGATCTAATTTTGAACTTTTGATTTTATATGTAATATGTCAAAGTTTTTATTAAATGAATGGTTTTCTTTTATTAGGTGGTTTGAATAAATCTGATTAAATTATTCAAACTCTTAATAAAAACCATTCAATGGCTCGGTGTGATTTTCCTGTTATTCATCCAACTTGTTCTACCATTTGTTTATTATACCATACTCTTCATTCTGTTTATCATTCTTGATAAAGCTGCTGTGTCAGCGAAACGTCGTCGAATTTTTTTCAAATAAAGGGTAGATTAAAGTTAAACCTTGTGTTTTCTATCTAATGAATGAATGCGCAATTTTTCAGGACAGAATTTTTGGGGTTTCGAATTCGAAACTACTATCATTTTTTTTGTGACCATGACAACGCGCCATCTCATGTGTTAGTCTATACAGCGGTTAAAATCAACGAATCGTTTTATTCATCAAACTTACCATCGACAACCATCTCTAACCTAACCTCGAAAATGGCTCGAAGGTAAAAGATTTGTCAACAAGAGGAATTCTTTCATACCATACGGCGATATTAAGTTAATTCACAACACGAAATAACATTAACGTAATTGATAATGTACAATTCAAATGAACATTATATTTACTGAATGTAACAGAAAAAGTTTCCAAAACAGCCACGTATATAAAAGCAAAATAACTGGTGTTTCGTACTGAAAGTATCCAGACAAATCTTAAAGAAGCTGTTATAGACTACTTTGAGAAACGAAAAGCTTTTTCGAATATTAAAGTCGGTATTCCCGAGGAGATAGAGAAGATATATTTATCCGAATCTGGTATTCCACCTGAGACTTCATTACATCCTCGATCATTTGTTGCTTCTAACGCCGACGTCTTGCGGTTTGTTACTTTTCTCATTAACATAGAGCGTTCCCGACAATTGAATTTCATAGAAACGAAAATTGCTTGTGTCAAACTCGACATAATGGCGTAATATTTGTGACATTCTTACCTTTGCAATATGTACGTTCCTGTTATTGAATGCGCATAGAAAGTGTTAATAGATTCGTATCAACAGAAGAAACCAACAGTCATATCACACTAGCTTTTGAAAAATAAGGTACCACTGGAACTTAATAATTTCATTTTCAACACTAATTTATATATGTAGAAATAGTCCTTTCAGTAGCGTATTTCTTCGCTCCAATCTTTAAAAGATTACTGTGCATTGGATAAGTTCTGAAAAACTTATGAAGAGGAGACTATTTATGAAAAAAACGATCAGTGAAATTAATAATAGGTATACTATATTCGAAAGAATACAATAATTGAGAAATGACACTTGGCCCAAGTTTCACGAAATTCAATGGATTAAAATATGTTCGACTTATTAACTGTAAAAAAGTTAAAAACTAAGGTGAAATTAAAGTGTTACAATGCCGATTATATCTCAGAAACAGATAAGTTGGGACACACTGAAATCGAGCTGGACGTTAGCTATCGAAAGAATATGTTTGTGAGCTGATGAAATTTCTTCGATTTCAAATGAATCTAATCTGTTGCTTTTGTTAACTGAATGAAAAGGCAACGCAATAACAATTTTGAGTAAATCTGTGTATGGAGATGAAATCAAATAACTATCAGATTCATCAAAATTCATCGAACTTATCGATCCAATTATGAAATTTCAAGAATTTAATGAAGAAGTCAAAAAAACTGTTCGAATGTATTATCTAAAATTATTTCTTTCTAATAGTGTTGAAACCTAGAATTACTCTTCTCTATGCACTTTCGAAAATATATAAGAAGGTTGTCCTATGAGACTAATTATGTCATATACTAATGCATCCGACTCAAAAGTTTGCGAACATCTTAACAGAATGAAACTAAATTTAACTGAACATCACGCAACAAAAATACTTTAAAACTACCAATTACAAAATACAACATTGACCCCTCAAATCAAATCAAATCCTGCTATTAGAAGTTTATATGAAGCAGAGTTATTTCAAATTCAATTTCCATCCCCTCTTTTGAGCGAAATCTTCATGACGAATCTTGATAGATATGT
Source organism: Cryptolaemus montrouzieri (assembly GCA_013387265.2). Classification (NCBI taxonomy): domain Eukaryota; kingdom Metazoa; phylum Arthropoda; class Insecta; order Coleoptera; family Coccinellidae; genus Cryptolaemus; species Cryptolaemus montrouzieri. The sequence continues at coordinate 27,803,273 of JABFTP020000144.1, read as the reverse complement.
AAAACAATCAAATCACTTTTTGAAATTCTCAAATTCATTCTACTATATAATCCAACATTGAATTGAAAATATGCATAAAAGGTTTAATTCTTAGGTATTTATACATTTAAACATCGATGACTCACGGTTCCTCTTTCATGAATGAACTTTGAGAATCAACTTAGAATTTTGAAAACATCTGAATTTGGGAGGCTTTTACTTGGTAAAATTTCATTATCAATAATAAAAACAATTAATGTGTTTTTAGGATTTTTACTGAATAATTGTGATTCGTAACGCGTTTCACTACACCGTCAGACTTCTTCAAACGATTGAATGTACAGAAATTATGAAAACTATATATAGATAAGAATGAGGATATAAATACTAATGTTCTTAAGTAATTAAAAGCTAATTGGGTTGCTTCTTCTTAAGTGGTTATTGATGACAGGTATATCCAATTAAATTAAGAAATAGATTGCTCTCTGAAGAGATTTGATAGAGGTGAAGGGCTTAAATCGACTTGTTCATTGATAAGTATACCTGAGTGTTTGTGTTTGTTCATTTTCAAAGTATCCCATAGATCTAACTTCCAATATTTATTATCTGTATCCAAAATTTCGAACTGTAGGTCGAAAGAGTGATTATTTTCTAGGAGATGATTCGCGTAATTTGAGTTTGATTTTTATGCGAAAACTGCGATATTCTAATATTAAAATTTCTATGTATTCTACCAATGTAGAAATCATTACAGTCATTGCAATTCAATCTATAAACACCTAATTTATAATATTTATCTGATTTGGTTTTATTATTTTTATATATTTGCCTAAGCTATTTTTAGTTTGGAAAGCTATGTTGAAAATATTGCTACGAAAGAATGATTTCAGTTTTATTCATAGATTTATTAACATCCCGCTTTCACCAAAAATTCCAGCAAAGAATTAAATTAAATTAAACAAATAGCTAAAAATAATGGTTACAATCCCAAAATAATAAATAATATTTTGAATAAGAAACGAAGTTGAATCGCATTGAATGAAGTTTACCCTGTCAAGAAATTGAAACAAAAATTCAACACTTCAACCTACGTTGGCAGTACGAGTAAGAAACTGAAATCTTTCTTTAGTAGCAATAATTTCAACATAGCTTTCCAAACTAATAATAGCTTAGGCAAATATATATAATATAATAAAACCAAATCAGATAAAAATAATAAATCAGGTGCTTATAGATTGAATTGCAATGACTTTAATAATTTCTGCATTGGTTGAACACATAGAAATTTTAATATTAGAATATCGGATCATAAACGTAGTTTTTCGAATAAAAAATCAGATTCGAATTACGCGAATCATCTCCTACGAAATAGTCACTTTTTCGACCCACAGTTTAAAGTTTTGCATACAGATGATAAATATTAGAAGGTACATCTTTGGGAAACTTGAGAAATCAACAAACACAAACACTCAGGTGAACTCATCAATGAACAAGTCGATTTAAGCCCTTCACCCCTATTGAATCTCTTCAAGGAGCAATCTAATCCTTAATTTTATTGAATATAGCTGTCATCAATAACCACTTAAGAACATTTATATTCATATTCTCATTCTTATCTATATATAGTTGTCATAATTTCAGTACATTCTTTCGTCTGAAGAAGCTACGGTGTAGTAAAACGCGTTAAGAATCACAATTATTCAGTAAAATTCCTAAAACACATTACTTGTTTTGAATTTTGAAAACATTAAAGTCAAATAACAGGTATGATAGTAACATCCTATAAAATTAATAGTTCCCCTTCAGGTTCACGAAACAATAAAATATATGCATTATGTCCCACCACTATATACTGAATAATGTTATGTATTAAAAAAGATAATATCAACACAATATGTACAAATACGAAAAATGTATATTCAGTCTTGGATAATAACAAAGATTCACTCGATTCAGGTGAAGAAAAAGTCCAGTTTTTTCCTGATCGTTTCACCAATATTAGAGTAGACCAGCATAAAAAATCAATTCTTCATAATCACTCAACTACTGGTTCTTAACAACATTGTATAAACGAAAATCGTTTCTTCAATTTCATGAAAACCTAAATTTTACATTAAGGTAACAGAAGCAAGAGTTTATATTCATTATAATTCGTAGAAATTTCATCAGCTCACAAACAATAACTAACGAGCAGGTTGATATCAGCTTGTCACTTCTCTCATCTGTTTCCAAGGTATAAATGATATTGTAATATCTTGATTTCCTCTTAGTTTCAGAAAATGGCATAAACCCAAAACGTACGATGAACATATTTTTATTCTTCATATTTCGTGAAACTTTCTCTTCAATTGTTGCTTTTTTTTTTAAATTGTTTCGCCTAGTTATTGCGAGACTTTTATATCTATTACTATCTTCATTTTAGAAATTAATTAACTATTAATAACGAAACTGAATTACCAAACCCTATAATACTATGAGTCAAAATATAATAATATAAAGGATCTTATGTTAACTTGACTAATAACTCAAACAACACAAAAATAATAAGGAACGCTTTTACTTGTCATTTGTATAACGTTTGTCGTCCATTCAACACCAAGCAGAAGATATGAATATATTGAATAAACAATTCTGAGAAGGATAGATTTTCTCCAATTAATTTCTAATCTTCATAACCTAATAAATTCGTGAAATAAAAAAAGAATCTTTGCCAAGTAAATGAAAACTAAAGCTCGTAGGGAAAAAGGTTAGGCTATAAGTTTGAAGATACTCATATGATAAATCGATTCATTTTTCATTTCGTTCATTATTCCCTGTATTACTCTTAGAGATTTATGGCTAAAAGCATTGGAAATCGCCGTATTTCTTCGGAACTATTGTTTTAAAACTTACTACTTGTTGCTAATGTAGCCCGTATCACACCAAAGGGTATATTGTTAGAAATTAAAAGAACTCGAATGTTCTTTGAGATAAATTTCTTCTTAGTTTACATAAATCAACTGTCACATCTCTATTGATTGTCCTGGAGAAAACAGTTCAGAGTCATTGTGTTCATGAAGAATTTCACTATCACGGTAAAGAAAGAGTTAATTCAATTTCCCTAATTTTATATAATCCAATATGACATGATCAAATATTTTCCGGCCAGTTTTCCTGGACTATTACTTCCAATTTTATCGTTCATTCTCAGCTCTTATGGAAATCAGTTACTGGAATTCCTTCACGAATTCAAAGAATTAAAAAAACATATTTCTTTTTTTGGCTTCGGACAGTAATAAAGATATATATTTGTATTTAATTATTGATTTTAGAAATAGCCATTATCGCGAAAAGAATACAGGAATAAATATTCAAGAGAAACGTGACCGAAAAAAAAATTCATTACTGCAATTTTGGACATTTAAGTCTGATAAGATTGCCAAATTTCTTTTTACGATGTTAGCACATTTCTTCAAGAAAAAATGACTAATATTTTCTTCTTCAGTGCCATCTTTTTAGGCATGTCAGCTGATTCTAGAAAATATATTTTTTTGGAGATAAAATCTAAGAAAATTCCCGACTTCTTTTAATTTATGAATAGTGCAGTTCGAATTGCAAGTGCAATATGTAAATGAAAGTGAGTGAAATATTTTCGAACTTATACCATTGCCGGATATACCGGAAGTGGGTCATTACTTTGTTATTTCAAATGGCAATCTACCTTTTTTATTATACATCTAGAACCGACTTTTGAGCAAGGCATAAAATACCCAAGTTGTTGGCACTTATCTGTCAAAACTTTTGACTGAATTAATTATTTTTGTTATAAACTCGATTTTTCAGGAACATTTAAAAAAATTGTAGCTCGTAAATCTTATGCACTACAGACAAAATTTTCACTTGGGTGGATAGAAGAAGGATCAGGGATTTTTTAAGCAATCTACACATGTCAAATGTTCATTGCGTTGTTTTGTATGATTTTTTCAATTTGGCCTTTTTCAAACAGCAATAACTCAATTTTTCAAATTGCAATATATATATATATATATATATATATATATATATATATATATATATATATATATATATATATATATATATATATATATATATATATATATATATATATATATATATATATATATATATATATATATATATATATATATATATATATATATATATATATATATATATATATATATATATATATATATATATATATATATATATATATATATATATATATATATATATATATATATATATATATATATATATATAAATATTGATTATTGCTGTTTGAAAAATAAAATTGAAAAATATACAAAACAACGCAATGAACATTTGACATGTGTAGATTGCTTAAAAATCCCTGATCCTTCTTCTATCCACCCAAGTGAAAATTTTGTCTGTAGTGCATAAGATTTACGAGCTACAATTTTTTTAAATGTTCCTGAAAAATCGAGTTTATAACAAAAATAATTAATTCAGTCAAAAGTTTTGAAAGATAAGTGCCAACAACTTGGGTATTTTATGCCTTGCTCAAAAGTCGGTTCTAGATGAAAAATAAAAAAGGTAGATTGCCAATTGAAATAACAAAGAGATGACCCACTTCCGGCATATCCGGAAATGGTATCACTTCGAAAATATTTCACTCCAATTGGAAACCGCTAGTTATGGCCGCGTATAAAATTTCAGCTTGATATTGTAATTGGAACTTAAAAGTTTTTAACGGACGGTCCCGGTGGATATCCCTGTATATCTAAATATACTGCACTGATCGATTTAATATTAAGAATGGGGTGATAGAGTATTTTAAAATTTACAACCTCTAAAGCTAACATTTTTCTCTACGAGCTTCAGTTTTTCTTTTATTTCTGAGAATCAATTTTTTCAGATTAACGTATTTTTCAGGAAGAAAGAATATCAAGAATCCATTGAAATAATATTCTTTCATATTAGGCACCATATTTTTTGTTTTCTGTTAAACAATCTTTTGTCCAATTTTCACTTTCTGTAATTTCAATGAAAAGTCTGACACCCTTTCACTTCGTAATGAAGATCTCGAATAGAAAATTATACCTTGAATTATAAAATCCTTATAATATTTCAGCTCCTACTTTGCTATCTAAGAGATAGTTTTCTACAATTATGAAACACTAATCTCCTATGTATCAAACTCTTCAACATTTTACAGACATTGAACTTGAGGAAAATTCTATAACAAATATTTCATCTTCTATTTCAAAACCTTAGGGGTGGTTTTTCCAGTGAAGCTGATACTTAAATTTTCTGAATGTATATTTTCGTATTTCCCATTTTAAAATCCATTCGAATTCTTAACCCCCATTTCGCATTCTTGGAAGTGGTATTTTGAGAGAACAGTTTTTCGTGTTCGTCCCTGAACTTCAAGGTAACTCCTCGCCAATTTCATGAGAATCCGTTGAACGGCTTAGCCGTGAAAAATTTACTTTCATATTTATGATATTGAAATGGATTTCTAAAGAAAATCGAATTATATGAATTTTTGAGTATATAAAATTAAATAGTTACAACTACAAAAATGATTTCGTTGATGATAATCTTCACCATAATTTTTGTTTCGTTTTTCTCGTGAAGCTCATGGAAAGAATACTCAATTGGAAACAAAATCTGTCAGGTTGGATAAAAATCTGCAACTGAAATTTGAGCAGGAGTATGTATGTCAGGTTAAGAAAATTATAAAACTTGAGTTATCTAGCAAAATCCTTCAAATAAGCGTAAAAAATTAACGAGCAATTACATGAGGCACTAACGATAAAAATAAATTGAAACTCATTTATTTTCAGCATGTGTTGTGAATTAATGGAAGCTGTATTGTTATAAATGGAATCTACAAAAAATGCGATGCAATATTCAACTCGGCATCACTAAATCAAATCTGAAATGGGTGACCTCAAAAAAGACAGTCTTACGAATGTCAAACATTTTTCTTTATACATTCAATCCTTCCTGAAAATTTCCTATAATTTACTGGCATCATTTTTAACCAACTCTAAGTCTAACGTTTCGTCTTTCCTAATATTTCGTGACAGCTGAATCAATCATAAACTTTGTGCCATTTCACGAGCAGGGTTCATATATCGCCCGGGATTCCCGACAATGTATGGAAACGCAAGAGTCAGTTGATCTTCGGCGGCATTTTCGCGGAAAAGCTTCATTTATATTCATCAACTAGGACACGTAGGGTAGAACACCCGGATTAATTCCATGTGGAATACCGTAATAAATAGTTCTGGTTTGAAAATCCCCATCTGGATGCGTGGCGTTGTTACTGTTGCTACTAATCTTGTCGGATTTGTGTAAAACAGACCGAAACATTTTTGAAATTATATATCGCGTTATTTGGATGTTGCTGGTGTGAACTGAAATAAATGTATATATATATATATATATATATATATATATATATATATATATATATATATATATATATATATATATATATATTATATATATATTACCCAAAAATTTATGCACATTTGGAGAATTATAATATTCTTTCCGAACATCAAAAGGATGTAGAAAAAAACACCTTGGTACTAAAGAGCAACTTGTAATTGATTCTGTTGCTTTGAATCAAGCTCAAACTGAGAAGTGAAATATTCATACAGCCTTCATTGATTACCAAAAGGCTTTTGATAGTTCTCCCCATTCATGGCTTCAAGAAATTTTGGAAATTTATAAAATTGATAAGACACTTCGTCATTTTCTTGAATTTGTAATGAAAAATTGGAGAACCAATCTTCATTTAAATATTTCAAAACAATCGTTAAAATCCGAAGTAATTCCAATCAAAAGAGGCATTTTTTAAGGTGATTCTTTAAGTGCTCTTTGGATTTGTCTTTGCCTCAATCCATTATCTCATGAATTAAATGCTACTAGTTTCGGTTTCAAAATAAAGAGTCTATTAACTGAATTCAAATTAAGTCACTTAATTTATTTAGATGATATTAAATTATATGCCGGAACCAGATCTCATTTAAAAAGTCTACTTGAGATTACTTTCAACTATTCCAATGATATTCATATGAAATTTGGGCTTCCAAATTGTAAAAATCTTTCTATTGAAAAGGAAAGATCACCCTCTGATTATATAAAGATTTCCAATATCGAAATCGAGCCAATGCATCAAGGAGATACATATAAATATCTTGGATTTTGTCAAGAGAAGATAATTAACCATAGCAGCACTAAAGAAAATATTAGAAGTTCATATTACAAAAGACTTAGAATTATCATCAAGAGTTATTTAACTAGTAAAAACCTTTTCAGAGCTATCAACTCCTATGCTGTTCCTATTCTTACATCTTTTTTTGGAATTATTAAATGGTCTAAAACTGATCTAAATGAATTACAATGTAAAACGAGGAAAATGCTCTGTAAATATCATAAGCACCACCCAAAGTCAGCTGTTCAGAGAGTTACACTACCTAGACATCTTGGAGGTCGTGGATTAATTGATTTGAATAATCTTCATAGTAAACAGATTTTTCATCTACGTTCCCATTTTCATGATAAACAGAGAACGTCTAAATTACATGAAATTGTTGTTGCTTCAGATTATAATTTTACTCCTCTGAACTTGACAATGCAAAAGGTAGATTTTGATATATTTGATGATAATTCTAAAAGAGAAAGTTGGATGCAGAAGGAATTACACGGAAAGCACCCTAAAGAATTGAAAAATGATTATATTGATGAAATTGCATCGAATAAATGGTTAGTATCTGGAGAATTGTTTGCTGAAACAGAAGGCTTGGCAATTCCGATCCAGGATCAGGTTGTTTTCACGAGGAATTATAGAAAACACATCATCAAACAAAATATAGATGATTCTTGCCGTAGATGTTCCTGTTCTTCAGAAACAGTTTTTCATATATTATCATCTTGTTCAGTCCTTGCTTCAACAGATTATTTAGAAAGACATAATGCCGTCGCTAATATTATTCACTTTAATCTAGGAATTAAACATGACCTAATTCCCAAAAGAAAAAAATGTCACAAATATGAACCTGAGATTATTTGTGAAAATGACAAATATAAACTTTATTTTGATAAAACAATTCTTTGCAACAGAGCTGTAAAACACAAAAGACCAGATACCGTTCTTAATGATAAACAGAATCAAATAACATATATAATTGATATTGCTATACCCGACACACATAATATACAAAATAAATACAATGAAAAAATTTCTAAATATATGATGCTTGGCGACGAGATTAAACAAATGTGGAAAATGAAGAAAATATTTATTCTACCGATTATTATTTCTACAACAGGCGTTATTCCTAGAAATCTTCACAAAAGTATTGAGATTTTGGGTCTGAAGAAAATTTGTCTGAACAGTTACAAAAGATAACAGTCATCAAATCTTGTAATAATCTTCGTAGATTTCTTTCCGAAAATAATAATGAGGTAGAGTCATAGGTTTTCTCTTTAGTTTATACTGCTCAGAATCTCATTTCATATTTTATTTATTTGTTTATATAAATGTAATATAATTAACTGACAATTTTGTCATATTTATATTCAGAGCAGTATTCTATTCGATCGTTCACCACTTCACACAAAGGAAACTATTAATGAGTAACATTCAGTGTTACTTGACTAAGGTCCGTACACTGAATTTTTCCGGGGAGAAAGCCTCTGACACTACTCGTTGGTACATTGATAAAATTGTCTGATGATGCTATAGTATGTATATATTCTGGTAGATTGATATATTCTCATAACATTTAACGTTATCCTAATATATAATTACTCCAGGATATGTTTTGATTATAATCATTGCCTGGCAATGGTATTAATTACCAGGTGGTGGATTTATATTTTTTCATGAAATCAGTTTGAAATTTGCAGAGTTTTTTTACGCGTTTCGGCACAGGGCCATCATCTCTGCACAATTATTTAAAACAAAAATCATAATTTTAGTAAAACACATAATACAATTTTAACGTTAAAAGCTATTCACCTTACAAAAGAGAGAATGTGTAAGGTGAATAGCTTTCAACGTTAGAATTGTATTATGTGTTCTAATGAAATTATGATTTTTGTTTCAGATAATAATTGTGCAGAGATTAATGTTTTCTGATGATGGCCCTGTGCCGAAACGCGTAAAAACACTCTGCAAATTATAAGTTTTTAATCTCAATCACTTTCCGTTCTGTTAACCCCGATTTCCCAGTAAAAATTTTTGTTTATTTATATAGATATATGTAAAATTAGCTGACAATTTTGTCATATTTATATTCAGAGCAGTATTCTATTCGATAATTCATCACTTCACACGAAGAAAACTATGAATGAGTAACATTCAGTGTTACTTAACTAAGGTCCGTACACTGGATTTTTCCGGGAAGAAAGTCTCCGACACTACTCGTTGGTACATTGATGTCATTGTCCGGTGATGCTTTAGTTTGTATATATTCTGGTAAATTGATATATTCTCATAACATTTAACGTTATTCTAATATATAATTATTCCAGGATATGTATTGATTATAACTATTGCCTGACAATGGTATTAATTACTGGGTGGTGGATTTATATTTTTTCATGAAATCAGTTTGATTGCATGTACAGACATATGGGGGTTAAATCCCTTTTTTTTATATAAATTTTTTTTTCTCACCACATCTGTGGGTGTTTCGCGAACACATCGGGCAATTTCTCGCCAAGTTGTGTTCGGTGCAATCAAGAGCCCATTAGGAACCCTCTCACCATTCTCGTGGTGCCCAAGATGACCTCCTTCTGACAGCTGGATATTATACTGCGGTTCAAATTCAATCTTTCGGTATTCCCTCTCAGATGGGCCTCCACCAGCTCATTTGTTGTGATTATGAGCAGCAGGATGGTAACTGATTTTAATTTATATATTTCCTGCACCTCAAAGGCCAGGTTACGATACTTCGTTATTTTCTCCGTATAGGCTTTAGTTACGTTGTCGTCAGCCAGAATTGTGACGTCAAGAAGGACTGCTGTTTTTGTCAATTTATCGAAGAGCGCAATGTCCGGCCTGTTGTGAGGTACTGGTCTGCCTGTTAGAAGCGTTGTGTCCCAGTACAACTTGAAGTTTTCATTCTCAAGAATACTCTCAGGCCGATAGAGGTGCTGTTTGACAGGTGTTTTCAACAAACCTCTGGTTACTGCGATTTCTTGATGGTAGATACGTGCCATTGAGTTGTGCCTCTCAAGAAGTTTGATTGCATGAACAGGTATATGGGCAACTCGTCGGGGTTAAACCCTTTACATATATAAATATATATATATATATATATATATATATATATATATATATATATATATATATATATATATTTTTATTTATTATTTTATTTTATTTTCTTCATTAACGTCTAATGGACCACTTAACTTATATAAGTACCAGGGTAAGAATGTTCCTTGGGACAGTGTCACTTGTACTTCGGGACGACTTCGATAAACCCTTACTAGTGACAAATCAATCTCAAACATAATTCCTTTACTTCTTCAGGCAGTGCTACCAACTGTTCGAGGTTGCCCCAATTTCAAAATAATATCTTCTTCTGGCAACTCGTAAATCTCATCACTCTCTTCTACGAAGGACCAGAATTTTTTTTTTCAAATATTTAACATTAAGTTCTCTTTCCCACCTCAGTCTTCTGTCTTCTTTATGACTTCATAATCGCCAGCTTGCATAGGCTACGATACGTCTGCCAGAAAATCTTCTGATTTTGGGGTGTTTCCGTGGCAATCCTACATGCTCCTGGTTTCTTTCCACTAATTTTTGATCAGGTGTTAAATGTATTCTATTCGATAGTTCTGAAGATTGGCCAGGATGATTCTCTTCAGTTGCTGAGGTATAATTTGTGTTGGGCAATAGTATTTCAATCTCATAGATGCAAAAAAACTGTCCTGCCCTGTTAGCCATTTTCTACCCTCTGGGTAAAGGCCTCCCTTTTACTCCTCCACAATTCCCTACTCTCTGCTATCTGGTACCAGTTTAGACGTGCAGTTATTTTGAGATCATTTGAGGTCGTCCTCTTCCTCTTTTCTGATCCCGCGGCCTCCATCTTATTATTTTTGCACTCCAGTTTTCCGGGTGTCTAGCCACATGTCCAGCCCATTTCCATTTCAAGTTGGCAGACCTCCTCACCACGTCCTCTACAACAGTCATTTCTCTTATCCAATTGTTCATTTTACGATCATTCAATGTGATTCCTAAGATCTTTCTCTTTAACGCCCGTTGGTTTACTCTAAGTTTGTCCAGGATGGCTTTTGTGAAGACGCACATTTATGCGCCGTATTTTGTTACAGGTAAGAGGCACTGGTTGTAGAGATCAGCTTTCAGACGTAGTGTAATACGCATCTGAATCACATCTTTTATTTTCGATTAAGCTGCCCACGTCATTCTTATTCGTTCATCAATCTCGAGTTCTTGATTTGCTTTTCCAATAGTGATTTTTGGCCTAGATATTCGAAACACTCTATTTTCTCTATCTCGTTGTTATTCATTATAAGATGTTGCTCAGATTCTTCTTGGTTTGACATATATTTAGTTTTCTCATAGATGATTTTCAAAGAAACTAGTTTGTTTCAAATATACTCTGCGTTATGGGATATATTCCTGAAAAGGCAAATCCCAACTGAATATTTTTGGTTGTGAATGGATTCAGTTTAGATTTCCCTACACATTCTGCAACATGATATGATGTCATAGCCAGTGTTGGAGGAGCCATTCGTTTCAGGCAGTAATGTAGTATTTTTCAAGTGTCCAAATACTGTTATGTCAAGTAGCTTTTACCTATGACTGGTATGTTGAGGAAATGTTAACATTATTATTCCATTACTCGGTATGTATGGTTTCGATAGTGATTATGGCTTTAGTGATTGTCAAGGATGAGGAGACATCATTTTTAAAACTGAATTGAGTGAATCAATCAAAATTCTTCAAAACGCACGAAAATTAAAGCATTTGGTCAACCACTCGATTTCTCTGTATAGTTACTCCAGAGTGGAGCCTCTTTCATACATGTGTGTGTATAGTAGCTGTGCCTGTTTCATCAACGATATACATATCATGAAGAGAAAATTCAAGTCTGTCCATGACATCGTCAAAAGAAGGTTTTGACGTTCATATTATCAAATGCTATTGAACAAACTAAGCTAGTTGCTTCTTCTTTTCTGAAGTAGATTGTAGGATATCTCTTCGCCAAACCAGATTTTATCACCCTGCTTATTCGTGTCACAAGAAGTTGGCTGAACGATATCTTTCACAAATGCTAGTTATTTTACTTCGCTAGTTGATAAACCTTAGTTCATTTTCGGTCTTTCAATCAGATATCGTACCAACTCCTCCTCTAAGAATTCTGAGAAGCATCGTAAACAAATGTGTCGTTTTCAGAGGCTTTGACCTTTGATGGCTGGAAATTACTGTAAACGAATTGATGGGCAAATCTGAAAACAGAAATAAATTTTCCCTCTATGATTTTCAAGGAATAAATATTTTTCTATCCTTAATTCCCCTTTCTCCAACAAGTCCATCGTATCTTACCTTATTTTTTTAAAACCCCCAATGTCGTTTAGGAATTTGTCGACTGGTGATTGGGGATACAAACAGCTATGCGAAGTTCCGGATCGATCGATCAAAATTTCGAGCCAAATCTTTGGCCACGAAATGTAATTTGTTAGAAAAAAGAAAATTGATTTATCCTTCAACTTTCTTCTGCAAATGAATAATTTCGTTGACAACTTTTTCATATTATTCTCTGTGAACTCTTTGGTTTGATATCGATTTTATTATGTTAGCTGAGAAAATTTTATCTACTATCTAATGCGTCGTCCTTATTCTTTTTAAATGAAAACCATTCGTTTGTCACCTATATCATAGGCAAGCATAAAAATAACTAGCTTACTGTACATTGCCATCCGAATCAAAGTTGTGGATGAAACTCCAGCTCAACCACTCAATTCAATTGTAAACTTCTTTTACTCTTCATAGTCTTAGAATTATTTGAATATCTTGAAGTTTGTGAAATTTTGTTTGTTCCCGATTCTTCTTATTGCAAACATTACATTTCTGAGTGATATGCAATGATCTTCTAGGAAGCTTTTCGACTTATATTATAGATTTATGTATTCTGAAATACAAATACACAGCGGATGATATAGTTTAAACTTCAAAAGTTTCATTTTAAATATTTCATCGAGCTTGCAATAAAGTTTCAGAACCGTAATCGAATATGTTTCCGTAAGTGCAGTGGAATTGTGATCATTTCAGGTAAACTGTTACATCAGTTAAGTATTCTGATAAATTTTCTACATATTTTGTAGCAACATAAACTTCAAACAAGAATTCAACGGAAATTCTGTCTACTTTCACAGAGCTATATTCCAGTTATCCGTGAAAACTCTCCTCATACCTTCATTCATTTCTTAGATTGAAAAAGTTTGGAGTTCCGAACTAACAACAGTCGAACATCTATAGGGAACTAATTCTAATCCATAGTTTTCAATTTATACTCCACGAATAAATGAAATCAACGGAATGTCCATGTATCTTAAAAATTGGCCCCGATATTTTCCAGCTATGGCACTCCTAAATTTTCCGCATTCTGTTATCCCAACGACGGTGGAATTCGTTTATCGTAAATTCTCACCTTCTGAAATTCAATAAAGGATATCCTAAGATATGAATCTCTTCATTATTCGAAATACAGGACCTTCTACTCGGCCAAAATATTTCCATTCTTCTCTTGCGGGGTTATGGGATTTCTATATTTCCTGAGTAAAAAGCCCTGGGACTAGTATGATTAGATGATGTTACAGTTCATATTTATTCTGATATATTGGTATATTTGTATTTTTGATAATATTTCATATTGAAGTAACATATGACCATTCCAACATTGATTCCTGTGTGGTGGGTTTATTAATTTTTTTTTCTTTGAAGCACTTTTATTACCTGAACAGGCACTCTGCAAGGGCAAAACTTCTTTTATCAAAAATAAGAATTAATATCAGAATTTTTTTCAATTGAAACAATCAACTATTGCTCAGTACTTTCAGAAGACTAAGAATTATAATCAAAAGTTACTTCATCAACCTTCCCATCCAATCTTATGTGGTTTTTGTTCAAGCATCCTCTTGATCCTATCATTGAAACTACTGATAGAAAAAATTCCACCTAAAATGATCTGCAAACGTCTGAATCACATCGTATTGATATTGCTGCCAATATTTACCTCAACACTGAATTGGGTAAAACAACAAACCCATTATGACTTCATTAATATTTATCTGAGACAAAAAGCTGGATGCAATGGTGAATATCCTAACGAACGATTATATGGATGAATAACTTCTAATAAATTGTTAATATCAGGACAATAGTTTACTTATGCAAGAGACCCAACGGCTGCTATCAAAGATTAAACCATGTAGAAACATTCCGAGTTGTTTCCTTGTGAAGAGACATATCCTTATTTATATCAACTTGTGCGATAATTGTTCTTATAAACTATTTTGAGCGACACAATACTGACTCAGATGCTTTTCCCCAATGTCAAGAACATGTGATCTCTCTCTTATTAGAAAGAAGTATATAAAATATGAACCTACTAATGTTGGTGAAAATTATACATACAAATATTATTCGATCAGTTTTTAGAATAATAGCAGTGCCACAATCATAATTATTCAAAAAATCAACCAAGCAACATAGCCATAAAGTTGCAAAAAAAATCATATCTGAAAGGTTCCTCAAATGAGTTCTGGATCAACAACGATCCCAGACAACCTAAACGGTTTCTTATCTAGTCGTTCGATTAATTCCGATAGATATTATCTACCTCAATTTTCAAGACATTTCGACCGTGCTCCAGTGCTTAGGCATTCACGCCTGCTTTACTTAAAATCGAAGCCTTCCTTTCGAACGGAGTTTATGGGTGCATGTTGGAAGAATTTTCTCTTTTTTTCTTCCAATTCTGTATCTTCTGCAGTTTTCAATCCAAAATAAAGATTCGTTCACGGGGATGCAGACAAAGATAATACCTTTCTTTCGAGGATCACTCGATCCATCTACCCTCTTCCAAATTTTCAAGGTTTGTCACCCCTGCTCCAGGGGTTGAAATTCGAGATGAGGATGGTACTTAATTATGACTGCCATTGATCAGCATGGATCTGTTCCATTTTACCTCACTGAAACTTGAATAGTCTCAGGGAAATAGTCTTCCCTATCTTTCAGTTGCTCACCCTGTATCTTTTACAGTTTTCAATTAAAAATGGAAATTCGTTTAAGGCAATGTAGACAAAGATACCACCTTTCTTTTGAGTCATCACTCGACCCATCTTCCCTATTCAAAATGTTCTAGGATTGCAACTCCCGCTTAGGGTTTGATATTTCAGGCAAGTTTCGTACCCCAAAAGATGTCCCTCTTGAAACAAAAATTGAACTGTTTTTGCGTTTTGATCAGAAATGAATATCTTGGTAGATATAGCCTCTGTTTAGTTTTCGTTGAAGCACCCTGTATAGACAGATCGCGAAAAACTGGAAAGATATCAACATCAATGAAAACCCTGTCGTATTCTTGGTTATATTAGTTTTGATCAAATAGTATTTCTCCATGAATACAACAATAACAATAGCAATTGAGTTGAAGGTTAGCAGAATTCATAATATGAAGTACCAGAGTAGCAAGACGTTCGGAAGAATGTCAAGTTGGAATAATAAGATTGAAATATTTGTTATTATACAGTATACGAAGTATTGAATTTCAAATTTGCAACAACATATATCTGCCGGTATTTTGAATTTCGGTGACGAAACAACATCAATGTTTCCTTGATGAACTGAGCGCGTTTTCACCCATCAAAAAATGATACTAAATCCCATTTTATTCAACGATTAAACTCCCTCTCGCAAACGCATTACTTCTTCTTTCCATTTGAGTACATAACTCGGAATATGATATGTATGTTGTACGAGGTGAAACACTGAAATAAAAATTCGTTATCTCTTTGATACGTAACCAGAATAGAAATGAGCGAAGCACGATCGCAACTGATTACAGGATGCACATATTCATGAGCATAACGTATATTGTCTCGACGTTGGAGCTGATAACCTCTCAGTTGCCAGCGTAATATAAGTTTTGAATATTCAACAGCTAATCTCAGGCAAATTATATTCAACTATCCAATTTTCCTCTGATCATATCGGAAAAAAAATGGGTACCGTTTCATTTTTCTTGCAATTTTTTATTTATTTTAAGCTGAGATTGGTAATGCATCATAATTTTGCCATATCTATTGGTGTTTATATGTAAAATCGACCCATGCATTTTCATGGTTATAGATCAATGGAAAATGTCCTTACGAGTGTCAAAAAATGCAGCACAATGCGACATAAACGGCCGTATTTTCAGTTTTCTTTCACTAAAGTATTCAATTTCTTCCCAGCTCTGAGGAATTATCGACCTGATTATTTGGTAATACTATCATCTCAATAGATTCACGCGTTCCTAACAAAAAGGGATAAGTTAATTTTCGCAGAAAGACATTCGTGATTCAATTAAAATTTACAGTTCTCGGATACTTTTCTGTAACTGCGCTGTGAGGCATTACTTCTCACCAAATTTTATGTTTTTAGGTCAATAAGAACTACAATAGGTTTTGATTCTTGTGCGAGTGTCATCATATGGTGCAAATTATAACATATTTACGTAGAGTTTCGAATTGCCGACTTGATTGTGCGGTATCAATTCCAACTCTTTACCTGCACGTTCTCTTGAAGAAAGAGACTTCGCAAATAGGCAGATAGACAACGAAATGATCCTATGAAAATTCTTTTTCTGCATTTGGTTAGGTTAGGTTTGGTTAGATTTCTGAGCCTGACTCATTCACAGATGATTTTTTTCGTGTGGAATGCAAACTGAGAACGGGTGAGTTTTCTACTCATCATTTCGTATCATAGGTGGAAAGTGGAAATCAATGTGCTAGCGTATGTTTACATTCACTCCCATATTTCATAGAGAAATTTGCCAGAAGGAATAGAAACGAGTGTACTATCGAATCATACGTACTTCAAGCGAGGTAGAATTCATAGCCCTTCTGAATAAAACTGTTAATGATAATATACAGGCAATTTTATAGAGCGAAGAGTAAACGACTGTATCGTAATCGTCATAACTGTCATTTTTGGTTTGAAGAAAATCCCCATTGGGTTCGGGATGGTTTCAAACGATTACTAGACGATATACCCATCATTCAACATCAAACGTTGTGTTGGTAGTAAGATGCAGTTCCTTCATATAATGCTGCTTTCTAAACTGCCGATTTGGAATTAGTTTGGTTCAGGTTAAATTCTGTATTGTATCACGAGAACAAAAAACTTGTTTCTCCAATGAACTCATTTGCATTTAGGTCAATCTTGCAATAAAATAATATCCCATATTGTTTCAAACTACTATTGAATATACAAATAATGTTCATGTAATTTTTGTGGTCTGCTTTTTTAATCAGAATTTAAAACTCCCAAAAAGCGATTTATAAAAATTATTGCACTACCAGACAGAAGTGTTGAAAAAATTGAAATCTAATAGTGAATTTCTTTTATATCACTATTTTGAGCATGTTTTGTATCAGAATTGACTTCCTGAATTTGGCTGAAAGTTGAATATCAGTTCTCGCGCATCCAATTACTAAAAAAATCGGTTGTCTGTATAGTCGGTTTACTGACGATAGTTGAACGTGTCAACGTTATAAGAAAATACTGATGGAATGGTTGCATTATTCAAAAAAAAATTAATTTTATTTGTTTGATAGATGTCTTGTATGGATATAGAGAAGGAGGTAAATAGAAATCACAATTGAATTGATCAAGTTACATTTATTTGTAGGCATAAATACAATCATGTCAATTTTTGTTTATTTTTTCTACAATGTACATAGTTTTACAAGTATTAATGTGTTTTGAGCAATTGTTTAACAATTTTTAATTCTGTGTGATATTTAACTTCTTACAATTTGTGTTATTCTGTTGAGATAATATATCACTGAACATATATTTAATATCGAAAAAATCATTACCTTTATCGCTGCAATTATCGTCGCTATAAACAATTGACACGACATTCACTTTTCACTGCACTTCATACTTGACGAAAACATGTAAATGTATTATTGTATAGCAGTTGTCCACGCGGACGCATCGCTCATTCGAACTAGGAGAGATACAGATGTAGGACGTTGCCGAACGCGAAAGCCAATTGTGCCTCTTTGTCGCTCATTTCGCGCTCTCGCTTGCACTTCAAGCCTTAATTGAAACGCCTCAGAACGAGGTAACGCCGCATGAGTCATGTTTTTTCGTGCTTGCCGCCGGCTCAATCGAATTATAAGACATTGTCGCGTCAAAAATTCATTGAAACAACAAATTAGTAAACAACCGGCACTTTGAATACAATCTTCAATTCTCGGTTACTTAGTTCACCATGTAGACACAAATAACATTTGATAGGTTCAAGTCTAACTCTCGATGATGAATAAAAATGCTTGGAGTGAAGGCCACACTTTATCATACTACAGCAATCTCCAAACCTGATCACATTCGGAGTTTAAATATTTCTCCTTGCAATTGTAAAATTCGATATATCAGAGATTTATCGGTTTCGATTTTTTTTTCTGCATAACGTTTGAGTGGATGGCGTTCTGAAAAATGCGAGACAGCCGCATCTCAATAATAGGAGTCTAATGCGTCTTTCTTGTTCGAAAATTGAATTGTGTTCCATAACGAGCTTTCTTCGAATACTCCATATTGGATCGGACGAAGCTTTCAATGTTAGAAATAAAATATCGTAGCCAATATGAAAAATATCGCTACTGCAATATACGGAATTTTGATGGAACGCGATACATTATCCGTAAAGTAAATGTTCGTATAGATGATTTACCAAGTTAACTGAGTCGAATGTAAATCTATTTTTTCTTGAAAATCCTCAGAACGGAATTCATACGATCTAACGTTGTTTACATCGTCTTCTTCAAGTATGCTTCAACGTTTCCATAGGGAAATCCGATATTCTCCAATTTTTGCAGCGTTTGTTCCTGCAGTAGTTCCTTTTGATTGCCAACTTGAAAATGACTATTAAAATTCATCTTCAAACCACTTCTCAGTTCTTAGACACAACTATTTATTTCTCCAAAAATATTCCAAATAACATTTCAACCCCCTTCTGCAACTTATGATTTTCCAATTAATTTCCTCACTATTTTCTTTTATAATGAGATTTTTAACCCAACTTTTCTAAAAAAAGGAATTCTCATTTAATCCTTTATTTCACTATTTCGTTTTTCGAAAAATTATGATCACGCCTGAAGAAGTTTTCACTTCGAAAATTTGAAAATTATCATGGGAATCGAACTGTAATCTTGCATATGGCTTGTTATTGTTTATTTCCCCTTCAAAGAGAAATCCCTGAGAATGACGATGTTTCTATATCTAGTATATTCTGCACAAATTAATAAGGATCAAATTGAATATCATTCAGATCTATGCGATTTATTCGAGACCTTTATACTTTTGACGATATTGCGCTCCGTCATTGTTCCTTTCCCATGTGTGCTGGAAATGTCAAAATATATGGAGATACAGTGATGTTAGTGAATAATACTTGTGTCATTAGGATGATTAGTTTGCGGAGTGGCAGACGGAACAATAAACTATCTATGCCATAAATGATGTGTTTAGTTACACATCGCATGTTTTCTGTCAATGACAGGTCAGTTAACGTATAATACACAATTCGTTTCATGTATTAAATAGTTTTAGTCATCACTTGCCAATAATATGGAATATATCAACATAAAATAACTGCTTATAACACTATGATACGTAGACTCACTACCATACCAATATCAGATATTAATTGCTTGAAAGAGCTCATTATTATAAAACAAATTGCGTTCAATAACGGTTATAATTCTAGTATAATTGACAGTATGCTTCCTCATATACAATATTTCAACATGCATCCATGGAGTTCCTCTTATTTTGAAGAAACTTATCAAAATATAATAAATTAATACAAATTTATAAGATAACGCCTTACACACATATATAATTTTATTTGATATCTCGAAAACTAAAACAGAGACGTAATAAACTCACAGAACTAAAACGTTGTAATTGAGTAGATCAATCACAGAAAAATAAAAAAATCGAAAAAATATCAGTGGCGTGCTGTTCCTTCATCGAAAGTTTTGGTTGACCTGTATGCCGGGACGCCACTGGTGTTGATAAATTGAAACAAAGTCAAATCAGCCTCTCGTCACATTGAATATCGCTACAGATTTTTCAACTAAATCGAACAGAAGATGATCATAGAACCAATTTTGTCACGAAACTTTGACACCCCGACGAGTTGCCCATGCATCTGTTCATGCAATCAAACTGATTTCATAAAAAAATATAAATCCACCACCCGGTAATTAATACCATTGCCAGACAATAATTATAATCAAAACATATCCAGGAATCATTATATATTAGGATAATGTTAAATGTAATGAAAATATATCAATCTACCAGAATATATACAAACTATAGCATCATCAGACAATAACATAAATGTACCAACGAGTAGTGTCAGAGGCTTTCTCTCCGGAAAAATCCAGTGTACAGACCTTAGTCAAGTAACACTGAATGTTATTCATAGTTTTCTTTGTGTGAAGTGATGAACGATCGAATAGAATACTGCTCTGAATATAAATATGATAAAATTGACAGCTAATTATATTACTTTTATATATACAAATAAATAAAATATAAAATGAGATTCTGAGCAGTACCAACTAAAGAGAAAACCTATGACTCTACCTCATTATTTTTTCGGAAAGAAACCTACCAAGAATATTACAAGATTTGATGTTATATTCTGTAACTGTTCAAACGAATTTTCTTCAGACCTATGATCTCAATATTTTGTGAAGATTTCTAGGAATAACACCTCTTGTAGAAATGACAGTCGGTAGGATAAATATTTATTTCATTTTCCACATTTTTTAATCTCGTCGCGAAGCATCATATATTTAGAAATTTTTTCATTGTATTCATTTTGTTTATTATGTGTGTCGGGTATAGCAATATCCATTATATTTAATATTCGATTCTGTTTATCAGTAAGAATTATATCTGCCCTATTGTGTTTTACAGCTCTGTTGCATAGAATTGTTTAATCAAAATAAAGTTTATATTTCTCATTTTCACAAATAATCTCAAGTTCATATTTCTAACATTTTTTACTTCTGGGGATGAGGCCATGTTTAATTCCTAGATTAAAATGGATAATATTAGCGACGGCATTATGTCTTTCTGAATAATCTGTTGAAGTAAGGACTGAGCAAGATGATAATATATGAAAGACTGTTCCTGAAGAACAAAAACATCTACGGCAAGAATGATCTTTATTTTGCTTGATGATATATTTTCTATAATTCCTTACAACCAGCAAACAATTCTCCAGAAACTAACCATCTATTTGATGCGATTTCATCAATAAAATCATTTTTCAATTCTGTAGGGTGCTTTTCGTGTAATTCCTTCTGCATCCAACTTTCTCTTTTAGAATTATTATCAAATATATCAAAATCTACCTTTTGCATTGTCAAGTTTAGAGGTGTACGATGATAATCTGAAGTAACAACAATATCATGTAATTTATATATTATTCACATAAGCTATATAGGGGGTTTTACCCCGACGAGTTGCCCATATATCTGTTCATGCAATCAAACTGATTTCATGAAAAAATCTAAATCCACCACCCGGTAATTAATACCATTGCCAGGCAATGATTATAATCAAAACATATCCTGGAATAATTATATATTAGGATAACGTTAAATGTTATGAGAATATATCAATCTACCAGAATATATATATATATATATATATATATATATATATATATATATATATATATATATATATATATATATACTATAGCATCATCAGACAATGATATCAATGTACCAACGAGTAGTGTCAGAGGCTTTCTCCCGGAAAAATTCAGTGTACGGACCTTAGTCAAGTAACACTGAATGTTACTCATTAATAGTTTCCTTTGTGTGAAGTGGTGAACGATCGAATATAATACTGCTCTGAATATAAATATGACAAAATTGTCAGTTAATTATATTACATTTTCATAAACAAATAGAACAGTTTATATATATATATATATATATATATATATATATATATATATATATATATATATATATATATATATATATATATACTAGTTGGTACATTGATGTCATTGTCCGATGATGTTGTAGTTTGTATATATTCTGGTAGATTGATATATTCTCATAACATTTAACGTTATCCTAATATATCATTATTTACCCCGACGAGCTGCCCATATATCTGTTCATGCAATCAAACTGATTTCATGAAAAATATAAATCCACCACCCGGTAATTAATACCATTGCCAGGCAATGATTATAATCATATATATATATATATATATATATATATATATATATATATATATATATATATATATATATATATATATATATATATATATATATATATATATATATATATATATATATATTCAAAATCATACTTGACGAGACTAGATTTCTACCCTCTTGTGCTTCCCTATAACAATCCTCACAACTCAACTCATAAATGCCACATTTCTCCAACTTCCCTGCTTAATCTTTCAAGTTCAGAAGTAATTTCAAACTTTCTTGAATATCTTTGCTAACCCGATGCTGTATTTCGGATCATAAAGTAGAAACATACATTTTTCT
Source organism: Cryptolaemus montrouzieri (assembly GCA_013387265.2). Taxonomy (NCBI): domain Eukaryota; kingdom Metazoa; phylum Arthropoda; class Insecta; order Coleoptera; family Coccinellidae; genus Cryptolaemus; species Cryptolaemus montrouzieri. The sequence goes on along the minus strand of JABFTP020000144.1, from coordinate 27,780,462 downwards.
TTGAAGTTTTATCTGGTAGGAAGTGGCATCCGAAAAATGTTTCTCATATTTCTGTCTATTCATTAACTCATTCATAAAAGTTTATTTCCAACAGTTTAGAGAGACTATACGAGGTTTCATTTGGAAAATTTGAAATCACAAAAACTCGATTTACGAAGTAACTATACTAACTACTATTGAATAATTTTTAGTTGAAAATACGAGCAAAAATTCTCTATTTATTGAAAAATCCAGTAGGGAAATATCAATAACAATGTTTATTTTGATCACTTGAGGTATTTTCTCTTCAAATAATTCAATTTAATTGAGTAAATTAACCGTTGAAAACATCTCGTTTTATTGTTTTGATATAACGCAATAGATCTCGGGTTGTACCTCTTTGTTAACTTTGGACAATCGAGTTCTTGTGTTTTGTGAGAGTTTATACAATATAGAAAACGAGGAAACGATGGATACTCCTTAACTTAAGTTCTATCACTTGCTCAATGAACTACTATGGTGCATAGATCGTAGATTCTAATGAGAATATTGCGAAGAATTATTAAAGTGTTATACTGTCTCAAAAAGCAGACAACGTTGCCAAAAAAGCAAAAACTGTTAGACTGAGAGGACCAGAAACTATTCTTCTGATTATCCCATAGACCCACATGCTCTTTTTTCCCAAGATAGAACACTACAAATGTCCTGAACTATGGACAGGCATCTCATGACTGAGACATTCAGAAAAACTCATAAAAAAGCCTCAATTAAAGAAGAAGGTACATAAACTATTGTCCCTTGACAAGAAGTCTATTGAAATGAAAGTTGGCCTACTTACAGGCCACCAACGCAATAAACCTCTAAACATGATTTTGGGAACCACACAATGCCGTTGTTGGCTAGAAAAGGATGAAACAAGGGAACATATACTCCCTGAATGTCCTGCACATAAGGCGACCAGATTGGGGACATAAGGCACTGATAAGCCTAGTACCTAGAGGCCGCCCTTCGATAATTCTGCAAACTATCAAAAAGTTTCTTCAAAACTGATTACACAAACACAACACGGCAAGCACAATTGGCCAAAAGGCCTGAGTGATGCCCATAAAAGCGCCGAGCTCGAAGAACAAGAGATTGTACTGCCATCAAGTGGATGAAACATAGGTTCGAAGTTCCCGTTGCAATTGAATAAATGAACATACATGAATTGGCTCAAAAAGAGCAAATTCAATGAAAGTCTAAGATATTCCCACTAGTTTTATTGTAGACAAAGTGTATAAAGACTCAAGAGTTCCTACCATTATCATCTTATTGACAGTATCAAATCCTAATTGTAGTATGGGCGAAATGATCTGACAAAAACAACTGGAATTAGCAAACATCACTCAAAAAAATTGCAATAATTTTACTTCGCCTTGCGGTCAAGAAGGAATTTATAGGCTCATTCGAATGAGTGACTTCACCCTTTTTTATTATTGTAGTGTAAATCACATTTTCACGACCTGTGTAAGAATTGTCAAGTAGGTGATATGCATCTATATGTATTTCTGCTTTTATTTTAAATTGTTTGGTTCCTAGTATCATTTTCTAATCCTGGAAGCTTTGAGATCTTTCACTGCTTCAAATATTGCTACAGCAGATTCGATGAATGTGTGTGATGAATCAGGTATCACCTATTGCCCAAGTCTCTGATCGTTCTCTTTTTGTATTAGGCATTTTTTTCGGAATTTTGACACAAGGTTCTTTATTGGTTGTCTTGATCAACAAACCAAAAGGAGCTCTCAGCATTATTTCAACATTGATTACTCTTTGACGTACCTTTTGCGGTGGCTGAAATGAATTCTTCAATCAGAAATATTCATGTTCGGTTTCAAGATCATAACCATTAACCCAGTCGCTACTAGTTATAATCTTTTTGAGGAAATTTATTTTCGAGATGTCTTGTGCGTTTTTAGTTTTTCTGCTAATCCCTCAACAGGTTAAGTGTAAACTTCGCGCGTACACGAACCATTTTCAAATGTTCATTTGAAATCTTCTTTGTACGATATTCGAAGATTACATTCTAGTTCTAAAGAAATTAATCGACGCTCTTCACTGAATGCAAGTAACAAACGTTCCATGATATAATCTGTTTTAGCCGTAAAGCGGTTTCCAAAGCGTGCATCGCTACCAACAGAAATGCGGCCATATTTCAAACAATCATACCATTCTTCCATTTGGTTTCACCCATAAATCCTCTCCTAAATGCTGTCTCTATCGTTACAATAGTTCCGCTCAAATATTCCCGTTCTTTGTCCGAAAATTAACACAAATTAGTTGTTCATACAGACCAAGGCATTTCAATGGTAACAAACGCTTTTAGGGAGTTGGTGAAGACTGACTGGTTACGTCTTTAGTCCATAGAGACTGTCGAGTGTTCTAGTGTTGAGATGTGAAAGTAAGTCTAATTTTTCTCGGATAAACCTTGAACACTCTCCTAGAAACCAAAAGCATTGTTTGATTGGTCGATCATCTGCTGCAACTGAATGTATCGTGGTTTTTTCATTTCTGCCTCCTCGAAATGAACTCATATGACACCTTCTTCACCTTCCTCAGCTTAATTCAGTGGGTATTCCCCATATCTTTAGTTTGGAAATGAACCACTTGTCAATATCCACTAACAATTGATGAATACTTCATAATCATCTCTGTCACGAGGCATCGTTCTGCCTATTAAAATATTGAATGCAGTGGTGGTGCTCCGATATGTATTTACCCATGATAATGCTCTCGTTCACACCTCATCACCTGTGCATACTTCTCAAGCAAAAATACACTATCTTGCTCCTCACACCGTATTCGCTAACGTATTGCAACGTTTCGTTTCCATTGACGAAATAAAATTTCCGAAGTAATTCCAATAACGAAAACTGCGGAATGTAACGGTTTCTAAAATTTCGAGAATTCATTACCTTTTCGATAGCAACAGAGTAAAATATCCTTACCTATATTCCCGAACTATAAATTTTCTGCCAATTTCCATAGAGACAATAAATAGACTTATATCTCATTCATATTACTTTCATGAATTTTTATAGTTTCTGTCCGACTGAAATTGCACTACGAGCTCGTAACTTTCCACGAGAACGCATCAATAAAATTCATAAGTTGAATTCGTGGGGAAATTGTTTGCGGAATTTTACGAGGAAAACGTGCGAAACCGGAAAATTCAAGTGCATCCTCATGATACATGCACGACTCTGACACGTTTTCGCAGATCGCGTGAAACGATAACAAATCTTATTCGAGACAGGAGTTGAGCCCTCAATATTTTATGAAGTTAGTTTAAGTTAACGGCGATGTTCGCAGCTAACCTAAGCAAAACATGTCGAGTTGAACGAGAAATATACATGCAGTAGAAATGATGATATAGAGATGAATGTTTATAGAAATTTTGGTCAAAATTTGTGAATGTTTGCTGAAACAAAAGAAAATTCTAAGTGGCTCAAAAATTGATCATATTTTGATACTATCTCGTCGAGATTGGATCGTAAACATTATGCAAATTTAAAAAGACTTTCAACTCACATTGTCATATTCGTACGCAAACGTTTTGACTGTATCTACCGGGTTACGACTCTGAATGTTTTCATTATTGACGGGGAATTCTGATTTCGACAATTTTGTATTTCCATTCTGCAACAACGAAGAAATTCTGCTCGGGAATTTCTATAGGGTACATCGATATATTTAAATTGTTAACAGTAGCTCCTTTGATATTAAGTGAGGTTTAGACTTTTCGAAAAGTCTTATAAAGACCACTAAGAGGTAATGCACGAAGCGATCTGACGAAAACTTAGAATTTAGGGTAAAACAACTGAATCAAATTATAAAAAATGATAAAATGATTCAAGGAAGAATCGCGCTTAAAATCTTTTGCACTTATTCATATGAAGTTTCAATAAATCCTCATCATATCGCTTGTAATGGCAACGTTGTTACCATCACTATGTTACACGACATAACAGAAGATCAGGCAACACCGCTGTACTGCCACGACGAGTAGTGCATATCGCTCGATGCTACGACGCAGATTGACAGCGCAGGCGAAATGGTATAAAGGGTACCGCTTGAAACACGGATAGGCATTCGAGGTCTCGAACTGAGAGAACTTGGGTCTAACCCCTAGCTGTACGTACTGAGTTCAGCTATTCCTATCTTTGAGTGATTGTGAGTAGTGAGTTCGATCACAGTCCTATTCGGTGACCACGTAGTGAGTGGCCAAATATCTAGCTGTACGTACTGAGTTCAGCTGTTTCTATCCTTGAGTGATTGTACGTACTGAGTTCAATCACAATCCTATTCGGTGGCCACGTAGTGGGTGGCCACATACCTAGCTGTACGTACTGAGTTCAGCTATTCCTATCCTTGAGTGGTTCTACACTGCCCTATTCGGAGATCACGAATTGAGGGGCTACACACCTGGCTGTACAGTATGTCCCATTTTGGGGGTGCCACCAGGAGCATCTTTGTTATTATTTAAGATAGAGAGATGGGGTTTTCACGACCCTTGGCTACTTTTTCGAGACAAATTCATAGAGCTAATCAGAATTATTTTAACTTCAGTGCTTTTTGAGTCATTCGCGAATCTTGAAAATTTCCGGATTTCTTTTTTTCTCGATATCTCGGTTCTTATAGAAGATAATTGAAATCTGTTTTTACGTTTCTAAAACGGTTTTTTGAGTAGATTCCAGTGACGTACGCGAAGTTTTTTTTTTCATTAATTATGACAGATATGACATAAAGTTGCATTTTTTTAAATACGAACATAGTTTTTTTTGGCATATTCCGATTGCCGTTTTTTTTCCTTTTCAAAAATATATAACATGATGACAAAATTTCCACCCAATTTGAAGAAAATAACGGAATAATGATTTATCCCTAATGGCTGGGCGAAGGAACACACGTGAGCGGACGAACCATAGAACATTTGTGGTTATTCGATGAAAACGATCAAAACAATGCAAAATCTTCTTGACCGAAATAATGGAGCTAGGCTGTTCCTAAGATTCCATCGTTATTTATGACATCCGCAATTTCCGCTTTTCATTTTATTTTTGAGATTGTCGTTTAGTTTCTAGAGTTCTCTGAGAAATACCTACATGAGAATAATAATAGGCACCTAATAATTTACTCAAATTTACTTCTCATAATGATTTACATATATTGCTCGAACTGATTTCCATCCTGTTGAGCGTTAAACTCGTTACTTTCTCATTCTTTTTGCTGAGCAAATCTTTATTTCAATAACATGAACATAAACCGTTCTCCTCTTATTTTTCGTGCGTCTAAACCATCATAGTCACGAAATATTTCTGTATCGAAGTTCCAGAAATTTTTTGCTGAGCAAATCAACGATATTGATTCGAATTATACAAGTTTCAATAACATGAACATAAACCGTTCTCCCTCTTATTTTTCGTGCGTCTAAACCATCATAGAAACCGCCCACCACATATTCAATAGCAAAAACCCTTCTCTCATAAAGACAAACAAATCTGCATCATTCGCTGATTCAGCTATAAAAAATAGACTGCATATCTCGCCAATATCCGACTCCGCATATCGTTGATCGACGATCGCTGCGTACTCGCGGGAGTAAAATATTTTGTGGGTCGATTCGATTCCGGTCAATGAGTCGGGAAAATCTGAGAGCGCCTCGGCGATTCATTAGCTCTGAGCGTATTCGGGAAGATCATATCTGTCCCAGTGGTGTTCCACGATTCACCGCATTTACGAATTACGAATTTACTACACAAGAGCCATAGGTCCCTGAACGAATCCTGACAGGTCTGCCTTATAGAAAACGACTTTTCAGAACCGTAACGAGAAGAATCTTTAGTGAAAAAGGGGCTACGTGACACATTCATAAGTTTTTCCATTTGGCAAATGACCAGTTTTGATTTCTTTCCTAAGATTTTGAGGAAAAAACTTTCTTGCATTTATCAATAAATAAAAAATTATTGATTTGTCCTATCGATCGTTCCTAGATATCAAAATTCGCTCTCAAGTGCATCTTCCCCATATAGTGCTAACGTAACATCGTATCACACTGGTCAACAAAATTGAACGATTTATATCACTTGATGTTTACTAATTTGACGTCGCTGATTCTTAATATACCCTTATTTGTTTTTTAACAGCTCTTGTTTTTGTTGTAGGAAAAACACTTAATTACCCCACTTTGTGTGAATCATTCAAACTATTTTTGTTTCTTATGCGGAGAGTATATATAAATATAGTGTGCGGCAAAAGTCCGCTAATATCTGGGGATGACCCTGGATAGTAAACTCACGTAGAATTCACACCTGGTAAACACAATACACAAGGCTAGACAATCCCTATGGGCATGTCAAAGGCCCTGTGGAAAAAGTGGGGTTTGCCCCAAAGCAACGCCAGTGGCTATATGTGATAGTGGTTACGTATTACGTGCGGCTGCCTTGCTTGGTGGGAGTGCAGTCTCAAGAAGCAATACCAACTCAAGCTCTCTAAATTACAGAGAACAGCCTGCATGTTGATTACAAGAGCCTTTCGCTCTACACCCACTGCGGCCATGGAACTGATATTGGGCCTTGCCCCTCTTCATCTTGTGACGAGAGGAGTGGCTAGATTGGCTTTTTACAGATTCCATAATCTTTCCCGTAATGAAGCGGGTAACTTCGGCTTTGTACCTGGTGCCCTACAGTCTAAAATTGAGGACAATGAAGTGCTGAGTATGAGGTCGCACATAGCAACATCTAAAACCAACATGGAGAGGCCATTCCAGATCATCATTCCCGATAGACAGGAAAGGATCAGTTCCTAGGACCGTCTACTTGAGGGTCCCTGTTGGTACGCGGTTGGCTCAAAGATTGCGAAAAGCATTGGAGCTGGTGTCTACGGTCGAGCTGCCGCCAAGAAACAGTCGATCTGTTTTGGTGGGCATGCGTCTTTCAAGCAGACGCCATTGACCACTGTGCTAACCTCTTGCTAGCGGCGGAATTAACAAATAGGTCAAATAAAATCCTTACCGGTAGCCAAGCTGCACTGAAAGCATAAGCATCCAATACCTGTACTTCACCTATGGTGCAGGCATGTCACTCTACCCTTGCCAATTTAGGAGAGCGGAGCAGGCTGCGTCTAATATGGGTTCCTGGCCACCTGGCATTGAGGCAAATGAGACTTATTGGCCGCTCGAGGAACTAACCTGGAGTTCATAGGACCGGAGCCTAAGCTCGAAATTCCCCTGGAAACTGCAAGGATGGAAAACAACCGATGGCTGGACTTGAGGGTACGAGAGCATTGGATGAGCCTCCCAGGACTCAGACATGCTCGACGTGCCATCAGTGGACCTTCCACTACAAAAGCCAAGGCCTGGCTTAAACTCTCTAGGTTGGAACCGAGAGTTTTAATTACCATATTAACGGGGCACTGTCGCCTCAGGAAACACCTAAATAAATTAGGATTGGTTGAGGATCCTTCATGTAGGCTATGCGAAGAAGATGTACATTCAATGGAACATGATATGTCCCGAGTGCCCAGCAGAGGACAGGGTCAGGATGGAGGAACTTGGATCTTGCAAACTGAAGCAGACTAGCTTATTAAGCTCTCACCCACGAAACTCGTATCCTTTACGAGAAGGATGGAGCTCGTGGATAAAATTTAGGACAGAGTGTGACTCAATAGAACACTGGGTCGCAGTGGCCGGGCTGCTAGGCAGCCTTCGCTCAGAGATAATATCTATCTATCTACACATAGACGAATTGTGAACATTATGTGATCTCCCATACGTCAAGATAATGCTTCACAGTAGAAGTTAGTTGACGTTGAGACGAAAACTCATAGTAGTGATGGTGACTTTGAATGTTACCTCAAATCGCCGAAATTATTCCATCAAGATGCCTTTAACGACCTTAACTTAAACGACCTAATGGGACTTTGGGACTGCCAAAGTCTGTTTCAGAAATCCTAGCTTCTAGGCTACAAGGCAGGAACTTACCTTCAGAAGGAACTGAAAAATTTAGATGAGTAAGATGATTTTGTATTTTGTAAAAATGTACCAGGTTTACTGGCTGCGATGGGATTACGAAATTACGTTTGTAATGAATGGCGTTTCTTCTTAAAATCGTCAAGAAAGGAGTTTTTAATGTGTTCTTTTACGCAACGGGAATATATCAGGATCTTTGCCGAATTCACATTGTACTGAAGTAAGACAAAAATATACATCTATCGCTTTGGTTTTGGGCAAATTGAGTATACAGAAAACAACTGACATATGTGTTACACAAAGTATCCCTGTTCTCTATTCTTGTGGGATAGTAGAGCTAAAAACCAACACTGGGTTAAATAGGAAAGGCCTTTCCGGGAAACGCTATGTCCAGGACAACAAAACGTGATAAATCCACCTTAAGTATCAAGAAATCGCATAATATTGCCTCTATTGCATCTAAAATTAGGACTCGTGAAACAATTTGTTGAAGCTAACAAAAATGAAAATTATCTTCTTTGCTTGTCCCAATGTTCCGAAAACCCAGAAAAGATGGAAGCGGGCATCTTTGATGGGCCGCAGGTTAAATCATCAATATAAGAGACAACTTCTACGGGAACTAAGATAGAGATTGAGAAAAATGCATGGAATGGAAGTTTGTTGTACTTGTACGGAATTTTTTGGGAAATGAAAAAAGATTCCCAACATATTGAACAAATGCTCGAGCATCAAGGTACACTTTTTCCACTAGCACCGAGATTATTTTCCTGCTAGTCTTGGGGATTTAAGTGAAAAACAAGGTAAGCGATTCCATCAAGACCTTCATACTTAGAAGGAAGACTATCAAGGCACCTGATGGCTGATTAACGTTGGGGCATTCAGAACTACTCACAGACTACAACACCTACAAGAAAATCTTACAAGAGAAAGTTTTTTTTTCGTAGTGTCATTAACATTTCTGATCACTGTCGATTCAAAAAATCAGCCGAAAAATGTTTTGGTCCTCGTAGATTGATCCATCGATCCGGATTTATGCTTCCAAACCAAGTTCACTTGAGCTTAATATTTCTAGATTTACATTCAGTCAGAATATTAAATTACATTCTACAAACGACGTATCTTAATTAGAGAACCGCAGTTCCTTCCAGATAAAGTTCGACTCTGACCTTAAATTCGGCCGTCCTTTCGGGACTAGGTGGTCCCAAACGATTTACTGCCTAATACACAGGTCGAATCGATAACCGTAATAACCCGTCCGACTTTATGCGAGCTGCGTCGCACACACACCCCCCGAGCTCCAATCTGATCCTCTGACACCGCTCTTTATGCGTCTTATACGTCTTCATAGAACCGTCAATTGATTCCGAACCGTCATGTCCCGGAGACTCGACATGACCGCCGCTATTCCTCCCATGTTAATATACTCACCTTCGTCCTTTGAACCCTCATAATTTCGAAGCTACGGAATGAAGGATTCGAAGGATCGCAAAAACTAAATGTAAGGTTAATTAATGCTGGATGTATAACTGTACTAAGTCAACAACGATTCGTTTCAGAAGTTAGATCATCACATTTATTCACTTTTTTTGAGCACATATTGTTCAACTCTTGCCAAACAGGGTTTCGGACCAGTCGAGCAAGAAAGGTAATGAAGGTGGATTCATTAAGTTCCCGCGGATGTGCTTCGGGGCTCATTGAGTTGAAGCCAATATTTGCCATCTGTCTAGAGACGGTTAGGTTGGAAAGCAAACGGTGGATAAATCTGAAGGTGTGATGGCACTGACTAAGCCTTATGGATCACAGGAACACAAAGCCAAGGCTCGGCTAGAAATCTCAAGGCCAGACCTGCATATTTCCTTAGGAATTACATAAGTATATCTGTATCGATATAGAATCAGGTAGATTATGCATAGCCCATCTAGGGACAGGATCTGTCTTAAGAAACGTGAAGTTAACACAGCTGGCTATACTTTATCTACAAATCGTCTCTTAAATATAGTTGTCATACGAACCTGATCTGCTTGAATTCCACACCATATCGTTATATTGTATGAATGCAAGAAAACTGCTCCCCAAACAAAGTGTTAGTCCAAAATGAACGTTAATTTCATTTTACTAGTATATCAAGTGAACACTTTTGGTGCTTTAATGATCATCATGATAATCATCAAAGTTTTTGGTTTGTTTTAATCTTCTTCAATGTAGAGTGGTCAAGTTTTGTTTATCGCTATCAAAATTACCATTTTATCTTATAGAGAGAACTTTCTTCTAAAGACTAAGTTTTTCTGGGAAAATTATGTCTGAAATTTTTGATTAACTTGCACCGCAAACCTAAGCCGAGGATTTATGACCATACTCAAATCCCCATGCCATGCTATAAATTTTTCCAAGCTTTTAACGACATCTTCGTCAGCAGACAAGGTCGGAGGATTACGATATTACCTTTTTATCATTTGGAGTCAGAAACGTTCGCCTTCAGAGTATCGAGATTGCATATCGACATGAAATTACCTCCAATAAATTTAAAGCTTGTGTGATTATATATAAAAGTATACGGGAACTAATATTTGTACAGCCAGTAAATTTCTGTTGTCTGAGAATACCTCAGTAGCGTGCTGGAGATATTAAAAATGATGGCTAAAATATAATTTTTTCTTTTCGAACTATAGAACCATACACGTTAATTCTTTTCATGAAAGGTTTTTGAACAGGAACTTTGTTTTCGAAAGATGAAAAATTCAGATAAAAACGATTCGAACCTTCATTGTATCATGTAAGATGAAGTTTGCCAATTATGAACATAAAATGATATCGGACAAATGTCCACTATATCCACGCTTACAGTTCTAATCTTTTCTTCTTTTGGCAAAAAGGCGAGTACATTTTGTCAATTAGTCACGATCATTAACATAGAAATAATCTGGTAGTGTTAAATCACATGATCGGACCAGCAGCTGAATTCAAATTGTTTGAACTAAATTCATTGTTTCAGTGGCACCATCCTGTTGAAATTACATGTCAGTGACCCATTTCATGTATCGTCATTCTCGTGAGAATTGACGAACCCGGTCAACTATGGAGCGCTGTGAAAACATTAAAAATGAATGATTAAAAAAAATGTAAAAATGTTTCTCAAAACACTTTCTAGAAGATTGGTCTGGGATAGTTTTCAGATTAAATGAAGAAATAAAAATTTATTGTTCAAAAAAGAAAACTTTTATAAAAATTTACCCACTTTTTTACTTATAACTCTTGAAATTTTTCATTTACGCCAAAAAGTGATATGAACTTATTTGTAGATGAAGGGATTTGCTAACAATAATGTCCCAAATTTTTTTTATGAGATGTATAGTTTTCGACAGATTGCGGCATATATCCCTTTTTAACGAAAGCGGCCGGGGGACAAGGGCTGCAACCCCACAAACTTGGAGTTGAGCTTCTATTGACCCCCTCACATGTCCCAACAATAAAATTGCGTTCTCTAAAAAATGCAATACATGGCCCCCAAATTGTAACATTTCCATGGACTATCTGTCTTCGACACAGTGCATTAGGATGTGTTTCGATACTTGCATTACATTTGTTGGGGTCGATTGGCTTTGCAAGCCTTTCCGAACTGCGGCCAAATTGGTCTTTTGTTCGTAAACCTTCTAATCCATTTACCTGTAGGTCTAAATCCCTTACAAAATTAAGAATCTCCCTGGGAGCTTTCGCTTTTACTTCGTACGGCTCTAGTTTGTCGCTACAGAAGTGTATATGTCTTTGACGGACAGTTGCGATGCAACTGCAAAGAATATGTTCGGCAGTTTCATCGCCCTCTTGACACATTCTGCATGTTGCCGTTTCCGATTTGCCCATTTTATTGAGATGGTACCTCAGTGGGCAGTGTCCAGTGAGGAGGCCTGTTAGAATCCTCAGCTCGTCCCTAGAGAGATCGAGAAGCTGTTTTGTCTTCTTTGGCGAATAGCCAATGAACTTTTTCGCTTGCCTTTGGCCTGGAGTTTCTCTCCAGTATTATTTTTTGCTAGATTCTTCTCATCGTTCCAGTTCCGCAGAACGGTTCAGGTCCAATGGGTGGGATTACAGCAGCTGATTTGGCCAGTTCGTCAGCGGCTTCATTTCCTTCTATGCCTTCGTGGCCAGGCACCCACTACAGGAAAAGTTTGTTCTTCTCAGCAAGTTGCTTCAAGGATTGACGGCATTCCCAGACAGAGATGCTCCGATAACTGTAAGAGTTTAGAGCTTTTATCACTGCCTGACTGTCCGTTAAAATGTAAATCTTTGCACCATTTGAGTTTCCTTCGTAGTCCTTCCTGGCAGCTAAGGTTTATAGCAAGTGTTTCTGCTTGCATGATTGTGGGAGTAGAGCCCAGAGGCACTGATGATGAGTACTTGGGCTCATATATGCCTGCACCTGTTCCATCAATCGTTTTTGATCCGTCCGTGTACCAAATGCACTAATTGGTCTAATTGATTTATTCTTCCCTTTACGATGGTGCGGTCTTCTATGGCCACCCAGAATCCCCAGGTGTCCCTTTAGATCACCAGGTAGTAGTTTTTTGTGTCTTGGAGCCGTAATGCCGCCATCAACGCCCCTTTTTTCAATTTTATTTGAAGAGGGGGGAGATTTAGGATTACCTCCAGGGCAGTAGTCGAGGTGCTTCTCATAGCACCTGTTATGCCCACGCACGCTAACCGCTGCAATTTTTGCAGCCAGCTTGTTTTGCGTGGTTATTTTTATGTTTTCGTCCACCATACTAACGATGCATATGTGACAATGGGTCTTATAACCGCTGTGTATAACCAGTAGGTTATTTTCGGCTCTAGCCCCCAGGTCTTTCCGAAGAGTTTACGGCATACCCATAGGTACGATGTAGCCTTGGAAAAAGTTTTGTCAATGTGTAAATTACAGTTGAGTCTCTGATATAGGGTTAACCCTAGATACTTAGCCTGTTCCGAAAAATTCAGAGTATGTCCATTCAGAAAGTGGGGCTTTAAGTTCAACTTTCTACGTCTTGTGAATGGAATTCGAATGGTTTTGTCTGGATAGATGCTGAGCCCCTCTTCAGCACACCATTTATTTACGATGTTAAGGGCTTTTTGCATCAGGTTCCATAAGATTCCATCATGCTTTTCCCTGATGATGATAACTAGATCATCAGCATAGTCTTGTGCGTTGAAGCCAGCGGTGTTCAGTCTTTCTAAGAGGCCATCAACAACTACTCATCATAGTAGCGGCGATAGGACACCTTCTTGAGGGGAACCTTTTACTGCTGACACCGATATTTCGGTGTCTACAAAATGTGGCCGTTATGATCCGGCCCTTGAGCATTTCTTTGATCCATTTGATGGTGGGTATTTTGACACCCTTGTTTGCACCATTGATAATGGATGTGTAAGAGGTATTATCGAAGACTCCTTCAATGTCTCCAAATAGAACTAAGGCAATTTCTTTAGCCTCTAGTGCTCCTTCCACTTCTTTGACTAGATCGTGTAGGGCATCAATTGTAGACTTGCCCGGTTGATAGGCAAATTGTTTTTTTTTTTACAGTTTTATGAAACTTCTCATATGGTTGTCGAGAATTTCCTCCATTGATTTTAGGAGAAAGGAGGTTAAGCTTATCGGGCGATATGATTTAGGCTCATCTGGAGACCTCTTGCCCATTTTCGGTATAAATAATACTTTGACTTTTCTCCATGACTGAGGTATGTAGCCCAGTGATGAGGCTTCGTACATAGCTCTCATACATGGGGCTGTATATGTGTTGCCTCTTTGCAACTTGACCGGATAGATTCCGTCCGCCCCTGGTGATTTGTAGGGTTTGAAGATTTTTGGCCCACTTTACCACATCTAGGGTGAAGATTCAGCCTGCTAGATTTCTGATTTCCCTACTGGAGCTGTACAGTTCTAGCTCCTGTTGTTGGGTGCTATTGATGGGGAGTATTTTGAGTCCGGGAAGTGGGTATTTAATAGTACTCTCAAGCTTCCGCCGAAGTCTTTAGAATATTCTCCTCCAGGCTCCTTAATGAGACCAAGTGCATTCGAATGGTTTTTGGCTGAAACCTTTCGAATTTGTGCAGCTGGGGCAAGTTCTTTGTTGTACTTAGTTAGAGCTTCTCGGTAGGCGTCCCATTCACCTGTTATTTTCGCTCTATAGAATGCTTTTCTGGCTGTAGCTTTGAGTTCAGCAAGCTCCTTGTTCCACCAAGGCGTATTCCTTGAGAAGTGTTTTTCCTTATTGGCAGCTCTCCTCAAATGCTAATATTAGTGTTTGGATTAGGTGAGTAGAAGCATTTTTCAGTTCTTCTACGGTGGTTATGTTATATTCGACCATCCATTTCAGACTTCAACTTCTCTTCAAAGAGATCCCAGTCCGCTTTTTTTGGTGCTCTATATTCCACTTTTTGAATCTTATCTGAGTCAATTTCGAAACCAATCATTTGGTGGTCCGACATAGATTTTTCGTCCATGACGCGCCGCTTCTTAAATGATTGTAGTATAAATGGAGAGGCAAGGGTGAGAACCAGGACCTCTTTCCTAACCGCATTTATGAAAGTTGGTTCATTACCCCTATTTACAATGTCTATGTTATTAGAACAGATGTATTCTAAAAGATATTTACCTCTTTCATTGACGTCTGTACTGCCCCATACGGTGTGGTGAGCGTTCGCATCGCAGCTCAGGATCAATTGTTTGTTTTCCTTGTGGCACCAGCTTACGATGTACCTCTTCTGGTGGTTGGGAAGATGTTTCTCCTGGGAAGTATGCTGAGGCCATGATACTTGTGTAGATCAAGAGTACAAAAGATCTATTGATTCGACCACTGAACCATAAAAAATGCTAAATAGCATGAACAAATATAAAGTTTCGTAAAATTATTTCCAAGATTAATTCCAGTCAATAACAATCAACCACTGAATGCGATGCTACTAAAATGTGATTAACAATATGTTGTTTGCTAATTCAATTCATTCAAACATAAATAGAAGACATAATGAAGTTATTACAAAGTGCACTAAAATATTCCAATAAATACGCTAATAGCATTAATAGCTTTCATAAACCGAAATCATCGACTATGCAAGCTTCGTCGATTATATAGTGCCGAAAGAGAATTAGTGAAAACGTGCTTTCATCACATTATCGAAATTTCGTAACAAACATTTCAATTGATACGTACATTAACACAAATTATTTTTGGGCAATGTGAGCAATTTCAATAATATTTTCAACCAAAAATGATGCACATTTCGAATAACCACAGCTAAACCAAATATCAATCAAAATATGGACCTATTGAGTGATGATGATTTTTCAGCTCCAGTTAACTAGATAGTTTTGATAGAATCGCTAAAATAAATTGGAATTGCAACATTATTGATATGACGAATTTGGACAAAATCGAAAATGATATAAATGACTCGATTATTCATAATAAAAACAAGTAATGTGATTTTAGGAATTTTACTTAATAATTGTGATTCGTAACGCGTTTCACTACACCGTATCTTCTTCAGACGAATGAATGTACAGAAAATAAGAATGAGAATATAAATACAAATGTTCTTAAGAAATTAAAAGCTTATTGGGTTGCTCCTTCTTAAGTGTTTATTGATGACAGGTATATCCAATAAATGATGATAATATAATTTTACCAAGTAAAAGCCTTCCAAATTTAAATGTTAAAGAAAGCTGATACCAGTTTTTTGGCTTTGTGGTATTTCAAAATACTACTAAGATGTGCAATTCATACTCAGAATATATGGTTCTACTCAATCTGCTTAAAGAACAGATTGACTCCCCAATTACATACGGTTGAGGACACATATCAACAGTGGACCAGCAAGAAGAGCAACCGAGAAAAGTCAACGCATATGGATCAAAGAGAATATGAAGAACTAGTATAACCGGAAGGACGTTGCAAACAAATATTTGATGGTAATCCAGACAGAATTATTGTTTAGATTGCACCCTGTTGTGTTTGATATTTTAGACCCTGAATCCAGATACGATGTCAAAATTTTAATTCATAAAAAGTTTCAGCAACAACAGAGAAAGTTAAATTCACTTTAATTCAAAATTTCTCCACCCAAAATTTTAACTGATAAATTTTCAGACCATAAATTTTCTGACAGATTCACTAATTTAACTGATACTGATTTTACACAACCACAAAAGATCTATTAGAATAAGGATTCAAACATAATTTACATCCAAAACATACTACAACTTATTTTGAACAGTTAGGCGTAGACTCCGAAATCATTCTGGAAAATTCCAAAGAAAATATTTTATCTAAACATCAAACAGCAAAAATCATCAAAGAAGACTTTTCGAAATTATCACCTCATTGCAATTTCGATTATAAAATAATAAAATTAATTCATGAAAATTGTACCAAGAACGATTTAGTATTCACTAAAGCAGATAAAGGTAACACCGTCATCGCGATTAGTAAAACCTATATATAACTATATAACATCAACTAAGGATCCTACCGCTAAATTCCAGAAAGAGGTTAAAAAGTAATTTCGACAGCGAAATCATTAATTACAGACGAAAAATATAAATTCATTAATTCGAATTCACAATCCCCGAATTATATTCGTTGATAAAACATCATAAACCTAATTACCCTATTAGATCTGTTGTTTCTCATGTAATAGCACCTTCTTTCAATCTTTCAAATTTCTTCAACGACTTGCTGATAAAACATTGCAATTTTAAATCTAAATTTTCGGTCAGAAATTCATACGAACAAATTGTCAATATCAAAGATACCATTATACCACCTAATTCCAAACTCATCTCTTTCGATGTTAAGAATCTATTTCCCAACATTCTAAGTAGATACGTACTACTTAATTGAAGAATTATTAGAAAATAATCATGTCAATACGATCATTAAATCAGATATTCTTTCATATTACAAATTTGTTTAGATCAAAATTATTTCCATTTCAATAACAAATATTATACTAGTGAAGACGGTTTGATTATGGGCAATTCGTTAAGTCCTTTGTTAGCAGAAATATTCATGAATGATTTAGAGAAATTAATTCATAATCATCTACTTTTCAAGAATCATATAAATTCATTACATTCAAAAATTGGATTCACAACTGAAATAGAAAGCAATAACTCAATAAATTTCTTAGACATGTTTTCGCAATTTATCATAAGCCGTCACATACAGATATTATAATACATAAATCGTCCTGTCATCCGTATCAATATCAGCATTCAACAATTTCATTCATAGATTGATTAACATCCCGTTATCACCAGAAAGTTTCAACGAAGATTTAAAATTGATTAAACAAATAGCCAAAATAATGGTTACAATCCAAAACTAATGAATAATATTTTAAATAAAAAACGAAGTAGAATCGCATCGAATGAAGTTTACCTTGTCGATCAATTGAAACAAAAATTCAACACCTTAACCTACGTTGGCATTACAAGTGAGAAACTGAACTCATTCTTGAGTAGCAATAGTTTCAACATAGCATTCCAAGCTAATAATAGTTCAGAGAAATATATAAAAAAGAATAAAACCAAATCAGATAAAAACAATAGATCAGGTGTTTACAGATTGAATTGCAATGACTGTGATAATTTCTACATTGGTAGAACGCATAGAAATTTTAAAATTAGAATATTGAAACATCAACGCAGTTCTTCAATTTAAAAAATTAGATTCAAAATAACGCGAATCATCTTCTAGAAAAAAGTCACTCTTTCGACCCACAGTTTGAAATTTTGCATACATATAATAAATATTGGAAGGTAGATCAATTAACAAGTCGATTTAAGCCCTTTACCTCTATTGAATCTCTTCAGGAAGCAATCTATTCCTTAATTTTATTGGATATACCTGTCATCAATAATAACTTAAGAAGGAGCAACCCAATATGCTTTTAATTACTTAAGAACATTTGCATTTATATTCTCATTCTTATTTTCTGTACATTCATTCGTCCGAAGAAGATACGGTGTAGTGAAACGCGTTACGAATCACAATTATTAAGTAAAATGCCTAAAACACATTACTTGTTTTTATTATTGAAAATGGAATTTCACCAAGTAAAAGCCTCCCAAATTCAAATCGATATTATTTATTGTAACATTTGAATTTGTTCAATAAAATAGCTTTGAAGGAGTATAAAAGTAATTTTTCATTTCATATACAGGAAATCATCCATGGATTCTGTTAGAATGCTGAAAAATCTGAAAATATTCATAACAACTACAACTACAACTACAATCCTTATTTGCGTTAATGATAGCTTATACGTATTTTATAAATATAGATCATATACTATGAAAGTACAAAATTTTGTAACCTCATTTTTGTCGATTTACCTTCCTTTCGTACGTAACCAATGTCAAATACTGCAAATCTCCGCCCCCTATCCATATTAAATACTCAACAGTGTTTCTTCTTCTTTAAACATCCTCTCCTGATGTTTGCTATTTTAAGGTGGAGAATGTGAACTAACCTGGTCGCCAACCTCCAGGTTGGCAACCCTATATTCTTGTATACACTGTTCTGTGCCAGTTTAATGGGATACATTATTTAAAACTTAAACGTCCAGAAACTTTTCTTCGTGTTTGAATTTGAATATTGGTCACTGAAGCTAAACAATTTCTAAGATTCTGTTTCAACTCATCTTTGTCATTATGAGTTTGTCAAATAATAAATCTATGATATAGTCGCAGAGAAAGGGTCTAACGTGGTTGAATCTGGTGAACGACGTGACCATATCACTGGTTTTCTCGTTTCCATCCAATTATCACCGAAAGACTGGTTCAAAAGTTTAGAGACATTTCTTGTCTGTCTTATCGACCACGTTCTCATTTATTATATCGTAGTAGAATTCCCCACAAGAATTTCCGTTAGAATATACGTACGCCAAACATTTTAAAGGGATCGACTTTTGTATTGAACATTCACTTACCGATAGGTATTGACATCGGACCAGTAATGTTCATTTTTGCGATTGAATAATCTGTTACTGCTCACTGTGATCTTGATTCGAAATGTGGATTTTCTCTTGACTTGCCCTGATACCATCGGAAAAATTGTAGTTCTGGCTGTAGTAAACTGAAACTTCCCAATCTCCTCACCTTATAAGGTTCAAACCTATTTTTTTTTTGAGGATTTGCGATACGTTAAATTTTCCTCACTTACATTTTTGCCGATCGTATTGCAGTGGAAATGTGAAAATTCAAGATAAAATCGATTTGTTACCATCCATCTGATTAATGTCGAAATGCCGTCGGGAATTGAACCGATTTACGACAAATTGCCTGAAACTGACGAAATGAGACGTCGAATAAATGGCGAAGAAAATCAGTATTAATAACTTTCGTACGAAAAATCAACTGGGGTAGATTCCGGACGCCCCGGGGTTCCTCTCTGTAAACATAAATAATAAAATCTCCGTTAATTTCTCACAATCATCAGAATCGGGGGATGCTCTGTAACACGCAGGGAGTCTAGAGATTTTGAATGCCCCAATTTTAACGCGATGATCGGCTGTTCTTCTACTAATTTGTTTGTATATTGATGATTAAACCGCTTTCTGTGCCTTATTTCTTCTAATAAAGTATGAATTATCATTATTTATGAGCCTCATCTTTAACTATTATTAAGTATTCAATAAGTCCTTGTGTATAATGTGAATAATAAATGATTCATAGTGTTTTTCATTACCGCATTAGCATTCAGGACGTCGCCAACCAACGAGGGACCGTCCATAAATGTTCTTCTACGAGTAACGTACAATATTCTATAGAGACTTTCATGGTACTTTATAAACCTTCTGATTTACGGAATGAAATTGAAGTCCTTGGCAATAGCAGAAAACTGGTATCGTTACGGTCTCCTCGTGTCACATTCTATTCTTTGTCTCCGTTTTTATTTAAAACATAAAGAAGGAATTCTCTCGTTTCTGGTGTATTTATTCGAATCCCTCCAGAATTACACGAAGTTTCAGCTGCGTATTTCACACTCGACCCAATTTATATGGCTTCTTTTCCGGAAAATAAAAAAGCATATAGCCGGAGCCAAGGGTACCTTCGTCCGAAACCAAATATTCATCTGCACTATTGAAGAGGAGTGGGATGCATCTCATTTTGTGGAATATTAAACGGTTTCTTGATGAGGTACTGTGGACATATTCTAACGTGACTGCCGTAATTCACTTTGGCGGTTTTGGGCCTGTTAGGAGTTCGATAATTAAACGGCGCATAACCGTGATAATGAAATTTCGAGGCAATCGATAGTAAATGTAATTATCTTGGAGGAATGTCACATAGATCAGGAAATAGTTGATTCTAATACGTTAATGGAAACAAGATATATAGCTAGCAAAATATACATTTAATGGAGTTGACGGTATTCGAGTTAATTGTATTTGCACAAAAATTTTTGATGTATGTTATTCAACAATTTCAATTTTCTCATGCATCCAAAAATGTTTGACGTTCAAGTGGCCATCAGAAATTTTGTAGAGAGGAATCCTTCATTAAAATTCGATAGTTGTTGAGTTCAATTATCACAATTGAAACTCATATATTGGATTTCACGTTCATGACCAGAAAAACCACATACAAAATACAGAGGTAATTATAAGTCTTGCAACAGCAAGATATGATCGCTACTTAGTGGAAAAATACTTGATAATTTCGAGTTTTTGGGATTAACATAAGTCGGTTGTTCAAAATGAGGCGGTAATCTTTATTGAGAATTTCTATAGTTTTTTTCTATTTCATTATAAACTTTTGGGAGACTGCCAAATTGTGCGTAATCGAAAATATGGTAGATGATAGCGAGTTTTACAGCATATTAGCCTGTAAACAAAAGATTTGAGCGGTGAGAAAAGAGGGTGGTACGCGGCGTTGCTAGTTGGACCGTCCACTGATGACAGTTTTCCTCTAGCGAGAACAGTAACCTGTCGCCTTTGAGCGAGAGGTTGGAGATCACGAGTAGTCTCCGGGTGGTCTATGAGGCGTTCTGCTCTCTTTTGAGCACTATCCAATTGATGTATTGAATGTTTGGGTATAAATCCCCAAACATGGGAACAGTATTCCAAACCATGTGGTACCTATACTTTTTATGAGCACCTCAGCTGTGAAGTACTACTGAAAATAAAACCTGAGTTCAGCAGAATCCTGGTGATTAGGTTTTCTACTTTTTGGAGCCAGACAAATACATCACGCTATAGCAATCTGGACTCATAAACTCCTGTTTCATATGTTTTTTGGGAGATCAGACTATTTTCTGAATTCTCTTCGTTCAACGTGTTACCATTAAAATATTTTTTCCGGACTACTACAAGATCACCGTCTTGAACTTCACTATACAGGGTTTCTACTATAAAAGGTGCCTAACTTCAGTAGGTGATAGTACAAGTCATTTGCATAAAAAAAGTCACATAACATTTCTTCGAAAAGTTGATAATCGATAATCGAGTAATTTAACACTTCTTGATTTCACGAAATTTTTTGCTTCTCTCTATAAAAACAAGAATATCTCTGTTATTCTTATAGCTACATCGAATCTGACCATACCATCGAAAAGAGCATTTTATTTGCTATAAGATAGGTGAGTACTAATGGTAAAAAAATTTTGTATACCGGTTGTTGTAAAAGGCTGAATGAAAAAATTGTGAAATGAACATAGTTTTCTTGTTAGCTGTACTACTGAAAACTGATCGATAAGTAGCCGTTTTTTTCTAGGAAAAACTGTTACATTCATCTGGCTTTTAAACGGTATATCAACTTTTGAGCTTACCATTTCTTTACCAGCAATATCATGGGTAAGAGTAAGAATATTAAATTCTCTTATCCTTCGATCACAAATGAGCTAGTTTCACCGGAGCGTCTAGACAATTCCACAAATGACTTTTCAATATTAACAAGCGATAAATAACATATCTGGATATTGAATGTTCAAGAAACTAGGAATAATTAATTTTTCTCGGATTAGAAGAAGAAAATTAGAAAAAAGAATCGTAAAAGAATAAATTACAGAACGCTTGTATTACTTGATTCTAAAAAAAATAAAAATATTAAGAATTTTACGGGAACTGTAATTCAATCGATTAATGAATTGAAGCTTATATTTTCCCCTTCTTATCACTGGGCCGGTGAGATAGCCACCCAGAAGCCCTGACCTTTCGCCGCTTGATTTTTATGTGTGGGGCTCATTAAAGTCTAATGTTTATAGAATATAATACTCGAGAAGTATTAATTGAAAGAATTCGAATCTGTTGCAACGAAATGAGTCAAAAAAACATTGAATTTCAAAGAGTAGTAGATAGTTTAAAAAAAAAGATGTGTTAACTGCATTCAAGAAAGAGGTAGACATTTTGAACACCTATTATAGTTTTTGAATCTCTTTCGTGAAAATATGATTCATTAATTTTTTAGTTCCTGTTCATGTTTCATTGAGAAAAATGAGATATTTGCGTTTTCGAATTCAATGTTCTCTCTTCTACTCTTACCCATCATATTGCTAGAAAAAATAGTTAGCTCAAAAGTTGATATACTATTTAAAAGCCAGTTAAATGTAGTAGGTTTTACAAAAAAAAAAAGAGCTACTTATCGATCAGTTTTCATTGGTACAGCTAACAAGAAAGTACCACTAATTTAGTTCATTTCACGATTTTTTCATTCAGCCTTTTATAACACCCAGTATTCAAAATGTTCTCACCATAAGTACTTACCTATCTTAAAGCTAATTCTATGCTGTTTCAGATGGTATGGTCAGATTTGATGAAGCAGTAGGAGTATCAGAGATATTCTTGTTTTATAGAAAAAAAAAATTTCGTAAAACAAGTATTAAATATATATATATATATATATATATATATATATATATATATATATATATATATATATATATATATATATATATATATATATATATATATATAAAAATTTATATACCGGGTATTATAAGTTGATAATTATCGAGTTATTTAACATCTTGTTTTTACGAAATTTTGCTTCTATATATAACAAGAATATCTCTGATATCTATATATATATATATATATATATATATATATATATATATATATATATATATATATATATATATATATATATATATATATATATATAGTACTCACCTATCTTATAGCAAATACAATGCTCTTTTCGATAGTATGGTCAGATTTGATGTAGCTGTAAGAGTAACAGAGAGAGCAGAAAATTTTGTAAAATCAAGGAGTGTTGAATTATTCGATAATTATTATCTTTTCGAAAAAATGGTATAGAACATTTTTTGTTGCAAATGACTTGTACTATCACCTACTGAAGCTTGGCTGCTTTTATAGTAGACACCCTGTATAGGCCAAACCAAAAGATGCATCGAGAAGAGAGTTGAAGAACATAAAAAATCTGTTCTCCAAAATAAAAATTCTACGGGTTTTTCGGACCACTGCATCAATAAAAATCATTTCATAGATTTCGAGAAGTGATAAACGAATCATTTATTCATTATGTTTCAAGTGTTTTCAAGTGTTAAGCGAGAATTCCATACTTCACAGACTTTTTCCTCGAATGATTCATTCAGTCAAAATCAATCCCAAGCAGTCACTCTCCTAAGCAGCTACTGAGCTCGACACTCCATGACAAAAAACAAAAAGTAAGTGCCAGCAAAATGTAATTATCACCAAAGCAGTGATTATGTTACGTTCATGAATTTATTGTATAACCCGTCAACGGATAGATGACTAAATGTTACATTTTCGGTTAAGTGGAGTCTGATAGTCCCCATAAAAAATTAAACTGCGTTGGTGTCAATAATAGGTTCTTGTCGGTAATTTTTTTTTGTTCTGGAAATAAGTTTATAATATTTTTTATTAATACTTTATTAGTCCTCGGTTACTCGACCCCTCTTTTCAAACGTATTTACTCGCGTGGTCTACGATTGTAGACCATTTTCATTCTGAATAAAAATCAATATCATCCATTTTAATACGTATTAGAAATGAAATAGTTTCTTTGATCATTTGTGATTGAAGTTGTTTCAGTTCTGATGGAAAATATTGGATTGAAAAAAAAACAAAAAGTCCCAGAACGAATCCTTTATTTGCCATAAGTCAATATATTTTCCATTTACTCAAAACTACATGAACGTGGAAAAACATGCAGTATAAAACTGAAAAGAACAGATAACAAGCTAATGAAAAAATTTTTGCAAGCTGAAAAACTACCAATTTTTTTCCTTTTATGTCCCCCTGAAAAGAGTCAATTTTGTTCACCTACACATATCGCACATATTTTCTTCATATGATTTTAACAAGCATGCATTTCGCACAATATTTTCGTGACGATTTATTTTCACACTAATGCCTAATAGATGTCGAGCACGGCGCCTCATTTCTACAGGTAATTTATTCTGTTGTTGCCCTAAACTTTTTGGGGTTTTATGAGTTCTCAAGCACATTTTTCCGGGAATAAATACGGAATACTTGTTGTACTGGGCGATTAGTTTTGAATACGCAAAATGTGTTTATGCCTGCAATATTCAGTAAGTCGTAGAATACAACCATAGGCCACCGACGGGTATTTCTAGCAACATTGTAAATGTTGCAAAGCTGATCAACTAAATCAACACCAATTTTCGTTTTGTTATAGTCTGTAATGATACCTGGTTTCTTGTCATCTCCTGTCTCAGCATCTTTTGAATTGCAGTGATGCATTGACGATAACAATAGCACTGATTTGTTTTTCTTAGGGCAATATGAAACAAGGGTGTCTCACGCTATTATGTGAATGTATTCGAATTTGGAGGCTCGGTAAAGTTTTTCTCCATTTTGTTATTTTATCTTTTTCTACGTAATAAGCCGACGAATGGCTTAAACTGGAATCATTTTCTTCATCGGAAAGTTCTTCATCCTCTATTACATCCTGCTCTGAATCTGTGTCATGGTTCTCTCCTCAATAACATCTTCTTCTGCATTATCGTCTTCCTCATTGTCGTTTTCATCAGAAGAATTTTTAAAACCACTAGTAAGTTCATTTACCACTGTAACCAGATTTCAGGATCTTTGCTGGACTGTACACGTCGTCTTTTGGATTCAGACATACTCGTTTCTTTTCAAGGTACCAAGAAATCGAATTCGAACCGAACTGACCCGAAACACAAAATTGAAGAAAGCTCGCGTGGTCTACTATCGTAGACCAGTCATATTCAGTAACAAATATCTTCAAGAACCAATCGCTAACACTGTCGAAAAGATACTTATTCACTAAATACTTCAGTTTTCTACAGCTACTGACGAGTAGAAGGCGCGCGCAATAAAAATAGTTTATAGTTTATATCATTTCAAATGGCCACTCATCGCCCACTTGATCAATTTTTTTCGCAATCGTATGTCCTACATACTACATGATTTCGTATGAGGAAGAAGATTACTTGTCATACACTTCTGTGGTACTGCTGGCTATTATATTATATCCTCAAAAATTTATATCCACTTCGTTGAAGAATACGTAGATTTCCAATGATTTCAGTGTGGAAAATAACGATAAAAAATAAAATAACTTAGTACCAAATACAACCAGACATAAAATAGGAAATTGTACAATTTTTTATCAATATCAATCAATTACAATCGTAATAAATTGCTTTTGAGTTCTGATTCCAGCGCAACAACACAACGGATGCAGTTTCTATGCTCATAGAGCATCTGACGTCAAATATTTCCTTTAATTTTATTTGGTAGGAGAGAGTGAGATGTACTGGGTGGCCATTTGAAATGATACAAACTATACCAACGAATGTCATTCAAAATGGCGTGTTCTACGATAGTAGACCACTCGAGTAATGGAGGGTATAATAATTAATGTTTTGATCACTACTGTTTAAACCACAAAAAACTACTAATCATTTCCACAAAGTGGAACATATTTCGACTTATTAATATTGAAAAAATTTGTTTCAACTATTTTCACTTAGACTATTCAGAATTTTCCGTTGCTTTATAGGCACAAGGTATACACAACATGTTCTAAACATACTGATGCATCACAAGAAGGCCAAGAATATTTTGTTTTTATGTCAACTCACGCACTTACATTCGCCGATCATCCGATATCATTTCATGGATTTTATCGACGATTTCCGGCATGGTCATTTATTTTGGGCGACTTGAACGTTCGGCGTCGCTCGACCACAAAGGAACTCAGTAAACCACTTCCTAACCATTGAAATTGATGGTGCCGAGTCCCCGTTGTATTTTTCAAGTATTTTCTCCGTTTCAGTGATGTTTTTTTTCACGTAAAAAGTAATGCATCATCAGCACATCAAATTCTTTTTTTTTTCCATTTTCGTGAAATGCACGAGGTTGTCTGATTTGAACGGCTATCACACACCAACTGCACGACATTGCTTGCTCAAAATTAGAAATTTCGCACACTGATAGATTACTGTTAACGGCAGCACTGTTGCGTTTGAAGTAACTGCGCGGGAAAATCAAAAAGTCACTGATTTATCAAACCGCGCTCATATCATTAGTATTATTGTACTGTATGGTCACCTCTGTATACCACGCCCACAAATAGGATTGAAAGAATACAGAGAAAATTTGTGGAACTATTGTTTTTCCGAAGCAGAATTGTTCTGACGCCAAAATCAATGAGCACCACCTAGCCATTTATCCCTGTCACTTCTTTGTAGATCCTATTCTAATATCTTGTTTGCCTTCAGAGTAATAGTCTCATTCATACATTGCTCAGACATCTTAGAACTTCTTTCTGCCCACGTCCCACCAAGATCTATTAGATATAACATCATTTTAAATACTGACTCCTATCGCACAAACTATGGTCGTCAGTCTACGTTTTTAAGAATCTATCAGAAATATTTCCATGAAGAGGCAGGAATTTCGAGCGTTATCTCATTTATTTCAAACAAAGTACACCGAATTATATTCGGTCCGTGATGCCCGAAATGGGCAGATTCTATTAATCCGCGTTGAGCAGCCACATACTTGGTTTCGTTCTCGAGACCGAAGAAAATACATTAAATAGACTAGATGGCAAATTGAGTTGGAGAAACGGAAAATTCCCTCCAGGAAATGGAATTTTCCGGAATAGTTTTTGCGGTAATGAGTTACAAGATTTCGTGGAGTCCTATTTTCATTAATTTAGCGTAAACTACTGGAAAATCTCTTGCAGGACTGTAACTATACCAGAATTGATGCCGGATGTAATTGGAAATGTGGTAAATCAAGGACTGAAATATACTTGATTCCTAATGTTTCCTATGTATCGACACAATTATACAGATAGGTGGATTTAATTCGGAAAATTCCGAAATCACTAAACTTCTTTCCGTTGGGTCAATGTTAAATGTTAAAAGTAAAAAAAATTCTTGATTTAGTAGAAAATTTCTGATTTCTCATTGAATCATGTTAGTTTATTCATTATACTATTTCGCACTTGCACCGAATTAAAGAAGTAAGATCGCTTTGAATGCGAAACAATGTAATCGTTCTTGAAATTGCCAAGTGATCCACTACAGGATTCAGTGACAAAATTCATCATCAGAAATATTGTACACAGAAACGTAAGACATCAGAAAGCAATCAAAACTTACCTCATTTCTTTATATTGTAACGATATCCAATCGTCCCTGAAATTACAAAGAAATCATGTGTTGCTGTTTCGGGAAGATTCTCGAACAAAGATCTGGAACAGAGCCAAAGTTATGCAAATATTCTAGAACAATTCGGACTTGCATACAGAGTGTCTACTATAAAAGGTGCCAAAACTTCAGTAGGTGATAGAACAAATCATTTGCAACAGAAAATGTTCCATAAAATTTTTTCCAAAAGTTGATAATTATCGAGTTATTTAACACTTCTTGTTTTACGAAATTTTTTGCTTCTCTCTATAAAAACAAGAATATCTCTGATACTCCTACAGCTTCATCAAATCTGACCATACCATCGGAAACAGCATTGAATTAGCTAAAGGATAGGTAAGTACTTATGGTGAGAACATTCTGAATACTGGGTGTTATAAAAGGCTAAATGAAAAAATTGTGAAATGAACAAAATAACTGATATTTTCTTGTTAGCTGTACCACTGAAAACTGATAAATTAGTAGCCCTTTTTTTTTGGAAAAATTACAACATTGATCTGGCTATTGGACGGTATATCAACTTTTAAGCTTACTATTTTTCTACCAGCAATATCATGGGTAAGACTAAGAGTAAGAACATTAAATTCTCTTATCTTTCGATCACAAATGACTTTTCAATAATAATAAGCGATAAATAAATAACATATCTGGATCTAAAATTTTTAAGAAACTAGGAATAATTAATTTTTCTCGGATTAGAAGAAGAAAATTAGAAAAAAGAATCGTAAAAGAATAAATCACAGAAGGCTTGTAATACTTGATTTTAAAACAAATAAAATATTTAGAATTTGACAGGAACTGTTATATATATATATATATATATATATATATATATATATATATATATATATATATATATATATATATATATATATATATATATATATATATATATATATATATATATATATATATATATATATATATATATATATATATATATATATATATATATATATATATATATATATATATATATATATATATATATATATATATATATATATATATATAATTTGACAGGAACTGTTATAATATATATATATATATATATATATATATTTGAAAAGAGAGGATTTACAAAAATTTTAATAATTGTATTTACAATAAATGCTTATATCTATAATTTTGATGTGTGTCAGAAAAAACACAAGTGTGAACTCAGGAAATGTAACAGGGGAACCATACTATCTTGTATATGATTAAATAAACGAGTGAAAAAACCTGAGGAAAAAACTCGTTTTCCGGTCGCTATTGCACTAGCAATAGCTTGTCTGTTTATGTTGAGTTAGTGTCGTGTTTACTAAAGAGTACCAAAGATTTATCTGCTAAGCCGCTTCATTCTCTCTTGCATTCCATGATTTCCAAACGAAGACAAGGGTGGAAGGAACGGGTTTGGGACAGGAATCTGTAACAATGAAAAAAAAATCCAGCAGAAAAATATTTCAACAATCATACTTCTCATATGTCTAAGAAAAGATTTTACATAGCAAGCAAGGTCATAAAAAGGACTAAAGAGATAATAAAAAATACAAAACCTGCGGTATTTCCTCAAATTCCCTCTTCGTTTGACCGAGAGAGCCCCGATGGCTAGGTTCAGTCTTCCAAGTGATGCCGATTATGAGCTATAGATGTCTTAGAATCTTTCTAACAGATTCATTGCCATCACTTTATTCTATTTGTGGATAATTTTTGAATCATGTAATGTAATTTGTGAGTTGTTCTTCAAATCTTGATTTGAAAAACCTCTGCATTCATTCTATTCAATTGTATATACACACAACCAAATTTATTTGGAATCACTCGGTATTTCACATTATTTATTGTTTTTAACCATGGACGTTTGACTACTCGTAAAGAATGAAGTTTTTTGTTGTAAAAATACTGTATAGTATGATAAGAAGTGTTGAACTATAACCACATGTTCGGGATATTGTACTTAGTCTTCACTGAGATTTGAAACTTTGAATTTCAAAATTTAAAGGAGCCTATAATCATAACTGAAAATGCCTTACGTTGGATTGTCCAATGCGCAGAGTGGTCGAATAATTGCTCTCGTTGAACAAGGGGTGACACAGAGGGATATAGCGGCCACAAAGGAGTTTAACAGATGGGGTGATTCAAAAAACCTACGCCTGATACGTGAAGCTACAATCTCTGCAAAATAGGTCTAGAAGAAGTCGTAGAAAGATCACTTCTGAATAACAAGACTGCTTTTTGTGCCAAATTGCAAGAAGAGACCCTAGTGCGTCGCAACCCATACTCCAAAGACGATTTCTGGAAGAAACAGGCGTCGGTGTGTCAGTCGAAACGATACGTCAAAGACTTCGTTCGAGAGGTTTATACAGCAGAAGGCCCTTGAGAGTTCCAGAACTAATCAGACAACAAAAAATTAACAGACTTATTGTGTATCGAGCATCAAAATTCGAATATTGAGAATTGGCGCAATGTTCTTTTTTCGGATGAGACCAGAGTTGTTGTTCTATCAGATGACCGCCGGATCCGGGTTTCAAGGGGTCGTGGAAGACAAGCTAGACTCCGAGCAGCAAGACAAATTCCGAAATACCAAGGGAACAGTGTGATGTTCTGGGGTGACATTATGCTGGGAGGTAAAACAGATTTGATTCCAGTTCCTGCTAGTATTACGCCTAGAAATTACGTGGATCTAGTGCTGGAGCCCATAGTGAGACTCTAGAGAGGTGCCACGGTGAGAATTTCATTTTTATGCAAGATAATGGTCCTCCGCATACCGGCAAACGCGCGACTTTATCTTGAAACAGAGGGAATCGCTATTTTGGGCTGGCCAGCTTGTTCTCCTGACCTAAATCCTATTGAACATTTATGGTATAATCTCAAAAGGAAAATTAGGTCGCGCCAGGATAATCCAAGAACCCCACAACAGCCCATTCAAGCCGACAAAGAAGAGTGGCAGAATTGATATTCTCCTCCTCAGAGGAGGTTGTAAACCTAATCCAAAGCATGCCCAGACTGATTCGGGCTTGTATCGCGGCAAGATGAGTTAATACAAGCTTCTGAGTTCGAGAAAAATTACCTACTCCGTGAGAGAACAATTTTAATTTTTCTTACTACATGCGGAAAGGGTCTCTTAATTTCTTTTATTTGTTTCTTTCTTAAAATAAACCTTAATTTATTTCTGTTTTCAATTGAAATATCTCAAGTAGGATCAATTATATCAATCCTTCGAAATGTCCGAAATCCTTGAGGTAATATTCAAAATATCGGCAGATGCCATATAAATTTGGTTGTGTGTATTACAGACTGTTCTTAATTTTTTTTCCTTGTAGCTAAACATATCTGATCCTGTGCGCTTTCTAAATATTTCCTTCTGTAAAAATTGTTCAATTTCTTAGATCGTTTCACAAAGATTTCAATCTTTTATATTTTGAAATATCGATATCGTGTCTCACGTTTACTGTTGCTTTTAGGATTGAATACATTTTCCATGAAGTTGCAGATTTCCATTTAGGAATAAATCACCAGAAAATGCAAGTAAATTATTATCAGATAGAGTTCGTTTTCTTTTGTTATTGCCATCCTCTGAGAACTGCATAAAACATCTCGTATTTATATGTTGAGGTTCTCGATTATATTATTTGCATAATTGGTAATTCCAGGTGGAATATTTTTAATTTCTGTATCTAATGCACCCGATTCTTCATTCATAATCTTATTTAAACAATAATTTTTCTAAAATAATTATTATGATGTTAACATTTACATCTGACACTCACGCTGTTCTGGAAATCATGGCAATCGATAATGTTTAATATGAAATATTCATTCCGTAAATAGTTATCGAAGAAAAATACATGAAAAACACATAAGAGTCAAGTTTTTTGGCATAAATATTCGATCTCAAGCGTGAGAAAGTTTAGGATCTTTAATTAAAATAATTTCAGAATTCTAACATTCAGTGATGATTGTGGAGAAATATCTGTTTTATTCTATGCGTTAAATAATACTGTTTATGTGTGAGACTGGAATATTACTATTTAATGCAAGTTGTTTAATGATACTGATATTCGTATTTAGAGTCAGTTGTCGATAGGTCGAAAAGGCTCTATGAATCATTGAATCAAAAGCGGCAAATTTAAGTGAAATGTGGTTGAAGAAATCCATTGTTGTGCTAACTTATTATTCATTATATATTCTTCAAGATTGTTCCTCAAAATATCTAATAAAAGGCTGAGTAGATGGGGAGTGAGACATGAATGGCCCTTAATTTTGTTTGACCAATTTTGTGAAAACAGGTCTCTAAAAGATTACAAAATTCATCTATAATATATCGTGAAATGTTATTTCGGTTAAAGATTTTTTATAAGAGGAGACATTCATCTGTTGAGATGTACATATTTTCATATCGAAAAAAAATTTCAATTCAAACTTAAAATCGTTAAGTGTCGAAAGTTTACCTATCTAGGTCTACAGAATTTAAAATGGTGTGTTGCGGAAGTGGGTGAGTTTCATGAACTTGTGGTTTAATCAGCTTCCTAATTCACATGCAGGTGTGTTTATGTAGGATACAACTAGCCTAACGGGATTTTCCACTTTGTGTAGTTTGATTAAACCATATATTTTTGATGCTTGAGTGTTCATTGGAATGAGTATTTTCTTGTCTCTTTCTGAATGTGCTTGAATTCGATGATTCCAATTCTCGTTTGATTTATTTAATGGATTGTTTTATTGGTTCCCTTGAGATTTCTTCTACGTCCAAAGCATCGATGATGTCTTGCATTTTTTCTCAGTAAACTATACTATCTCCATCTCTCTTTCTTAAGGATTAGATTTTCATCCAGTAATGTGGTTGATAAGGATTTTATTGTTTCAGTGTGATTTTGTTCAGTGAGTGTTATATTGCATGTAATAATAACTTCATTGATTCTATTTTTGTGAATAACTGTATTATGTAAAATACACCCCCCACAAAAATTGTCGTATCACTCTACTTTTACGACAATACTATATAAACTTTTAGGTTGGTCATTCAAGAGTCGCTTGGTAACTTTCAGAAGTGTAAAATAGGAAGATATCATTCAAAAGAGATGAGTTTATGATGAAAAATATCAACAATTTTCTAGTTAATGAAAAAATTGGAAAATTCTACCATCTTCAAACATTCGGGAAGAGTATACGTCTCGGAAGCCCCTCAAACAAATGTTTTATGTACTCTTCAGTCACTGAGTTTCAAATTTCAGGAAGCAGATTTTCCAATTGTTGGAGTGTTCTACAAGGCATCCTACGTTGCTGAATTTGCCACCCCATAGTGTCCCAAACATGTTTTGTGGGATTCAAATCGGTACTTCTGGCTGGCCATCTTAAAATATCAATTTCGGCATTTTGCAGAAATTCTGTAACTACTCTAGCTGCGAGGCCGAACATTATCATGCATATGAATGAAGTTTTCGCCAATCAATGGGCCAAAGGGTACAACATGGGGTTCAAGGATATCTGCGTTGTATTTGGCCGCTGTCATTCTTCCATTATTCAATAGGACTAACTCAGTTCGACCATGAAACATTACTGAGCCCCCTCCGAAGTTTTCGGTTTGCCGAATATTGCATTGCTAATACCGTTCCCAGGTCGTC
Organism: Cryptolaemus montrouzieri; assembly: GCA_013387265.2. Classification (NCBI taxonomy): domain Eukaryota; kingdom Metazoa; phylum Arthropoda; class Insecta; order Coleoptera; family Coccinellidae; genus Cryptolaemus; species Cryptolaemus montrouzieri. The sequence continues at coordinate 27,747,202 of JABFTP020000144.1, read as the reverse complement.
TGTATACGGGCATGTGTCTATTATTTAATAGTAGACAGAACCTGGACTCGTCGGAAAAGAGAACATTCGACCATTCTGGAATACCCAAATTTGCATGTTCCCTCGCAAACTGAAGTCTTGCAACTCGCTGCCCTGTGGTGAGACGCGCGCCGGTAGAACCCACCCTTGGTCTGATATCGTCTTTTCTGAGCCTGTTCCTAACAGTTTGCAATGAAATATGAACATTTCTGAAAAGTGCAAGTTCATTTTGTAGCATCCTAGCCATGCAGTGCCGAACTCTTAGTGCAGTTAAACAAAGCCAACGATCATCAACTGGTGTTGTTATCCGATTTCTTCCCTGGCCGGCCCTTCTTCCATATTCCCCGATTAATTGCTCTTGAAGTGTTACAATTCTTACAGTACAATAAATTCAAAGATTCGAAAATCAACAAGAAACACAGAAAACTTGCATCAATTTAGCGTGAAAACTGAAGAGAAATTGAATGAATACTGATAGTCAAATAAACTCATTCTTGTTTCAGACGTGTTTGAGATCATATGGAAACAAATGTTACTACATAGATAATATTTCTTTCCCCTCATATGTCCAAAAACATATGTTGACAAAGAAACTGCGATCGAGCTGCTTAATCGATTGTGGAATTCAGAATACCAGGTGATGCGACCATTTCTGTGGTATGTGTATTTTTGTCTAGTTGGGCGTTCAGTTCATCTTGAACTCCAATTAATTTCTTATTAAGTGTTACTTTATTATTATAAGGAGTGAATATAGGTTAGGTTAGATCAGATATCAGCAGGGCGATATGATTTCTCCTGAACTGATTTACAGACTCAATAATGCCAATGGATTCTTTCAACCACATTACTCATAAATTAGCCGCTTGTAATTCAATGATTCATAGAGCCTCTTTCATTCCCTCATAGCTGATTTCAATACGGTGATCAATATCATTAAGAAAATTGCATCAAAGAGTAATATTCGACTCTCCCAATTAATTACTCGATTACTATATCCTATTATAGAAAAACCAGAAAATAAATATGCATGTCTAACCTACATTAGCCCCCTCCCTAATAACATCAGCAATTATCTTTCCAAATTCAGTTTAACAACTTCCTTCTCCAGTGGTCTCCAGGAGAAAGTTACTATTTAATGCCAAACAAAGAAACTAAGATATTTGAACAGTCAGGAATATACAGAATTGATTGCAATGAATGCCCAATAGCTCACGTAGGACAATAGGCCGAAAGGACACCGCTCGTTTTCCACTAGACAGTGGTTTCGGTTAATGTTTCTCATTTTTTCATATTTCATGCTAGGAATCTTCCTCCTCAAAGTTCCGTTGAGAAAAGTGTACGGAATGTCTAGTTCAAGAGATACAGGGTGTCAAAGTTAGTTAGAAATCCCATTTGGTGTGTTTTCGCCACTTACTTATTCAACACTCGAGGATTCTTAAAAAAAGTCCTATATGTTGTTGCGAGGCCACTTATTTCATTGATTGTCCTGTTGACGCGATACGTAGCCATACCCTGCAGACGGGCGGCATGATAATTCGGTCTGTATCATGCTGTCTTTGGTAGAAGAGAGGAAATGCACCGTTAGTTCGTTCCTTCTATTATTATTAATGGTGACTCATAAAACCAACTTGTTAAGTAAGGAACTCTGCTTTTCAAATATCCTCTTCAATCATAAATAGTTTTACTGAATTTTTATTTATACATCTATCAATCATTTTTATGTATGATTTACATGATTCTTAGACTGTTCTCTGGTTCTCTTGAAAGTTTTAGGGATAATTAGTTTCTTCAAATATTTTTGAAAATTCAATATCCTTCACATTGATTATATTCTTTATATTGTTTCGAGATGTGCAATTTCTTATTTTTTTTATGAATCCTTTTTCATTCTAAAAGCCTGGAAAAGATTTTAAATAAATCGAAACGTCAACGATTAACTGATCTGGTTTTAGTCATTCGACCTGATATCCACTCATTCAACTCTTGCACCCAATCAGAAAACCAAAAACAATTCACATTGCTTCAGTACTTGACGAAACGGAATTTTCTTAATGTATGGAGGCAAAAGGCGTTACAGATCAGACCATCGTTCTATAAGTTTGCCAAGTATTCTATTTCACTACGAAAAGAAAGTTCTGTGACAGAATTACGATAAAGAAACCTTTCGACATATTTCCATAAGAAAAATGAAAAACCAGAAAGTAATCAAAACTTACCTTATTTCTTGAAATCAGAAAATACGGAATTATATACTGTTATGCCAAAAGTGCCCGGATTCCATTTATTTGTGTTAAGCAGAAGAAATCTTTCGCGAGTCTGAATAAAATACACCTAATAGACTAGATGGGAAATTGAGTTGGGAAAACGAAAAATCCTCTGCAGCAAACGGAATTTGCCGGAATAGTTTTTGTGAGAAATACGATTTTCTGCGAATCTTATTTTCATTAATTTAGCACGAACTACTTGAGATCTCGCTAGAATTACGCCATACTTGAATATGAGCATAGATGAAAATGTGAAAAACCAAGCAGTCAATTTACGTAATTTCTACTACTTCGTATTGGATCCATCGCGATTATTTGTAGTAGCTGGGTAGTAATTAATTCAAATTAATTTCGGAGAAATCTGAGACATCAACTTCGTTCAGGTGATCTTAGACGCTGTTGGTTTCTGATTTTTTAGAAATTGTTAAGGACAAGAATCCAACAATTTCAATAAAACTCAAAAGAAATCCTGGTATTTTACATTCTAAAAAATGATCAGTGCATCGATCAATTCGATAATAATTTATAATAAATAGAGATAAGCTTCCTTTCCTTGCATTCCATCCAAACGAACAAAAATTATCGCCACTATTCATGAAGAATCCTATTTTAACTGTCTACATTGAAACATGGTATCGTATCTGAAATTCCTTTTTTTCGAACAAAGAAAAAGAATTTTAATTTATAACCATGGCGTTCAATTTAAACCTCAAAAGATGTTCATATATATATATATATATATATATATATATATATATATATATATATATATATATATATATATATATATATATATCGTTACAGGATGCTATTGCTACGATTACTGAAAAAATTTATTAGAGCTTTCAATGATAATAAAGTTTCCTTATGCATTTTAATCGATTTAGCAAAGTCATTCGATACTGTGGATCATAGTGTCTTATTGAGTCTATTGAAGAGGTTAGGTTTCGAGGCGATCGGGCTGAGGTTGATGCGCAGTTATCTAACAGATAGGAAACAGATGGTGAGGTTGGAGAGAAATGTTTTCAGTGGGATGTGCGATGTTGAGTGTGGGGTTAGATATACAATAATATAATATACGATACAATAATTTTTTTATTCAGGCGAGAACTGGAAAGAGCTCAAATCAACTGTCCAGGTTGATTTAATGATAATTAAAAGTTGGTTAACTGATCATGAGTTCAACATTGATTTCAGCACAGTCTTCAGACGCTGACTGTGTTCTGAACGAATTATACATTAGTTATTATTATTATCGTGGACTTATGCACTATCTCAGCTGTTAGCTGGATATAATTTACCTTTCCCAGATTCAGCAATCAAAGGGAATAGGCTCGATTACAATATACTTGACATAAATTTCCTAACTATCCTGCATGTATTAAGAATTACAGCTTTTTTTATTTCTTATTTCATTATTCGTTATTATTATTATTATTATATTGGCAACATTTTGGACTAGACTTATGGATTGGAACTACGTTAGAAAGTTTCCAAAGAGTAGGAAATCGCCACTTAGACACACAGAGATTGAAAATATAATGCAGCGGTGCAACAAAGCTGTAACTGCAATCAAACACCCACATAATCGTTTCATCTAACTGGTCGCGTAGGAACCAAATGAGTACAAGCAATTTCCGTCATGTTGGCTGTACCCTTTCTTTGTTTTCGAATAGTTTTTCTATAAATGTTTCGGAACTGATAAGTTTTTCTATTGAATCCTCCCTTTGTGTCCATCTATTTACCAAATCATAACTTCATGTGAATTCATTATCCCTCTGAGAAATAAACTCGAATTTTCCGTAACTCATAAGCGACTATGTTGGTTGGTACCGAAATGTTTGGAGATATCATTAACGATTCTTTTTCATTGAAGAAGGTATCAGTTTCATTTTATTCGTTCCTCTAATTATCGCTCTCTACTCAACCAACAGCTTTCAATTCTTGAAGTTAACCTAATCATGTTAGCATCTAGAAACAAATCCTTCGTCTGAATTCGATGAAATGTGGTCGCAGGTGACCACACAACCAGGTGATTAAATTTGACGTAAACACGGTCCTTCCAAGATTAATATCAGAGTAGAATAGAATTCTACTTGGTCAGAGAACTCAACCACTTGATCAAAGATATAATTTGATGGAAATTAGTATTATGGAACATTGCGCCACCGACCACAATTTCTAATTGATATATGCAGCGAATTGAGTATCGGTTTCATTCCAAAACTAATTACGAAATACACATACTATTTAGTCCGATCGTCCGAACGCAAATAATGAATTCTAATCGAGAACGTTACTGCGATAAATCATTACGCGAAATAACCGGTAGAACCGGTTTCCATTGGATATCATAAACGGAAAATGTGGCGCGGTTTTAAGTTTCCACTCAGAAGGCAATTAATGTCGGAATTTATAACCTGTATGTTCCTGATCCCCGCGCATCCCCGAAAAGCATGTAAATCACGTAATTTCAATCGGCGCAAAAACCATTCCGACGTGCCGTTCCGATATTATGACGGAAGAGCCCTGGAACGGATTACGCAAATTCGGTGTGTAGGCGATCGTAGTTGACTGATCCGTATCTGCGGAGGGAAGCGTATCAGAACGTTGTTGGGGGAATCTAAAAGGAATTCATGATGTTGACTGGCAGGCAATATGCATGAGGGTTTTTTTCGGTATAGAGTACATTATTGTTTGATCGAACGCGTGTTTCAATAATTGTGTTAGCTTCATCGAGATAAGATACCGACTATAAACTTGCACTACCTAAGCAACTTCTGTCATTTCATTGAAGGTATTCGAGAAAAGGATTCTTCCTGGTTTGACCCTCGGCCGAGAAATCTTTCTACACAAACGATTTCACGAATCAAGCTTAAATTTGAGCATCTTTTCCAAAGATTCTTCAAATGCTCTACACTCAAATATGAAGCAAATTTATGATAATCATGGGCCATGCTGTTGAATATTTTCAATATAAATTCCCATCGAATATTTTTCTCCCTAAATGTAGAAATTGTGGTGGAACTTGGTTGGTTGATCAAATAAGATTGCATTTACACGAAATACACGGAGGTACAGGTAGTGTATTTGTATTTCGTCTTGAATCTCCAGAATTTGCCACTACAGCCATTCAGACATTGCGTTTCTCCGTTGTATTCATGGCTTAGGTTATCTCTTCAACAAGGTTTGAAATACCATCTATCAGATCTCTCCCGCTTAGCTCTTTCATTTTTTTTTGTCCCCTTAAATTTTCCTGTCTTTTCCAAACTGCAGCTTTGTATTCGTTTGCAATGTGAAAGGGTGTTTCTTCGTCTTCGTTCCGTAGTCTACATATAGGTTCTATACGATAAATGCCTATTGTTTTCTTAGCCTCCCATGTCGAGTTATTAGGATAAGTTATCCCTGCTCAGTGAAGTTTTTGCTCGGTTTTCCACCAGGTGTTTGGTTCATCTGCGCCGCGGGATAAGAAACCACCCGTCAGCGTTTAGCTTTCCTATCCAGGTGTTGATCGTGTCCTTAGTTATACCGAGAGCTAGTTCCGGGCAAATAAATCTCGTCTTGGCGGTTTCTCTGGCAAAAGAATTCACCTCCTCGTTGCATGTAACTCCGCTGTGCCCAGGAACGCAGTTTTTTTATTCCATTTCGCCAGATTAATTAGTAATTAAGGTCCAAATGACCTTTGACAGGGTTTCCACTCCTCCCCCCAGCCAGAACTTTTATTGCCGCCTTACTCTCCGAGAGAATGTGTATCCGCTTATTCTTATAGCGTAGTGAAATCAAGTTATAATAAAAACAATTATACTCATTAGTTATAAAATCTGCGAATCTGAGATCTTAGAACTGTCTACTTTATTATTCAAATTATTTTTCCCTCAACTTCATTTTTAATTGGAATTTCAAGAAATATCTCTAACCTCTGTACGACTGTCATCAATTTCACTCAGTCGAAATCTAAGATTAGCAGCAGAAGGTAACCCACGACCTTAGATTTATTTAGTAGTAGTAATAGTTGTTATAGTAGTTTATTATCATCAATATTCTCATGATATGTTCAAATTAAAAAATTTATCTTGCTTGAGAGTCTTCAATCAGCTAATTATGTTTTTTGGGAATAATAGGATGAAACTTAATAATCACAGTGTAAAGATGAAATTTTGTAGAGTGTAAACAAATAGTTAACGAAGACAAATTAAAATTAATGACAGAGGAACTGGTTGAAGGTGTGCCAATGATTCTCTAACAAAAGATTCTTGACTTTTTAATTGAATTTCTGGCTACTGAGTCCTCTAGAGAATATTGAAGGTGATATATTTTTAATTCTATGATAGAATATACGAAGTTATCTCTTAGCTGGGTTCGGTTGAAGTCTCCAATTGTTACACCATAAGCGTGTATCAGAAAATTGGCTTTGGAGTTGATCGACTGTGTTGGGTAGATTTTACAAGTGGCTTGCTATTGAGGTGTCGTCAACATCTTGTGAGATGTACTGCCAGAATTTAATGCCTCGGGATCTTCATGATACATGTCAGAATATTAGAGGTTATATAATTTTGGAGATAATGGCGAAGAGCTTGCTGAGGTGCAAATGAAGGAGACTCCTGTCCATGAGTTTTTACTTGAAGTTTTCTATCTTCCAACATGCTAAGTGAAGTACTTGTGATATAATCAGAACAATCTAGACAGAAAAGTTTGTAAATGAGATCACTCATCCAGATGCTGTCGAAGGTCTTGCTGAAGTCCAAAAACCGGTAGCACTCTTTTCCCCATAGAGTTTAGACATCTGAATATTGTTCACAAAGATCAGCAGCGGGCGAATCGTGAATGATTTTGCCCTAAAATCAAAGTGGTATTGCGGAATTTTATATCCGATGGCTGATATTAACCTATTGAGGATTATTTTCTCAAAGTTTCTTCCAAGGTTTGATAGTAAAGTAATTGTGATCTAGACTTTTCTTTGGTATGATGATGATCGTACCTAGTACCAAGCTTCAGGGAAATGATGATTAGTAAGACTATTCATAAATTTTAATAATGTAAGTAGGCAGATCTTCCTCCAGATTTTTTGTGACTGTCCCGGTGTTGTGTTCTTTATCCTTCTGCTATATCTCATAGTACATTTGGTACACGTATCTATTGTTTCTTACTGAGGAATACAGCCAATCTTCGACATACTCAAAGTGATGTTTATTGTAGGTTGCATTTTCGTCGATTTTATAGTACTCTACGAAGTATTTAAAGGAAATTGACAATATTTCCTTAGCTGACTCATATCTAACCCCGTTTTAAATATGAATGTGTTCACTGGCTTCTTCTCATTTTTACATCTACTAAGTTTCGCGGTTTCGCTCCAGTATATCTTTCCGTTGATTTTTTCGCATGTAGTCACCCAGGCATGCGAACACTATTCTTCCACCATTTTTTTAATGTGCTTGTTTGTTTCATTGATGTCCCTTTTCATATTCGGGTGTTCATAGTGTTCATAATTCCTATACGTGTTTCGTTTTTTTTATGCAACATGATGAAGCGTGAAGGTATTTGCGTGGAATAGTAGCTGGTGCCAGTTGTGGGGGTTTTGATTGAACCGCCTCTGCAAACTGGGTGTTGAACATAGAGCCAGGATCTATTTCTTTCTAGTTCTTAGTTAATTCGAGAAGTATTTTTTGACATTTTCATTATATACAGGGTGTTGAAAAAGACACGGCAATATTTGGGGTGGTGATGGCTGAAGTCATTTCATGAAAAAATTTCATATAAACATAGGTCGGCAAATACTTTCGTTACCGATTTACAGGGTGTTAAAGTTTGATCGAAAGATGCAGGCACATTTAAATTTTTCGTGAACCACTTGAGATATTGAGGTAGAATTTTGGGGATGTTGAAAACTTTCAAAGACGCATAATTTTCAATACGATACTATATTTTGGACACACGTGGCGCGCGTATGCGCACAGCGCAGGTTATTCTCAAAGAAATAACTAGGACTCTACTGATTTTCTCAGAAATAAAACAAATTTTTGATTTTTACAATTATTTTTCACGAAAAACGCTTTATTTTTCATACGAATCCTTGCGATTCCACGGATAATACCTGTCCTATGCTCAATCATAGGTATGTTGAAGAATGATAAAAGTCAGTGTGTTTTTCAAGAATTTTCAATCTATTGAATTCGAATTTCGAATCGGCTAACATGAATCGTTATACGAATGCTGAGATGATCGACATGCACTTCATGTATGGCCGTGCTGACAGAAATGCATTAAAAGCTCGGCGGTTGTATATTGAAAGATTTCCGAACCGTATTGCTCCTGACAGAGAAACTTTTGAGAGCATTCATCGACGCACATTAGGACCATATGAAGGAGCAGGAAGATCAAGGGAAGTGAGAACGGTACGGCAGGTACCTCCACTCGAAAAATTACTGACACTTCAGGTGTCAGCACTGGAACTGTTTGGCAAATTCTTCATGAAAGTTTGTTGTATTGTAATTCCACTTACAACGCGTACAAGCACATCTTCTTACCGATTTTCCTGCCCATATTGCGTATTGTCAATGGCTTTTGCGTAAGTTGATTCAAATATCACCTCCTTGTGCCATGTGTCTTTTGAACACCCTTTATACTAAAATATTATAATATCGAAATAGTATTTAAAAGAATATTCCATTTTCTGCGGAGGAGAGCTCAGGTAAAATGTAAAAATGGTCCGAACCGAGATCTGCTGACAGATTGACTGTCGATAAATTTTTTTCAGGTGTACTGTTTGTTTGTTTGTTCATCTTCTTGCGATGTGCTCAGAAACTTAGCAAATCTACACAGGTGGACCTACAGCTTATAGTGGATTCCGAACCATTCTCCTAGACCAGTTATCTGGTCTAGGAAGTTTATGCCCTCTATAGGCCACCTTGTCAAATTCAAACTGGGAAGCCTGTGATCTTCCCACCTGGTCTTAGCGGTGGTTGTCATGTGTTCTATCATTTCGATATAATACATTTGACATTTAAAATTATTTCATAGGCATATTCTTATCGAAACGGTGACTTATAAGATGGCATGTTGTTTTAGTAGTTCCGTGAACGTTTGCACTAAGCGTTGCTGCCAACATTTATACGTACAATGCAATTGCCTGGAAGTTGACTGTTTGTACAAACTATCAAAACACGCTTCAATAATAAGAAAGCTTGTTTTGTGAAAAGTGTTGAGTACCTCTGTATTTTTATCAGAGTTCGGAGATTGCAAATCCGCAACAAAGATGAGATATTTTATGATTTGTCCTTCAATTATAATGTTAGCATGGCGTAACGGCCAATTCGACGAGGAATAAACTCAAAGAATTTTCTTTTTCCAAAAGTGTTACTGTAGGCATTGTCATTCAATTTCCTCATCCGGCGCGAACCACATTCAATTATAAACAATTGAAGAGAATAATAAATTGCTAAATGAATGCAAAATTAAAATATTGTCCGTTTTTATTCTTCGTCCCTTTGATGAACACGAAGCACAAAAATGAGACAAACCCTTTGAACACCGAAACAAATAATTACCTTTTCCCCCACAATTTAGTCCAATTTCTTCTACATTATTTCCGTACAGTCGAGTTCTTTTAATAGCATTTTCCCCCTTCTGAAATGATTCGCATCTTTGCGTGAAGAACTCTGGAAAAATTCCTTTCTTGCCGCGAAAGTCGGGTCGCATCAATCAAGACTCGAATTTCTCCGTTAGATACATTCAGCAACGTTCAAATTATGACAGAAAGCCTTCGTCTAATAATATGAGCCATTCCATGTAAATTATCGCGAAGTCTATCCATCACGCCACATCGACTATTATAAGAAAATCCGGCTTAATAAGAAACGACTACGATTCATCTGTCTGCCTAGACAGTGACATCAGCGCGAATCTGGAAATCGTGCGAAAAACGTGTTCCATTTTTCATCCTTCCAACGAATAAACATAAGGACTATCTCGTGTGGATAGTTCCAGACTTGACTTGGTTATCTACCTGAAACAGAAAGATCGAAAAATTTCTTTGCCAGAAGTCATAAATTCTGGGTTATTTTTATATTTGGGTTTGAAGAATATTAGTATACAGTCATTAAATATACTGTCTACCGAAAATAAAATATAAAACTAAATAAGAGATTTCTTAGTATCATATGTATTCGAAACTGCCTCTCTCCATTTTCGAATCTACTTTCAAACACATCTACGAGTGTCCCATTTTCAATTTTACGCTTCAACAGCGTACTTTCAATCTAAAATCTACGTTTCACCGTATTCTCGAAACTGCAAGTATCGTTTTCATGATGGCGTTGAAGCATATTCACATCTGATTGATGATTTTTTTTGGAAACGTGTATTTGAATCTGCGAGTGTCTAACTTTAAGTTTACTGTTACCGTGTCCACTACGGTATCTCACCATAGATCGCTCTAGGCCCCTCAGGATAAGCGTATTACCGTGTTAACCACGCTTCCTTAATCACAGATCGCCTAGTAGGCCCTTCAACAGGGCTAGGCACAGAACGTACTCTGGGCTCTGTACATCGTTTTTAGACATTTAGTCGTACTTTGGGTACCAGGCAATTGTGTTACAAGATTTTTCGATCGAGTTCTTATAGTCTGTGCCGGTTTATGTTTCAGCCACATTGTCTTGCCATCTTTGCATACAAACTTTGGACCTTCATTTACTTCCGTTTACACCCGTAGTCGCGCTCGGACTCTCACTCCGCAAAAGTTTCTGTAGCCGGCACGCCTCCACTCATAAAACTCAACCTCAGTACTACGATAATTCACGCGAGTTTAGGAAGGTAAATAAATCGGGATGACTTCAAGTGGTGTGAGTGCAAATATATCCAAGAATTTGCATCGGTGCGGAGCGAGGGTCCGCGCGCGACCACTGCTGGGTTCAGACATTGAAATCTGCTGATAATCTATTTTAAGTCTACATTGACATTATAGGGTAGTCCACTTTTTGTTATTAATTTTTGCAATTTTCTGAACGTTGACCTCAAAATTCAAAAGTGGGTCATTCCTTCAGCTCTATATTATTCGGTATTTAATATTGTTGTGGAAATCTACAGGGTGACTTTTTTTTCTTGAACCATCTTCTTGCGGCAGCTACTTGAAGGTTGGTCGAATTGAAGAATTATTTTGACTGTCCCTTGCCTTCTATGGATTATGTTATCTTTCATTTGGCTTATTTGTTTCAAGCCAAAATTCACGTGCATTCACCCAAACTCAAAAGGATGTGGATGACTCCCAAGTGGAACCTTCTGTATTCTCTTACCGCTGGTAAAGAATTTCCATTTGTAAAAACGTAACTTAAATGAATACCTGTTTGTTCTTGATTTATGAGGTTTAAAAGAAAGACATTTTGTAAAAACAAGAAGGTAAAACGATAACACTAAAAAACAATGAAATAACAAGAAACAATTAATCACGTACCGTTGAAATAGGATTCAAACTTTTGATACGTTAATTCCGGTGAGTTTTTTTGCATTCTTTCAAGAAATTCTTTTCACTATTTGTGGAAATCGAAATCTTACATTTCTCAAGTGTTGGAGATGGTTCTCAAACATTGAATTTCATCAGAACTCATTGCGAATTATTTGTTCACCAAAATTCGTCTTCTTCTCAACATTTAATTTGAGGATGTTCGTTCCTGTTTATATGCATTGTCATTTGCCTAGAGTGCGTAGAAAATTTCAACGTTTTTTATAGGAAATGGTCCTACGAGAAGTAAAATTTTCTGAAATTAGATATTGTTATTGAAATGCGGTACTGCAACAATTTCGAAAGGAAGAAAAGGAATATGAGGCAATCATCCCACCCTGCAGATTTTCACACCAATATGGAATCCCAATTCTTGTAGAATTGAAATAATAACCTTTGTTCTAGATTGGAGGTCAATATGTAAACTGCGATATATATATATATATATATATATATATATATATATATATATATATATATATATATATATATATATATATATATATATATATATATATATATATACAGAGTGGTCTAACGAAAACTTAACACCTCGATTTTCCGGTTTCAAAATAATGAAAATATGGAGAATTTCTCGGACCCATCAATTTCTGATTCGAAAGGGAACAACTTTTCCGATTTTTTCATCCCCGTAACTTCAATTCCTTTACGGGGATGAGCACAACCCCCTGATTTTAAATAGGGATGAGGGGTGTTGCGGTACTTCATTTTGAAGATCTTATCGAGTACTATCTGACACTAAATTTTGGCTTCAAAATTTTTATCGTTAACGAAACGGCAGCTAAAAAAGTGGAAGACCACCTACTTTTGTGATTAGTTTATTAATTTTTAAAAATGGGAACCATTCACTTCTATGCAGTAAAGAACGCTGCTGTATGGCTATCTTATGTTGAATTTACGTCGAGGTATGCAATGTTTTTATTTATTTGTTAATTTTTTGTTCAAAAAAGGAGACAGACAATGTGTTTGAGTTACCTTAGTCTCTTATTAGTCTATCGTGAATTTTCAGGAACGTTGAAACTGTACCAAAGCGATTGTAAATTTATATTGGATTGAAATAGTGTATTCCGTAGAAAAAAAGGGTTGAAAGATAAAATTATATTTTAGAAAAAACGACTTTGCGTGACTAACACCGGCTTTATTTAACGAACGACATTCTGAAAAAAATGTATCCACTGCTTACGTTGTGCAACTGGTTGCTGAATTTGACGCTATTGGTTCAGTAGGCAACAAAAAGAGGGTGTACGAAGGAGACAAAGCAAGGGAAGTGGCTACCTTAGGTCACGAAGTGATGCATCCTACCCTCAGTACTAGGAAATTGTCTAATATGTCTGATATTTCACGCACAACAATCATTAGAATTTTAGGAAAAGATAAGTTTCATCCTCTTAAGATACGATTAGTTCAGGAACTGAATGAGGATGATTTTGATCGCCGACTCATGTTCTGTGGAGTGTTCAGTGAAATTATTCATAATAATCCAAACTACATGTTCAGTATCTGTTTTTCGGATGTTCATTTAATCTTAAGGGCACTGTAAACAGGCATAGCTGTCGGTTCTGGTCAGAAGAAAACCTAAGATTATTTCGAGAAAAGCATACTAATCATCCCCAAAATTGTTTGGGCGGGTATTGATGGAAATCATATCATCAACCCTTATTTTATACCCGGTAATATCACTGGCCAATTTTATTCAGAACTTTTACAGAACGCTATTTATTCAGCCCTCGTGAAAGTATTGGGGAATGAAGAAGACCATGAAACTATCATTTTTCAACAAGATGGCGCACCACCTCATTTCGTTCAACCTGTGCGTCAGTTCTTAGATGAAATTTTCCTCAGGCCTGGATTGAAAGCAGGGGACATATTGAGTGGCCACCCAGATTCTCTGATCTGGAGCCACTGGACTGGATGATTTGCGAATTCGGATCATTAATTAATGCCGTCAAATTGAACCAGAAATGTTGAGTAATGCACGAGAACGATTTTAGCAAAACTTATTTTACTGCTTGGAAGTGAATGATGCTCATTTTCAGCATATAATAAACTAATCACAAAAGTAAATATCCTTCCACTTTTTTAGCTGCCATTTCGTTAACAATAAAAACTTTGAAGTGAAAATTTAGGATCAGATAGTACTCCATAACATCTTCAAAATGAAATATCGCAACACCCCTCATCCCTATTCAAAATCAGGGGGTTGTGCTCACCACCGGTAGGGGATGAAAAAATCGGAAAGCTGTACCCCCTCGAATCAGAAATCGACGGGTTCGAGCGAATCTCTATATTTTCATTTTAAAATTGGAAAATCGAGGTGTTAAGTTTTCGTTGGACCATCCTGTATAATTAAATTTAGTAGTCTTACGTCCTGAAGGGTATTAATTTCGAGTATTATCATCATAACCTAATTCTCAAATAAAAAAGAACCTTGAATCCATTTTAGACTGCTGCGAAATCAGGAAACTGGCTCAATTTCCAAAATAAAGAACTCTTAGTTAAAAGGCGAATTAAATATTGCCTTAGTATCTCTGAATCAGTGACTGAAATTAATTTCACCATTAGGTCGTCTCAGTTTCCTCATAATGAGATGAATAAAACACCGTTCCAGAACTCTGATAAGATACATTCCCGGTTGCCATCTAAATTCGCGTAATAGGAATTTTCGAATCCCGGAGGTTTCTCCCCTTCATATCTTTTTTAATTCCGCTATTGGATTCCTCTTGCAGAGAAACATCCCTCACGAATATTTCAGAAAATGAGGCGAATCTGTTTGTCAAACACGACATTGAACTTCCTTCGGGGATATTTCCGTTTCTCGTATTAGACGAATAAGACGTGAGTAATTGCGATAAATGAAACTCCCTCTAAAAGTATCCTTTGAATAACAAAGCAACCAGAATTTGCTACATATGAATTATTCAGGGATTCTTCTTTTGGAACCGGGGAAACCCCGGAGGATAGAATAATTTGCCTGTTCGGAGGATCTTTCTTACGCTGCAGATAGAAAGTTAAACTTTCGAAAATCCATTACAGTTCAAGAGACATTTCTAATTGATGTGTTTTCCAGAAAATGATGCAGAAAAATCTCAACAACAACGGTGAAACAAACTTCTTACCTTGTATATTGGTATATTTTTTCTTTTTGAAATCATACTTTGATATGAATGATGTATATTCCTAATGCTCGACTATTGATATCTTATGCTTATGAAATGTGGAAAGTTCTTTCCAAAAAAGCCGTGAATGGAAGTAGGAAATACTAGAATTCTACAATAGATTTTCCGAAATGTTCGTGTTTATCCTAAACTAACCTATTTCCACAGATAATAATAAATCTGTGAAATCTTCAAGAAATTTTTTGAAGAGAACATGAACTTAAGAATTTGCAATTGAGCTGAGAGTATCATTTCCTTTTCTCATATCTTAATTCGATTGGCAATTAATCTTATTCATTTTGAAAAGGTTCCCCAATAATCTTTTTTGTTAATGATTATTCACATGTAAACAGAATACCCCAGTTTTCCGAGGATTACGCTATAGATAACTCTTCAAGAAGAACTTGTTCAGAATATCTTGATCTGCTGGCATAACTTGCTCGATGGTTATGAAGATAACGTGTAGGTATAATTATTAGGCGAAATTGTAGAAATATCACTTATACCGTGTGGGGCAACTGAAACGAAGAAGACTCAATAACTGCTAAACTATTCGTTTCTGGACAAAAAGCGGAAACAGGTCATTTTTTGTCTGAAGGGGACATCTTTTAACACACGGCCATTTTATTTTACATCATCCTCCTAAGCAGGGGTGCACAAAACTCAATTTTTTTAATATGGAAGATAGGTCGAGTGATACCTCATAGGAAAGCTCCTTTGATTTTCAACATGAATGTGTGATTATTTTTGAGTTTTGACATATTCGGAGGAAGATACAGGTTGGTTCGTCAAAAGACGAGTTATTTTCAGTGATTGCAAAATCTGTCGATTTCGAATGAACATTCACCTAAACACTGTTGTATTTTGGGTAGAAATATCTTTAAGCAGTGGTGCTTCTACAACACCCCTTCAAATGAGGGTGTCAATCCCTCAAACTTTCGAATTGATCAGTTAATTTGAGTGATAACTAATAAGAAAGGTTCCAGAGTTTCTAGAATATTGTAGACAAAATATCATATGCATTGTGATGAATATACAGCGTGAATTTATAGACAGCATTTGAATTTGAACATCAATGAACAAGTCGATTTAAGCCCTTCACCTCTATTGAATCTTTTCGGGGAGCAATCTCCTTAATTTTATTGGATATACCTGTCATAAATAACCACTTAAGAAGAAGCAACCCAATAAGCTTTTAATTACTCAGGAACATTTATAGCTATATTCTCATTTATATTTTTCTGTATATTCATTCGTCTGAAGAAGCTACGGTGTAGTGAATCGCGTTACGAATAGCAATTATTAAGTAAAATTCCTTAAAATACAGTTTTTTATTATTTATAGACAGCGATACAGTATTTGCGAGGTCTGCTGATTTTGGATGGAGATTCAGAACATGTTTGTTTAGTTTTTAAATAATATAGCATATTCGAATTACCCACATGTTGTTGGGTAGGGAAAATTGGAAAATGAAAAAACAATTGAATTTTTTATACCTGATACATTTTATAGGTCAACTCGGTATCAATCGGACAAATGTTCAAAGTGTTCGCCGCCAACCTCCAAACACAAATACAGATATTGCTCGAAACGTTCCGGGACATAACGTAGCCTTTTAGGGGTTATACGATTACACTCGACTACAATCCGTTGTGGTAAATTCACCAAATCTGCTGGATCACTTTCATAAATTTGACTCTTTAAGTGGCACCACAAAACAACGTTGACAAGTCGGGAAAACGTGGGGGCCATTCTGTAGGGCCTCTTGATCGATCCATCGATCAGGAAATTCTCGATCTAGGTATTGTCGAACATGAAGTGCAAAATGCGGAGAAGCTCCATCCTGCGGAAACACAACATCATCTTCTGAATATCTAGGATCTTTTTCCAAAATTTCAGTTATGGCCGGATTTAGTAGTTCTTCAAGTAGTTGGAGATACATTTTCCCGTCAAATATCCTGGTAGGAAAAATGGCCCATTCAGACGAACATTCAATTTTTCAGGATATTGGGTATGTACTCCACGAAAGATTCTGGGATTAGAGTTCGATCAGAATCGTCAGTTATGACGATTTACTGTGTCATTTTTTATAGAAAGTGGGGATTGTTTGCGATTCACTCACTTATTATTTCACAGAATTGCACTTTGCGGTCGAAGTCATCCTCATTTGATTCCTGGACCATCTTCATTTCATACAAATGGAATTTGTATTGTTCGAAAACTCGTCCAATAGTTCTTCGATTCACAGCAATTTCACTTTCCAATTTTCTTGTACTCAGAGTGGGATAAATCACTACTTGACCAAGCAACGCAGTTTCCATTTCGTATGGGTCTTTGGACATGCTATCTTTTCCTATTCTGGACAGAGCCAGTTTCTCTAGATTTTTCCATCAACTCCAGAATGTACTTGGCACTTACATGTCCATTGTCATGGTTGCCCTTTTTTACAAGTATTATTGCTGAAAAAAATTTCTACTCTTTCAGCTATTGAATAAACCATTATACTGGTATGGATGCAACCCGTGAGTGTGAAAAGCAGCTATATAAACAAACCAACTAATTCGAAATTCATTGAGGCACCACTGCTTTACGATATTTTCCCCCAAAATACAACAGTAATTCGGTGAATGTTCTTTCGAAATCGACAGATTTTGCAATCACTGAGAATAACTCGTCTTTTGTCGAATCAACCTGTATCATCTTTCGAATACATTAAAAGTAAAAAATTATTACACATTTGTGTTGTGAATCAAAAGAGCTGTTCAATGAGGTATCTTCCCTTCCGCCTTCATAGAAAAATTGACTTATTTCTGATTTTTATCCAGAAACGAATAGTTTAGCAGTTATTGAGTCTTTTTCGTTTTAGTTGTATATTATGATACTGAAATATCCAAATCTACAACGTCTGCTTTCAATTTACTATTAATATTCATAGGACGGTAGGTATTCAGACTATTCAGACTATCTCAATTTAACTTGGTTTCAAAGTTGCCATAACCTTGGCTTCTAGAAAATCTGAAGAAATATTCCCTTAAATAAGTAAATTATAGAAACTAACGTTTTCCCATTGATTTCGAAGCACTGTTTCTCTCTTTCAATAGGAATGGTTTAGATTAAGATGAAGTCATATCAGAAAACGAAGTTCTTTGTTCAGGAAGAATGCTTTCAGTACACCCGATTTCATTCTCTTCCACCTGAACACTGTTTGAAGTACGCACAACCAGATAATATTGAATGAGGATTGAATAATGAATAGACTTTTCGAAAGATGATTTGATTTACCAAATTTTCCTAAGAGAATTGCAGAAATCCATGTTATTGATCAATTCATTTTATCATCCAGAATACCAGAATTTAGCGAGATAATTAAAGCATCTACCGTTTCTTTGGATAGATTTTGTTGATAATCCTCTTGAAGAATATTCGAATTTTCCGATTAATTAGCAGTATAGGATTAAGAAACCTCAAGTGTTTTTACAGTTCCCTTGAATTCAATGCATCCTTTCAACAAATTCATGTCTAATTTCATTATCATCTAGCTAAGTTAAAATAAGATTGAAACACTCACAGATTATTTCCATAGACAAGAAGAATTATCTACAACAACCAACGCTCTTGAAAATAATGTATGTAAAAACTCACAATAAATGTAGCTACAAGTGATTTTCCTACAGATCACAACACAATATCTGAGAAAGTTTGAAAGCATACTAAAGTTTTACGATAGTATGGGGTGATAGATAAAATAGGAAAAACACTATAGAGATAACGCTCCTCTACAAACCACACAATACCATCCACAACAATCTGAGAACACCAAAAGACCAAACACCACTCGAAAACCAAGGCGTCTACAAAATTCCGTGCACAGCCTGTGATCGCGTCTACATTGGAAAAACAAATAGAAGAATTGAAGTTCGGATACAAGAACTTAAGAATTCAGAAAAACGACAAGCACCTTCATCAGCAATCTTCCAACACTCGAGCTCAACTGGTCACAAAGTCGACTACAGAAACACAAAACAGGTAGCCAACATAAGACAACTACGAAAAAGGAAAATAAGAGAAGCCATCGAGATAAAAAATCATACAACTATGAACAAACGGGATGACGCCATAAATTTACCAGCGACTTGGAAGACAGAATTAAAACATACGCCACCGAGAACACAAAAACAAGACGACACAAATAAAAAAACAGAAGGAGCAGCGACGAATACACACAGTCCGCGAGTCGAACAGCCGATCAATGGGAGCGTGCCACGATACAACTTGAGATCCCGGAAGTATAAAGCTACCACGCAACATAGATACGCTACAGTTGAAGAAGAATCTCCGACTTGAAGATGGCTGGCGCGATCTGGCGGAAGACTCATCAATGATCTAACCTAACCTAATTCTGTTTTCAATTTCACATTAGCTGATTCTAGCTGCCCCGTTGTCCAAGAGATTCTTCGAGGTTGAACGCCTGCCTTTCTTTCGTATTTTCTCGGCATGACTCACCAACAATCCTCAAAGTAGGTATGGATACCTTCACAAATACTTTAATACCTATAAGTACCAAAATCGTCGTAAAATGATTCAAATACTCTTTCGAAATACTTTGCCAGAGCTGTTGCAGTTCATAGGGATAGAAGCCTCTAAGGGCGTCTATCCTTGAAAATCTAGAGGCAACTATTCTTTATGCTAAGGATAGATGCCCTTTTGTACTTTAAGTGAAATAAATGCAAAAAATCAGTGATTGACTCCTAAATGTGTTGTCAATAAACCAATGTATTAACACAATGAACATTAAATGTATTCAATAACTACTTACAAACATATAAAACAATGAATACTAACGTTATTGAAACACATGTGCGTGAAACGTCCGCCCCACACAACAGCTTGGGTGGCACTGATGCGAGGTGCGCATGTGCCGCGTATTTAAATAACTCATTTGCTGTTGTGATGTTCGGTTGTTTTGTTTTTTGAAACGAAGCATCTCCCCCTGTACGGCATCTACTCCGGTTTTACCCTACATGCGATAACTGAAAATTTACAAATGCGCAAAATCAACCTATAACAGAGAAACTATGGCAACGAGAGCAGATCATTTTTGGTATCTTTGGTTTAATCAGAACGTAGCATCTCTATCCATAAACCCATAACATCTGTGACTTGAGGAATATTCCACACAATTCTTAATTTTATGTTGTCATCCGTTATGTTTTCGGCTACAAAACTGCTGCTCCATAAGTCATAAGTCGTTAAATTTCTCTAAGAAAAATAACGTTTGACATACAAACGTTGTTTACATTCGACGTCTATCCTTCCACCGATATAAGAACATACAATTCACGAGGGTTTTATGTATTTTTTATTTCCTCAAACAACAAGCATCGCACTAAAACGAGAATAAAGTCCGTTCGCTATACAAAGCGGAAGCTGCGGATTTAGTACAATTAAAAGCATTCAAGGTTCCTGCCCGCAACAATATCTCGGATAACCCAGCAGCGCTATTTGCATTAAACTTCAGCGAAAACTTTCCCAGAGTGAATCAGGTTTTTAAAACATTAGCCGAGCTAGCCGAGCGGCGAGCTTCGGCATTATTTAACGCCGGAGAAAATACTTTTGTCCGGATGCAATGCGAAAATGGCAACTTTACGGTGATTGTTTCGGGCAACATCCCATACGCGACGATGCCAAAAGTTCGCCTTGTGTTTTCGAAATTAATAGAACGCCTAGGGGATTAAGAATGGCGCTATAATCGGAACACTGTTCCAATTTGTGGCCGACCATTGTTATTTCATGAGGGAGAACGAATTGTTTATCAGTTCTAATTGCCCTGATTTCGAATAGTAGAAATTTTCAAATATGTTTAATTTCGGGAGCGGCTGCGAATAATCCGGCTTTAATATGTTTCAAAAACTGGTTTTGTGCATTTGACTACATTTTGTCTATCCATAATTAATAGAGAGTCATTTTATGTGGAATGAAAAGCCATGTTTAGCATTGGGCAAATCTGCAGAATCATATAAATTTTCGTTGAATAAAATATTGAAACTGATATCTCGGAAACCTGTTCAACATTCTAAGAAGATACAGATGCTCATGCTGAATACTAGTACAAAATATGCTACCAATGAGCAAGTACTACTCAGTACCATGTTTGCGTCCTTTAAATCATGCAAACTTTGTACTATGGAATCCTATTCATCTTTCTATGAAGATACAGATGCTCAAACTGATTTCTTGCACAAAAATATGCTACCAATAAGTTCTACTTAGTACCATGTATGCGTACCTGAAAATATGTAAAGTTTATATTATGGGAACCTAGTCAACCTTCTTTGAAGATACAGATGCTCATTCCGATTACTAGCTCAAAAAGCTGTTAACAATAAGCAGTTTCCATTTAGTACTATATGTGAGAACCTTAAAATATGCAAATTTGTATCATGGAAACCTATTAAAGTATATGAAAGTACAGGCACACTCCCCATTACTAGCCCAAAAACATGCTACTAAAAGGAAATTCTATTTGGTACTGTGTGAGAGTACCTTGCCTAAAAATCGGCCGTCGTTCGATTCTTGAACATGCAGCCTGTAGCTTGAGAGGGCGAATTTTAATAGCTTTGCTTATTTTGTGTTCTGGTATCATTGAGTTGTTCGAGTAGGGACATAAAGGAAAGATGTTTTTGGAATGTTTAGTACTCAGATCCAATAAACGGAAACATCTTGAGTCAGGTATCATTGTGTACGTTTTGTTTTGGTCAATTACATAGAACTCTAGATGCTACATCGCGTTTTCGCGTACTAGTCTATGGTACAGAATAAGGAGTCTACTATTGCTGCATGCTTTTCGTCTTTATTTCAATCTAACTTGAAATTAGACCAGACTTCCCGAAGTTTCCACTCGTAACACAATTTGAAGTTGACTTGCATCTCTCCGTACGCGAGGATAATAGATGAATAAACGATTATCAGTACGTGCATTTGAAGATGTTGTGAGTGTTCGGCAGGCTGTGTTGCGCTACTAAAGGCGATCAACTCGACATTCTGCTGAACTATGACTCAGCAAACGATCGCATACTCACAATTCCATATGTACAACATGGCCATTGTGTATCAGTTCAACCCATAAGATTACGCACTGCTGCCTAATTGCTTGCTCATTTATTGAGCAAAATGAAAAACTTATTCTGATCATGAATAATGTAGTTCGCTTTACCTGATCGGTGTGGCAAATCAACAGTTGTTAGAAGTACTGGCGCAGTGAGAATCCAAGGTAATTCAAAAGTAACGGTATGGTATGTCGTTTCTGGTTCGGTAGTTATTGCTCCATACTTTTTCCAAAATGATAACGAAAACACTGTAACACGGTTTGCCATATACACTTGATGATGAATAACCTTCTTAGTTCCTAAGCTAGGCAAAATCGCGTTTCTGTCCAATGCGCGTGGTTTCAACAGGACAGGGTGATAGACAACAGAACAAGAGCGATGATGGTTGTTATTCGTCCTCTTTTTCCCAGATGACAACATTTCGGAGTCACTATTTATACTCCTCATTCTTCCGAATTGCCCATGTTTATCATTTTCTTGTGGGTTCACCTCAACAAACTTGTATACTGTCAGAAAACAATGGAAGAATTGGGGAAAGCGTACCGGTGAATGCAGTCATCATCTACCAGATATTGTTTCCCACGAGAGATGTTGAGATCACGAGCTATCTCTTTAAAATTGTCATGACGATTTTAGAGCACCATTTCCTGAATTTTAAGACGTTGTCGTCGGTTGAAGAGGTCGAAGATCGGCAACGATTCAGTACACGGAATTTTGTTCAAAACACAAAATTTGAGACAAACTTTTAGTTCAATTATTTTTCAATTGTGAAATTCGTAGAGTACCGCTGAGGTCGACTGGTTTCGGCAGCTGTCGTGGACAAACTAGTTAATAGATCGCGTTTATGTTTGGCATAGTAATTAACGACAGTCCTACCAACACGAAGAAACTTAAAATTCTTAAAAATACTCATCGCGGGAAATTTAAATGAGAATTTCCGTATAATTTTTTGTCACAGTAGTAGGAAAACACTATTTAATAATCAAAAAATAACTAAAGAGAAAGAAAATTCAAAACTTATTTGAATTGAAAACAGAAAGAATAAGGTTGCAATCATGAAAAATATTATACCGATCATAAAAAGGTTCTGAGAAAAAATTCGTTACAGTTCACACCTGACTGTGCATTAATCTTGTTGTTTAGACCAGCCTATTCTAAATTGTTTAAAAGGAACGGAATCGGTTTTAAGGAACATTCTCTACAAAGAAGATCTACGTTATCGTTTTATACATGGAAATTACTACCATATAGACCAGAATCAACAAAGTGATGAATACGAGAAAATGTTTCTGTGCTATGATAAATCGAGAACGCTGAACCCGTCGTTATTCGCGGTTCAACGTTCGTGGGGTAGAGTAACTCTTAAATCCCCATATTCAAGTAAGAGAATTAACGTCAGCGATAGGATTATTCCGTCGAGGAATGTCATTTCTTGGAAATCTTGGACGACTCAACTTCATTACGCCAGATTAGAATGGGAGGTAAAATTAGCGGTCTTGGGTTAACAAGATTGAAAATGTGCATCCTGAATCACAATGTGGAGACTGATTTTAACTGATGCCTTCGGTTGCTGGGCGAGAGTTAGAGGTCGGAACGTGTTTCCTTTCTAATAAACCCAATTAATTTGGGGAAAGCAACTCGATGGTTAATTTGGTTTGACTGACTAGTAATTAAATGCGGGACAGGCCCTGTCAAACAAATGCTGCATAACTGAAGTAGAAAGAGAAGCACATTTGTTTCTGATGAACGTAAGAAGTTGATTCGTTTCCTTAGCCTCCAGAGTGGGAATGAGAACAGTAAACAGTAGGCAGAAATCTTCCACGAAAAAATTGAAAAATACTACCGGTTTCAAATTGGGAGAAACAACTTCAACCCAAGTATTCAAAGTGTGGCAATTTGAATGCGTGTATCATTCCACGGCGAATATTAAAATATGATTACTGGTAACAAAAGCAAGACATTTCCTGAAATCTTTTCTCAACTCTCCTGAACTGTGGCTGATTCTCTTGCAGAGTAAATCTTCAATATCTCCCCAAGGAAAAATGTCTAGTAAAGTCGAGTCAGGGGAACGGGGTAGCCATCTCACTGGACCCCTAGTCTCTATTCAATCCTCTTCGAAATTCTCCAGGTGGCAGTTCATCGAGAAATTTTGAAATAATACTATTTATGATGATTTCTTGATAACGACCACCATTTCAGTCTGGATTTTCCCAATCGAAGAAAAATATTCTGCGAATTGGATACGATGGCTGCAAACATTTCGACACCTGTATTTTCTAGAGCGTGACCTTGCTTTCTCCCAGAATACCGAGTGCTCATCGCCTCGAAGTTCTAGTTTCTGCCTCTATTAGTGTTCTCAAAATGGAATATTTGGCCATTCATGATCTTATTATTTCAATTGCTGCTTCTTCATCTCTTTTTTTCATATGTCTTTGTTTTTCTTCAACCATTACAAAATAGACTTACCAAGTTAATTGTCTTAATCTGCCATTTCGGCAGAATCTACCGACATTGAATATAACATTCTTATATGTCAAATTATCTTATGATTCTCATTCTGCATCTCAAAGAAACCATACACGCCGTTGAACAAATTTTTGAATGAAATAACTTTTTGATATACAACAAACAATCTATTCGATTTTGATATTTGGAAAAATTCATTAACTTCAAAACTAAAATCCTAAATGATTGTCGAACTTAAAGTCAACAGATAAATAATATTCTGAATTTAAACAAATTATAGAAATAACCTTGGTCTCGGATAGGAGAAAATGTGGTTCTTAGACATCAAATAGCTCATTTGTGAATATGCAGTGAATGAATGAAGTTAAGACTATTTCAGATTGAACTTAAAGTGTTTTCAACACTGCGCCACGAAATTAACGCTCAAAATCTAAGAGTACTATTCAGAAGAAGTTTGGATACGAGATGTGGCTATAAAATGACAAGACTGATGCTGTAAAAACATTTATTCTCATTTGTACAAAATTTCCTACCATCATCTTCGATATACACATCTTCTTTATCCCTACAACACTCCATGCGAATTTTCCATACTTGAAAATAGTGCTGGAAGTCATCTTCTATCAATTCTTCAGGACTATTGCCGCTTTCTCTTTTACAGCTTTCACAGAGTCGAATCTCATGCCTTTTAGTGCAATTTCACCTTACGGAACAGATAGAAGTCACATGGTGCAAGGTCTAGTGAGTTAATTAAATGTTCCAACAATGGGATGCTGTACTTGTAAGGAAACTTTTGACAGAACGTTTAATATTCAACATTCTGGTACACACCTTTCGTAAGTTTGAATTGCCATACCCATTCTTCATCAATGCCTACAGTCATTGAAACTGCAACTTTTTTGACCTTGTTATCCGTTTTTGATGTTGAACGGGGACCTGACACGAATCATCTTCATCTTGTCAGCCATCTTCGAAATGCTTAGACCATTCAAAAACACTTGCCAGCGATAAAAATTCGAACTATATATTTCTTTCAGTAAATTATAAGTTTCATTAGCGGTTTTTTCAAGTTTGAAGTAAAATTTAACAATAATTCGTAGCTCTATTATTACACTAACAATTTTCCGGAATAACAGTATAAGACTTATTGAATTGAAGGTTATGACTGAAGGGTGTTGGCTACACAAACAAGACTTAATGCATTCTGAAGAGAAAGCTTCACACTAAATAGCTGTCGGTCAATGACAGGTGGCGCATGCAAACTTGTTTCGCAGCAGGATCAGTCTCGTTATATAATAGCCACACCTCGTATGTTCAAGAATTATTCTTCCTGTAATCCAACAGCACTGAGGAATGCTTGAGAACAATAGAAATGCAAATGGTACTCATAGAAATTAAAATAAAACTAATAATAACAAATAAAACTCTTGGAAAAAATCAATATCACCAAATACCTACCAATTCCATATTTTTACTCCTGGTGAATGGTATCTACGATTCATACTCAACTTAAATAACCTTATAGCATTCTGATCCATTTCGTTGCAAATATGTTCAATGGGATGGAGGTCTGCACTTCGTGCAGGCCATTGAAAACATTTCATTCCCTCGAAAATTGTTCATAACGATATTAGCTTGTTGAGGTCTGGATCATGCATAAACAAATTATAAATTTTGCTTTGATTTCTTGAAGTGTAATTTTGAAGAAAAAAATTGCTTCAAACGAAAGAAGAATCGCCTATGGTTCGTATAAAAAAATCATTTTTACTTTATTACTCAAAAATTCATCAGCCAAAGAAATATTTCTCCACAACACCGAATTTCATTCAAAAAAAAAAACATCCCGAATGTCAAACTCGTCCATTAAACTGGTCCCTGAAAAAGAGATCCAGAAAGAGAAGCTGTTCTTTTCTAACTATATATTTCACCTAGCTGACATACCACAATAACAGAATTTGCCCTTTCTGTACTTCATATTGATTTTTTTTTTTTACTCGTCTTTCATCCAGAATTCTTGTTTTTATTTCATGATTTCTATATACTATACGGAACGTCTTTAATGTTGAAATCATCCATGTTGTCATGGCTTAAAAGTTTCAACTGGAGAGAAGTGAAAACCTCAAAATTGAATCCCCTCGGAACTAAGGAACACTTGAAAAAAAAGTTCAATACTTCATTACTAAACTGATTCAGAACGGTTTGTTTATTCCTAAGTTGCTCACCAACAATTTAGATTGACCCAATTCTTTTCTCTCCTAACAAAAACACTAATACTTTGATGACCTTTCAAATGATGCCTGTATTTATGTTTAGATGCAGTATAACGAATACACGAAACCATATACTGAACTAAAAGGATTTCAACGTTCGAAAGGAATTAAACCTTTAGTACATTTTCATGTAGTTTCTTGGATTTGATACGCTCAATTCTCGATCTAATTCAAATGCCGATCTTTGGAATCTGTTGACTCCTTCTAAGCAATTCAGCAAACACTGCCAATTTCCCCTTCGAATCTTCAATAGAGTATGAAAATTGAAGACATTTAACTGTGTTTCAAATGCAACATTATCGTCTCTGATAGTAGGTACATAAGGACTTTACAACAATGTTCATTAAAACGCCCCGTTTCTGCATTCAGCCGAGTTAATTAATAGCATTAGGGAAGCTATACATACAGCCACTCCAATCATGTAGATAACCGAATGAAAAGCTTCCCACGAATATATAGTTCGGAATTAGATCTTCTGAATGGAAAATCATTCCCATTGAAGAACAGCGAACTTCAAATTAGGTCGTCGGATTCATTGTATAGTCGAAGGGTAAAAATTCAGAGACGGAATTAATGAACGACATTTTTATTTTATGAAAATACTCATCAACGCTCTAAACTTGCTATATGTTTTGTGTTATAAATTGATTTTCTTCAAAGATCTTCTCTTAAAAAACTCAGAGCAGCTTCATCTTTTCAGGGTTTTATTGCTAAAGAAAAATCAACCATTATAGAATTACTGCTGTATCTGTGAAGTTTCTTTTTTTTTGATAAAAAAGTGCTAATCGAGAAAGTAATAATAGGTTCGTTCCAACTACACATTTTAGAACAGTCTCGAGGCGGTTATGGAATCATTAGTACCAGCTTAATATGCGTGCGCAAACATTACACCGTTCCAGAACGATACCGAAATTTTTCTCTGTTGGATACTTTTCAGACTCTAGTAAATACCCATCGTGATTGCCATCCCTTCAATTTTTATTTTTTGTGATTACGATACTTCAACCTTACTCTCCAATCTTCTATATTTCTATTAGGTAATCACTTAAGTACTAACTAATGTTTGATTAACCCTGAGTGTATTAGAAGAAAATATGAGAATATTTTTCCACAATAATGTGACGCCATGAAATAAAATATGTAGATGAAAAATACTAATATACACAAAATTAATGGCGAATAAATAAGTTATTTCGGTGCATATAAAGACCAGTCACTTTCTTAATAATATGCCGGATACGATTAAAAAATTAACCGCGCAAGTCAGTTCCGATAGTTTACCAATTCGAAAGTTAGAAGAATAGGAACCATTCGAGGACGGTAACCATTGTAGTTGAAAAGCTTTAAGTCGAATAGAATTGCGCAGACCCTACTCAAACAGTTCTGAGCTCAGTTGGAACACACCTCCTTTAATAGGTTTATCCTAATACAGCTGGGGTGCTCAAACTTGAACTGCTGGCGATCTACTTCAATATTTTTAGACTACTTACGATCGACTCTGAGAGGCAGTAAGTATGTGTACCTACGTAACTGTGTAGGGTGTACCGTAGCATATATAGATATTAACTTTCCGCCCAATATACATTAATTTAGTCAAGGCTTGGGTTAGGTTTATTTAGGTTCTTCTCTATAATTTCACTGAAAAAACTCATAGTTATTCAAAATTATGAGTTATTGGTTGTTACAAAACATAAGAGTTATATATGGTGTTAACTCTGAGAGACAGCAAGTATGTGTACCTACCTACCTATGTAGGGTGTACCGTAGCATATATAGATATTAGCTTCCCGCCAATATACATTATTTTAGTCAAGCTTTGAGTTAGGTTTAGTTGGGTTCTTCTCTATAATATCACTGAAAAAACTCATAGTTATTCAAAATTGCGAGTTATTGGTTGTTACAAAACAACAGAGTTACATATGGTGTTAAACTTTGAGATGTATATCTAATATAATCTGCACCAACTCATTTTCAACAGAACATGAGTTCATATTGAACTGACTTGCTATTTCAGTAGCTCATTCCTAAATGTTTTTACATGAAAAAGGATATTTGAATTTGGGAGGCTTTTACTTGGTAAAATTCCATTATCAATAATAAAAAACAAGTACTGTGTTTTAAGGAATTTTACTTAATAATTGCGATTCGTAACGCGTTTCATTTCACAAGAAGCTACGGTGTAGTGAAACGCGTTACGAATCGCAATCATTAAGTAAAATTCCTTAAAACACAGTACTCGTTTTTTATTATTGAAAAAGGATAACTCATAAATGATGCTATATTTGCCAATTTACTGCAATCGTAAAAACGTATTTCGAATTGTCCCAAAATATTTGATAATTCATATCATAATTCAACTGAGGAATCCTTGCTTTCAAAGATGGAAAATGTTTCATATCCGTTCTTTTGAGTTGATCTAACATAAGTTGCAATTTACTTTTGAATGCGTTTACTGCGCTAATCATCTCAATAATATTTTTTCCTTCAGCTTGAAGCTCCAAGTTAACGGTGTTTAAGTGTATTGTGATGACAGTCAAAAATGCCTAATCAATAACCAACATGTCATTGAATACCATCCAATGCAAGCTACCAATACATTTATGTATTGGTATTGTATATGTATGTATTGTATTGGTATTTTTTTACAAAATTGAAGAAAACGAAAAAGTTTATCTTTGCCTTCAGAGGTATGATTGTCAAAAATTCTTCCTTAGTCAACATGTCATTGAATACCATCCGAATAAAAATACACAGCTGGGCAGTGTCTGTCATATAGGTGGATTCATCGAACTGTAAAGAAAAGTATGTACATTTCATGATATCATGTTTTAGTTTATCTGCCATGTACTGATTCATAACTTCAATACGCCTTATGACAGTCGAACGAGATAACTGAAGTTCTCTAATAGCAGATATGATTTCTGTTTTATTTTTAAAATCTCCAAATAAAGTCTCACCCACTTCAATAAATGTTTCCTTCACAACCGATTCATGTTCGAATGGTTTCCTGTATGTCGCCAATATATGAGATAATTTAAATGAAGCGATCGAAGCAGCTTTTGATTGTTTGGCTGGTCTTGTGAACATGGTTTGTCCTTTTTTCAAACAAGATATCAAATCATCAAATTTTAGTTTAGTTACCTACTTATTAAAAATTTTTTTCTTTTCGAGATCTAGTCGAAAAGCACTCGCGATCGACTGATCGATCGCGATCGACCTTTTGAGCACCCCTGCAATGCAGACTTGAATTAGTTTAGGACCAGGTGGATTGTGCGCAAATTGAAACTGGCGTTACTACACATATTCGATTTGATTCCGAACTGATACACACAGTGCACCAACTTGTCTAAAATTATTTTTGAGCTGAGTCAAAAACGATGAAATCAGTTTTCAGTTCTAGAAGTGAACTGAAAATGAATGAAAATTATCGCGAGTATGCACACTACGGTTATTATTTTCAGATTTCCTTATCAACTTGTCAGTTTAATGTTGCAACGCAGTCGAATCATTGAAAACGAATCAGTTCTGAACCAGTAATTCCTCACACTTGCGCTTATACTTGATTCGAAATCAGTTCTGAACTGTCATAGAACTACTTAGTTGGAACAAACCTGATAGCTAAACGATGAAGGTGTTGGGTGGATATTTTGTACCATACTTGCGAGCTCTTCGGCAGTGTCATTCTCATTTATTATATGATTATCTGATGTGAACGAATTAGAATTCAAGAATTGGTGGTTTATGAAAATATCATTTGTTGGTGCATTTATCTGTTCTGAATATGCTTCATTCTCTTAATGAATCTAACGATATCAAGTACCTTCAAATGGTGTTTCCTGAAACCTTATATTGTGTAGCTACGCCGATCATTTATCAATTCGAATTTCCCATCAGTTGCGGTAAGTTTTCATTTTGATCTTTGTACCGTTCGAGGTATTGAAAGAGGCTCATTCGCCCGCAGAACCTTGGCTCATTCTTAAACACACTTCTAGAGAGTAGATCTTCAATAAAATACTGTTTCCTATTTGTTGGACTCCGCACCC
This sequence comes from Cryptolaemus montrouzieri, assembly GCA_013387265.2. Classification (NCBI taxonomy): domain Eukaryota; kingdom Metazoa; phylum Arthropoda; class Insecta; order Coleoptera; family Coccinellidae; genus Cryptolaemus; species Cryptolaemus montrouzieri. The sequence goes on along the minus strand of JABFTP020000144.1, from coordinate 27,716,366 downwards.
AAACATTAATCACATCTATTGTTCGCCTCATCGACCTCGTTCAAAGGAGCAGGTTGCTGATCTTTCTCTTTTTTACAAATACATGGTGAACGTTCCGAAAACATACATTAAATCATTTTGGGCGGAATAAAAATAAATGACTGGCCATCGATACTCAGAAAAATACAAGGTAATGACGAGTGGTTCAAGCGTTTTTCTTCTCTAGATACAGGTGGTCCAAGAGTAATATAACCTGAATTATTCCCTGAGATCTACAGAAATGTAATGGTGTGATTTGTGCTATGATTCTTTTCTTTAATTTATAGCGATTCGAACGCTTGTATTGAATTCTGTAGGTGACTATTTTCCATACAAATACTATTCATCTCGTATTCCTCATCGTATTCTTTTTCATTTCTACTATTTTCCATACAAATACTATTCATCGCGTATTCCTCATCGTATTCTTTTTCATTTCTTCAACGTATGTGATCGGACCGAAACTTCATTTGAATATATATATATATATATATATATATATATATATATATATATATATATATATATATATATATATATATATATATATATATATATATATATATATATATATATATATATATATATATATATATATATATATATATATATATATATATATATATATATATATATAAGGTGATCTTTTCCTTAATTGTTGATTATAATTGTAATACCCGATGTGAGGATTTTGGACACATCAGTCGTCGTAACCTCTTAGTTGCTAACTTAGGAACATTCCTTTTCACTTATTTCGTTAATTCGAAAAACTAGTGGCGCCCTCGTATTTGTCTTTAATGAATATTAATAATAGATGTAGTTGTCACTTTAATCTTTCAACTTGAGGTTACACTAGAGCACTCATGCCCTTGCTTGCTTGGTCATGAACTTTTCGGGAACATAAAAAAATTGACAATCAAATGATTATGAGTTCCACACTGTGGTTATTCCTGAAACTCTCCGATCAAGGTGCGATATTAATAGTTAAAAGATTAGGCTATTCAATATTAACAGAATATTACCCGGTCTTTTACTTTCCCAGTATGCCATTCTAATTTTATCCTTCTTTTTCAGCCTCTCGTATTCGATACGAGATCACAAGCGGTAACATAGGAGGCGCTTTCGCCGTCAAGAATATGACAGGCGCCATCTACGTGGCAGGTGCATTAGATTATGAAACCAGGAAAAGGGTAAGTATTTCATTAATATTCTTTTCACGTGAAATATTGTGTAAACTTAAAGAAAACTTTGAAAAGGTTTGAATTCGACGAAGCCACCTAGATAATAATTCAGAAATAGTTGAGTTTGAACATACAACATAAAGTTTGAGAATGAGAATACGTTACTTGCATCGATAATTAAAATATTATTGATGTGCCAATTATATTGAAGTTATAGAACGAAGTGAAATTAGTACAAGGTTGAATTGTCTGCTGCAACAATATCTAGAAAATCTGTGAGCAATTATTTAATTATTTATCTTCAATTGAATGTTATTTGACACATCCGAAAATCCAATTATACAAACTTAAGTAATCTTGATGACATGTACAAAATATAATACATCATCATTAGTTTTTCCAAGTTGCAAATTATTATCTGTGATACTTTATTGGAAAGTTTTCTTTCAACTCGACATACCCCCGGATTCTTCAAAGTATCACAATTCAATTGTGAAAATCACGCTTAATTTAGTCCAAGATAGAGAAAAACTGTTTTTTTCTATTTAGAAGCGTAATGTATGGTTTCATCATTCGAATTGCATGAAATGAAATAAGAAAATCAAAATGCAACAGTATAAATCAGTAAGTAAAGAAGAATGGTATGATTACAATTGAACATCTGTCATTTTAATACAGCTCGATTGAATCGCACGAAAATCTGGAGTGCCGCGCTAAAAAACTCATTAGAAGTACACACAACCGAATTTATATGGAATCACTCGGTATTTCATATTATTGATGGTTTTTAACCATGGATGTTTGTTTGTTTTTCCTCTAACGTGCTCTATTTCTGCCTTTTGGCTAATGACACGTCGGGGAATTCTGTCACCTCAATAACCCGAGAATTTTGCCGAACCCCTCTCGTGTCGAGGGAAGGGATCTTTAATGTCCAACTTATCTCTGTTAGACAGGACCGACAGCTTTACATCTCCTCCAAAAGATGGACACTCAAGCGATTCCCAGAATCCGAAAAATCGCACCGACTTTGTGGGGATTGAACCCAGGTAACTCTGCGTAGGAGACGAGCATCATATCCCTTACGCCACCGAGCTGTTTCCATGGATCTTTGAATACTTGTGAAAGTTTTTTGTTATAAAAAATTGGCAGTTTGATAAGAAATGTTGAATTATTACCACATGTTTGGGATATTGTATTCAGTCGTCACTCAGATTTGAAACAGTGAATTGAAAAATTTAAAAGTGCCTATAATCATAATTGAAAATGCCTTATGTTGGATTGTCCGATGTGCAGAGTGGTCGAAAAATTACTCTCGTTGAAGCAGAGGTGACACAGCGAGACATAGCGGCCAAAATGTATCAGAGGTGGTGATTTCAAAACCCTACGCCCGATACGTGGAGCTGCAACTTCTGCAAAATAGCCATAGAAGAAATCGTAGGAAGTTCACTTCTGAAGTACAAGACCGTTTTTTGTGCCGAATTGCAAGAAGAGACCCTAGTGCGTCGCACCCCATACTCCAAAGACAATTTCTGGAAGCAACAAGCGTCGGTGTGTCAGTCGAAACGATACGTCAAAGACTTTCGAGGGGTTTATACAGCAGAAGGCCCCTAAGAGTTTAGAGTTAACCAGATAACAAAAAATTAACAGAATTAATTGGTGTATGAATCAGCAAACCTAAAATATTGAGAACTGCCGAAATGTTCTTTTTTCGGATGAGACCAGAATTGTTGTCGATCAGATGACCGCCGGATTCGGGTTTTAAGAGGTCGTGGAACACAAGCTAGACTCCGAGCAGCAAGACAAATTCCGAAATACCAAGGGGGCAGTGTGATGTTTTAGGTCTGCATTATTCTGGGAGACAAAACAGATTTGATTTCATCTCCTGCGAGTGTGACGGCTAGAAATTACGTGGACCTAGTACTGGATGCCGAAGTGAGACTAAGGCGTGGTGCCCATGGTGAGAATTTCACTTCTATGCAAGATAATGATTCTCCGCATACCAGCAACCTTATCTTGAAACAGAGGGAATCGCAATTTTGGACTGGACAACTTGCTCTCCGGACCTAAATCCTATTGAACATTTATGGTATTATCTCAAGACGATAACTCTCACCCACATAATATGTCGATGAGGGCAATTAATTGCAATAAATTTACAAAAATCCAACAAGCAGCCATTGGAAACTGATGGCAGAAATGAAATTTCGAATATATAAAACAGTATTGTATTTTTCGAATACCATGGTTTCTAGATTAACATCATATTATATCTAACGATGGAATCGAAAATTTCAATAAGTTCCTTCTACTTTTTTTTTATATTTTGTGTTGAAAATTGCTCCATCACTAAGAACAGTTATACAATACGGCTATAGAATTTACTTTTATATTCAAACATGGCTAGGAGATAAATTATCTGCAATAAGATAAGCTGAAAAGAAGAAAAAATATTCATGTCTCATTTAACAGATATTCAATTCCTGAGAATTAAAATTTTTAGCTAATAGGATATGGAAGTAGATGTAGATTATATGTCGAAAACTTGTATTGAAGTGTATACTTGAACCAAATATTACAGTACGAGGTAATGTTCAAACGTATATAGAAAAAATATCTGAAAACTCTCTTAAGCCAGAAAATGGAACCGAGTAGCCAGCGATTTCTTTGAAGCTCTAAATTCAAACATTAAAGAATATGATTTCGAGGAAATATCTGAGTAAACAGATTAATTAAGCACATTAGACGCTGAAGGACCAATGTAAATCTGTGGTAATAAAGTGATAAATTCCAAGTTTGGATATGATGACGACGAAAAGACTTCAATTACTGTCATAAAATAATTTTTTTATATTTGTGACTTATTTATATCTGCAAAATAGTTTTCAAAAAAAAATTAATAATTGTAGATATCAATAAATAACCAGATAATCCAAATAGTCTAACAAATTATACTTTTCGATTTTATGTGAATTGATACAATAATACATGAAATTCGAAAAGATTTCTTTGAATTAAAAATGGGTAAAAATTTTTTGTCGCATTTCTGAGCAATTTTCCGCATTATAACTATATTTGTTCATTTTTCTCCTGAAAACTACAATTAAAAATGAAAACAACCAGTTAGTACAGCATTTTCTCCGATAATTTTTCAACTCAATTTTATTCACGTGCTGAAACAAAAATGAATTTGTTTGATTATCAGTATTCATTCAATTTCTCTTCAGTTTTCATGCTAAATTAATGCAAGTTTTCTGTGTTTCTTGTGGATTTTCGAATCTTTGAATTTATTGTAATGGCTGCTGAACGTCCTGGACGCTATTTGAGTGATCATGAAGTGGTAAGAATGGTAACACTTCTAAAGTAGGGGCGAAGCCAACGTTACGTGGCTAACTTGTTGAATGTTAACCAAAGCACTATTTCAAGAGCAATTAATCGGTACCACGAAACAGGGAAATATGGAAAAAGGGCCGGACAGGGAAGAAATCGGATAACAAAGTTGATGATCGTAGGCTTCGTTTAACTACACTAAGAGTTCGGCACTGTACAGCTAGAATGCTACAAAATGAACTCGCACTTTCCAGAAATGTGCACTTTTCATTGCAAACTGTTAGGAACAGGCTCAGAGAAGACGATATCAGACCAAGAGTGGCTTCTACTAGCCCGCGTCTCACCAGAGAGCATCGAGTTGCAAGACTTCAGTTTGCGAGGGAACATGCAAATTGGGGTATTCCAGAATGGTCGAATGTTCTCTTTTCCGACGTGTCCAGGTTATTTCAAGTATCAAATGATAGACGCATGCCTGCATACAGACGACCTGGGGAACGGTATCAGCAATGCAATATCCGGCAAACCGAAAACTTCGGAGGGGGCTTAGTAATTGTGTGGGGAGGCATTTCTTTCCATGGTCGAACTGAGTTAGTCCTAGTGAATAATGGAAGAATGACAGCAGCCAGATACATCGCAGATATCCTTGAACCCCAAGTTGTACCTTTTGACCCATTGGTTACCGAAAACTTCATTTATATGCATGATAATGCTCGGCCTCATGCAGCTAGAGTAGTTACAGAGTTCTTGCAAAATGCCGAAATTGATATTTTAACATGACCAGCCAGAAATCCCGACTTGAATCCCATAGAACATGTTTGGGACAACATGGGGTGGCAAATTCAGCAACGTAGGATGCCTTGTAGAACACTCCAATAATTAGGAAATCTGCTTCCTGAAATTTGGCGACTCAAGAGTATATCCAAAATTTGTTTGAGGGGCTTCCGAGATGTATACTGGTAGTAATTAGGGCCCGGGGAGGAAACACTCGATTTTGAAAATGATTAGATGCTAGTTGATTGGTCCCTTCGCGAATGTTTGAAGATGGTAAAATTTTTTAATTTTTCATCAACTGTAAATTGTTGATATTTTCCATCATAAACTAATCTCTTTTAATGATATCTTCTCATTTTACACTTCTGAAAGTTACCAACCGACTCTTGAATGACCAACCTAAAACTTTATATAGTATTGTCGTAAAAGTAGGGTGATGCGAAAATTTTTGTGGGGAGTGTATTTCGGCAATATCGTTAACAACATTTGTTGGAATCAATTTTTTCCACAAGAATAAACAAAATTACATCGGAAGCATACTATGTCACTGATTTCATACTATTTACATTTAATCTGTATTATCCCTTCTTTCTTTACGTGAGTACTCAAGCTTCTGAATTGTTGTATGTGTCATTACTATAAACACCATATCATTGGGCGATAAGCACCTGTGTATCCTCTCAAACAATGCAATTTCTCAAGAATCCTTCTTTCAAATCAGGTGTTAGTTTTTCATAATAACAGAAAATAATCATTAAAAAACAATATCAAAGCAACATGCATGTAGCGAAGCTAAGCTTGTGTGACAATGTTGCCGCAAGTGTCAAAATATTTTTATTGCCATATGACCAGGACACACTGAAAACATTATTCTAGATTGTAACTGTTGTTGCTGGAAATGTTGTCGACCTCTCTGTTGAAGCCACATATGGCAGAAAAAATATTGCCAGGTTACAAACACCTTTGAAAAGAAACACAAAAATTTCCATCCTACAATGTATAAGCCCTTTTCCGTGGTAGATTGATATAATAATCGTCGTTCATAATTATTTATTAATTCGCGTGTTATTTCGTCTCTTCCCTGTAGAATAATTTCGTGAAATGTTCATTTAATGAAACAAATTAGTAACGCTGAAAAAAAGGGACCCTCGTAACGAAAGGTTCAACAGCCAATTAATGCGCCCCCACTTATGTTGCATTTTGGCAAGGGTTGAGTTTCACGGTGTGAAAATTCTTAATGGGGCGCTCTATATGAAAAGTAATGACGGTTACCACTTCCCAGTCTAAATGAATACATATTGCCTGTCAGACAAAACTCAAAGCTCTGTATAATTGTGTTGGCAAAGTTGTTAACGGAAATTAAACGTATGTTTTTTTTTAATGTATTTTTAGAAATATTACTGTTTTAACTTTAACAAAAAACAAGAAATTGTTTTGTTACCTGTTCGGAGATATTACAGGAAAATGCAGAAATTTTTACTCAACATAATGGGTGTGAACTGCTAGCAGAATTGAAATTTGAAAACTATGAAATAGTACTCAATTTCATGATTTGCAAATTAAGATCATTAAAGCTAGTCTTGTTTTTTCATCTGTGTGCATTATATAGGATTATTTAACTCCTACGCGGATCATAGACCTTCAGTAAGTTCTCGCCAGTGGACCCTATTTCTCGCCGTAACTTTGGCCTCTCTCTATGTATTTTCCACCTTCTTCAATTCATCCATAATTTTCCTTCTCCATGTGTGCGCTGGCATTCCTACTTTTCTTCTCCCCTGTGGGTTCCAGTCCAGTGGTGTCTTAGCAATACAATTGTCATCCTTGCGGAGGGTGTGTCCGATCCAGCCCCATTTCCGTAACTGGATTTCCTTCTCTATTTTATTCTGATTGGTCAGGTGGAGGAGATTCTCATTTCTAATTGGCTGTGACCAATTCTGAGTATAATTCTAAGATATTTATTCGCGAAAACCTGTAGCCGATCCGTTAGAGTTTTTGTTACCTTCCAAGTTTCGCAACCGTACAACAGTACAGACTCGACTTCAGACTGATATGATGTTTATTTCCAGGATCATAATCATAAATCCTTTTGAGCAGTTTTTCATTATGCCTTTCCAAATGATCATGTTCGATCTTGCTCATCCGTCAGCAATTTTGAAATGAATCTCGCCAACACGAGCACCATCTGCTACATTTTAATCAAAATCTTCCAAACGAAGCTCATCGAAATTCTAAGATCACATCTTAGTTCTCGCACGATGAATTTATTATCGCAAATCATTATAAATTATCGTCTATTTCTGCTGTCGAAGTCACCCGAAGCGTGGATAGCTATCAACACATGTGCGGCCATCTTTGGAATACTTAGGTCACTCTTTTATTTGCGTTCTGGGAGTTTGTGACAAGTTAATCAATACCCCAATGACTCAAAGATCATTAGAACTTTTTGGCGCAGATACTTACACATGGGTCTGATACAATCCTCATACTAACCAAGACCAACGCTGCTGAGCATTTCAGCATGTCATGGTCAGTGCAATTTTCCCAGAAAATGCTTGACTAAGTGAAAACTTGTAGTAAAATAGGGAAAACGCCTGTCATGTGAGTATTTCGCAGTGAAATATCATGAATTTTTCCGACGATATCGACAGTCATCATCTTTAATTTAATAATGAAGAAGTAAGGTAATTTAATATATCTTTTATTCTAATATTCATAGTTACAAGTAAACAGGCCATTGCGCAGTTGCTTGTGCGTCTGTACCCGATATCATAACGTGAAATTGTTAGAGCATGTCGTAAAAAAAACTGCTTCCTTTGAAAGTATAAGGACTTCTGCATCAAGGCGCCCAGAAAATTTCTCACTTCTTCATTAGATTCATTACAATTATTGCTCACCACGGTTCCGCAAGATTCATACGCTTGAAAGATTCTAACTTCTCGTCGTAATCGCCCCTATCTAAATATCATTAATACACTTAATTATCTCTTACTCATATTATAGAATTCTTCTTCCTTGTTTGCAGCAACTAAAGTCATCAAACTGAAAATTCTCAGCTGCAAATTTGTCTCTATTTCACAATTTGATTCGTCCTTCATTCAATGAATTCATTATTAAGTCTTTTCGTGACTACCACTTCAGGTTTCGAAAACTTGCACAATAGCCACGAGTTCCTGAATGTAAACTGAGAATATTCGATAATTCGTAAGTTATACATTATTCCGATTAGTGGCTCCTCATTGTTAATACTTAGTTTTAATCACGTACCCTCTTTAAACACCGTTATCTGCTTACTCTATTAATAATATGAGTATCTTTAATTGCCTCCATCCACCCATTGTGTTTAGATAGGATCTTTCCCATTTTGCTGCGTGAAATCTCCTGTATTTTGTGTAGCTCTCGTGGATTAAGAAAGGGACGGAATTGTGTTTTAAAGGCGTTATAAAATAGTTTCACGTACAACCAAGAGACCAGAACCAGATGCATTCTACAGAAAGGCAAGGCTGCAGAATTACCATCTATTATTGTTAAAAATGTACACTCCTCTGAAACAAAAGTTGAATGCTACTGATTTTGAACAAGCTCCAAGTATCTTCAGAGCTAAACAAAATATTCCCCTGTATGTAGTCTCATGTTGCAACGTGGCCACAGTACATGGAATGACAGCCACAGTGGCTACCTACTTGAGAAAGGTGCAGCAACCTTAAAATTTACACACTGTAACTTCTTTCATCGACAGATGAATTCAGTCTTGATTCATACCAACCAGCAACAACGTTGTGATGAAGCAAAAACAACATCCTCATTGCATAGGTACTTCTAAGCTACTCTGGAGCAGGAGCTATCGAATACTCAACTACAAACAGCAATATTAGTTTCATCGATCAAAGATCTACCAAATATCTGGCACCACGAGTATATTCGCGTATACCAGTAGACTTGCGAATCTTGAAAAACTACAATTGTTTCAAAAAGAAAGTGGAACTTTGGATTCTTTGTGCCAGAAGAACAGAAATAGACAACTTAATTAATCAGCGGATAAACGAAAGTGCCTAGTTTAAATACTGATTTCAGAAATTTCGCGGAGTGACTTAAAAAAAAAGAGAAGGAAAAAATATCTAAAATGTGAGAAAAAAAAACCTAAATTGTGACTTAAATACCCTAAATTGTGACTAAAATACCGAATTTGACTAACGCCCGATTGTGAAAACAAAAAAATAAACCTATCGTGACGAACAATTTAAGAAACATAGTGACTTTTTGTTTCGTAATTACGCGCTGTGAAACTAACTTTACTTTCAAATAGAAAAAAAAACATTTCACGCAAATGAAGTTATTATAAATTTAAATTTAACAAAATATACCTATCTCAAAGGCGAACAGGCGAGACATTCTTCGGAACGATTAAGCCTCTGCTTTTTCATTGTTTATTACTCTGTATGTATGAAATCAATTGTAATAAACTTTATTATTATTATTATTATTATCGTGCTAATTGAGACTGGCCTAATTAGAAACCACGCATTCAAAATTTGTGCAAAAGCTGTGAACAAGAGAAATAAGTAGTTTAACATGTAATGATCATAACGATATCGTTGATGGATTAATTCCATGAAAATCCATTTCAATATAAATAAAATTATACAGTTTGTCTGATTTTCATAATGTTTATTTTTGATACACACGACCGGTTTCGACGGTACGTCATTTTCAAATATATAGAGCTAACAGTTGTTAGATAACAGAAAAAGATAAAGAGTATGCTAACAATGCAGCATTAAATTTGACATGTAGTGAGTGATTCTGCACGAGTTGACTGTTGAAAGTGCTGAATTTTGGGTTTTCACAGATTTTGTTAATTTTCAAACTTTCCATCAGATTCCTTGCCATCCCTTTATTGCATTTGTTGACCAATTTCAAATTATCTAATCTTATTATGTGGTTTGAAGATTTAAAATGTTCAAAAACTGCGGATTTGTGATCTGAGTAGAGATATTCTTCGAATCTTGATTCAAAATTTCGACCTTTTTGTCCTTCGGAAGCTGTTGAAAAAATAATTGCTGATTTTATCACAGAGAAAAAATCTCATAATGCAAGTTAGATATGCGTGTTCATTCTCTGGTTTCATGTAATTGAATGAAGTAATTGATACATTTTATTTTTATTCTTCGTGTTCAATAATACTGTTTGTTTGGACACTGGAATATTTTTATTTGATGTAATTTTCTTGATGATATTGCTTTCCGTATTGAAGTAGTTATGAATAGGGGACTGGAAAACGCTCTATGAATCATTGAATTGTACTCGGCTAATTTATGTGTAAAGTGGTTGAAAGAATCTATTGGAATTGTTGATTCTGTAAATGTTCCTATTATAGAAAAGCAGATAATTGATACGCATTTTTAATTGACATTGTCTTCCTGTCTAATAACACCTGCAGTTATTTTTCCAACTTCAAATTAACAACTTCCTTCTCCAGTGGTCTCAATATAAACAAATTACTTTATAATGATGAACAGAAAACTGATAAATTCTGGAATATACAGAATTGAATGCACAAATCACAAAGTACATGATTAATCAGGTCTTTTAACAATTCTCCACAAATGCAAGGAAGAGATGACAATGAATTGGATAGTTTGAAAATTAACAAACTCTGTAATAACCCAAAATACAGCACTCTCAATAGTCAACTAGAATTGAATCACTTCCTACTAGTCAACGTTCAAAATAGGTATAGTTAGCACATTGTTTCTCACATTTGTTAGCTCCAGATATTTGAAAATGATGTAACTGTCGAAACCGGTCGTGTGTATCAAAAATAAACATTGTGGAAAGCAGACAAAAGTATTTCAATTCAGTCATATTGAAACCAATATCCATAAAATAAACATATTAACAATATTAATCACATTACATTAATTATATAAAATATATGTTTGATATTCAATAGACGCATTCTGCAAGTTTGCATATTGGAAATCGTGATAATGTCAGACATTATATACCTCCATATCAAGTTCCAGTGTAGATGGATGATATATTATGCAATGATTTGTATGAATCGTGTGCCACTATACACAGATACAGATAGTAGTCTTTATAAATAGTGGTGTAATTCTTTTTTTTTGGATGGTTTGACGAGGAACGTGAGCTTTTCGTTGTGTACTGAAATACAACGTTGTAGAAATTAGACGAAAGTGTGTCATTTCATTTATATTATTATGTTTTGTTCAGCATCATCATTCGCAAGAAAAATGTACTTTCGGCTAGTCCTAGCTGACAAGTTGAAAGACATTTCTTATAGGAAAGAAGATATTTTTCAATTCCATTTTTTCTCAAACAGGTTTAGGGTAAGTTGTTAATCAACTAATTGAATCAATAATGATAACATGAGAAATTTATCGCTATATCTATAAACATATTAAAGACATTCATTCAGGAAACAATATTCAACCTTCTGTAGAATGTTGAAAATCCATAAGATTAAGGATATTTAACATTCTATAAAAATTTGAATTTTGTCCCTTGAATGGCTGTTTTCAATGTGTTTTATCCTATATCTATAAATTTTGCATGTGATCATTATTGAGATATGATACGCTTGGTTTAACAACTAGATAAGCACTGAAGCATTAGCTTTTAACAAACTGCATCCAGCAGGCACAGTGTGTAGCGTTACGGGAGATAGTCGAACTGGTTTAGCTCCTTAAAGTTTTCTATTTGATATCCTCTTTGTCTTCATCGTTTATTGGTGGCGCTAGTAGTAGACTCAGGTGTCAGGTCATTGGGGGTACCAATTGTATACATTCTGTCAAAAAGTACCGGGAATCATCAAAATATTTTTCAATCGCTTTTTCAGGAATCGACTTCAGCTCTCGCCGCGAATGAATTCTCTTTTATGTCTGCCATCGATTCAAAACGGGTACCTAGAAGTGGTAATTTGAGTTTCAGAAGAAGGAAAAAGTCGGCCTGAGCCATATCTGCCATATATGGTGGTTGTTCGATGGTGTTTGTTGAGTTTTTGGTCAGAAATTCATTCACAATAATATTCGTCTGAGATGGTGCATTATCTAGATTCAAAATCCATGCGTTTTCTTCCCACAAATCTGCCTTTTTTTGACGAATTCGCTCTCACAAACGCTGCTTAACGCTTAGGCAATATTCTTTTTTCATCCTCTGACCTTCTATCAAGAATTCCGAGAGCACAGTACCGCGATAATCGAAGAAAACACTCAACATCACCTTGACTTTTGATCAACTTTGACGTGGGTATTTCGGTTCAGTTGGAAAGCGTAATTCCGAAGCTTGTTGATTGGTGTGCCTTGTCAAACTCATAAACCCATGTCTCATCACCAGTTACAATGCGTTTTATGTTTGAGGGGTCGGAATTGATTCGTTCCAGATGTCTTCAGCGATTCACTTCTTGAAGAAAATTGAGGTCTTCTGGAACTAGTCGAGCAGGAACGCGTTTCTGAAGCAATGGTTCAAAACGGTACGAATTAATTCGTGTGTGATCACACAAAAGGTTGATTGCTTATCTGTTTGAAATTTAAATGACCATTTTCAATTGCCACACTCGATCGATTTCAACTTCAGTTGAAGATGTTGATGGCCTACCAGAGTGAGGCAAATCTTCCACCACATCTCCGCCGCTGTTGAATGCACTGTACCACTCATACGGACGTATTTTTGATGCAACTGATTCACTGTTAGCCTTCTGTAATATTTTCAGTGATTCAGCACATGAAATTCCATTTGCAATACGAAATTTGCGACGAATTCTTCGTTCGATATTTTTATCCATTGTAACAATCGCAAAACACACTTGTGAGAACTGAAAAAATCCAGCACTGTGAACAAATTGAATGACAGATCGCGTACAAACTCTGTGTCAGTGTAGAAAACAGTTGTGCAAATCTAACAACAACCAGAATTTTGACAATCGTTTTAAGCAGATTTCTTCAATATTCATGTACATATGTTTGACGCGCTTCACCGGATTGAGATGATTAGGTGGCAGTAAGTCTTGGTGTTGTGAATGGCTGTACAATACTTACGAGGTTAAACTAGGCCGAGAATGGAGTCTGAATAAAATCATTCATGATATCCGACCAGATTATATGTGACCCTGGTTGACGACGATCGATTATGAAGAGCTAATAGGAGAACTGGCTCCTTCATGGAATGATATGTAAGATTCTAAGGAAGCTTAAAATGTTGAAAGTGTTTGAGGGAGAAATTGCCGCGGTCCTCAAACAATTGCATTGTGGTGGCACTCGATTTTGCAACAACCATCAGCAAGGCTCTGGACGGATAGGAGAATATTTGGGTAATCCATGATTCTGACATTGACTTCATCAGGATTCAGGAAAGCTTCTCGTACAAAATATTATTCATCTAAAAGCACGAGCATACACAGATTATAAAAATAAACACTTTCTTTTTCTCTTCGTGACATTCCAACCTAAATAATTGTCGCGTTGTTAGGAAATTCTTGTTGAATATAATATAATCGAGCTCATTCCTTTTGAAGCTACTTTTCAATATTAACATTCCTCTGCTTTAACGAAACAGCCTTTATCACGTATTGCACTCACTAGTCATAACTGATATGTTGTGGCTTCCATAAATTGCCTGTACACTCAACACCGATCTGGACAGGACCGACTATAAATCGCCATTTTTTCATGGATTCTAACTCGTAATATTAATCCCAGAGAAATAATGTCCGAATATTCCAATTTTCCAGCAGAGAAATTCGACGGTGATTTATCCCCGCCTCATTTGAATATTTTCCTCGAGTAGAATGAGTTGTACGTGCATAAAATAAAGCTCAGAATATTTCTGTAATCGTTTTCATACAAATAAATTTTTTCGAATCGCCTATAAGTTTAATTCCGCTCATATTCTTGTAGAAAAATGGTCTCGCCTCTGTCCGGATAGATGCTCTCTAGTGTAACGCACATCGTGTATATTAAAATTAATGACGGTGAAAATGTCCGGTATCCAAATGAAAATATATATCACGTAATGTTGGGGGAAATTCATAACAATGTTTGTTATGTCCTCTCCCGGTCTCAAATTAGATGCAGAATTAAATTTCCGGTTTTTGGAACAAATGCGTAGGTATCCCCGGCCGGTCGCCTATTCCCGTTTATATTTCAGGTCCACAAATTCGGATGCAGTGCAGTGATTTGTGAAAAGTCTTTTTATTCGTTTCAGTTTCAATTATGATTGTTTTTGAAAAATGCTTCAAACACAGATCAATAATTCAATCGTCGGTTGCATTTCTATTTAATAGGATTTCGTTCATTCTGTTGATTCCGTCATGGAAGTTGATGAAAATTGGCTGAATCAATAGATGTTCTCATAAAATAACGTAAACCCAATGTGGAAACAATACTTCTTCACACTAGACACTAAAAAGATTTGCTGCCAACGCATATTGTCGAGGGCATTTTTAAAATTCCTATGTCTTAATCCAACTTTCACAGATATCCTGCAGTGAAATAGTTCTGACAAGACTACAGTGCAGTGAAATAAAAAGAACATAGGATGGTTTGCTTAGATCAGGGGTGCTCAAACTCGAACTGCTGCAGACCTACCTCAATATATTTTGACTAATTACGATCGACTCTGAGAGGCTGAAAGTATGTGTGATGCGGGGTTGTCGTACATACACGATACATCCTACCTACCTATCTACCTACCGTAGCATATATAGATATTAGCTTTTCGCACAATATATATTATTTTAGTCAAGGTTTGGGTTAGGTTTAGTTAGGTTCTTCTCTATAATATCAATGAAAAAACTCATAGTTATTCAAAATTCCTTGCAAGTTTATTGGTTGTTACAAAAAAAAAGGAGTTACATAGCGTGGCACTGCATGTCCTCAGCATATTTTTCATAAGATGGTACGTAACCCTTTGGTACTAATCGCATACCTTTAGTTGGTCGATTGTGATATTTTGACTTAATTATCTTCATTTCAGAAAATGCAGACTCGTACAAGTAAGTTGACCCAAACATTGCCCTCAGTTGAAGGGCGATTTGCCTTAGATTCGGATATTTATCTTCAGATATAAAACACCACAAATTGGTATTAGATCCTGTGGCTTTGTGATGTATATCTGATTTAATCTGCACCAACTAATTTTCAACAGAACATGAGTTCATATTAAACTGACTTGCTATTTCAGTAGCTAATTCCTCAATGTTTTTACATTAAAACGGATAACTCATAAATGATGCTATACTTGCCAATATACTGCAATTATGAGAACGGATTCCTAGTTGTCCCAAAATATTTGATAATTCAGCCTCATACGTATCATAATTCAACTGACGAATCCTTGCTCTCAAAGACGGTAAATTTTTCAGATCCTTTCTTTTCAGTTGATAGGTTGATGGTGTTTAAGTGCATTGTGATGTCAGTCAGAAATGCCAAATCAGTCAGCCATTTTTCGTTTTTTAACATCTGATTGTCATCACCTCTTTCGTCTAGAAAAGCTGTTGTTTCGGGCAATAAATCTTGAAACCATTCTAGAAATTTTGCTCGACTCAACCACCTGACGTCCCTGTTAAGAACTACATCAGTGTGTTCAGCTGACTCCCTTTCTTTCAACTGCAACTTAAAGAGCCGCCGTTGCAAGCTACGTGCACGGATGGAATTTACAATTTTTATTGCAATTCCCGTAATTTCCTCCGTGTTTAAAACTTTTGAACACAAAACTTGTTGGTGTATAATGCAATGGAATGAAAAAAATAGGGGGAAATCTCCATTAGCTCGACACAATGTCACAAAACCGTTTTTGTTTCCATTCATTGCTGATGCTCCATCAGTTGTAATGCACACTAATTTATGTATTGGTAGCTTGTAGTTTTTTACAAAATTGAAGAAAACGTAAAGTTTATCTTCGCCACAGGTCTTCCCCTTTAGAGGATTGATTGTCAAAAATTCTTCCTTTGCCAACATGTCATTGAATATCATCTGGATAAAAATACACAGATGGACAGTGTCTGTCATATCGGTGGATTCGTCGAACTGTAGAAAAAAGTATGTAAATTTCATGATATCATGTTTAAGTTTATCTTCCATGTCCTGACCATGACTTCAATACGCCTTGTGGCAGTCGGACGAGATAACTGAAGTTCTCTAATAGCAGACATGATTTCTGTTTCATTTTTAAAACTTCCAAATAAAGTCTCACCCGATTCAATTAATGCTTCCGTCACAACCGATTCATCGCGATCGTAGCAGCTTTTGTTTGTTTGGCAGTTTCGGTCTCGTTGGACCTCGTCATCATTGTCTACCCATTCGTAACACAAGGCTATGCCGTTACCCACTCATCCCAATTCTTTGGAGCGAACGCAATAATGTAAATATCACTGCGCCCCCCAACGAATCGAAACAGAGGCTACCTCACCAACGCCCCGTGAAACGGTGAAAAGAAAGAGCAGACAAAACGCGGGGCGTTATTGAGGTAGCCTCTGTTTCGGTTCGTTGGAAGGCGCTGTGATATTTACATTATTGCGTTTGCTCCAAAGAATTGAGATGAGTAGTTACGAATGGGTAGACAATGCTGACGAGCTCAAACGAGACCGAAACTGCAGTCCATTGTTCCTATTCGTGACATCTGACCGTGCTGTACCACTTCCCTGTGGCCCCGGTTAACGGTGATTATGAAGAGTAGATCGGAAAACTAGGTCCTTCAAGGGAGGATATTTAACATCGTCCCTTGAAAAATAATTTTTTTCGATGTGTCCACACATTGTGAAATTTCGCATATAGTAACTTTTTGTTTTGAGATAAAAATTATTGATAAAAGTTACACAAAACGAACGAAGTATTCAGAATAAAAGAACCTTTTCCTGTTCTCGAGCTACTGCATCACATCTGAAGTACTAATTTCGTCTCATACACATCGTCGGAGAAAGAGCTGTAACTCGGCATTCCGTTGTTTACACCGGAGTTCCGAGGAATTCCATTTTACGTTCACTTGCACCCCAGAAAATACTCTCCAAGAAAGTCACAAATTGAATTTTCAGTTAGTTTGCGCTCTTGGAGTTATACTTCTAAGTTAAATCGTCGAAATGTTTACTCTATAGTTATTCGTAGTTCAGGATATGACGAAAGTTTCGGATGTTGTTAGTGCCTACTCGATGCAGCGTATTCAACTAACATAATATAATATACCTTTACATTTCGAAGGTGGCTTCGTGCAGCTGAAATCTCTTATCAGCACCCTCGAAATGCAACCCGAATCGCCGTTAGGAGTGATTATGAGTGGTTAGAAAAGGTTTGGAACTAAGTAGTTTCTAAAGTGAAGATTTCGTTGCATTAAAACACTAGTCGACTTCTCGAACTTTCGTTGATAAAAGCCGGCTCCGGAACGAAAGTTCAACGTTAAGGAAGTAGTTATGTTTCATCTTGGAAGTTCTGTTGTATTTCATTCGTCTCGGAGCGGTTGAACAAATAACTGTAATTCTCTTTTTGAGTATTTCGTCTGAACGATAGATATAATCGGGATAATGGAGCTTATATTTTATTATTAGCGGTATAAATTAAACAGTGTATTTTTACGGATCCCCAGAGCTAATTACGAAGAACACAGAGTTTCAGTATGTTTCCAGACGGTAACATAATAAACTAAAGACTGTCCCATTAAGGCAGACGGATGTCGACAGTAAAGAAAAATATTTTTCACAAGACTCCCCTTCTTTATAGAATTATATTATTTGGTTCATTATAATCAACAGTTAGGCTGAAAAGTCCGAA
This sequence comes from Cryptolaemus montrouzieri, assembly GCA_013387265.2. Classification (NCBI taxonomy): domain Eukaryota; kingdom Metazoa; phylum Arthropoda; class Insecta; order Coleoptera; family Coccinellidae; genus Cryptolaemus; species Cryptolaemus montrouzieri. The sequence goes on along the minus strand of JABFTP020000144.1, from coordinate 27,698,290 downwards.
AGATATTATTGTCAAACTCATTCAATAAAGTTCCTTACGAAGAGAATTCAACGATTATAGTGATCGTACAATTTTCGGTACCATTTTCATAGTATAATTTCTCTTTAGCCTCAAAATAGGCCTCAGTTCTGGCGATTTCCTTTGCGTCAGTATTTTTGTCTTGATCGCATTCTTTGTATTTAAAAACGCTTCATTGAATGAAAATGTTAACATTTTATATACTATTCGAACAGTATATTAAGTATTGACATCGACAGTATCAAAAATTTCAATAAATAAAAAGTAACAAATTTATTCAAACCCAAATCAAATTTCCACCCAAATTCAAAATAACACAAATTAATTCTATGTGTACAATGCTGCTAATAAAACAATTATACAAATACAAGTAAACGATGTTTTTTACTAAAATATATTATTAAATGCTCGACGTGTTTCGATACACAGTATCTTTGTCAAGAGCGAATGAATACTACCAATATATCTAACTAACGAATTTTCATATATACTAAAGAGGCAATCCACTCAGAGCTATCCGTACTTGAACTAATGTTTAGGAAATAAATTCAATGAGGGTGAGTTATTTCGATCTATCTGATCATAAATTTCCGTTGAATACCTAAATCTGTTAATTTCAAGTTCTTCCAGAAGATTGAGTTTTATACCTCTATTCTTAGAATGTAGGATTCTGAATTCTGAATTGAAAGAGTGACCATTTTCCTAAGATGATTTGAATAATTTGAATCGGTTTTTCTATAGATGAAACTGCGTTTATATTCAGAGATTCTAACATTGAAATTTCTTCCTGTTCTACCTATATAAAAACAATTGCAATCTGCACAATCCAATCTATAAACACCTGATTTATTTTCTTTATTAATTGGAGATTTATAATTCTGATAAATGAACCTAAATTTGTTGATATTTTGAACGCTATATTCAAATTTGAATTTATAAGAAGGATTTCACATTATTGCTAATATTGCCTAAATATGTTAAATTATTTAATTTCTTATTTTGGTGTTCACCGATTGGGTATTTATGTTGTAAAGATAATTTTTGTTTTTTCTTATGTAATATGCTGCTAACCAAATTTGCATCATAACCATTATTTATTGCGATCTGTTTTAGCAAATTCAATTCTTTGGAATAATTATCATTAGACATCAGTGTGTTCAAGAATCTATGTATATAGCTGTTGAATGTTGCAACTTTATGTTGGTAAGGATGTGCCGATGTATAATGAATTGTGATATCTGTATGAGAAGGCTTATGATAAATTGAAAACTGGTGTTTATTATTTGATCGTTTTATTGTTAGGTCTAGGAAATTGATCGAATTGTTCTATTCTATTTCAGAAGTGAATTTCATTTTTGGGTGCAGGTTGTTGATGAAATTTTCGAATTCAGTGAACTGTCTGTTTGTTCCTGTGAAACACACAATAATGTCATCGACATATCGATACCAATATAGCAAATGTTTACTAAGCGGGTGTTTATGAATAGTTTTTTCTAGGTTATCCATGAAGATTTCAGCTAAAAGAGGGCTTAAGGGGTTTCCCATTTTAAGTCCCTCATCACTATAATGGGAAACCCCTTAATCATTTCAAAGAATTGAATTTGATAAAAGAGATCGCTATAAATAATGGTTATGATGCAAATTATGATGCAAATTTAATAAAAAACAAAAATAGCTTCACAACATATATATCCAATCGGTGAACAACAAAAAAGAAATTCGATAGTTTAACATATATAGGCAATATCAGCAATAATGTGAAATCCTTCTTAAAAATTCAAATTCAAATATAGCGTTCAGAACATCAACAAATTTAGGTTCATTTATCGGGAATTATAAATCTCCAATTAATAAAGGAGATAAATCAGGTGTTTATAGATTGGATTGTTCAGATTGCAATTGTTTTTATATAGGTAGAACAGGAAGAAATTTTAATGTTAGAATCTTTGAACATAAACGCAGTTTCATCAATGTATAAACCGATTCAAATTATTCAAATCATCTTAGGAAAATGGTCACTCTTTCAATTAAGAATTTAAAATCCTACATTCTGAGAATAGAGGTATAAACTCAACCTTCTGGAAGCACTTAGAATTAACAGATTTAGGTATTCACCGGAAATTCTTAATGATCAGGTAGACATAAATAACTCACCCTTATTAAATTTATTTCCTAAACATCTGTTCCAGTACGGATAGCTCTGAGTGGATTGCTTCTTTAGTATATATAAAAAAATTTGGTTAGTAAGATATATTTGTAGTATTCATTCGTTCTTGATAAAGATACTGCATGCATGCATCGAGTATTTAATAATATATTTTAGTAGAAATCATCGTTCACTTGAATTTGTGAAAATGGATTTCTATCACGTGAAAGCCTCGTCAATTAAAATTAAACGTACTCCAGTAGACTTCACACATTCTTAATATTAAATATTAAGTACTGACCTAACATTTGTCCGTCGTATCAGGTAGGTTGAAAAGCTCGTGGAGCAAAACCTATACCGTGGCATTAAAAACAAATTTATTACTATATTGAACAGAATCATCTTTCGTAAGAAGACGCAAGAAATTTGTGCTGAATAGTTTCACTTTATTCTCAGTTCTCAAGGTAATAAAACTGAATCTGTCATAATGTTTTTTAAAATAAATGGATAAAATTGAACTTCGTGTCATGATTAAATTCTTTGTAAAAAACAAAGTTTGAGAGCTTTGAAAAATCATAACAAAATGGCAGATGTGTCCTGGAGAGAGCAAGGATAGAGAATAACAGATAAGGTGATCTGGAGATATGAGTTTCACAGGACTCAGACACTCTCGGCTTGCCATCGTAGAATATTCCGTTTTGAAAGCCAAGATTTTGCTCAGACTCAAAAGCCTAGACCTAAGAGCTTAAACTGACATACTAGAAGTGACCTAAATGCGTTAGGATTAATCGAGAAGAATTAATATCAAATGCGAATATCCGGTAAAATGTGTCAGAATAGACCAAAAGGTTGCACTAACGGGGTTTCCAGTCACTCCTCACTGTTCACAAAATATAATTCGATCTAATACCTAATTATATCTGACTGCTTCTTTCTCGAAAATCCCCCTTGATTTTATTGGTATCAAGCATAAAAGATTTCTTCAAAAAATTTAATAATGAAATGAATATGTTTTCAGTTTTAAGTAGACGCATAAATTGTTTGTAAAGGTACACTTAGGCTACATAAAAGAGTTCATGAATACAATTCAGAATTTTTTTGGATTTTGAAAAAACAACACAACAATCAAAATTCATCTACCCCTTCAAATATTATCAACGAACGATTCGTAGCCATATTTCATGGCTAATTACTAAAAGGGATTAATGCAATGAAATTTCAGTAATTTTCAGAAAAACTTGAGCAAAATCCGTTGATACAAAATATCTCGATCATAATTCCTTTCCCGACCGAACGGATGCGTCATCGTGTTATTCTCATCCTTCCAATAAATCCAATTATATTCTGCTCCGAAACTTTTCGTCCAAATGAGTTTTTCCCCACTTCCACTTTTTTATTAAAACCTGCACGTAAATAGGAAGCAGTTTAGAACTCGAAGCTTTCGAAAACTGAAACTCTTTAATGGTATTCCTAACAAAGACATTGTTTACGACAAAGTGTACCATCAAACGTGCCTTTCTTTCAGCGGCAGATTAAACCCTTATCTGATACAGAATTCGGTTGAAACAAGTTCTATTTTCGGGCTAATTTCTGGGATTAGATGGAACCGGGGCTTATTAGGTGGGATCGCTGTTCTTTGATCTTTGGAATTCGAAATTTTATGAACAGTTCTACGTTTCGGGTATAAATGAATCTGGGAGATTCGTTAGGAACAGTTCTCCCTCAGATGTGGGTTTAGGTTCCAACGTGAGGGCGGAAACATTTTTAGGAGACAACTTTCGAACTTCATACTTCTGTTCTTCTTCTAATGGAAAAAGCCTCGGGGCATCAGGAACTTCTTAAGAATTCGAGAAATATTGAAATTGTCTTCTTTGAGGATCGGTTTGGTGCTTCACTCTAACTATTCTGTCAGATACAGATATTTGTAGTTCGTCGACGACATTCAATCATTCTTCTTATTGACCTTGATGATGATGTATATAACTCTCTCACAAATGGACTTCATGGTTACAGTTCTTGGTTTCAATCGTTTATGTATCAACAACGCAACTCTCCCTAGGTGATCATTCGTTGTTATTTTGATATAGCAAATGTCCTGATTTTAAGGTTTTAGTGAGTTCGCCTTCAATCTCGTCTCGCTAATGCCCAAGATATCCCATTTAATGTTCAGCACTTCCTCCTCCAGTCTTTCGAGATGACTCTCTGATCTGAGAGTTCTGACCTAGTAAGTAGCGATTGTTAACTTTTCGAAATGTCTCTGGTCCTTCGCTCTTGTTTCTTTCGATGTTTTGCCCCCCCCCCCCTCCTGAATCCGTGAGGCGGACTGACGCATCAGTGCAAGATTCTAAGCTGATTTCTCTACTTGCCTGGGGTATATTTGTTGTAAAATTCGACATCATTTCAGATGTGAAAGGTTTTTAGGATTGAAACGTCACGCTTGCCAGGCGGGTTGGCGAGTTTGGTTTCAGCCGCTCGATTCGAGAACAGACGCTGTTGGGTGCCGCCCAATCTGGATCAAACGCTACCGCGCTAAATTTTGGTGCACCCCTAGGTATTCAAATTTCCTCGGTACCTGCCATATCTGACAGCCTTCCCTCTATCCGCCACCTGGGGAGCCGCCCAGTGGGGGATCTAGTAAACCCCCACTGGGGGTGGGGAAACGGAAATCCCCAAATCGAAACTATCAAATGGAAAAACTAAAATAACGAAAATAAAGAACTCTGAAGGTACCTTGGTCAGCAAGGGGAAAGAAATCGTAGTTGTCATTGAAGAATTTCACAAAAAACTTTATAGTTCTGAAAATCAAGAACAGAAATATATTAAAAGACTTATTCTTGATACCGGTTCTGAAGACATTCCTGAAATTAATACAAATGAACTGAAAATTGCCCTCAATCAGATAAAGAACCAAAAATGCCCCGGCAAAGATAAGATCACCATCGAGATGTTGAAGATGGAAGGAGAATATCTGTTGGACAAGGAAGAATACCAATGGTATGGAATAATGCTCAAGTCATTCTTCTGTATAAGAAGGGAGACAGAAATAACATAGAAAATTACCGCCCAATAAGCCTTTTATCGCAGTTGTACAAATTACTGACGAAAATAATGACAAATAGATTAACCAACAAAATGGACGCATACCAATCCGTCGAACAAGCCGGCTTTCGGAAAGGTTTCAATACAGTAGACCATTTGCAAGTGATACGGACTCTAATCGAAAAAGCCTCCCAGTACAATGTGATGTTGCACATGGCATTTATAGATTTCAAGAAAGCGTTTGACTTGATCAAAACTTGGGCAACACTAAGAGCACTAGATAACGCAAGAGTAGACAGTAGATATTCAAATGTCATCAAATACATATACGAAAACGCCACAATCCAAATAACGATAGACGAAGAAACAACATCAAAAGAAATCCCCGTAAAAGGGGCATACGACAGGGTGACACGTTCTCTCCAAAATTATTTACATTGTCTCTGAAGGACGTGTTCAAGGGTTTGAAGTGGAAAACGAGAGGCATAAATATAGATGGTGTACGTCTGAACCATCTTCGATTTGCGGACGACATAGTTCTTATAAGTGTTAATGCCGAAGATCTTTGCACGATGCAGGAAGAACTATATGAGGCTGCCTTGACCTATGGACTCGAGATGAACCTGCATAAAACGAAAGTTAAGAGTTCTGAAAATTTAAGAATCAGTATTGGTAACCACGAGATCGAAAATGTTACAGAATACATTTATCTAGGGCATAAAATCGTACAAGGCAGGGAAAATCAAACCTCTGAAATATAGAGAAGAATTGGACTAGGTTGGGCTGCATTTGGAAGACTGGGTCATAATCTCAAAAGGAAAACGTTTGAGACATGTATTATGCCAGTCCTCACATACGGTCTTGAGACAATGAATCTCACCCGCGCATACGCCAACAAACTCCAGGTGACACAACGAGCAATCGAGAGATCGATGCTTGGCGTTAGTTTGCGAGATAAGATCAAAAATGAGGAAATAAGACGAATAACACGCGTAACGGACATTTTGAGAAGAAAAGCGGAACTGAAATGGCGCTGGGCTAGCCCGCGAAGAACCAACCAGACGGACTTATAGAATAATGGTATGGCGCCCTAGACAAACTAAGAGGAGTGTTGGCAGACCTCCGAAACGATGGCGGGATGATATCCAGAAAACAGCAGGAAAAAATGGGTTCAGATTGCCTTAAATAGACAGTGATGGAAAGATTTGGAAGAGGCCTTAGTCCAAGAGTAGATATCCACAGGCTGAAGAGAGAGAGAGAGAGAAATATTCAATCATTCATCACGGATGTTCGTACTATTCGCAACGACACTTCAATTCAACGAAAACACCTTTTGGTTGCTTTACACTATATATGATATAACAGCACCCTGAAAATAACTACTCTCTTGTTGTAATCATTTTAGACGATCCAAAGAATAAATTTCATTTCGGGATCCAGTTTTCCCCCACTCTTGACTTCCATCAAACTGTTCACATTTCTTTTTTAATGGAAATATATAGTTTCAAAGAGTTTGCGGAAAATGCCACCTGGAGTTCATAATGTATCTCAAATCTAAGATAACGTTCAGTCCATTCCGCAAATGGTGGTCATTTTTACTTCCACAATTTATTGGAATCAACGTTATTTTCTCATCATTTAACATTTTCAAGCTGCTAAGTAAAGCAAGAAAATAGAGTATTCAATACCCGAATTCATTAAATTTTGTAATCGACAGATCAATTAAAGAGAAGAATACAAGGTGTCTGCACTGAAAAGCCCATCACAAGTATCTGGGGAACGGGTTTATCGATAAATTTCAAATTTTGAGTTTAGAGTGAATGGATACTGGTCTATAATTTGCAAGTGTTTTCAGTTCATCAAAACTTTGCTATTTCAAATGGAATGGTGTACTTTTTTTCACCAAAAGGTATCTTTTTTCAGCATATTTTATTAAGGTTCGTCCAATGTAAAATTAACCATCATTGGAAAATGATTCCGGAATTAATAGTGTCATCTTTTTCCCCATAAAATTTAACTCACATTTATGTAAGATTATATTTTTGTCATTTTAATAGGAAAAGAGTTATTTTGAGAGCTATGTACTCTGCGATGCAATTTTATATACAGGGTGCTCAAAAATGTCTTTTCAACTCAATATTTTTCTCAAATAGGAGTACCTTTTTTCTTCATTAGAATTAGAAATTTTGAATTAATATGGATTAGTATTAGATCTCCGTATACCTATAATTCGTTCGCTCCTTTACATTTCATTTGCGATTTCATCAAAAACCTGCAGGTCCTTCGGAAAATTGAATTATTAAGCCGTGGAATATATAAACAGACTGAGTGGATTTAATCCCGATGCCAGTTTCTATATTCCGAAATATTCTATGTAACGTTGTCTGAATTTCGGTCTCAGTTTGACATTTGGAAATTATTATGAAGTGGCAATGATACTTGCACGGTACCCTGAATACCCTAACAAAGCGAAGTTCCACCACCGGTCGAACATAATCGTGGGTCGACGTACTCTCCAGCGCTCTACCACCTCTGTGACTATTATAAGACACAATGTTCTCATGTTAAGCAAGTAAGAATTTGATTGTCCTTCTGTAAAGTCAAGGCAGTAAGCGCTCAGAATTCATAATAAATCATACACACAATCAAATTTATATGAAACCACCCGATATTTTGAATATGACCTCAGGGATTTTCGAAATTTCGAAGGATTGTTAGAATTGATCCTTTTTGAGATATTTCAACTGAAGAAAGAAATAAATTCAGATTTATTTTAACAAAGAAACAAATGAAAGAAAATAAGAGACTAGTAAAAATATTGAAAATTGTTTTCTCATGGAGTATGTATTTTTTTCTCGACCTCAGTAGCTTGTATTACCTTCTTCTATCCTTATACAAGCCTGAATCCGTCTAGGTATGCTTTGGATTAGGTTTTCGACTTCTTTTGAGGTTATATTCTGCCCCACTTCTGTGGCGGCTTGGATTAGCCCGCATAAAAGTGAAATTCTCACCGTGAGCACCACCTCAGAATTTCATATAGGCTCCAGCCTCAGGTGTACGTATTTTCTAGCCGTTACACTCGCAGGAAACGATATTACATCTGTTTTGTTTCCCAGCATAATACCACTCCAAAACATCAAACTTCTCCCTTGGTATTTCGGAATTTGTCTTGCTGGTCGGAGTCTAGCTTGTCTTCCACGACCCCTTAAAACCCGAATTCGGCGGTCATCTGATCGAACACCAATTCTGGTCTCATCCGAAAAAAGAACATTTGTCAATATTCCAATTTTGGTCTTCGATACACCAATTAAGTCTGTTAATTTTTTGTTTTCTGGTTAGCTCTGGAACTCTTAAAAGCCTTCTGCTGTATAAACCTCTTGAACGAAGTCTTTGACGTATCGTTTCGACTGACACACTGATGCCTGTTGCTTCCAGAAATTACCTTTGGAGTATGGGGTGCTAAGCACTAGGGTCTCTTCTTTTAATTTGGCACAAGAAACGGTCTTGTTCTTCAGAAATAATCTTCCTACGACTTATTTTAGGCCGATTTTGCAGATATTGTAGCTGCACGTATCGGGTGTAGGTTTTTGAAATCACCCCATGTGATACCCCCATTGGGACTGCTATATCCCTCTGTGTCACCTCTTCTTCAACGAGAACAACCATTCGACCCCTCTGCACATCGGACAATCGAACGTAAGGCATTTTCGATTTTGATTAGAGGCTTTTTTAAATTTTGAAATTCACAGTTTCAATCTCAGTGACGACTGAGTACAATATCCCGAACATGTGGCGATAATTCAACATTTCTTATAATACTATCCAGTTTTTATAGAACAAAAAAATTCATTCTTCAGAAGTAGTCAAAGATCCATGGTTAAAAACAATCAATAATGTGAAATACCGAGTAATTCCATATAAATTTGGTTGTGTATATGTACTGTTGAATCTTACCTCATTTTATAATCAGAGTGCCCACAAAAATATTTTTTTGTAAAATTGAATATCGAATAAATACTGGAACAAGGATATTATGAATTCATTAATCATTCATGGTCAATATTAACAAATAATAAGTCGAACTTGCAGAACATTTGGAGAAAAGTACCCGAATTTGCGATTATTTGCAGAAAACAATCCGGATAATTACATTCAGATTCTCTCATTGACAAATACTTTGTTCTTCTTTCAAGAGAAGAATCCTTATGTCAATTTTGAGACCTCTAGTGCCATAATTTGCAGAAATCTCACACAAACTATCCTCTAGTTTAAGAGATTGAGGGATAAGAGTTCCAAGTTTTGAATTTGTTTCGTTTCTGTACCATACTAAATTTCAGCTCTCTAGGACATTAGAAAATACACTAAGAATTATGATAACCAACAGTGAGTCAGTGACGAAATCATAGTCTTTTAGAAGTCAGTGATATGTAAAGTATGAGCGCAATGCAATTAAAATTTTATACAGATTGTCCCTTGAGCTCCATGATTCCTGGAGCAATTTTAAGACAAATTAGTGAGAACAGAACGGCATTCATCTTTTTGAATTCGGAGATATTCAGCTTCAAAAATTTTATCCTCACGATTCCTGAAATCATAACATACGAGAGCGATTCTGTAGTATTACCATGGATTTGAATTTGGGAGGCTTTTACTTGGTAAAATTCCATTTTCAATAAAAAAAAAACAAGTACTGTGTTTTAAGGAATTTTACTCAATAATTGCGATTCGTAACGCGTTTCACTACACCATAGCTTCTTCAGACGAATGATATCGAAATATAATCATTCGTCTGAAGAAGCTACGGTGTAGTGAAACGCGTTACGAACCGCAATTATTAAGTAAAATTCCTTAAAACATGTTATAAATATATTCTATTTTATATTTCTGACTTTTGGAGCGGTCAGACAATTGGGATAATATATGGAATGACTACGACTTATTGAACTGACTTTTTAATTAATAATGGTCTCTTGTACAATGATGATTGGGAGGATGTAAGACATGTGCAATTTCCATCATGCGCATAATGACAAAGATATTATAACTTCTTTTAGACGGCAAACAACATACACTACTCAATATAAAATATACAACAGAATGAAATACAAATCTTGTTGTATACAGGGTGACATTCGTAACCATATTAAAGAGATTATCAAGAATGTTACCTTCGATAGTTCAATGCCTGAATATCGTTTTGAGTTCTTCGAATTGAAAAGTCGGTAATGAAGAATATGCAGATGTGATCTATGTTTATGGTTTTGGTGTTAGAAACACAAGGAAAGCTGCAAGAGAATACCATCGAAAATTTCCTCGAATTTATCCTCCTGTCTTTGATTCAATTTAAGGTTTCAAAACAATAATATCTATAAACAAAAAAATTCTGACAGTTATCTATCAAAAGTAACTCAACGTTCCCTTAAGGTCTATGATAAACTCTGAGAGTGTGTTCTGCAGAAATTCTGTGACAAATTAGTGAGTATAGCGAATTATTCTGAATTCATCAATTTGATACTCACTGGGTCCTGAAATCACAATTTTCAACATACGAGAGCCATTGTGAGGTGTTACCTATATATATATATATATATATATATATATATATATATATATATATATATATATATATATATATATATATATATATATATATATATATATATATATATATATATATATATATATATATATATATATATATATATATATATATATATATATATATATATATATATATATATATATATATATATATATATATATATATATATATATATATATATATATATATATATATATATATATATATATATATATATATATATATATATATATATATATATATATATATATATATATATATATATATATATATATATATATATATATATATATATATATATATATATATATATATATATATATATATATATATATATATATATATAGGGTCACATCACAATGGCTCTCGTATGTTGAAAATTGTGATTTCAGGACCCAGTGAGTATCAAATTGATGAATTCAGAATAATTCGCTATACTCACTAATTTGTCACAGAATTTCTGCAGAACACACTCTCAGAGTTTATCATAGACCTTAAGGGACGTCCTGTATGCCCGCAATTGACAACATATACCGAGAGTTATTTTAATCAAGTATAATTCAAACCCAATATATGAGGGTTGAAAACAGCACGAAGCGCTTTGGGAAAAGGTAGGACACTACCGTGTCTCAAATAAGAAGAAAACTATCTTCAAGAAATGCAAAGAGGTGAAACTAAGAAAATGGTCTTTGAATTTCTATAAGATTGATTATGGAAGAATATTTATGTTGATGATACTTGTGGCTTGTTCATACACTGACACAACCTCAGGCGAAAGCATCTATACTACTGATTCAAATAAGAATTATTCACTTTGGTTCGAATTGCTTACTTCGTAGAAATCAGTTTCATGCCTGAGTTCTTGATTGGAAACGTTCTTCAGAATTTCCCAGAATGGATTAGCCCGGAGTACGGAGTTTCGAAACTTTATTTTCGATTAATCCCTATTACTTCGTAATAGTGTCACGATAGAATGGAAAGTTTTCCACGAAAACAATTTCGGCCCGGAAATCTATGGAAGTGAAGACCCGCGTACGTCGACAGAGCGAGTGTACCGCTTTGGACTTAGGACGTCGTTAAAACAATGCCATTGTCTACGTGGAAATGTGCGTCCGTCCATATGGGACAGATAACGTCACAGATACGGGATGAAACCCTTTGTATCGAGGATTACGAAGCCCCGCTTGCCATTTTTGAGAATGGCTTCACAGCAAAACAACGACCCCTTCGTGATTTCTGCTCTTAATCGTTGCTCAGATTATGTTTTTATTTATTCTATTCTCCGATAGAAACGCTTCAAGAAAATATCGTCCTAGAACTCTTTTCTATTTTCTTAACTTACTCAGTGTTGAGAATTCAATCAATCAAATGTGATCCAGCAGCTTCTTCGATCTATTTATGTGTTGTGAAGAACATAGAACGTGTTGAAGTTTACAGCGTACTACATTTGGGAGATAATTCTGCAATCCGCATGTTTAATTATTGTTTTAATAAAAAATCATGTCTGAGACCTAGCCGGTGATCTAAGTAACATGTTCACAAAACCAACATTTAGTAATTAAGAAAGTAGCAACGTTTTAGTATGAATCCCATGGTCAGTCCTGGATTAAGGGGGGCTATTGGGGCTGTAGCCTCAGGCACTTTTATTGAAAAGGGCTGTCGAATCCGAAGTATTCAAAGTATGATCTCACTTATAATATTTTATTAACAAATATAATGATATTTTTGATAGAGTATTTGGGTATGAATCGAGTATATCGTTCTACCAAATTAATGAACAAAGAAGATATCTTGACTATAGGAGCTGAAATATAAAAAAAAACATTGGTCTAGTAGGGTATCCCGGCTTATGAACCAAAATCCAACTAATAATAAATAACCCACTAGCTCCACAATTTTATTCGCCCATTAAACGTCATAAAATGGGAAAACCTATTATACGAGTGATTCCCTACATTTCAGCTCCTGCAATTAAGATCATTTGTTTATTGACTTGATAGATGGATACTGTTGTTTTAAACCCAAATACTCTACTAAAAATTCCTATGAGCTAGTAGATATAATACGAAAAATACATCTTCCTCATATCTCCAAATTAGCTTCTTTTGATGTCAAAACTCATGTTCCTGAAAACTCAATCGGTATTATTGAAAGAATAGAACAATTCAACCCGAAATATTGTTGTTATTAGATATGTCTGTTAAACAAAACTGCTTCATTCTTAAGTTTTCATTTTACCGTACGAACGAGGGCCTTATTATGGGAAATCCACTTAGCCCCCTAGTAGAAAAAATTTTCATAAATAACTTAGGAACTACAATATATAACAACCTTTCAACTGAATATTTTTTGTATTGGTTTCGGTATGTGGATGATATCACTGCCTGTTTTACTGGTACGGAACATCAACTAAATATTTTCGAAAAGTATATAGAATTCAATTCATCTAAAACTAAAATTTAGCACTGAATTGACGATTAATCAACTTTTTAGATTTAACTACAACGAAATTAAATAATGAACATGGGTTATAAATCTTTCATAAACCGTCCCATACGGACATAGTGATTCACAATACGTCATTTCAACCCGTTCAACATAAAAGCTCTCTATAGTACGATTCACAGGTTATCAAATATTCCTTCATCTTCACATAATTTCGATGAAGAACTTTGTATTATAAAACAAACAGCTTTTAATGATGGTTAGTATCCAAATGTTACAACTGAATTACTTAACAAAAACGGAAACTCAAAGCAATGGAATTAGTGTATCCCTAATCTAAAGAACAATACAAATATTGATAACCATAATCTGAAACAATTACTGGAAAAATTGATAAACACATCTCATTTCGAACCAATAATAACTGATCCAAACACATCAAAAATAATAAAAGTAAAATAGATGAAAGAAAGACATCTGATGTATACAAACTTAGCTGCGGTTATAGTATGTATATTGGTAGAACCTACACAAATTTTATTATTAGAGTCACTGAACCTTATCGTAGTTTCATCAGTAAAAAACAAAGTCTAACTACGCGAACCATTAAATTGCAGGTGTATGAACAGATAGATTTCGACAATAATTCTCATTTACTTATATTGTTTCTTGCTGAGTAATTTCGATAATAGTTCTGTGAATTGCCTAAGGTGGTTTTACTCACTATTATTCCAATGTTGTCGATCATATATAATTTGTTGTACCTTAGTTTAGTTCTTATTTTGTATCTATCTGATCATGTCCAAATTTTGATGCACAATATTATGCATCCGTTTATTCGAAATGCCCAGAGCACTAGCAATCTCTTACACCCTTATTCTTCCGTCATCCATTGCCATATTATAGATTTTATAAATGATTTCCGTAGCAGTGACCTCAACGGTCCAGGCCGTTTAGCGTCCATGGTCATTTTAAAACCACTCATAAATAGTACTAATCGAAGGTGCACAGTGGTCACATTATGCTCTTCTTTTGTCTTTTTGAGGAGTTTTGCCTTTCATGAAGTAACGTTCGATCGATACATAATTTTCTTTTTCGTCTATTCGAGTTGCTCGAATTTCTTCAATGTCCAACATATCTCTGTTAGACAGGTCCGATGGCCTTACATCTTCTCCGAAAGATGGACACTGAAGTCATTCCCAGTATCCGAAAAATCGCACCGATTTTGTGGGGATCGAACCCTGATAACTCTGCGCAGAGGACTAGCGTCATATCCTTCACACCACCAAATTAGCAACTTAGCATGTTCTTCCAAGAGATACTACTAACTGAAAATAACTTCGATATGCACCAGTAGAGCCATCTCCCTGAATTTGCTCGGACTAGTCAAACGATCCTCATATATCCTATTATAAGCTTCAATGCATCTAAAACATTCATTTTCTTAACACATTTTCCACGAGTAAGTAGAAATATAGTAAATAGCCATTCAATACTTTTCCATCCTCAAATACCTATCGAGAATTTGATTGAATCATCAACATATCTTGTCCAAACTGCAAAACGGCCTACGAAGGTCAAACTGGTCAATCCTTCAAAAATGGGATTGATAACATCAAACTTCATTCATTTAAAATAAAGGAGATTCAAAGTTGGCTTACTGCATCCAATATGGTCACTCTTCTCGTGTTATTGATTCTTTGAAAATGCTGCACAATGCCCCAAAAAAAAAGTAGTTAACTCAATTACCTAATATCAGTTGAAATGTTCAAATCTATTTTTGATGACAACTAACCGATAATTAACGACCAGACTGATTTATGTTAATCTCAAATGTTTTATTCATTCAAATAATAACCCTCTTCCAGTATTAACTCTGTACCCATTATCTGATTTTCAAAAATTCAATGAGGACCCATTCATAAACACCACGAATTTTTATACTTGGCTTCTTTCTATGAAATTATGAAGGAGCGTTCGAAGTTGCGTTAACATTGACCTATTAATTCATTCTTTGATTGTGTGCAGAGTTCATTTCGAAATATGCATGCAATTTTTTTTCATCGTGATGTGATCTGAATTCCAGTTATTCCCCAAAAACCTGTTAATACCAGATATTTTCATCCCTGGCGAAAAATACTGTCATCTACGGTTCATACTGAAATCAATGACCTTATAGCATTCTGATCCATTTCGTTCCAAATTTCAATCAGTCTATTCCGAACTTCATTCACGGAAGCTGGCTGGTTCAGCAGACTTCCTAATATTCGAAATGTCCTAGACATGCTCGATGAGATTGAAATCTGGACTTCGTGCAGGCCACTCTATTGAATCGATTTCGGGATCTTGAATGTGTTTCTATCTTCTGATCTTCTTGGTGATGTTTGTCTCAAATGGTATAATATGTGCTTCTGAAATGTCTGCAGCGTACCTGAGAGCGTATTCAGGATACCACTATTTATGATGAAAAGATCAGTACGGGTGTTGAGAGATATTCCTCCCAACACCAGAGCTGAACCTCCACCAAAACTACAGGTAGGTAAGAAGATACACTGGCCTTGGGCATATCTCTCATTTCGACGTATCTACACTAGAAAGCATCGATCACAATGAAAAGATTGACCTCAAAACTCTCTCCCAGTTAGCTTCTTATTAATCGACATGTTGCTTGACAAAATTCAATCAGGCTCGTCGATGTGCTGCGGTTTAAACTAGGTGTCGAGCTGCAAAACGAGCCTCTAATTGAATTCCCCGAGATGTTGTGGTATCGTTTCAAGGCTGATTTGTATTCCGCTGTTTTGTCAAAGCAGCAGTTGAATGTACCAAGCATTACCGTCGTCTCAACGAAGAAACTCTCAAATATCGGTCATGGATCGCCGTTGTTACTAGATGTTGTCTTTGCTTTGGCCTCCTTCCATGACCACCAGTCTTTCTGTACCTTTAAAGGATTCTGGAAAATTTTTTGATTGAGGAGGTCGTTACTTGATGAAAATCGATATCCATATTTTCAATGAAATAAAACTAAAGTATTCAGATTTTCACTATATTAACAAAACTATGACCGGTTTCACCACACTGTGGCTACATCAGATAGATACAAATACAATACAAATTCCAAATATAAAAAGTTCAAACACAAAATACAACAGCTTAACTTATATTGGTAATCCTAGTCTGAAATTAAAATCATTCCTCGAGCATTATAATTTCAATATAGCATTCCGAACTGATAGTTCTTTAGGCCGACATATCAAAAACTGCAGATCTAAAATTGATAAAAGTAATAAATCCGGTGTTTATAAACTGTCTGGCGGGGATTGTAATAAAATTTATATTGGTAGAACTTTCAGATTTTTCAAAGTTAGATTATCCGAGCACAAACGTAGTTTTAATTATCATAAATCAGATTCCCATTATTTTAATCACTTACTCGAAGAAAACCATAACTTTAATGATAATTTCAAAATTTTACACAATGAAAATAACAGACAAAAACTCAATCTATTTGAAATTTTAGGATCAACAAAGAAAATAATTCAGCTAGGTTACTTAATAGTCAATTAGATCTAAATCCTTCTCCTTTACTCAATCTTTTCAATTCATAAAGTAAGCAACTCCGATGGGTTTTCCAACATACCTCTTGTACCTATTGTAATATCAAGTAGGAAATAAGACTAATATATAAGAATAACTCTTTTCATTAGTTTGTATCTATCTGATGAAACCACAGTGTGGTGAAACCGGTCATAGTTTTATTAATATAGTGAAAATCTAAATACTTTAGTTTTATTTCATTGAAAATATGTATATCGATTTTCATCAAGTAACGACCTCCTCAATCAAATTATTGAAAATAATTATAATTTTTCAACAAAAAAAAACCATGGTCGTAACGTGTATTATCTGGTGGCACGGTAGTGCACCAACCAAGTCGTGCAAAAAGCAGAAATACATAAACATCGTGAAAAGTAAACGAACAAAACACAAACGCACGGCGGTACCATTCTTATCAGTAACCGTTTCAGAGCATTTTCGACCTTCTATAACTTTGTTGTGGTTAAAGCAGACTAACTGTGCCTTCATTATGCATCGGCATTCTCAAAGATAATAACTGAAAAAATAATAAATATTGGATATAATAGATGTCCGGTGTACGAAAATTTATACGTCCCAAGGTGTATCAAATGCAGTGGATTTTATCACAGAAGTGAGGATGGTTCAAGATCTGTGACTTGTGCAAACTGTGCGGAAGCTCATTTGGTTTTCAACGGTGCAGCAATTGTGTTTTTTCGAACGAGCAATATGGTACCAAGTATCCCGATCGTCTTAGTTGCTCGGATCGTCAGTGTCCACTTTACCTGAGACAACTGGAAATAATCAGGGATAGAACCGACTATTCCACGTAACTCTTTTAGTTTTAGTATATGTACTCTTTTAGTTTTAGTATATGTACTCTTTTAGTTTTAGTATATGGATCAGTTTATTAGAGATTATGATTATACTAATGTCGATACTCTGGTATGCGAGGGGATTGACAGTTATAACAATGTATTACTGATAAAGGAGGTCGTGACTTGATGAGAATCGAAATACATTATCTCAATGAAATAAAACTAAAGTATTTAGATTTTCACTATATTAACAAAACTATGACCGGTTTCACCACACTGTGGCTTCA
Organism: Cryptolaemus montrouzieri; assembly: GCA_013387265.2. NCBI lineage: Eukaryota > Metazoa > Arthropoda > Insecta > Coleoptera > Coccinellidae > Cryptolaemus > Cryptolaemus montrouzieri. The sequence goes on along the minus strand of JABFTP020000144.1, from coordinate 27,680,362 downwards.
TCAGATAGGTACAAACGAATAACAGAGTTATTCTCATATATTAGTTATTTCCTACTTAATATTACAATTTTTCCCAACATACCCCTTGTACCTATTGTAATATTAAGTAGGAAATAAGAATAATATATAAGGAATAACTCTGTTTATTAGTTTGTATCTATATGATGAAGCCACAGTGTGGTGAAACCGGTCACAGTTTTGTTAATATAGTGAAAATCTAAATACTTTAGTTTTATTTCATTGAAAAAAGATTCTGGAAAAAGTTAAATGGGATACCCCAAGCCTTTGAACTAGCATGTATAAGTCCAACCTAGGTCATGTAACACCACTGCTTCAGCCCATTCTGCCGGAGTCAAATTTCGTGATTCTCGTTGCACCCGCAAAAATTGATCAAAATTGATGTTATCAATATTTGGTAGTTTCTTGTCGAAAATTCAATTGACGAGGCTTTTACGTGATAGAAATCCATTTTCACAAATACAAAATATATTATTAAATGCTCGACGCGTTTCGATACACAGTATCTTTATCATTTAATAATATATTTCAATAAAAATCATCGTCGTATTTGTGAGTTTCTTGTCATTTTATTTTTGATCAGAAGAACATATGCGCCTAGAAAAAAAATAAAAAGTTGAAATTGTGAGTTAATTTTTTAGGACAGGGTATTTGATTCTTCGTCACTTATGTCAAATCGTAACTTTATCAACATGAGAACATATTTTTACCGCTTAACTACAACAGAAGTTCTACCAGCAATTGTGTATCTTGTGCCGCCTTCAAATTTGGCACTATGATATTCAACCTCCACATGTGATAAACTCATAACCTTAAAGTGTCAATTATAAAGAAATCCATAGTAATAACCTCAAATTAATTCACATTCTGATATGATGTTTTGATGATGGGGAATTAATACCGTTGAAAGCCTGTTTTCAAGCTCTAATCCGACCGAGTACGTGCCCAATTCACAGGGTCTAAACAGAAGCTAATAAAATTATATTGGAGGGGCCAACACAATTTTCCCTCTTCAGCCTCATTTTTTTTCCGTTAACGCTCCGACCGCGTCACTTCGACAACGTTGCAACGATTACCTCAAACTGGAAACGAATTGTCCCATGTGAAAACATACAAACGCGCGGCCGAGTTGATTAACACGAGCACAAAAGCAACGAAACAACCGTGCTCCCGTTTTGATCTACCATCAAACATTCGGAACGAAATTCTCCATCAGATCCCCAGGGTTATGAATTCGATTCGCCTGTGCAATAATTGATTCAATTAAAAAAACGGTGCACAATAATGCAACCTACCAATGTTCAAACAAAAGTTAGTTTTTACGGTGCACTTCGAGCATCTGCTGCAGTGAAAGGTATGGAGTCGTAAAATTGTTACGTTTCTGTTAAATTAGGTAAAATTGGCAGAAAGGATAATAGTAGTCGACTTGAAAATAAAACACGAGAAAATACTTCAGGAGAAATTGCTAATAACCAGTTTGAGTATATTCATTGTGAAACATGGTATTTCTTGGAGATGGCTTATTAGATGTTTACGAGAAAAGTTTTCACCCAATCTAACTCAGACAAAAAGGCAACTCTAATTTATTTCTATGGCAATAATTAGGGTTAGATCAGTAATTATACTGCGACCCTTAGGATCTGTTGTACATTGCCAACAGGAGGAATTAGAATTTATTCAAGAAAGCTAATTTATGCTAGCAAGACAGCAAAACCAGAGCGTTCAAACCATTCTCGGAACAGGTTATAATATTAAAAAGAAGGACCCTCTTTTCAAAACCTTGCTGATGGTATACATGATTTCTCTATTCAGCATTGCTTGAAAAATAAGAGGAAAATACCGATTATTCATAGAACAAATAACTAGGGTATAACATAGGGAAAATGAAGAATTACTCTTGGAGAAGTAGGAGCTGTCCGAAAACAAATCTTGAATTCCCATCAAAATTTTGAGTTTGAGAGTGGAATAACGTTTGATTACAAAACCTCATTAAAAAAATCCTACTTCACACGCTAGATTATATTATAACAGACAAAATTCATCAAAATTAATTTCCTGATTCCTATTATTCTAATCCTTCTGAAAGAATTGTAAAATTGTTCAAAATAGATAGCTACATAAAATCCCAAGGCTACCTAAGTTTCTGTTAAATTTCCTAATGCCCTCACTTCTAATTGCTATAACTTCGATAATAATCTGGATCATTCAATGTTTCAACACTTGAAATTCTTGAAACTGTATTTAATTTTTTTGGTTTTGAAAAAATTTTCCCTTCGAGAATTTCATGATGGTGTGTAATCACTTGAAAAATTCGCAAAACTGCTCATAAGAAAATGCAAAAACAAAAGAAGCCTCCAATCATGATAAATTTTTTTGGAAAGGGTAAACATCAATTCAGAACGAACATGAATCATATCCAACATCATATTCAAAGTTCAATACGCTCAATAACTGTCGGAAAGATACAGAAAAGGACCCAGATTGAAAACGAGCAAAGAGCTGAGAATACACGAATGCCAATTAAAGTTGCTCATATTGACATAAACGATTGTTGTATCGCGTTTTCAAAAAAGCTCGTTATACTGAACGAAACGATGCATAATCCGGGCAACTGTATGTATTTAATTAGGTCGATCTCAGCAAAAATATCACAACATTGCTTTTAACATCGATTTAGTACAGCCGGGACCTGAATGGAGTCTATGTTTAATTTTTCATACATTAATTTTAATTTAATTCAGATATTTATTTGAAGACTTCTATTCAAGGAGCAATATTTATCGTCAGATTTCGGATATTGAGATATGATGTATATCTGGTTTAATAGCTAATCAAATACTAGAGCGTTAGCTGATTTCCACCACTGCATCGAACAGGCATAGTGTGCAACGTTGCGGAGAATAGTTGAACTAGTCGGGCCACTTATCTTCGATTGATTTTCTCTTTATTTTGTTCGTTTCCCGGTGGCTCTGGTACTCTTGTATCGGTTGGTTGGAGAGCACTGATTGTATATGTATACATACACCCTCCTTTCCAAAAACAAACCGAATTGTTTAAAATAAATAGTACTACTAGTACCATCTGTTGTAATATTATACCAGTCGATAACTTGGTACATTTAGCTGCTAAAAATTTCGTGACATTTGTATGTAAACAACTTGAGTTATTGCGTCATGTTTGTTATTGCGTTATCACATCGGTCGTAAAGTTTTAAACACAGAGCTGCAATTTAGTTTTATTTTAAACTTGGTAAATCTTTTACTGAAACGCACCAAATGCTACAAGCTGCATATGGTATTAATCCGGTACGCAAGTTTACTCGTGGTTCAAACGATTCGGATCGGAGAGGAAGACTGAAAAGCCGAATGATGGGGTCGTCCCAAAACTGGATTATTGGAAGAAAACATCGAAAAGTATGTGAATTATTCAAAAATGATATCATCGGTGGAATTTATTAAAATGGACTTGGCATACAACTGTATGACGCATATTGACCAAAGTGTTAGGTCTTACGAATGTTAAATCGAGGATTTTACCACCCAAACTCACCGACGACCAAAAATTAAATGAATTGAGCTCAGCAAAGGCATCATCGAAAGTGCTCGAAAGGACCCCAACTTCTTGAAAATGATTGTGACTGGTGACAAGACGTGGTGTTTTCAGTATGAGCTCGAAACCAATTGGCAAAATGCTGAATGGAGAGCGTTGGATGAAGGAAACCCCAAAAAAAATCACTTGGAGAAGTCAAAAGTGAAAGTTATGCTGATTTTTTTTTACGGTTGTGAAGGAATTATCCATAAAGAACTTGTTTCACGCAGCCAGATAGTCACAGGAGACTTTTATTTGGGCTTCGTGAAGCGATTGCTGGCAAGAGTTCGTCGTATTCGCCCAGAATATCGCAAAAACGGCAGTTGGACTCTTTCGCACGATAATGCCTTATTACATCCTTCAAGAGTTGTAACTGAATTTTTGATCAAAATTCACATTATTGCCATATAACATTCAGCCTATTCACTTTATCTGGCTCCGTGCAACTATCAGTTCCTTAAGCTGCATTTTACGATGAACGGAAAGCGACATGATTCGATTGTGGGCATTGAAAGTGAGGTGACCGACGCGCTGAAGACCATTTCAAAAAAGAGATAGAGAAGTCGTTCGATAATCTGTTGGAGCGTTCAAAATTGCGTATCAATGCAGAAGGCGAATACATTGATTAATATAAAAGATGCGTATATAGAGTAACACTCCTTCTTCTTCTTCATGAGCCTGTAGCCATTCATTCCTAGACGTAGGTCTCCTGTTTCCCCTTCCACGCGGAGCGGTCTTGGGTGAGCTGCATATACTCTCTCCCCGCGATTCTCCGGATGTTTTCTCGCCATCTTGTCTGGGGCTTCACACTCTACGCTGCGTCGTAAGGAGTTGCCAAACCAGCAGCCGCTGCGCCATCTGTCGTCGATGCTACGCGCCACGTGACCCGCCCTTCGTCATTTCAGCCCGGCAGCAGTAGCCACTAAGTCCTCAACCTTAGTCCTTGGTCGTATAACGTCATTCCTGACTCGATCACGGATGCTTATGCGCAGCATGCAGCGCTCCATTGCCCTCTGTGTGACTCTCAGCTTTTCCGCACCTCTTCTTGTCTCTATACCATATGTCATAACCGTTAGGACAAACTCATTGTAGGCCTTTCTTTTGAGATTCATTGCTAACTTTCTATCTCTGAGAATGTGTTTTAGGTTGCTGGTTGTTTCTATTTTCAAAAAGTTCCGTTACTTTTGGATTAGACGTAGTATACATATGATTCGAATAGGTAGCGGTCTGGCTTGATGTTGTGAATGGGGATGCAACACAAACTACAGTCTGTCGCTCCTATCCATGACATCCTACCTTATTGTTCCACTACTTTGCGGCCCTGGTTGACTATGATTATGGAGAGTGAATCTGAAGACCAGCTCCCTCAGGGCTGGGTATTTATTATTCTACGAAAGGTTGAACATTGTTCTCTGAATGAAAGTCGTCAATGAGTTTTCACATTGATATGTGGTATAACATTAAATATTTGTTATTTTTCAGAACAATATCATCAAACTTATAACGCTATAAATATTCTAAATTATACATCAACCCTTTGGGGATTATCCCCTTGTATATCTTCTTATCTGATTGCAATTTACGTTCATATTGCAACCCTAGTTATTGAGGACTTAATTGCACAGATTGTTCATTTAACATTTAGTACAGTTAATCATTCAGAATATTTTGATTACCTCGTAACTATCCCATTCACGTGAGTGCTTAGGGGTTATAGCATGGTGCTCAGAGATTTCTGCAGATGATGGATTAATTGCTTAATTATACATGAATTCGCAAATACCCTAGAGGTCACTTGAATTTCGAATTTCACTATTGTCCATGCTTTCTAATAGGAATTAATTGTAGGAAGATAAACACCTAACGTTACTCTGCTTTTTTTCGAGATGTTCTTGCGTTCGGGTCACTCTCTCATATATCTATGGAGATGTTGAATAATCTTGCTGCCCTACTAGTCATCTATTACCTTACTTACTAAAACATAATGTCTCATACTGGGTGCTTATAACTTAAGGTCTGATTCTTTGATCTATCTTGAAATGATCTACTGAAAGCATAATGTACCACGTGGACATGGTGGGTAACTACGGCTTTGGAACATGAAACGAAAGATGAGAGGGACTCATTCAGTTCTGTAGAGAGATGGAATTCCTTATTTCTAACACCCACTTCAAGCTGCCTCCTCGACGCTTGTATACCTGGAAGTCCCCGATGTATAGCGAAGGAAATATTGTTAGAAATCTAACCTAACCTAACCCTTTAGTTAATAAAGGATTCCTAAACTCTCTGTTGTCTGTTAAAATATACCCGGGAGCAGACGTTCCGTCCGACCACAATTTACTGTTGGGAACACTAAGGATCAAACTAAAAAACTTGAATAGAAAGAAGCTGAATCCATGAATTGATACACACAACTTAATGAATGAGAACACTGAAAACGAAATATTTAAACACCTGAATATTAAAATTCAGGATGTGAAAAATAACATAACTGATGTAGAATTGAAATGAAATGCCATCAAAAACATTACGAAAGAAACAGCCAAAGATAAACTCAGAACTATTTCGAGAAAGAAGAAGAACGATAGGGTGACAGATGACATTCTGGATCTTATGGAAGAACGCAGGCAATACAGAATCTGAAGAAAAATCAATTTGGCAAGAGAAGATTGGCTGAATGGGTGGTGTAAAGAAATTGAGCAGCTTAGTCATCAGCATGATCTATTTAATCTCTAAAAAAGTGAAGGAAACAGCAGGAACTGGAAAAAAGGAACAATGGGACTTTAGTAGATGATAACGGTTTAGCTAACTTGGAAGCCGATAATAGGGTCAAAAATGAAAAGAGTATATACAGTCACTTTTTAACTACGAAGACATAGAGCCTTTTGCGAAAAGGGATGCAATAACAGGACCTTCTATAACAAAACGCGAAGTAGCATATGCAATAAATAATTTGAAAAGGAACAAGGGCACTGGCCCGGACGGAATTTGTGGAGATTTGCTCAAACTTATTCAGGAAGATCATTTTGATATTTTCACTAACTTTTTCTGCTACGTCTACGATACAGGAAATATTCCTGACCATTGGCTGATTTCATCATTTATTCCAATACAAAAGAAATCATCTTCTAAAAAATGCGAGGAATATAGATCTATCAGTCTCATGACCCATGTTCTGAAGGTATTCCTTAAAATAATACATGGATGAATTTACCCAAAACTAGAACAAGATATTAGTGATACGTAGTTTGGCTGCAGGAATGGTCTAGGTACTAGAGATGCATTGTTCAGTTTGAATATTTTAGTTCAAAGAAATCGTGATGTAAAGTGCGATGTATGTGCCTGCTTTATTGACTTCGAAGAAGCATTCGACAGGGTAAACCATCAGAGGGTAATAGAAATATTGCAAGAGTATCGAATAGACGGTAAGGATCTTCGTATAATTTCTAACCTTTATTGGAAGCAGGAGGCGTTTGTTCGAGTGGAGAAAGTGGAATCGCAGAGATTTCAGATTCGTCGGGGCGTCAGACAGGGATGTGTGTTGTCCCCGCTGCTTTTTAATCTTTATTCTAAAAAACAAGTGACAAAAGCAAGGGGGCAAGTGACAAAGTAGCGGAAAATCCAAATATGTCTAGAAGAGTTCTTTTCTCGGACGAGGCAACTTTCCACAAGAATGGGCTTGTTATTATTACGCCACGGAAAATCCACACCTCATGAGACAAATAGATCACCAGCATCGTAGGTCCTTGAATGTATGGGCCGCTATAGTAGATGGATATCTAATTGGGCCGCACTTTTTCGACGGGCACCTCAATAGTGAAATGTATTTAGATTTTCTGCAATCATCTACCTATGTTACTTGCCGATGTGCCAAAGCATATAAGACAAAATTTGTGACTTCAACAGGATAGACCACCGGCACATTAATCTTATCAGGTTTGGGAGCATTTGTATTATGTATTTCCAAACAAATGGATTGGACGTTGTGGTCCTGTTAGATGGCCAGCTAGATCTCCGCACCTTACAAGTCCAGAATTTTTCTTGTGGGGTTATATTAAGGGCATCGTTTACCAGATTCCTTCTACAACACGACGCCTTTCAGTCAATCAATTCGCAAATGTGGTCGAGAGTTCAAAAATCTTTCCTCAGAAGGATTCAGTTGTGTCTACAAAGAAACGGGCAACATTTCGAACACTTATTGAAATAGTTCAACACCTTGTAGATCATCTCACCAAAAATCAATCTATAACGTATTTCATACTCGACTGCCTTAAAATATCTCAATTTCTCTGATAAACTATAATGGTACGTACTAATAAACTCTTCTTTCGCAACCTCTTATATTATTATTTTAGTTTATTTTTTTCATTTCGAAAACGGTCGAAGATAAAGATGAGGTTACTTCTGCAAAAATATGGCACAATATTTTATGCGTTGACATAAATAATAAAATACAGGATGTTCCATTTGAAAAAATCATGATATGATATTTTCAAAATTACAATATTCAATAATTTTTTGAGTCACACCTGTATAAAATGAGGATAATCTATTTCAATTCATCAATAAAGCTATCCTTGGGCAAAAGAAAACGAAAGGGAAGAAGTATTCATCCTCTCTGGCCGAATGAGCATGCAATGATGTGAGAGCCTATTTTCATGAATTTTTATGGAATAAAAATATTGTGACGAAACTACTCACCAAAAAAACTTATTACTTAAAGACATTATAGCAGAGTTTAGGACGCTCTTGAATCTTCAACAAAAAAGTGATCTTCCAATCTAAAAAAACCTCCCAACATTTTTTTATACAAAATTGGGACACCCTGTTTACTGCAAAATAAATTGTTGTAGTAGATTTTCACTTTCTAAATACAATACCGTTCGAACAAGAATGAAATCATCGAGAGTGTACGAGCTACAGAGCACCGCGCCACTGGTGAATCATCCACTATAAGGCTCATCATCCTTTTAAATGGAATACTTATTTGATGAAGCCGAATGGTGATGAAACGCGATACAAGTTTGTCAATTTAGTGGAAATTAAAGCATTTTTGTTTTATTCAATTAAAATATTTATCAATTTCCATTAAGTAACAACCACGTGGATCAAACTACAGAAATTTGCTTTTATTCCTACTGAAAATCCGACAAAATATATGGCGGGTTATTCAATGAATTTACGACACTCATCAAGCTACCAGATATCTACGGCAAAATATTGAAAGTTGAAAATCCAATATTTCAAATTCATTAACAATCATTCCAGAAAAATTGATCTCTATAACCTTTTCATCGTTCATTCAATATATTTCAACTCAGAATACTCTTTGAAGTACAGAAGGTTCCATATAAAATGAGTCTATTATTCCGATAAAATTCATCATTGGCCCTCGAAACGCCATTGAATGAAACATTTCGGATATCGAGGACGTGTTATTCCCGTCGAACTCGCCTAAGCCAGTTGTATCCCGCGCGCCCGTAAATACGGATAAAGTGAACGCTCCCTCGGGACCGAGATGACGCCGATGCAAAATGACATATCAATAATTACGAATTTACAGACAAATGAACTGAAAATCCCGCTGTTTAATTCATTCGAAATCCGGTATTTGACCAAATGGTTGCAGTAATGATTTTTGCTTATTGGTGGAATAATTCGCCAGCATGAAATCAAGCGGAGAAAATTGATACCAGGATTCAACGTGATTTGTATTTTTCTCGCTCGTAATAGAAATGGATCGCGTAGGAACAATCTAACGAACTGGAAAGCGGATATAATTACCTAATTACGCCTATTGATGCTGCTTCTTACTCTGCTTCGAACGCTTTGAACGATAGATTTAATGTCAATTTCAATCGGGAGTACACAGTATACAGAGTGCCCCGAATTTCAACGTCAAACCCACAATCTGTGGTGACCTTAGAAATTTGGGCGGTTCCCATCTCCGCCATAAACTGACCATCTCTGTCTCTTACTTTTTCATGACTCTTGAAAAATAATCATCTCGGCCCAGACTACCACAGTTAAAAGTTAAGGAATAATCCACTGCTACACCAATCATTATTTTGTCAATATTTTATTGCTCATTGATACCTGTCACGTTAAAAAGGAACTCTGGGAAAAAAATTGCACAAATTTTCATTCAAATGCAGAGTTAAAGAAGGAAAATTCTTTTAATTTATGAGTGTTTCAAATGTAAAGAATATAATCGTAAATTAACATCAGGGGAAAATAAATGAAGGTGCGTAAAAGGTTAATGTCGAACAGTTTGTGAATCCGGAAAGAGTTTTGTAACGAATTCCAATAAAAGCCATAGCCACCAACTAGAAGAGCAACATTTCCTACGACAAAACATAAGCTCCTCTGTTGAATGGAATGTGGAGCAAAATGTATGTGACAAACCGTCTAAAATCAACAGACAAGAAATGTGTACCACTGAAGATGAAGTTTAACAACGAATGATTTTTTCTGCCTAAAAAAAATATTTATTATACACGCCGTAAACTGTTAAGAATTACCAAACTGTATCCAAGTAGTTCATGAAGCAATAGATAAACTAAACCTGAGAACAGAAACAATAAATTTTTAATTGGGGCACCCTGTATTTTTATGTTTATTTTAAATGTTTATCTCATCCTTTTGACATATTTTTGAACGAACATCAAAACAATCTTTTTCTGCAATTTTCATCTTTCCTTCTAGAAGGCCATGAACAGTGACACTTGGCAACCTTCAAATGGTAGACAATAAAAAATTGACAAGAAGTTGACATCATAAAACTCATCAACTGAGTATAAAACCTCCCTAGCAAGAATCTGCCTGAGCTTTTTCTTGAAACCGTCCGATTTGAGACATATTATGGAATCGGGCAGCCTATTGAAGAAATCAACAGCATGAAAATCAAAACCTATCTGTGATTTTCCGAGTCGAAAGAACTCTTTTATTATATGAAATTTCTTTCTTGTGTTGTGAGAATGAACATCGGGGTTTATTTTAAAAGTTGCTAAGTTGCTGTGGACATACACTAGACACTCAAGCACATAAATAGAGGGAAAGGTAAGTATTCCAAGCCACCTGAGGGTGCTCCTACAGCAATCCCTATAGCCCAGACCCCCCAACACCCTGACAGCCCTCCTCTGGAGACGAAACATTAATTCACGTCCAGAACAACTACCCCACACTACCGCACGATATCTAAGGGAAGAGTCGATCAACGCAAAATAAACCATCCTCAGAATCATTAGAGAAACAGATGAAGCCAGACCACTCACGTCACTCTATTCTTAACGATTTTGGAGTTCTAGTGGAAAATACCTGGGCAGAGTTTCCCCATTCGCCAACAACAATAACTACGTAGGCGATGCAAAATTTTTTTTCATACTTATAATATTCTGTGATCATAAAAATATCGGTGTGACATCTCAAAGTTTCATTGTTGTTAATTATCGACATTGCGAATTAGTGAATTCAGGTTTGAGTATGAAGCAATACACCGAAAGTGAAAAATCACTATGCTCCTTATTTATGAAGAGTGCAGGCCAAATAGCGTTCAAGCTGAACAATTATACAGAAAGCGCTATCCGGAAAGACTTCATCCGAATTGAACCTATTTCTCTTAAGTTGAACGAAAATATTTTGTGAGGTGCAACCTGCTGAAGAGCATGATTTCGTTATCGACGATGATACCGTAATAGACGTATTGACATTTGTTGATTAATAATCTAACTACATCAACAAGGAAAATTGCCAGGAGCTTGAAAATAGCCACCAAAGCGCGTGGAGAATTGTGAAAATACATAAGTACCGCTCATTTAATTATCAACTATACCCACACCTGTATGTTGACAATAGTGCTAGGCGACTCCAGTACTGTGAACAGTACCTGAGGAAAATGGAGGGTGTTCCACAATATCCCACAAAGATTTTATTCGATACAAGTTTCACGAACAATGGAATGTTCAATAGGCAAAATACCAGGTACTAGTCGCAACAAAATGAGCACAGATATCAAGATGGAAACTTTCAGGAACGTTTTGGGTTCAATGTATGGATGGTGAGATATTTGGAATTTTTGAGGACCCAAATACAAGATGAATTGGACGAGTTGCCATTAGCTGTTATAAATGAAATATATATTCTTCAGTGCACCTCCTAACTTCACGAGGGAGATCTCGCGGTATCCCGACGAAATTTTTGCCGAAAAATAGATAGGTACGAATGGTCCCATAAGATGGCCAGCTAGATCGCCAGATTTGAGTCCACTAGATTTATTCCTGTGGAGCCAAATGAAGAATGAAAACCCAACAAGAATTGGAGAACCGTTTGAGACTATTGCACGCATTACAGCTCAACAGTGAAATAATGTTGTGAGAGGAAACATCAATCGTGTGCAGTCGTGTTCGCGAGAATGGTGGTATTTTTGAACATTTATTGTAATCATTTCGCTGTTTGCTCTTTTGTTATTAACTTTGACACCCTGTAAAAAATGAGCAATTATATTTTTAGATACAATCTTGTATTTGTATTATTGTCACTGTTCATGGCCTTCTAAAACCAAAGGTGAAAATTGAAAAAAAAGGTTGTCATTTATTTTTCTTTCAAAAATATGTCAAAAGGTCGTAGGATGAGATGAAAAACTAAAATAATAAAAAAAATACAGGGTTTTTCATTTGAAAATCGGAAGTTGGTATCGTTTCCGGCATAACCGGATTATCAGATTCAAAATGTTGCCTTCTATCCGATTCTCAAATTTCATCAGAATATTCCAAATAGAAACAAGGGTGGCCCTAGTTGTAGTTACACCCGCTATAATAATTACAACTGCATTTTTTTTCAGATCTATATGTAGTTTCAATATATAATATGTTATATACTGTTTAACATTTTCAAATTGTAATTTGAGAATCATTTTAATGATATATTCTCATTCTCAAACTTTGTGGTATGAAAACTCAATTATCTGTTATTCAAGTGATCATTAATCAATTCTATAATTCAAATTTTGCCGCAGTACGAACTGCGTCTGGCTGCGTCTGATAACCTGAAAGAAAACTACACAACCGTCGTGATTCACATCAAAGACGTCAACGATAATCCGCCTGTCTTTGAAAGACCGACCTATCGCACCCAGATCACGGAAGAGGACGACAGGAACTTGCCCAAGAGCGTTTTAAGGGCAAGTTTCAATATAAATGATTCCGGCATGCGTTCGTTTTTTACCGCGCCTTTTGCCCCCATCGATTTTTTCTTTCGTTTTTTGCCTGAAGTTTGCTGCATGCGGGAAAGATAAATTAGGCCAGTATCCAAAGAAAAAAACTTATTGAATAGTCATTTGTTCACGACCTAAATCGGGGTTAAGCCGAGCTAGTCCATAAAAAATAATCCCCTGAGTTATCACGTCTGGGAATCTCAATGGCTGCCCTATATTACGTCGTACAGATATAAGCGTTCCTCTTTGTGATATAGTAGCTAGGATGAACTAAGACCATAACCGACCCGCTTCAGTTCGATATCTTATCTCTATGTGGGTTGTACGCAGTTCATAACTTGGTCTACTTCTGCATAAGATATTATAAGAAACAATTCAAAGCTTATCGATTTCAATTCATCATTCACTTCGAAAATGAAATCTCGTTTTTAGCATAGCAATTTTACGTATCATGAACGCAAATTGCGAATTCATGGGTCGAATTATTTACTCCAAATACCCCCCGAGCACAACCGGATATCCCTGATTCCCGGACTAATGTTGGGGGCAGGGAGTCAATTAACAAACGGGAAGACAAATAATGAATGAACTTTATACGTACCGAAACGAACAAATTAGAGACCTCGAAGTGGCACTATTCATTAAATGTAGCTCATCCATAATGAACGTAAACACCCAATGCTGCGTTCGATGTTTGACCGTAGAACGTAGGAGCTATAGCAGCCCGGGGAACAATTCCTCACGATGCTATCATGTTTTTCTGATTTGGCCAATTTAATCTTTCCGTTAGTGGCACAATAGGCGCGTGTGCACAACGCAAATGAGTAATTTGGGCTTAGCATCGTATACCCTGCTCTGATTATGTATGGCAGCATCCGCAAGATGCTTATCTAGCAAAAAGAACAGAGGCGGACTCCATTCGGAAGGAACGCATCAGATTCAATAATTTTTGACTGCCGTTTTTTATAATTTCCTCCTTCTTTTCTTTTAACTCCATCATCCAACTGAAGGTAACGACGACCATTATGAGGCAACATACGAGGTTTGTGAATAAAGTTTTGAAACTGGTATCGTCGCTCCCAATCCAGTAATACGTGACACAAGAGGCTTTGAGCAGCACCAGGTACAGACATGATACGCCTTCAGTCATTTATTAGTTCGTAGCCTTAGTTATTGTGAATCAGTTTTTTTCTGGTTTCTAAATATGAGCGTCATCAATCTTGGGCAACGGAGTGCTTTCAAGTTCTGTTTCAAACTTGATTACAATACAAGAAAAACATTCGAAAAACTTCAACAAGCTAATGGGGAATGTGTTTGGCCAATCCTCAGGTTTTTCAGTGGTTTTAGGCAGTTTCAGAAGAAAGAGAGTGGATTGAAGATGAACCACGAAGTGGAAGGACTTCAACTGCAAACACCGATGAAAAAATCGAACACCGTTGATCTTGTGCGTTCAGATCGACGAATTACAGTCATAATAATTGAGGAATACTTGAGTTTGAATCACACTGCGGTTCATCACATTTCGACCAATGAATTGGATCACTACAATGCGACATGTCACAATACAATCTCAATATAAGAGTTTTTAGCCAGTGAAAACATTCATGTGGCTCTCCAGCCTCCTTATACACTAGATTAGAGCCCTTGTGACTTCTTCCTTCTTCCCCGGTATTGAAAATTACCTCAAGGGAACTTATTTTGGGACACTTGAAAACATTCAAATAACTGTAACCGAACAGTTCAAGGCTATTCCAGTATACGAGTGCAAACAATGCTGTGATGATTGGAAGGCTCGACCCCAGTGTTGTGTGTCTTCCCAAGGGAACTATTTTGAAGAAGACAATATTGCATTATATTTGAATAAGAAATTGAAAGAAAATCGGTATCATTGCTTCATTTACAGACCTCGTAATTCATATTTGAAAGCTTCGTTTTGGGAAAGTTTATTGGCCAAGCCTCTTACTTTTATTCGCATTCACATGATGGCTAGTAATAAAATGAAGGTTCTTTGATTTTCATCGGTTTTTCCAAACTATTTTTCCATGATTTTTCTTATATAATTAACGAAATATTATTTATTGGATGAGTTGATGACAATGAAACCCAAAGCAAGAGACCCCGAACTTCAGCAAGAATTAAAAAAAAACTGTTGAGCACTTCAAAAGGTGGCAAAAGCTTCATGCTTGATTTCAGATGATTGGGGAATAAGACAGATTCCTTCGTTTCATACACCATCTCTTGATTCGAATATTCGTATCAACAAATATATTTATCTCTGAATTATTCGGTGTAATACACATAGAGAGATATTTGTTGATTTTGCCCTGTCAAGAGGCTAAATCTTCAATATTCTTCAAGATGTTTGAAGGTGTCTGCTAACTTACTTCCAAATGGAAGCCAAGGCCTAGGTTGTTCGAAAACTATTTCAAAGAAGTTATGTGAATTGATAAAGTCCTCGAAGGAAAATAACTGGAGTTCCACAAGAACAGTGTTTCACTGAAGATAGAAGTCAGCGAATTCTTTGAAGCATATTTCATGAAAGATCTATGAACGAAATATAGGAAAACTATGGAGAAAGGGTTTGCAATCGGATTATCGATATTACTCTCTTTAGACTTCGCCCACAAACATAGCAAAGTCCTCAACACAAGGCAATAATAAACTAAAGCAGGTAAAATATTCGTTTAATAAACTAACAGCATTTGAGATTCAGAATATCACTCAGCTGTAATGAGAAAGCTAAGCTTCACAAATGCTGTCTTGGTCACTATTGCGACATATTCCTGCTTGAATACTCCAGTATTCTGCTTATTCTCATATCGTCTCTAAAGTGGAGTTCGACATAGAGCCAATTGGCAATATATTCAGTTCTCAATGATCCATTCTTTTCCAAATTCCTAGTCCTAGCATAGAATCGGTAGCTCATCTTTAAACTGATCCAATATTTCATTACGACAAATATGGACGTTATATAAATCTTTTTTCTTGCGAACCGAGTCCGTTTCTGTACGAAAACACGGAGCATGCTTTGCACTGTTCCGCACATGTACTTTTTTGTTTGTATCTAGTTGTGATGTATTGTTGTAACGCATGTGTAGTACGAGCTAACCCTGGTAGCATCCGACAGCTTGAACGAAAACTTTACGACCATCATCATTCACGTAAGGGACGTGAACGACCTGCCTCCAGTCTTCAATGCTACCATCTACAGGAAAACCGTGCAGGAAGAAGTTCCCGGAAGTTATCCCCGGACCCTGATGAAGGTAGGAACAACTATTCATAACGATGACGGTGAATATTTCGCGAGAATAATACATTCTAGTTGGCAACATGTTCGTGACACAAAATGAATGGGTATTTATTATTGTGCGCAACACTATAAAATTAAATCACTTTTTTATTCAAGTTGAAAGAAGATATTTACATCTCTACTCTGCCAAATGTCATATAAGAAAGATAGAGTAATAATTTAAAAATGTGAAAAAAGCTCAAATGACACAGTAACTGGGTAATGGCTTACCATGACCTGAAAATATGTAGTGGAGGGAACGGATCTAAATCTGAAGTATTTCATTATGTTTCCAAAAGCTCTTTCTCATTCAAATCAATTATTTTTATATCAAAATTGCAACTATAGCTTTCGTCTAACAAATGATTTGCTCAAAGAGAATTTAAATTCGTTGAAATTACACTTACTTTGTTTCCTCTCTCTATTTTTGTTTTATTTGTTTTCAAAGTTGCTCGTACTGAAATGAATATCAAAACTATTTCGACAAAAAAGATGTCATTCAATTTCAGACAGATAATATTCTAGATTATATAAGCTTGAACTACGAACAACTATTTCACACTTTATAAAGACTCATCAATGTTGTCAACCATTAATCAGTAACTTTTCGTGATGGAGTATTTTACTAATAAACATGACATTGTAACTTACTATTTTTTAGTTTTCAACAACATTCAATTTTATTTAAGTAAGGTCCGTACACTGTATTTTTCCGGGATGAAGGCCACTACTACTCGTCGGTAAATTGACGTCATTGACTGATAACGCTTCAGTTTGTGTATATTCTGATTGATATGTAGATTAAGATTTGAAATATTTGCAGTACTTTCAAAAATAAATAATGGCAGAATTATGAGATTGTGTCTTCTGCAATACCTGTAGCGGGAACTCATTATTGTTAATAATTAAACTCAGGATAGAGCATAACCTCAAATAAAAAGTTGTACTGCCGGTTGCATCATTTGTGAACGGTTATCTTCCAGAGTCTGCAGAGTTTATGAAAAACATATTATACATCTAGGAGAAAAATCATTGAATGCTTCAAAGAATCTGTGTATCAGTCTGTTGAACCACAGTCACCTTCTAGTCCAGTCGCTATTTTTATACCTAAGCCAACGCTATACCGGAATCAATGGATCTGGTACCATCAATTCCAAGTAGTGTACAGTTAAAAAATCTGAACTAAACTGACGCATAACAAATAATTTTTTGCAGTAATTTTTCATATGTTTACTTTTTTATATTCTTTGAACGAAATATCAATTAATTAACAGTGTAACAAACTTTATTTTGTCTGGAAGGGAATGTTTGCCACTTTGGATAGGTCAAACATCTTTCATGAAAAAAGAATCGTAGTAAATGACATTCACAATTTTTCTTATGTTTCCAGTCTTCTGGCATAGATTATAACTACGGGAAATGTCTGGCAATGATGTATTTTTTCCGCAACAATATTCTGTGAAATATATATATATATATATATATATATATATATATATATATATATAATTTATCTGTCCTACTTTAACGTTGGTAAGCAAGGTTATTATATACCTGTGTGGCCCCATTTTCTGAATAAAAGGTGACCATACGTTCTTAACACATAGAGAACAATATTTTTTAAATTATTGTATTTGTTGGAAGATAATTATATTCATTCGTTTCTGAAGGATAAAATTCAAACGGTGCTACCATATTATAGCACAGCACAGTAAATGTCATCGCTAAATGAAATAAAGTTTCTTGCCTTTCCTTGCCAGTCTGAGTTTTTTTGATTTTTTTTGGATAATAGGAGCAACGAATGTAGTCTGCTAGCACCCTAGAAAAATTCCAAGATCTTTCTTGTTCACATTGAGGATTTCCTTTTTTGATTGAAATGTAGTGGAACTTTCAACTATCTCATTTCTTTGGTCCCTTCGTAATCCTTGTAGTTCATTTCGGTGTATTTACTATGTAGCATCGCTTAAGTGATTGAAGCTCCACTGTGCTTATTCCACCTATAAGAGTTTGTCTCGCACCTACAAAGATAAAAATTCTCCTTCTTCTGCTAGTTCATTCTCTATTATGTTTCCGATGCGGTCGTCATGAACCGAAATCCAGTCTCTGTTGTTGCATTCACAATATTTGAGCTAACCGTGGCAGTCGAAAAAAGTTATTGATGTGAATTCCCACTTATTTAGATATCTTCGTATCAATCTAAAGCATGCAACTAATTTGTACTAGTACGGCCATGTAAATAAATGGCGAAATGTGGTATCTGTTCGTGACGGAAGGATTGAAGTCATGTTTATTACGAATTCAGTATAAATTAATTGAATTTTCAGTTTCCATTTCCATAGAAGTGAACTTTATATTCGGTTAATTTGAATTTCTGTTTCTATAATACCCTTATTGTTCATCAGTATCTATAAAACAATGGATTGTATAGTATATATATGATACTTAGATTTCATATATGATTCTTATCACGCAACATCATCATTTTGGCGTTATTTCTTATACCAAATGAACTCATTGTTCCATTATTTGGTTTGAAAAGATTCGAATTTCTAGAGAAATTTTCATTGGAAGTATCTACAATCTCCTCGATATCTTAGATAAAAATCCAATGAACTTAATGCAGTTCAATTTCAGAATATGAAAACTTTTATTTATTCTGGAACGTTTCGACCATATATTCGGTCTTGTTCAGGCTAACAAATGGTACATGTAAAATCATGAAATTGACACTTTCACAGAAACACTTCATCAATTGAAAACATTCTTGTATTGTAAAACAAAAAATACCAACAATCAAAGACTCATCTAAATTGGAAAGCACACCAGACAAGACATGTAGTCGCAGAGAAGGCGACAAACAGACGTTCGAAATTCCAATGTCATTGTTAAAAGTTTGAAATCCTTTATATATAATACATGAAATATATGGCTGTATGTCACTGGCTAAATTGATGTAGAATCTCAAAAGCGACTGAACTTACGTGAAAATATATTTGTGGTTATCACGTTTGATATTAAAGGCGTTTGTTTGATACAGAAAAGAAGAAGACTTCAACGTGAAAATGATACGAAACAGAGGTTTATCTTCAAACATAAATTATTAATTGTTATAGATGTTTCATCATTTGTTGAATTATGAGATCAGAGGCATGCTTTGAACATTGTTTCCTTGCTTTATTGAGAAATTGCTGTAAATATACCTGAATTTGGCAACATGAGTTCTAAAATTAATTATCAGTTATCTGTATGTAAATGATCTCACTCGTGCTAACGCATTTTTTCCGTTGCTTTCTGCGCAACCATTCTGATGTTTGGGACTATTACTCATTGTTAATTTTCCTATACAGGGTGTTCCAACAAAAATTTGACCTCCCTTCTAATTTATAAGAAGACAATACCAACGGAAAACGCTGAAATAGGTCAATTTTTCTGCTGGCTTTGAGCATGTCAGATTAACCAACAATCTCCTACCTACAAAATCATTGAAAAGGCATACAGGTCGAGTGACACTTCGATAGAAAAAATTTCATCACAGAGTGTTCCTACTACAAAAAGATACCATCATATAATATTTGAACCTGATGTTTTTGGAATAAATGGTAGTACAGACTGATAAAAGTATTGAACAAGATGTTTGAGCATGTTATTTTGAAAGTGCAGGGACCAACCTCTTACCCTCAGTATCCCGAAACTTTAGAATTTCAATCGCAAAGAGTATCATGTGACACTTTGATAGAAAAGTCACTTTATGCTCTGAACGAACTTTGTCAAGACTTTGTGTTAGTTATTTACACATGGTTTTTCTATCGTGGTATTCATTTTATTAGGTAGCTGGATACATCGGATTGATCAGACTCATTCGAGGTATTTTTTCAAAATGCTCTGTTACTGATAAAATATGTATATATATATATATATATATATATATATATATATATATATATATATATATATATATATATATATATATATATATATATATATATTCTTTTGAAAAAGAGGATTTACAAAAATTTGAATAATTGCATATTTACAATAGATGCTTATAGCTATAATTATGGTGTGTGTCAAAAACACAATCGTAAAAAAAACAAACGAATAAATAGAATACCAGCAGAAAAAACAGACCATACCCGTTCCTTAATCAGGCATCAAACTCGCATCATGTCTCGTACGATTGCCCATAAAGTGTGAGCACAGGAAATGTAACAGGGGAACCATACTATCTTGCGTATGATTCAGTAAACGAGTGAAAAAACCTGTGGAAAAAACTCGTTTCTCTGTCACTATTGCACTAGCAAAAGCTTGTCTGTTTATGTTGTGTTAGTGTCGTGTGTACAAAAAGAGTACCTAAAATTTTTCTGTTTAGCAGCTTCATTCTCTCATTGTCATCTTGCACTCCATGATTTCCAGGACTTCTTCATGAAGACAAGGGTGAAAATTAAGGGGGATTGGGACTGGAAAAATCTGTGACAATGGAAAAAGAAAACCATCAGAAAAATATTTCTTCAAGACATACCTAACTCTTATATGTCTCACTTGAATCTAAGAAATAAAAAAAAAATTAAAATTATTGCAATCAGCACATCGGTTTCTTACACAGGTTCTACAATTTTTTCCTGAAGCAATATTTGCATCATTCTCATCATACAATAATCAGTCTGTGGTTCCTATCATCACTGTTATTGGATACTCGAAAAAAGAGTATTCCGTTGAGGAAAGGGAAGAAATGGGTCACTTCATTTTCAAAATAAGAGTAGCTGAAATGAAACAACCAAAATGCTTAACACGAATCATCCAGAGAAAAAAGAAAGTCACCAATATTTCTGTGACGAACCGAAAGCTTGACGTAGCATCTCCTGTGAGAAATGAAGCTATTGGAGTTGGGGTATTGGGTCATCCAGAAATGGACAACACTCAGTCCATCAAACAAGTGCATCGAGTACAACTGTCCTTACAATTGTATACAAATTTCCTCTCAACAATGATAAGATTGCCCAATGTACTAGGTGAAGATGATTTTGATTTGCGCCAGCAGTTTTTCGTAAATTTGAGTGAAAATATGATTAGTTGTCCCTACTTTTTTCAAAATATCTATTTCTGTGACGGAAGTATCTATATCTTAAATGGGGGAAAGAAAAAATACAATTTCCGAACTAGAGACATCCAGAAACTTGTATAAGAAAATATCTACACATACAATTGAATATTTGGGTAGGGCTATACGGCAACCATCTTATTGGACCGTCCTCTAGCAAGGGTAATCCTAATGAAAATACTTATCTACAACTGCTAGAAGAATCAATTTATCCTAGAATTATCGAGATTTTGTGAAACGATTCCATTTGCATGAACATTCAGTAAATAAATTTCTAGGCAACTGCATCGGTGAAAGGGACCTATCAGTGGCCAGCAAGATAGAGAGAGGATATGAATACTCTCTATTTTCGATGGGTACATTTGAAATAAAAAATGTACTGCTAGAGAATGAGGACCAGGTGCAAACAAGAATTATGACAGATTGCCAACAATTAATACCTAATACTTTTGAAAAGTGAAGAAAATTTGAGAACCCTTTATACCATTGTATGGAGGTGGAGAGAAGTCATTCCGAACAGTTTTTCTTCTAACTTTTATCCTAATCGCTTCCCTGCTATTACACGCAGAAGTTCTACATATTGTAAACTCATCTGTTCTTCTAAATGCTTTGTGTTGAATATTCTTGTCGGTTTTTTGTCACAACTGATATTTTGAAAATGAATAGTAACAGTTCTTACTTTGTCTTGTGTTAATTACGCCCTTTAAGACTTTCTTCTGCATCAAACACAATATTTTAATTCGAATTAGTCGGCCCGATTCAGTTAGCTAACGCAATAAATTCCTTAGTTTGGACGCCCTGTATAAACCCCTAACACAAAATGTAAGGTTCGTTCAGATCATCAAGATACCTTTCCAATGATTTGTCACATGAATCTCTTTGCAATTGTTCTTCTCAATGCTGAGGGTAGATGGTTGATTCTCATATTTTCAAATTAACATGCTAAATCACTTAGTTCAATAATGATATCAATCTGTACTACGTTTTGTTCGAAATCTATCGGGTTTGAATAGTTGTTCAATCAATATATAATATCTTTCTGTTGTTGTGACACTCTATATCAAAAATTTAATTCACAAAACTTATTGATTCGTATAGATAATCGAAAAACCTTTTTGAGTATGTACTATTCGACTCATATGCCACCATGATTATTTCGTACACCCTGTTTAATGATCATCATAGCCGCAAATCACAAAGTAAATTATACTTGAGTGTTCCAAGAACAAGATTCTATCCTTAAGTCTAGAGTCTCTGCCTCGTATCGTTTCCACGTTGTCTTCTTCATTCTCTGTCTCAATAAACAAACACCTTCAATAATAATAAAAAACAAGTACTGTGTTTTAAGGAATTTTACTTAATAATTGCGATTCGTAACGCGTTTCACTACACCGTAGCTTCTTCAGACGAATGATTATGCAGAAAAATGTAAATGAGAATATAACTATAAATGTTCTTGAGTAATTGAAAGCTTATTGGTTGCTTCTTCTTAAGTGGTTATTTATGACAGGTATATCCAATAAAATTAAGGAATAGATTGCTCCCCGAAAAGATTCAATAGAGGTGAAGGGCTTAAATCGACTTGTTCATTGATGAGTCTACCTGAGTGTTTGTATTTATTTATTTCTAAAGTTTCCCAAAGATCTACCTTCCAATATTTATTATCTGTATGCAAAATTTCAAACTGTGGGTCGAAAGAATGATTATTTTCTAAGAGATGATTCGCGTAATTTGAATCTGATTTTTTATTTGAAAAACTGCGTTTATGTTCCGATATTCTAATATTAAAATTTCTATGTGTTCTACCAATGTAGAAATTATCACAGTCATTGCAATTCAATCTATAAACACCTGATTTATTGTTTTTACCTGGTTTGGTTTTATTATTTTCATATATTTGCCTAAATTATTATTAGTTTGGAAAGCTATGTTGAAATTATTGCTACTTAAGAATGATTTCAGTTTCTCACCTGTAATGCCAACGAAGGTTAAGGTGTTGAATTTTTGTTTCAATTTATCGACAGGGTAAACTTCATTCAATGCGATTCTACTTTGTTTTTATTTAAAATATTATTTATTAGTTTGGGATTGTAACCATTATTTTTGGCTATTTGTTTAATCAAATTTAGTTATTTGTTGAAATTTTCTGGTGATAGCGGGATGTTAATTCATCTAAAACTATTGAATGCTGACATTTTATGTTGATATGGATGACACGACGAGTTATGTATTATAATATCTGTATGTGACGGCTTATGGTAAATTGCGAAAATATGTTTTCCATTTGCATTCAGAAATTATTACAGCTAAGAAATTTATCAATTATTGCTTTCTATTTCGGTTGTGAATGCAATTTTTGGATGTAATGAATTTATATGATTTTCGAAAATTTTCAACTGTCTATCTGTTCCTGTGAAGCATATAATGATATCGTCTACATAGCGATACCAGTATAAACAATATTTACTGAGTGGATGATTATGAATTAATTTCTCTAAGTTATTCATGAAAATTTCTGCTAACAAAGGACTCAACGGATTGCCCATAATCAAGCCGTCTTCAATAGTATAATATTCGTAATTGAAATGGAAATAATTTTGATCTAAACAAATTTTTAATAATGAAAGAATATCTGATTTAATGATAGTATTGACATGATTCCTTTCTAATAATTCTTCAACTAAGTAATACGTATCTTTTGGAGGAATGTTGGGAAAAGATACGTATTACTTAGTTGAAGAATTATTAGAAAGGAATCATGTCAATACTATCATTAAATCAGATATTCTTTCATTATTAAAAATTTGTTTAGATCAAAATTGTTTCCATTTCAATTACGAATATTATATTATTGAAGACGGCTTGATTATGGGCAATCCGTTGAGTCCTTTGTTAGCAGAAATTTTCATGAATAACTTAGAGAAATTAATTCATAATCATCCACTCAGTAAATATTGTTTATACTGGTATCGCTATGTAGACGATATCATTATTTGCTTTACAGGAACAGATAGACAGTTGAAAATTTTCGAAAATCATATAAATTCATTACATCCAAAAATTGCATTCACAACCGAAATAGAAAGCAATAATTGATAAATTTCTTAGACGTAATAATTTCGAATGGAAATGGAAAACATGTTTTCGCAATTTACCATAAGCCGTCACATACAGATATTATAATACATAACTCGTCGTGTCATCCATATCAACATAAAATGTCAGCATTCAATAGTTTTATTCATAGATTGATTAACATCCCGCTATCACCAGAAAATTTCAACAAAGAACTAAATTTGATTAAACAAATAGCCAAAAATATTGGTTACAATCCCAAACTAATAAATAATATTTTAAATAAAAACAAAGTAGAATCGCATTGAATGAAGTTTACCCTGTCGATAAATTGAAACAAAATTCAACACCTTAACCTTCGTTGGCATTACAAGTGAGAAACTGAAATCATTCTTAAGTAGCAATAATTTCAACATAGCTTTCCAAACTAATAATAATTTAGGCAAATATATAAAAATAATAAAACCAAACCAGGTAAAAACAATAAATCAGGTGTTTATAGATTGAATTGCAATGACTGTGATAATTTCTACATTGGTAGAACACATAGAAATTTTAATATTAGAATATCGGAACATAAACGCAGTTTTTCAAATAAAAAATCAGATTCAAATTACGCGAATCATCTCTCAGAAAATAATCATTCTTTCGACCCACAGTTTGAAATTTTGCATACAGATAATAAATATTGGAAGGTAGATCTTTGGGAAACTTTAGAAATAAATAAATACAAACACTCAGGTAGACTCATCAATGAACAAGTCGATTTAAGCCCTTCACCTCTATTGAATCTTTTCGGGGAGCAATCTATTCCTTAATTTTATTGGATATACCTGTCATAAATAACCACTTAAGAAGAAGCAACCAATAAGCTTTTAATTACTCAAGAACATTTATAGTTATATTCTCATTTACATTTTTCTGCATAATCATTCGTCTGAAGAAGCTACGGTGTAGTGAAACGCGTTACGAATCGCAATTATTAAGTAAAATTCCTTAAAACACAGTACTTGTTTTTTATTATTGATAATGGAATTTTACCAAGTAAAAGCCTCCCAAATTCAAACCTTCAATAATAACTGTTGTAACCACACTGGCAGTAAACAGTACATCTATTGAACTGATGTGCAGGTTACTCGAAAACACTGAAAATAAATTATAAGGGATTATTTAACATTGTGTTCAATGGATTCTCTTCCTTCCATGTTCAAATGAGAAAATCGATTATGTCAACTGAACATACTTCATAATCCATTAGCCGATAAATAAAAGGAAAAAATAACAATACCCCTTATACGTCGTGGAGTAACTTATGCTACACTTCATGTTTGAAATTAGCCATTAAACGGACATAACACGAACGTGGATATCGACCTGACGCAAGATCGTTCTTACAATTGAAAATGAGGCTTCCTATCGAAACTATGTACTCCTCCAGACTCCAGACCGAACTAACCGCTGGAACATTGAATTAGAGACATTGTCAATAAATTGGCAATATCGGGGCTTTTATGGTCTCCGAGTTCTCAACAACTATTAGCGGGCTTCAATAGCTATACCGAGTTATGCCGGATCAATTTAATGCTCGACGACAGTTACGCTATGCAATTACCTACCAGTAATTATCAAACAAGAGACGCCGAGAAATACGAATGGAGCACATACTGAAAATTCATATGCCAACCTGCATCACGTGATTCTATAATCAGAATTAAAAAATGCTTCATGCCTCAATAAATCATGAAATTTTTCAAATATGTGCTTCTATTCTAAAAACTGAATCGACTAATTCAATATCGGCAAATTAAGTACCTCCCATTATGGCAACACAAGTAGAGATAAAAGGAATTTGAGCCCAGGAGCGTAACTAAGAATCAAGCTCTGAATTTATTCCAATTTATTTTAAGTCGCGTTCGTTTTTTGTACATCGCACCTTATTCTATTATTCGCTGGATGATTTATTCAACGTAAAAAGCAAATATTTATGGAACAAAATAGGTATTTTTTCACATAATACAAATTTATGAATATGATCGGTTTCGAACTTCTTTTTCAAATGCATTTTCACTATGTACTAACAAAGGCGTACGAGATCTACGCTGTATATTTGGAGGTAAAATTAATACACGAAGTGTATGATCCAAATTGGTTAATTTATATTCAGAGTAATTCCCATCTGCAGCAAATGCAGTTATTTTAGAATAAAGAGCAACCAGAAATCATACACGGCCCTACCAGTGCGTATAAAGCGGATGTGGAATAACTTTCCGCTTACGTTCACGTAAAAAGTGAACTGCTTACTGTGCCATGTGTGACGATGCATTGTAGTGATACAACATTATCCTGCGAATTCTGACTCATTCAAGCACTGCAAGCAAACATTTCGTGGTGTACCAGTTGGCTGTCACTATAAGTTGCTTTTCAAGCTTAATTGCTTTCACTACTCCTGTACCCTGACAAAATTGCATATACAGTGTGTTCCAACGAAAATTTGACCCCACCTATAACTCCGAAATGAGTAACATTAGCGAAAAACACCAAGACACGTCGATTTTTGTTTCGAGGGGAGAGCATTTTTCGAAATAATTTGAAACTTCTCAGATCAACCCCCTACCCCCAGCAACCCTAACTTTGAAATTCATCATAGGGAATAAGGGTCGAGTGGCACCTTACTGAAAAGGTCTGTCAATTCTCCACCTTGATTTGTCATTTTTAGAATTTTAAATTAACATACAGGGTGTCCCAACCAAGGGTGAAGTTGGATTCCTGGAAATCCCAAGTACTAAATGAAATAGATTTATTTTGGCATAATGCAAGCGCAGGTTTATGCTCGGTCTAGAAAAACGACCTACACTTGTGAATTTGGAGTTGGTGCAATCAACCCCCTATTTTCAGCATCCCCAACTCAAAAATCATTCGATCGATAATAGGTCAAGTGGCACCTCGTTGGAAAGGTACTGCAATTTTCTCTTCGAATTTGGTATTTTCGAAATGCAGAATCATCATACAGGGTGTCCCGAAGCAGGAACATTGAAAATCCAAATAACTTTTTGAAACTGGTTCATTTCGGTATACGAGAACATGTTTGATCCGAGAATAGGACTTTCTTGTGTGGTTATAGAATTTTTGCAATCAACCCCTTCCATTCAGCATCCCCAACTTGAAAATCATACAAATAATTCAAGTGGCATATCTTCAGAAAGGTTTTTGAATTCCAGAATGATTAAAGCATTTCATTCAGTTCGGCTCTCCATACAGGATGTCGCTTTCGAAAAATTCAATATCGTCATTTGAAATTATCAACTAAAATTAATTCGAAACTGTTAAAAGTATTGGGGTACGATGTGTTGAGCATCAATTACGAAGAAATAAAGCTGATTTCTGCATTGAAAATGTTCACATTTTTTCATTTCCATCTGGCGTGCAGTCATCTGTTATTTCTCATTTTTGCAATGAAATATTATTATTATTCAGATCAGTTCCTCATTATTGTTGTTGTTTGTCAGTTGAAATTAATCTGAAAATGGTTTATTTCACTGAGGAAAGGGTCGAAATTGTATCGACGTATTTTCGAAATAACAGTTGTGCCAAAGAAACGGCAAGGATATTCGATAGGAACCATCCTGAAAGAGTAAGGGGAGTCAGTCACCAGTACGTTAAATATTTGGTTGACAAATTCCTAGCTACGGGTTCGGTGGCAAACAAAAAACATGAAGTGGCATGTCCTGTCAGAAATGAGGCAACGGAAGTGGCAGTAGTGGGTCATCTACAAATGGAGAATACTACTTCGATCAGAAAACTATCTCGTCTGACTGGTGTATCAGCTACAACTGTCCATAGAATCGTGAAACATCACAAATTTCACCCCTACAAGGTAAAATTAGTGCATGAGATAAACGAAGATGATCCAGATCGTCGTTTACATTTTTGTGAAAATCTAAGTGAAAACCTAAACGCTAATCCAAATTTTCTGAATAACATCTGTTTTTCTGATGAAAGCACCTTTATGCTCAGTGGTGAAGTGAATAGACATAATTGTCGATATTGGGACACACAGAATCCTCATTGGTTTAGAGAGGCCCACACGCAAAGGCCTCAGAAGTTGAAGGTTTGGGCAGGAATTTTGGCAATCATCTAGTTGGGCCTTTCTTTTTGAGGGTAATCTGAATGGAAATGGCTACCTACAGTTGTTAGAGGAACACATACATCCTAGATTGACAGAAATTTTACAGAACGATCCAACTCTTTCTGAGGACGAAATGCGTTTTCAACAAGACGGTGCTCCTCCGCATTATGATGCTCAGGTGCGCCAATATTTAGACGAAAATTTCCCAGGAAGGTGGATTGGTAGAAGAGGACCTGTTGAGTGGCCAGCCAGGTCACCAGATTTAAATCCCTAGATTTTTTTTGTGGGACCATCTAAAATCTAAAGTTTATGCCACAAGACCAGAAAACCTGGAGGAGCTGCGGATGAGGATTATCACAGAATGCCGACTTTTGACTCCTGAAGTTTTCGCTAATGTGAGAAGAGAGTTCGAAAATCGTCTGTATAACTGTATGGAGGTGGGCGGAGGTCATTTTGAACAATTGTTGTAATAATCAAGTTAGGTTTTTGTTTTCAATTGAATACAAGTTCAATAAATCTAGTTTTCCTGTTTAGATGAGCATCCAATCAGTTTCTCCATCATCCCTCATCCTGATCCTCACGCCAGAAAACCTCGATTGCCAAACTGAAACCAATGCCTCAGTGATTCAGAAAATAGAAAAATCTTTCTGGAACTTTGCCACTCAACCTGTAATCACTTGTATGATTTTTGAGTTGGGGATGCTGAATGGAAGAGATTGATTGCAAAAATTCCATATTCACGCAAGAGAGTCTTATTCTCGAATCAAACATAAACATGTTCTCGTATTATACCGAAATGAACCAGTTTCAAAAAGTTATTTGGGTTTTCAGTGTTCCTGCTCCGGGACACCCTGTATGCTGATTCTGAATTTCGAAAATACCAAATTCGAAGAGAAAATTGAAATACCTTTCCAACGAGGTGCCACTTGACCTATTTTCGATCGAATGATTTTTGAGTTGGGGATGCTGGAAATAGGGGTTGATTGCACCAACTCCAAATTCACAAGTGTAGGTCGTTTTTCTAGACCGAGCATAAACCTGCGCTTGCATTATGCCAAAATAAATCGATTTCATTTAGTATTTGGGATTTGCAGGAATTCAACTTTACCCTCGGTTGGGACACCCTGTATGTTAATTTAAAATTCTAAAAATGACAAATCAGAATGGAGAATTGACAGACCTTTACAGTAAGGTGCCACTCGACCCTTATTCCCTATGATGAATTTCGAAATTAGGGTTGCTGGGGGTAGGGGGTTGATCTGACAAGTTTCGAATTATTTCGAAAAATGCTCCCCCTCGAAACAAAAATCGACGTGTCTTGGTGTTTTTCGCTAATGTTACTCATTTCGGAGTTATAGGGGAGGGTCAAATTTTCGTTGGAACACACTGTATAACTATTTTCACAGG
Source organism: Cryptolaemus montrouzieri (assembly GCA_013387265.2). Taxonomy (NCBI): domain Eukaryota; kingdom Metazoa; phylum Arthropoda; class Insecta; order Coleoptera; family Coccinellidae; genus Cryptolaemus; species Cryptolaemus montrouzieri. The sequence continues at coordinate 27,650,550 of JABFTP020000144.1, read as the reverse complement.
TCTTTGATTTTCCGCAATGGTTGAGGTTGTGTCATTTTCGGCTATACAGGCGGGTAGGAATATCGAAAATTGGAATGTATATATCTTTTTGTGTTACGATTCTAGTCAGAACACAATGAGCGCCATTACTCAACATATTAACGTTTCTCACGAGAAGCTTACTAGCTACTAACTTGTTGGAAGTCGTGCAAATGGGGCATCCAACGACTAACAACTTTTTTCAAATAGAGATGTTCATTGTTGTTAATAGTCTCTGAAGGTCAGATCCTACGAGAACGTGGCACTTCACCACACCTTTTTAAATTCACTATATCACCGAGCACAGTTGCCAGTGATGGACTTTCATCAGCAAATGCGAGCTGCAGCTGTTCAAGGAAGGCTTTTTTTCAGTTCTCTGGACAACTTCATAATTAAGAAATAGTCGTTATCACGTCCAGTCTGTGAGAGCAGCGAATCAACTGAAGTCAGTCCCTGACTAATCATTGATGAAGGTTTTCAATAATTCCAGCTCTCAGATAATCGCATTGAATGAAATATGTGCAAAATGGCGAATGCGCCTGGCATAAGAATATCTATTTTCTAGTATTCACCTTTCTTATGCTATAATCTCTCTTGATATTTCTCCTGGATAACCACACAATCTGATAAACAAGTTTTTTATCTCAAATTTCCCTATCGATATATTTCTCATTCATTGCGTCCTTCTCCATCGACGTTCGTTTTATCCGCAATCACGTTCGAGGCAGATAATCTTTACCTGGCAATCTGCGGAGTGAAACTACATAAGAATGGATCGAAACGCGGAACTACAAAGTAATAGAGTATATTGAATTCCAGATCCTTTTGAAAATGACCGAAACAAAGGTTTGATGGATTAGTTTTTCTCCTGTTACATTCATGGAGGATTTCAAGATTATCATCTGATGTGTGTGTTCGAGCCTTGAAAACTAATACACTGGTCAATACTGAATCTTTTCCGGAGTGTTTTCATTTGTTTTCAGTCAAATGACGTGTGCTAGTTATGAAACGAATAGTCGTTTTTTCTAGTTTCCAATTCACATGCAGGTTGAAAAAAATACGAATTCTTCCGAACTTATTTGAACAGGTACTGTGTCCTCAAAAAAAATTTCTCTTATCAGTTGACTGTATTAGCTATTACAATGAGGTAATTTTCTGTATTCCAGATTTATCGAATTTCTAGATCGCATTTTCGTGTGAATTCAACCTTAGTAAATTATTACACTCATCGAAGGATTTTTTGAGAAAACAATAGTCCAAATTGATTTTCTGTCGAGATGTTGAAGCTGATCTTTGAGAACGTCGAAAGGTTGATAGATCTGTAATATTGATGCTTCATTTATGTTATGGAAAAAAGCAAAATTGCAAGATATATTGGAAACACTAAACAAATTGGAAATACCCATTTAAATCACGAATTAGCACCTTATAATTCAATGATCCATAGGACATTCCACTGTCACCAAAATATGCCCTAAATAACAAAATTCCTCTGGTTTCTATAGACAAAATTATCTAACGTAAAGAAAACCATCAAATAACACAATTCTTATATTCCATAATAGATATTTGCTTCAAAAAAAGCTAGTTTCAACTACGCTGGTTTATTCAATGCAACAAAAAACAGACAAATTCAAAAAATCAGTAGTTTACAAAATTGTTTGGAATTAGTGTATGGTAGCTTATGTTGGGCAGACTGATAGGAATTTCGAAAACAGACTCAAGAAACGTGAATCTTCTTCTGATAAAAATTCTCAGATAAGCGAACATATAAAAACCACAAAACATTTAATAACATTAGATAACATCAAATATTCTTCATAATTGTGACAAAGGAAAGAAAATGCATCTGTTGGAATATTTGAAATTCAATAAATTTTTCAAAAACCCAAATGAGATCACCCTTGATTATTGCCAGCTAGACATTAATTCATCTCCACTACTCAATTTTCAATTACGCTAGTAATATAAATAAATTCGTTTCCTGTAGTTAGCCAGTTGAAAAGCACTTGAGGATAGAAAGCTGTCGTGTTTGCGAAAATGAAATTGTGGAAAGTATGAAATATATTTCATTTCATCTTCGTTGATGAATCTGGAGGAAATAAAGTCGATTATCGATGATTTATTCGAGATATCTCGAAGAGTAATGCACCGAGCGATGAAACTGAAGTAAAAACTTATCTATCTTTCTGAAGATATTTTATTCTAATCGACGATAGTTTTTGTTTTCTTTGTGGTGCATTGCACCTGTCGATCACGCTGAATATAATTTGTTCTAAATTCCGAATGCGCCAGGAAAATACATTTTTCTTTTAGCTCTGTTCAACTTTTTTTGCTATAATCTTTTTGATATTGCTCCTCAACAACCGTCCTTCTCTATCAAGTTCCGTTTTATCCGCGATCACGTTCTTTACCTGCCAATCTTACTTCGAGAGTGAAATATATATCAGACTAGACCTGAACGCGGGACATCTAAGTGACCGAGTATATTGAATTCCAAATCCTTTAGAAAATGGACGAAACAATGGTTCGACGAATGTGTGACGTTACAAAGTTCGATCGCTTTCGTTCCGTACAGTATCCGTTAGTTTTGCAACTGCTTTTCACGTTTGTCGATAGGACCTCCTGCGGTTGATCAGATTGGAAATGCAGAGACCGGTGGGTGAGAGCTTTTAACAATTTGATTGAAGCGACTGTTACTTTGTAGACTGCAGACATTTTCAATATATTGAAATAGTCAAAGAGCCTACTCGGATAAACATAACGAATCAGCTACAACAACGACTATCGTTTAAGTGACACTTTTCGGAAACTTTTGATGCCAGAAACTTAAAACCAGGCCAAGGTGTTACATACCTTTTCCAATTTTTTTCAGATAAATAAATATACTATTATTATTTCGGTGTTCGTCGTGACTTAAATCACTGAAAAAATATGTAATAGCACTTGACATACACTAATACTCACAAAGCTTTCTTTTAAAAGACATTGTTAGAATACTTCTCAAAATAATTGAATTTGTCGCGAGTTAAATTAATCAAATGATGGCCAAATTAGTGGGAGCGTTCGAAAAAATAGCTTCCCACATATGCACTGGACATACCTCTAATTTCGCTGTCTGTGCAGGGTGGGAAAAGTTCGATGTTTTTGTACGGCAGCTATGTAAAATATTGCAGATAGAGAAAAAAGAACCACCCTCTCTCGATCTATTTTCAGGGACTAGTTTAGTCGTGCCAAAATTTTTTTGATATCTCTTTCCGTTCTGGACTTATTCAAAATTTCTCGAATTTTGGGAAAATCGTCCTTCGCGGATATCTTGATCATCACCAAAGTTACATAAAAATAAGTTTGACATTCTACAGGTTCTTTCTTTGGAGAAGTCATTTGGACAGATGAAGACCGCATCACTAGCGATGTCATATTTAATCGCTTTAATGAACATTTGTGGTCCGATGAAAATCATCAACACCATATTGATGTGCAGCATCAAGGAAGATATGGTTTCAATATGTGGTGTGCACTAAAAGATGGTCGAGTTTTGGCGTTTGAAATTTTTGATGAAAATTTGAATGGAGCACGTTATGAAGAAATTATCAACAATAATATCATTGAAGGATTTCTGGATCAACTTTCGTTGGCACAAAGATCAAATATTTTTTTCAACACGATGGTGCCCCTTCCCATCAAACAAGGGCCATCACTGATCTGTTGAATTTGAATTTTGAACATAATTGGATAGGGACTGAAGGTCCTGTGAGATGGCCTCCTCGTTCTCCAGACTTGACGCCAGCAGATTTTGTTCTTTAGGGTCATGTTGAGGATTTACTCTACAAAAGGAATAGTAACAATTTAGAAGTGTTAAAACGAAATGCATTGCTTCTGTTAGCAATATTCATATTTACAATGCCTGCCGTAGTGTTTCTCGGCGATGTAATTTATGCAGTGAAAATAATGACAACACTTTCGAATATTTGCGAAAAAGTAGTTTCCCCCATTTATATCGTTAGGACTTTTGTTTCTGTTAAAGATTTTCGTAAGTTTTTTGTTTTCGTTTGAGAAAAGATTAATGTCATAGGTCTTGTTTTTCATAATAATATATTTTTTTACTCGCATAATCTTGTAATCATTCTAATAGAATATTACCAAAGCAACGTGCATGGAGTCATATGTTACGTAGATTACTCGAGTTGGCAAGTTTCGAATTTAAAAAAAATTAATGTTCATCTGTAATTCGATTTATGAAGAGTAAAACTGATCTTTAAAATCTGTGGTTTTCAGTGATAGAACAATATGCATCGTTGCTCGGTATGCATCTTATGACTGGAATTGTGGAAATTTCTGGTTTTCTCTGGAAAAAAAGTATTGAATACAATAAGTGTCTACAAGTGTTATACATTTTTGAAAAGGAAAAAAATGCTGCATCCAATAGGGGTAAAATTTCCTATGGTTTGTATTTGAAAAAAGCATGTTTGCATTAAAACTCGAAAACCGCTGAGCTGAAAAAAATTCTTCACTCAGCACTGTATTCTACTTAAAGTAGTATCTATAGGACGTCAATTTTATTTTTATATAACTTTGATGATGATCGAGATCTCAGCGATGGACGATTTTCACAAAAGTCCAGAACCGAAGGAGATATCAGAAAAATTTTGGCACCACTAAACTAGTCCCTGAAAATTAGATCGAGAGAAGAAATAGAGAACGGTAAAGGAATAACAAACAAGAGAAGGGTTCATTTTTCTCTATCTGCAATATTTCACATAGCTGCAGTACAAATACATCGAAATTTGCCCACCCTGTACACTAGAAAACGGCGATCGCAATGAAAAACACGAAATCTCGACTCATCTATAGACAAAACTCTCTCGGTCAGTTTCTAACCTATTGACCCTATCAAAATTCAATCGGACTTTTTGATATGCTGAGGTTAAAATTAGGAGTCGAGCTGTTACACGAGGCTTCAACCCAACTTACCTGAGACATCCTATTGTACGTACCGATTTGCACTTTTAACGTTCATGGATAGCCGTTGTTGCTGAAGGTTATCCTTGCCCAGGTCTACTTTCAGGACAACCAGTCTCCCTGTACCTGTAAATCATTCTGGAAAAAGATGAAATCCCCAACCTTCGACCTATTTTTGTATGAGTCCAAATTAGTGCATCTAACACAACTTTTCCAGAACGTTCTGCCAGGGTTAAATTTCGTTATTTGCATTGCATTATTAGCGGAAATTGAAATTTTCAAGAAGAACAAACGTTACTAGTAAAAGTTTAACAACAGCTGCTGTTATCAATATGTAATGGTTTCTTGCAAAACCTCAATATATGTCTTTCATTCCATTCATCACGAGAGAAATATGTGTACCAAGAAAAAACATCGAAATTTGTGTATTCATATCCGATGAAGAACATTTATTAATAGCCAGTTCGGTGGCGTAGAGGATATGAAGCAGTCTCCTGCGCAGAGTTACCTGGGTTCAATCCCCACAAAGTCGGTGCGATTTTTCGGATTCTGGAAATAGCTTCAGTATCCATTTTTCGGAGGAGATGTAAAGTCGTCGGTCCTGTCTAACAGAGATGTGTTGGACATTAAAGATCCCTTCCCTCGACACGAGGGGTGTTTGGCAAAATTCCCAGGTTACTGAGGTGACAGAATTCCCAGAGCACATTGAAGGAATAACAACAACATGTATTAATAATTAGTTGTCTACCAAAAAAATTTGAAACTTTAAAATTACGCGTTGATTTCTAGGCTCAGTGTATCATAGAATAAAAATCGAATATTTTCTATGTCGCACTAAGTTTCAACTTTTTTCAAACGAGTATTAGTGCATATCAAGAGCATTGGCATATATTTTTCAACTATTATAAGTCACGAGGAACACCAAAATAATAATAATTATAGTTTTGTATTCAATAATAATCTAATCCTCGTCGCTATACTAAAAATCGGGAAAAAAACTTAAATATTCTTTTGAATATTAATATAAGTCTCTAGCATTAAAAGTTTCCGAATTGTCACTTTAAAAGATAGTTATGGTTAAATCATTTACGTATCTCTAGGTCAAAAGGGCGTACCACGGTGGAACTAATTTGAATATTGTTGCAATTGATCGAATAGCAACCGCATATGTAATTGCCTATAATTTATTATCTATCAAATGGGCGATGTTTATCTAGGATTCTACATCCAACTATAATGACATTTATAACTAAAACATTCCAACCAAAACTAATTTCGATTGCAATAATGTTTGAAAGGTTTCGAAAATATCTCACTTCGGATGTTAGTCATAATTGCCAATTTTTTCTTTATACTCAAGTTCAAAGCGGTGTACCGCAGTGAAATTCACATGATACAACTTCGTCTTTGAAGGTGATATTGAACCAAGAGTGTTCGAATAGGTTGTTATTGTACTGAACTTGTATGTATAATTTATTTTCACTATACTGTTGCAACGATAATAATCCAAGAAATTATCAAACACGTTAATTTAAAAGGAAATTAGCTAAGAAATGAAGCTACCGTAGGAATTGAACTGTTTTGAGCAAAGGGAATAGGTTACAGTTCTTCTATCAGTTAATCATAAGAATTTATTGATTTATCAATTTGTAATATTTCGTGGGGAAAACAACTCTAATCAAAGTATGATATTTGAGTATCTTTATCTGTCTTCGCGCATGCGCTTGACACTTGAAAGTTGCATGTAGTCACATTCGGACTGGCATTCCATCCACCTCAATTTCAAGGCTGCCAAATAACTCAATCGGCGGTACCCCCAGGTCTACTCCTTCTCTCACACATTATTCAGAATTTAAAACCCTGAATCTGATCAGTACCGTCTAGCTATATCCGCACCAGTAGCTTCTAAATAACCTGGGATATTCCTCTAGTCCCTTCCCTTTCGTTTCAAGAGTTTCTTTTTTCTTGTATTTCTTCTCTTCTTCGTTTTCGCTCCTTACAAAGAATTTCCCTCAAAGCTGCTTTCTATGATGGACTTCAGGGTTTCGATAACACATTGATCTGTAAGTTACAATAAGATTGTGATGTTTAGCAGTGAGGAGATTGTTTTTAACTGGTCTATTACTTCTTTGAACAACAATGATTTCTTTTCTGATACATGTCTGTTGTTTTTCGACTTCAGTGTTGTACATTTCGTTCAGCAGCCGATGAACTATGCTGGGATCACCCAAGCCTTGGCATAGTTCATATAAAAGCCGCGAAGTCCAGCTAGGCAACGTATTACACTGTTCACTTAGTCTATGCTCTTTCCTCTCTTGCTAAATTGATTCAAGGTAGTTTTCTAAATAATAACAGTTTCATCAGCGTTGAATAAAGATTCAAGACTAAGAATTTGCTATAACTTAGAATTTTGCAATGAAATCTACAGCACTGGTGTCTGCTGATAACCTCAAGCTACTTTCACCGATGCCGTTCCTAGGCTCTAAATTTCTTAGTCAGCCGTTACTTAACAAATAATCCTGACCTCCTGCACTGAGATCTAAGTTGTCTCACAGAGACTCGGGTTCGAAAGTGGGTTCCTCATAGAGTGTCATCGCCTATTTCTATTCCGACATGAAGATAATATCATTGTATATTTCTCTGAATCTGACAGATAGTTATCTTGTTTCGAAAAATTTATAAATTCAATTTAACCCAGAATTTGATTCCTTATTGAACTAGACCAAAAAATTAATCAATTTTATTGATTTGACTGGTACTAAATTAAATTGATTGACATGTTTTTTCATGTTTCATGAACCATCTCAGGCTGATATATTTCCGTTTCGTCCGTCTCAATTCAAAATGGATGCTTCCCATTGCATGATTCACAATTTGTCAAATTTCCCATCTTCAAATTATTTGAACTAAGAACTCTGTATTATTCAAAGTATCTTCTTATCAAGATTACGATTCACAAAAAGCTAAACAATAAGGAAATAGGATTATTATACACCAAATTTGAGAAAAACTCATATCTAGAAATCTAACCTTACATACAAGGAAAAGTTGGCCAAAATTTTGAATGCTGTCTGCAAAAGTTCGAAATATATATTGCCTCTCAAGCCAGTAATAGTAATTTATGCATTTTAAAAGTTATAAAAATGAAATAGATACAGGAAAGTTTGGGATGAACAGCGGTAGATAGATGCAACAATATATATCGGTAAACATAAAAAATTAAGAATCCACGAACATTATCGTTTTTCTAAATTCATGAACTACCTGCTTGCAGAAAACCATAAACTCGAAATTATTCCATCAGCGCATAAGCCGTTTGAAATAAATGTTTGGTAATCCTTCGAAATCAATTAATCGAATTAAAAGTTATCTTCATTAATGAAATTCAACGTCATGACGTATTTATGTTTTCACCCTCTTTTTATTTGTTGCGTAAATTATTTCACACATGTCTGACAAAAATGGAACAAAATACTAATCACATCTTGAATGAGTTTCGAATAGCCAGAAATATTTTTATTGGTCTGTAACATTCGGAAATATAGGAAGTTGACTTGTACATGTACTTTTCGAATGGTAACTTCATATTTTAATTTTTTTCTCTTGTTTACACATTTAGTTTTGTGTACCTTCTGCGAAGAAAAAAATATCACTTTATTTTCCAAGAAATAAAGAAGAAATTTCACTGTCTTAGAAAGTGTTGTGGTAATTATTTCAGCTCGGATAACTTACATTGTTCCGTATTTGGGGTAAAAAATGACTCGAAATGCAATTTTAATAGATCGTGAAGTAAGTTCAACTCAATCAGAGACCAATCTCAATGGAACGAAAAATTATGACAGATAAAGTCATACACACGCTATCACTTGTTATTGTTTCGTTTCGAGTCTATTTCACTGATAATTAATAAGTATGGAAAACGAAGATCATATGAATAGAAATCACATCTTTCCGTTTATTTTCAATCAAACAAATAATGCTTAAGCATTTCGACTCTTTAAGGAACGATTTCCAGATAGTGATGAACCAGTTCTAAAAACCAGCTCTTGTCAGAAAAATTTGCATCTTCTGATTGGGCAAGTGTTGCATTCAGAACGGCATCTGAATGAATTCCTAGAGGAACGTTTGGTTTTTTTTTCAACAAGTAGAAATTTTCGAAAGGAGTGCGGTATACTCGATCATGTAGGTAACCCCGAAGCCAAAAATCAGAAGAGGTCAAATCTGTGGACAGGGCTAGCCACCTAACAGGACTATTCGTCCCTAACCATCGATCACCGAAATTATTATTCAGGCAGTTCATATTCAAAGCTGCGTTGTAAGGATCAGCACCATCTTGTTGAAATTAGATTTTCCTTCGTTCTTCCGGAGGAAGATTATCGGCGAAATATTGTTTCCTTAAATGAAAACTCGCCCTTTTTTTATTCTTAATTCTTGGAATGAGACAATGCCTGTCATACCACAAGTGTGGCCGCCCAAGATGATTCAATGTATGCATTCACTCATTTCTTGAAGTCGGCCAAGTCCTAAGTTATCAGAAAGATGTTCGATGAAAACAAGATCCTCAGCGTACTTGTTCTGTAAACAAAAGAATTTTCAGAGAAAGGTACATGGCTAGTTGAACCGAATTTTTTCTAGAACCTAACCTTCCAGTTCTGTAGAGCATTTACGATGGAAATATCTGTAGGAGAAAGAAAGATCAGCAACATATCGCCTTTCAGCGAGAGGCTGGGGATCACGCGTGATCTCTGGGAGTTCGATGGGATCAATAGATCCAATGATTGTTTAGATGCGGAGCCTCACACAAGAAGATAGTATTCTAGACCAGGTCGCACCTGTGCCTTGATGAAATCGACAGACATCATGGCGTGAAGTACTGCTTAGCCTTGAAAAGCCAACTGAGTTTGGCAAATGCAGAGTTGGCAATGGCTAACACTTGGTCATGCCAGTAAACTCCGGTGTTGACTGTGATGCCGAGTGGATGGATGTTCTTTTTTGAGAAATTTCGATATCCTTGCATGATAAAGGAGGTTTTCCAACAGAAACTTTTCTGGAGAAAGTTGTTGATTCCAGCTTGTTCGCGATCAAATTGACCAAGTTCAACCGGCCCCACTCTGATATCGTCTGAATTCAGTGACATGCTCTAATGTTATATTTTCGGTGTGACTCCCGAGTAGTTATAGGATACTGACTCGAAAATGATGTAAAAAGAGTATAGTAGTCTGCAAACCCAAGTATTCTTTTTTCGGTGGAGCGGAACAGATTATTATTCTGCAACAGAAAAAGAGTTCGCGAGAGTATGGATCCCTGGAGTACTCCAGCATTAACCAACCACCCAATTTTTTGGAAAGTCAATATGCGATTAGTTTTTTTCCTATCAAATGATTCGAATGAATGGCGCACCAGACGTTCACACCGAATCAACGCTGAAAATTGTTGTTCGTTATGTAATGCGGATTCTGCTGCCTACAATTTCTAAAATTATTTGTATGAAAATGACGATTGTTGTGACAAAATACACTCATCAGACCAAATGATGGTTCTGAAGAAAGAATTATCTAAATGCATTCTATCATTGCTACCAGTATCATTTTCGTCAGGGGTTTGAACTTTTCGAAAAACATAAGGCTGTATTTGTATTTATGGTTTTGTAAAATAGATTGAATAGTCGTTGTCGACGTCACGATTTCTGTAGAAATTCATATGAACAGATAGTTCTGGATTCGTTTCTATAGTCAATAAGACATTCAATTTTCTTCGTTAATCTTCCTTTTGGGAGTTTTCAGTTCTTTTAATGAACTTCATTTGCGTAAGTTTGTCTGGAAAACTTGCAGCGCTCTCGTTCATCACGATCTGGAAATCGTTCCCGATACAGTCGAAATGCTCGAGCACTATTTTTATTAGATTGAAAACAAAATTTTGAATCATAAGTGTCTATTTGTTTTACGACTTCTATTCTTATTATTGAAAATTGATCTTAGATGTTCAATGGGATTCCGCCATAGAACTTAACTCTCATTTCATTATAATCTTCTGTTACGTTTGCAGTCTTTTTTTACCCAAGTTAATATAAAATAATGTGTCCCCAACAGACATAATAACCAAAATTCTTTCTAGGAGAGAAAACAAACAGTTGCTCATTCTACGAGTCACATTCATGAATTAGAAATGTGAGTTTTCTCCCAAAATGTTATGGTTATTTCATTTTACTCGGAAAAATACTGAATTTTAAGGGATCAAAAAGAAAATATGGAGTTAGCATTTAGGAAGTTCTAGTGAATCAACTTCCGGTATTTCCGGAAGTGACAGAACAATGAAAATGTTGCAGGCTGTTAGAATACCATCCAAATGTAATTTGATTTCTGTTTCATTGAAATCGATTGAATAATTATAGGAGCTAAACTTGGATAGTTTTTCACGGAACCCATATTTCTTCAACCTGTATATTTCTCCACTATAGATGACTTTATCAGAAATAAATGGTTTCATTTCGAGTTAAAATTCGAAACTTTTCCAATGCGAATCCCAGAAAGAACATATAGAAAGGCAATTTTACCTCGACTGCATAATAGACCTGGTGTTGAGGGAATTCATTCAATCGGTTACTTCGATTGCCATTTTACATTCAGACGTGTTCGTGAAAGATGTTCATATTTATCGTCGAACGAACTCTATCTGGATGCTATGCGGTTCGTGTTTATGCTGCGTCGAATTGATCAATTCATTCTTTTCGGAATCGGCGGAGCGAGCGTGACATATATTGGAAAATTGCTACTGGTATTCAAAATATGGACGCACAAGTGTGCGGCGAACTATATAAAATCAATTTCCGGTCGACAATTCCTCACATATACGGTTATTACTACGGCCCCCTTGCTATCTGGGACGACTCAACACACTGCATGAACACATATCATCGCCGAGATTTATGTTAAGCTTCGGGAAATCTATTTTCCAATCGTTTCCGTACCGGAGCGTTCATGAATTTATTCGCTTTCTAACAGATACAGATTAGTTCATTTTTTCACGTTTTTTATGTGAATTTCTATTCTAGGTAGAATAAGTATTCACTAGGCTTGAAAGACTATCGATATACAGAATAGGGCGACAAATGTGTCGGAACAAGTCCTTCTTGGTTAATGTACAGGGTGTCCCAAATTCGATGTATTTGAATGGAATCTCCTAAACTATTGGAGATAGAAGGATCCGGTTTGCACGAAGTGTTGCTACTTTTTAATGAAACGAAAGATGCCGTTTACAGAATTTTCATAGCCGTCTTCGTTTCCGAGATAAAGTATGATTATCGAAATGTTCCACCTTCGGAAAATCCTCGTATCTCAGCCAATACATAACTTAGCGCAAAGGCAAAAACCTTGCTCTTGTAGGGCTCTTCATGTTGAATTTTTGGCGTGCTCAATTTTTTTAGGGGTAATGACTTTTGAGTTATAACCAAAACTTGAAATTTTGTGGAAGCGGTGGTGAAATATCGTTCAAAATAATGAAACTATGTTCAATTACGGTCTTGTTGAAACTATGCACGCGTATATCTTCATATTTGATATATTTGGGCATTTATGATGATACTACATAGCTTTCATTTGATATGAATCCAATATATCACGTCGCCTTCGAAACAATTATTTTTGGTGTGCATACTTTATTCTATGCTCAATATTTATTATTGCTTCATTCATTGAAAAATGGCTGCTTAAATAAATTTTGCATTTCCTTGAAAAATATGATATGTTTAGCTGCTCTATTGTTATATGTTAATGATCTTTATGTCGAAATGTCTGACAATAATAGAGAACCTTCCATTATTTCCAGATCAATCTATTTCTCCCGTCCATTATCGATATACAGAATAGGCCGACAAATGTGTCGGAACACGACCTTCTTGGTTAATGTACAGGGTGTCCCAAATTCGATGTATTTGAATGGAATCTCCTAAACTATTGGAGATAGAAGGATACGGTTTGCACGAAGTGTTGCTATTTTTTAATGAAACGAAAGATGCTGTTTACAGAATTTTCATAGCCGTCTTCGTTTCCGAGATAAAGTATGATTATCGAAATGTTCCACCTTCGTAAAACCCTCGTATCTCAGCCAATACATAACTTAGCGCAAAGGCAAAAACCTTGCTCTTGTAGGGCTCTTCATGTTGAATTTTTGGCGTGCTAAACTTTTTTAGGGGTAATGACTTTTGAGTTATAACCAAAACTTGAAATTTTGTGGAAGCGGTGGTGAAATATCGTTCCAAATAATGAAACTATGTTCAATTACGGTCTTGTTGAAACTATGCACGCGTATATCTTCATATTTGATATATTTGGGCATTTATGATGATACTACATAGCTTTCATTTGATATGAATCCAATATATCACGTCGCCTTCGAAACAATTATTTTTGGTGTGCATACTTTATTCTATGCTCAATATTTATTATTGCTCCATTCATTGAAAAATGGCTGCTTAAATAAATTTTGCATTTCCTTGAAAAATATGATATGGTTAGCTGCTCTATTGTTATATGTTTATGATCTTTATGTCGAAATGTCTGACAATAATAGAGAACCTTCCATTATTTCCAGATCAATCTATTTCTCCCGTCGATTATCGATATACAGAATAGGCCGACAAATGTGTCGGAAAACGTCCTTTTTGGTTAATGTACAGGGTGTCCCAAATTCGATGTATTTGAATGGAATCTCCTAAACTATTGGAGATAGAAGGATCCGGTTTGCACGAAGTGTTGCTACTTTTTAATGAAACGAAAGATGCTGTTTACAGAATTTTCATAGCCGTCTTCGTTTGCGAGATAAAGTATGATTATCGAAATGTTCCACCTTCGGAAAACCCTCGTATCTCAGCCAATACATAACTTAGCGCAAAGGCGAAAACCTTGCTCTTGTAGGGCTCTTCATGTTGAATTTTTGGCGTGCCCAACTTTTTTAGGGGTAATGACTTTTGAGTTATAACCAAAACTTGAAATTTTGTGGAAGCGGTGGTGAAATATCGTTCAAAATAATGAAACTATGTTCAATTACGGTCTTGTTGAAACTTATTATTATTAAATTATTTTTGGTGTGCATACTTCATTCTATGCTCAATATTTATTATTGCTTCGTTCATTGAAAAATGGCTGCTTAAATGAATTTTGAATTTCCTTGAAAAATATCATATGGTTAGCTGCTCTATTGTTATTTGTTAATGATCTTTATGTCGAAATGTCTGACAATAATAGAGAACCTCCCATTATTTCCAGATCAATCTATTTCTCCCGTCGATTAGAGCCTTTGTGAACAAGTTGTTTCTAATTTTTAATTTTATCACTATCACAGACTGACTTCGCTGTTATCGAAACACAAATGTATTCAGTAGGTATTTGAAACTGAGTTGGACACTTCGTTAATGATTATAATTTCCCGACCCTGTGGATTATTGATCAAATCGATATTCCACAGCCGCCTTTGCAAAATGAAAAATTAAAATTTTATCGATATAATCGCCTTTTCGGACTCTCTCATATTATAGAATATTGAGTGTTATATATATTTGTAGAATTGTCAGCGTATAGAATACGATGAATATACAGGATGTTCTATTGGAAAAAATACAAGTTTTGGTTATAACTCAACAGTCGTCCCCTCTGAAAAGAAGTTGTGCAAGCCCTACGAGAAACAGCTTTTACCTTCAAGCTAAGTTATGGATTGACTGAGATACGAGGGTTTTCCGAAAGTGGAATCAGCCTGTATCTCAGAAACGAAGACTGCTATGAAAATGCTGTAAACGGCATCTTTCGTTTCATTAAAAAGTAGCAACACATCGCGCAAACCGAATCCTTTTATCTCCAAGAGTTAAGGAGTTTCCATTCAAATACATCGAATCCAGGATACCCTGTACAGTTTGCCATAGATTTTGACGTTTTAGTACTACAGCTATGTGGAATATTATGAATAGAGGAAAACGATATCCCCTTCCCTCTGTTTTTTGTGTGAGAAATTCATTGTAAGGAATAGATTGAAGCTCTATTTTCTTCGTTCTCGACTTATTTGGTAATTTTAAGAATTTTTGGAATCAGTTAAGTTCCAATATTTCGGTTGTTTTTGAGGTTATTTGAAACCAGTTTTGAAAAAGTACAGGCACGTTGTTATGTATAACGTGGTTATAATGTGTAATTGCGTATTTTTGGATACAAGCCATAAATAACTTTGAATTCGTTTTTTCTGTTTTTCAAGAATACACAAATTTGTATTTTAACTCTTCCCTAATTTCATCTAGTAACTATGTCGATTCACAGAATTCATTCAGAATGATTGAAATAGCGTATATGCTGTGTTCAATATGATAGTTCGAAAATTGTTTCTTGCAATAACAATTCAGATGAATTTTCATCAAGTTAGATTTCTTGTGCCAATATATTATCGTTCGTATAGACGAAGGGACCATACCGTACGAAAATAACAGTAAAAGTAACATACAGTCGTTATGTTAAAACAGAAAACCTAACGAGATTTTCTATTTTATGGAAGTAAATTAAATGGGAATAATCAATGTAGGTGTTCAAATGTAGCGCCATTATTTCGAATTCATAGCTCGTAACGCCTGAGGATGCACCGACACGAATTGAAAATTTGAAAATTGGTAACCGAAGACAACGACAACTCTTCAATATTTCGACTAGCTCCTGTTTATTACAGATCTTTGATATATTTCCAAAGAAAAACTTCCAGCGGTGACTAATCCGGGGAACAGGCCGACTATTTTACTATTCCCTAGTTCTAATCCAATTATTGCCAAAATTTAAGTCAAATAAATCAGCAACGGCCATAGTTTGATGAGGAGCAACTCCATCATGCTAGAAGTAGATATTTCTATCCCAGCAAGAGACAGTTCATCAAAATATCTATCGGTTATGTTGCTAGTCAAATTTTCATGATATAAATCAACCCGAAGGTTTTCATCAAAATCACATATGCTAATAAGCGATTACCTTTCAATGCACACCTTACATTGAACCAATATCGACCTTGACGTTGAATATAGATATGGCGATGTGGTTTTACATCCGACTACCCAATGTTCATTTTGGCGATTGAATATACCAATACTTTTGATGGGAACTTTATCAGTACATAGGATTTCGCGAAAAAGCTAGGGATTTTCTTCAGTTTTTGCAGAATCCAATTTCAAAAATCGAGTCATCTTTAGATATCTTCACATCAACATCATGCTTAGTTTGAATATAACTTCATATTGAACTTCTCTGAATTTTCGTACAGCATAATCGCTTCGTTATTACAAACAATACTATATTCACACAGGGTTGCAACTTGATTATAAACATTGAATAATTCATCTGAATTGTATTTTAATCATTCCGTGTAAATTCTGTGAATGGACATACAATTACTTGATGAAATTAAGGTAGTTATACACATGAAAACAGATATGTTTTGAGAATGAAAAAGAACTCTATTCAATAAAATCGAAGTTACAGTTGGTTCATATTAAAAAAATGTTTGCATTATAACTCAGAAACCGTTGGACAAGAAAAACTTTTTCGCACGTAGTTTGATTCTAATCAAAAAAGTTCCTGTAGAATTTCAAAACCCTCTCTACATAAGTTCGAAACAATTAAGGTATCAGCACCAGATTTGTTCCGGAAATTTTCAAAAATCCCAAATAACTAGAAAACACGAAATTTGGCTTGAATTTGCTTGTGGCAATGAATTCCACACTAAAAAAAATTCGGTATAGGTTGAGTAATTTTTCTCTATTCACAATACTTCACATAGCGGCAGTTCTAAAACGTCGAAATCTGTCCTCTCTTTATAGGTTTTTTTGAGAGAGAGATTGTGAAAAAGTTTGGACGTATTAATAATTATTAAAATATGATTGAGTGTTTCCCTTCTATATACACCAGGTTGACATTTCTTTTCATTCGAAATATCATGCAAACTATCATCAAACAAATTTTCAACCGGGAAGAAATAACAATTTCGGTCTTTTTCACATGACTTGTTCTTTAATTTATTTATTCGAATGAAAGAATAGAAAATAACATTGAAAAAGAAATCTTTATTGCTAAGTAGAGGTTATAATCATTCAAAACACGCTAAACTTCCAAAGATTGCTCCTAAAGTGTGGGGATCATCCTCAAATAGTTATTGTACTAATTATTGTACTAGGTATATTTAAAAAGTTTGGGTAGTGGCGTTCTTGTTGATTAATTACTATATTCGGATGGTACGAAAGGATATTCTAAGCTGTACCTCCTCAATATCTTTTCCGAATATTCGATGTTTCTGTCGCCATCTTTTCTGAAAACTTCCTGGAGTTAATTGGCTAATTGAATTTGATGTCATTTTACCTCATCCAGCATGGAAACGATAGAAGTTTTATTTTATCAACTGGATGGACATTCATGATTTTTATCTTATCTTTGATGTTAGACAAAAGGTTAATTCAATTTTCCGAAATGGAATTCAAATTGTAATCCTGATCTCTGTTTACCTACTTTCAAATGCTAGAATCTGGACCACAATTAATCGTTCCTTCTTACTCTCCTCACAGGCAACATTCACCAGTTCGGTGGTTACGCCTACGGTGCTGAATTTGATGGGGAGGAATTTTAAGAGGGATAATTGGTTGATAGTATGCAGTTCAAATGCGTGGGAGGTGGTGACTTTCAGTTTTTTTTTGTTTTACAAATCACTACGATCCTATTAACAACCGCTGATATGGCTGACATAAAGTAAAATTGAACTAAAGTTCAATAATTTCAATTATACCATTTGTTCACAACACGTTGCCTGACTAGCTATTACTAATGTATCATGGGCGTTCTGCATCCGGTTTTTGTTTCTATTCTCATGATCGATCATTTGATAATAATTAATTGAAACTTCGTTTACAAGGTTCAGGAAGTCTTTTTCCTGATTATGATTAATTTTTAAATATATTTAATTCCTTTTTTTCGATCGAAATGTCGAATGCCGGCGCGACAAAGGAGAGTTATTAAAGATTCCTAAATTATTCAGTTATTCAACTAGAGGGGTTAGCTTTCGAGTCTCACAAGGTCATCGCCAAGAGCCACAGTAGAATGTTATAGCATTGGACTCTTTTGTCCTTGTTGAAAAATTACTAGTGTCGCATACCATCTGTTAGCATCCAAATAGAAGCAACTTCAAGTTCCCGATATGTTATGAGCTAACGAGCAGACACGAACAAATGTTCTTGAAATCGCACAAATAACTCTGAGTAAACTTGTTTCGCCTTTTCCTCATTTTCCTTGGGTAAATTTGGGAATCCGCTCACATAATTCATTTTCTAGGAAGCGCGAGCTGTTTTCAGTTTGTCTCAAGGCAAGATTCCTGCACATAAATCATTTTTATCCGATTTGCGAGGCTACCTTTTCGAGCTTTATTTATTTCGGACAGGCAGAATTTATGCGCTAGGAATACTTTCGTCCCAGGTACCTGCCTTCTTGGAATCGAATCTCCTCGATGCTTTCGACTGGGTAAAAATTGGAATGAAATTTACATCTTATAAACAAGTCCTTCCAAAAATAAATGGTATAGAATATTGTGGCGGGTTCTAAAGTAATATTGTGAAATGCTGCAATGTAAACGATACCGACAACAGCTACATCAATGAATTTATGATGAACATCTTTTCCTGAATTAGGAAAGCAACGCTCTAAATTTTTTAAATGCCGAAGACATACCTAGAAAAATCTAATAAAAATAGAACCAGTAATGGCTTCATCAACGGACATTCTTGGAGTCGCTGTATCTTGCGACCGTATAGAAAAAAAAATTTATTAAAATTTGATGCAATGTGATCAGGAGATTCTAGTGAGTCATGAGAAAAAAAACGAGTATTCTGAATGTAATAGATTAATACCTACCAGCTTTATTTTTTCAGATTAGACCCTACATGAATATTGTTGCGGAAATCGATCGTAATCCCGGGAAAATGGAGGAAACCAGCGGAATTTTTTTCACTTGCCTTGTCTCAGGTCATAAATATTTTTTCAAGCGTAACGGCTTAGATTTCAATTAGATATTTCTCTAGCTATTTTCTGGAGAAAGTGGATTCTACATGATAAGGACGAAATATATTAGACACATGCTTACATGTTAGAAAATCTATTGTTTAGGAAATTCGATATTTAGTGTAAAATTGATTCCAGATTAAAATTTTTATGCAGAGAGGGTTTGAACATAGTTGAAAGAGCTCGAAGATATTTTATATTCTTTGGGAGATTAATGGTACCGCTTAAAATTTCCGATTTCTGCCATTAAATGCTTTAAATAATAATCTACATGACATTTGTCATGTAAACTATAAAGATTTTCACAAACAAAGCTTTCAGTATTGAAGTACGAGATCCTATGCATTATATAATACATTTGTAAGCCGAACGACATGCATGCTGTGATCACCTCCATTACCTCACTTGAATCTTTATTGTGCTTTGTTGGGTCATCCTAAAGAAGTATCTCATATTTTCGAAAATATTTGAACACTGTTTCTTTCTTCAAAGCCTATTGACAGAAGATTTTGCAATGTCAACGTATTGATCAAATATGCACAGCTAGGAGATCACTTCTATCAATGTATTTTATGAAAAACGCTAAAAGGGTTCATTCTTTCAATCTTTTTTCGTCTTCTGATGTATTTATTATTGACATCTCTCGAAGATATCACGCCATCATCGATTTTTTCCAATGATAATGTATGATAATTGCAGAAATTACCCCTAAATTAAGTTTAACTGAATGATCAACTTCCTCTTGTTTTGTTTGAAATAAATATATTATAGAGACGAAACAGCATGAGATGATATGAGAGAAACATTAGAAAACATCGATCATGAGTTTAAAATGATGAAAAGTAATGAATATGAAAAATTCAGTGTGATAGTCAGGTACCCATAGTACCCAGGTGCCTACGAGTGGATTACATAAAGTCGTGTTTGAAGTTGTCATACTTGTGGAGTTACATGCAGAAGCTCACTGCACAGTCTGCTTGACAGTTTTCTGAAGGGTTGCCCAAAATAGGAAACAGCGATTATATATATATATATATATATATATATATATATATATATATATATATATATATAATATATCGCTGTACATGCCGAGTAGGCCCATGGCTTCATTACGTTCTTCTCCATTTCATTTTATTCATAACTGCTCCCTTCCAGTCCTTCACTCCTAGCTCTTCAATATCTTTCTCCACCATCTTGATCCATTCTGTGCGTGGTCTTCCCCTGCCTCTTCTTCCCGTTATTCCCCTCGTCGAAACTTGTCTTGTTGGTCTATCGTCTCCCAGCCGGAAAACATGGCCAAGCCATCTCATTCTTTGTGCTCTAGCCACATTTGTTATTGAGGGTTGTTCATACAATTCTTGAAGCTCGGCGTTCGTTCTCCTTTCCCAACGATTTTCTACCTTTTTTCCACCATATATTCTTCTGAGTATTCTTCTCTCGAAACCTTCTAATGTATATTTTTCCCTCTGATTCAACTTCCACAGTTCGCAACCGTATGTTACCACAGGCCTGATGATCGTCTGATAAATTTTCTTCTTCGCGTTTTTCGACATATTTTTGGACCTGAGCACTCTGTATAATCCTCCTAAGCATTCTGTTCTTTTAGCATTCCTTCCTGTATTTCTACTTTCTCCTCCCCTGTTCTCGTCAATGTCACACCTAAATAGTTGAACTGTTCTACCTTTTCAAAGCAGTATGTCCTATCTTCACTAATTATTTGCATATTTGAGTGCCTTTCATTTTCTTGTTGTCCTACTATCATATACCTGGTTTTATTTTCATTTATCATTAAACCCTCTCTTCTTGCAGCGGTTTCTAACTTCCTGAATTCATTCACCAAATGTTCTCTTGTTCTGGTCACAATAACTATGTCGTCTGCATACGCCAAAACTTGTGTCTTTTGACTGTATATTGTACCTTTGCTAGCTATACTGCTCTCTTCTATAATTTTATCCATCACGATATTGAAAAGTGTAGTAGAAAGGGGATCTCCCTGTCTCAGGCCTTTATCAACACAGAATGATTCCGACAAATGTCCGCTCATCTTAACTTTATAGGTGGTATCCGTCAATGTCATTTTCACCAGCCTTATTAGTTTGCCTTTAATTTCAGTTCATCCATTGCTTCATATATATATTTTCTTATTATTCTATCATAGGCCTGTTTATAATCGATGAAAAGCATATGGAGTATCATGTTTTGATCAATAGTATTATCTACAATTTGCTTCAACACAAAAATGTGATCCATGACTGATCTATTTTTTCGGAACCCACACTGATACTGTCCTAGCTTTGGTTCTATTATTTCGTTTAGTCTATTTTTGATAGATATCGCCATAGTCTTGTAGATAGTGTCCATTAAGGCAATCCCTCTATAGTTCTCGCAATTGGTCGTATCCCCCTTCTTGTGCAACGGACGTATTAGAGCTTCCCTCCACCTACTTGGCATTTTCTCCTCTTCCCGAACTTTAGATATTATAAAATATATATTGTCCTCCATTTCTTGTCCCCCTATCGTCAATATATCCGCCGTGATGTCATATCCACCTGGTGCTCTGTTGTTTTTAAACAATTTTATGATTGATCTTATTTCTTCCTTATTTGATGGTTCCTCATACGCTTCATTTCGGAACGCCCCTTCATCGTTCGCATTTTCACTAGTCTCTTCACTTTCCCCGTCTAACAACTCTCTGAAATACTCACTCCATCTCTTCAAACTTTCTTCTATTCCTCCTACCAACTGCCCGTTTTTGTCTTTGCAGAATAATATTTTATTTTGCTGATAGAGCCTCCTCTGATATTGTATATTTTCATAGAATTGTCTCGTCTGTTTTCGCATGTAGTTGTTTTCCAGATTTTCCATTTCAGTCTCTATATATTCTCTTTTCTTTCTCCTGCATGTGCTTCTTGCTTTTCTTCCCAATTCTCTATACAGCTTCTGGTTCTCTTTTGTGTTGTTCTTCATCATATTCATTCTGGATTCTTCTCTTTCAAGTACTGCTCTCCTGCACTCTTCATCATACCAACCTCCTTGATCTGCTTTGCTATCATCTTTTAGCAGCATATCTGCTCCTTCTTTCATCATCTGTTCCAACTGTCTCCACTGATCTTCAACGCTTTCCTCTTTATTACTGAAAATTCTTTTGTTAATTTTGGTCTGAAACTCCTTCCTAATATTCTCATCATTCAATTTTTCCACTGCATATTTGATAACTTTATTTCTTTTACTTTCCTGATGTTCTGGTTTCCTATATTTTATCTTGGCTCTTACGAGCATGTGGTCTGTGTCCACGTCTGCTCGGCGTAAACTCCTAACATTCATTACATACTTGGCGTGTTTACTCTCTATAACCATGTGATCTATTTGGTTAACTGTTCTGTTATCAGGTGATATCCATGTACCTTTATAGATATCGTTATGCTGAAAATAGGTTGTGACTACTCGAAGATTCCTCTCTGTTGCTAGTTCAATAAGTTTTTTTCCATTCTCATTACTTTCTTCGTGCTTACTGTACTTTCCTATAGCAGGCCTGTATATTTCTTCGTGTCCCAGTTTCGCATTGAAATCTACCAGAATAATTTTAACATCATATTTAGGGGTCTTGTCGTATTCTTCTTCTATCATTTCATAGAATTTTTCCTTTATTTCATTCTGTTTTTCTTCTGTGGGACAATGAATATTTATAAGAGTCAACTTCCCGTACTTGCTTCTTACTCTAATTTTGCATAATCTATTCGTTACTGGTAGGAATTCAACTACTTCTTGTTACCGTACAATTAATTGTAAATTTTCTCTTCTGCATACTTTGGCAACAGTGGTGACATCACTTACAGAACTCACTAACATAGTTCACCGAGATGTCGCCAATATCATGACAAAGCCCATAGAAAGGTTATGTGAGCGTGCTTTTTTGACTGCCAAAAATGAAAACTTAGCCACTATAAAAGATCTTTTACACAAAACGTAATTTGAAGCAGTTCAAGTACAAAACAAATCAGTGTCAGTGTCGAAAATAAAAGCGAATAAGTAATCTAAAGAAGCTAGACAGGAAAAATCTGAATAAGGATCTCGTCCTTCAGTTGAAATTCTTCTTTGATATATACCAAAAAGCTATGACACTCATACTGCTATTGTTGGAATTACGAATTTAATTGAATTGAGCCACAAGACCTTTAGAAGAAATATAACGCAACAAAATGGGCATAATAACCGTATATCCAAATCACGTGATATCCACAAAACGGCGCTCCATTTAATTCCCCGTAAAACGAAGTCAAGTCGATGTCGCGAATAACATCGCGATGGCCCGGAGACAGAAAATACACAATCCCTCATAAAAGCCATTTCACTTTCTTGAAATTACGCCGAAGTAAATTTTTAATATAAAAAAGGGCCTGCTCGGGGGACGTTCCCACAATTTCTTATAACGCGCCAGAGCGCAATAAGATATAAATTCGTCCGAATCTTCGGGGCAATTTTAGACTAATATGAATGGGGAATAGAGAGTATATGAGGTAGCTTCTTATCGCCGTTTTTCCTCCCGATTTTATGCCTGTAAAGTTTTTTTCGGATGCTTGAATCCTAATTTGAGCGCAAACGGACGATAAAGCGCGTTATGTGCGGGCGGTTCGGCGGCGCCACGGATAAATCGATGATCTATTTCGGATGCTGTCACGCGGCTTCGAACACCGCCTACGCAGTTTTGTTTTTATACATAACACGAGGGATATCTATATGTTAAATTTCCTGTTTTGATGATGGCGAATTTTGGGTGGAGATAACAATTGAAAACTTGTTTTCTCATAGAAAAAAGTGTGTCGTTAAAAACCCTGATTATTTATAGTTCCCATAATTGAATGTAACGACCGTTACTTGGAGGAAAACACAACATTTTTGTGCTGAAGGTTACAATGAGTCTGTCGAAGTCGAAAAAATATTTAAAATAACAACTACGAATAGAAGTGGGTGAACATTGAGATCATGAATCTTATGACACTGAGATGCTATGAATGAAGATGCCTATGCTTCGAGCTCATCATTAAAACAGCTCTGCTAACGACTCGTTTTGTGGATATGGCTGGTCACGAAGAGCTCATCCTGTGATAAATTTCTTATTCTGGGCGTTCACAGCCTGCTACATTCGTTGAAGATCAGGCTTGTCGACTATATGAATAAAGTTTTCCAATAACGTCTGAGCCATGTCTTAGGTGTACATGTGGCTTGTTATTCTTTTGTACAAACAACTAAATAAACACTCGGAGGCAAAATTAGCGGAACACTCGAAAATTTAACCAAATTCGAAGTCCGATATTTTTCCTAATTCTCAACCGATTTAGATGATTTTTTCGGCAAGTTATAGATCAACTCTTCTGCTTTGTATAAATTATAAGAGAAAACAAAAAAATTAGAAAAAAATTTCATACGGGGGCAAAAGTAAAAGTGTTTATTTTGTCAAAATTCCGTAACACCCTGTGAAATTTCGTGGTCCGAGTTGAAACGTACAATATCATGACCTGTCAAGACAAATCTTCCTACAGTAACGCCCTTCTTGTTTTATGCGTTCATCTCTATTTTTACAAGAGATATCCAATTTGAAGCGAAAAGTCACAAATTTCAAGAATTTATTTTTAATCTTGCGTAGGTGCATAACATCGGAGGTTAGCCAAAAAATAAAATCAAAATTAGAGAAGCGGAAATCTAACGAAATAAAAAATTTTGAAATTCACTGGCCAATTTCACGCTCCGGGAGAACTCGAAGTACACTGGAAAAATCGTTGCTTTTGCACATTTATTTTTGAATTTTTTTGTGTTATCATTCCTGTCCAAAATTGAGAGCAGGTGTGTATCCTGGCGATACACTCGTGAAATGAAATGAACATGTTGGGAAAAATGTTCATGATGACCCACAAAAAAAAACATTTGATTTTAGTAGCCAGTATGACCCCCCGAGCTCTTATTACGCATACGATTTCGCATACTCCCAATGATATTGTCTATTATCTGTTGAGGTATGTTGTCCCACTCTTCCACCAAAGCCAATGTCAGCTCTTCAACGTTGCCCGGATTCCCTTGTCGAACCCTTCTTCCAAGAATGTCCCAAACGTGTTCGATCGGGTTTAAATCCGGTGACCGCGACGGCCAGTCCAATCGTGTGATCCCAACTTCAATGAGATATTCTATCACTATGCGCGCAGTATGAGGGCGCGCGTTATCGTGCATAAAAAGGAAATTTTCCCCTATGTAAGGAGCAAAAGGCACAATATGGGGCTCCAACATTTCTGTTATATACCGATGGGCATTAAGTGATCCATTGCCAATAATCTCCAGTTCTGTTCGTACTCCCAAGCATATGCCACCCCATATCATAACTGACCCTCCACCGTATTGCTCAGTTCCTGCGAAGTTCGCTTGATTGTACCGTTCCCCTCGATGCCTCCATATTCTATCTCTACCATCCACGAAATTCACACAATATCGGCTCTCATCACTAAATAAAACTCGTCTCCACTGATTGATTGTCCATGCTACATGCTCCCTAGCAAACGCCAATCTGGTTACCCGATGGGCTCTATCGAGTCTTGGTGCTCTTGCTTGCGCGTATGATCTCAGACCAACTTCATATAATCGTCTTCTGACTGTCCTCACACTGAGGTTAATGTTATCCACTGCTTGTAAAAGGTTACGTGCCTGAACAGCAGTAAGACGAGGATTTCTTATGGTTTGATTGACGATGAAACGTATCATGTATAGCGCGGGTTGCCCGATTTCTTCCTTGTCCTCGCCTCCTCACGTACAATCCAGTTTCCCTGTAACGTCGGTAGATTCGATGTATAACCGACATCTAACCTAACCGACGTCGAGACACCGAACATGGTACCGACTGAGCGGTAGGTGCGCCCTTCCTCGATCAATGTAACTGCCCTTGCTACTGAGGTTGGTGGTAAATCTCTCATTCTGAATAAAAATACCGTTTCGAATCGTAAACAGTAAAAGAATCACAAAACACCGCAACCGATCGAATTTGTATCAAATCAAAGAATGGAAAACTCTCATTCTTTAAACAAGTGCAAATGTGGTCATATAGAAAAAAACGTGTGTTGTATTTCATATTTGATAAAAAAAGGTGTGCGCATGTGTAAATGAAAAGTTTTATCAATGGTCCCAGAATTCGGTTGTGTATTTTAATACCTACCGACTGTTATCTCCTATGAATTCCTAATTTTCACCAAATTAACCAAATTGTCATCAATAACTAATGCAATTCGAACATAAAAATCGCAAACGACAATTTCGACACGCCTGAGTGATAATAAGAAAATTTCAAATTGATAGACGAATTTTAATGACAATTTCTTGATTCAATGGAATTTCTCCAAAATGGTGATTTTCCACTTGAAATTAAATATATTTTGCAAAAATAGAGATAAACGCATGAAAGAAGAAGGGCGTTACTGTAGGAAGATGTGTCTCGACAGACCATGATATTGTACGTTTCAACTCGGACCACGAAATTCCACAGGGTGTTACGAATTTTTGACAAAAAAAACACTTTCAGTTTTGCCCCCGTATAAAATTTTTTTCAAATTTATTTTGTTTTCTCTTATAATTTCTACAAAGCAGAAGAGTTGATCTATAACTTGCCGAACAAATCATCTAAATCGGTTGAGAATTAGGAAAAATATCGAACTTCGAATTTGGTTAAATTTTCGAGTGTTCCGGTAATTTTTCCTCCGAGTGTATATGCACTCTCCTAAACATATTCCAGCATTAACAACCCTCAAATAGACTCCATTTTTCATAAATCCTTGTTAATACATTTCATCCCATCTCCAGACAGGAATATAGCGATCACTGCTACATAAAATGAATCTTAATTTGACAATGTATAATGTTCCATTCTTGCCAGTGTTAGTGTTCTCGCGATCATCGTTAGCGAGGATAAGCATAATCAGCATTCCAGAGCCTATATCCTCGGTATGGAAGGAGGTTTGTCAACTGAAATTTAGGAAAACAGTTGCGAGTACCGATGAGGACAACATGTCGGCTTCCAGCATGAAGCATTCAAATCCCAGTCGATACTAGTGATAATGCACGTGAATCGTTTTATTTCCTACAAAATATTCCGTCGTATCAACAGAAGAGTAATTCATTAAAACTCTAAACAATTGTCAAAGTTGCAGTTAGGTACCTACATGCCAATTTCAATTATTAAGTATAAGATAACGTCAACTCATTCTAACATAAAGCCAACATTTAATTTCTACGAAATTAAATCTTTCAGAACAAAGTTGAAGCTATTCAAATAAATATTCCATTTCGCTGCACTTAAAATTCGAACGTCGAGTAGCACTCGGTAACACAATTTGCATCAGTAGACAAATTTTGGCTGTGTACATCGTTCATTCTGTTGTCCATTAAACTGGTTAAACCTTTGTGCCAACTTTGGTATACGCATCCCAAGAGCTTAATCTTTTATTCATCATTATACTCGGTTCTATCGTCGTAAGTTCCAATTAATTGTTGAATTAATGAAGTAATATGATGAATTGCCGAATATGCAAATGTGGAGATAATCGAATTATAGACTTATGCATTTCACTCTTCCTGTGAACACGATGGGTTCTATACAGGTTATTATAAAAATCTACTAAAATTGGGTACACGTCTTTGATTCTGTTACATTTTTGATCGAAATTTTCTCAATCTCATGATGGATCATTTTTTCGTGCATATTACTATTCTATTTCATCCTGAAATTGAAATCCCGAAAAGGTTCCAACATTGATGACAAATTTTGTTACATAGCACGACCATTGAGACTATTTACATCAAGATTTATAGCCTAATTCGTCTTTATCGTTATGACAAAAGGATAATGAATTTGAAAGTAAATTGGACATAACACTGTTTTGGCAGATGAGTGATATACTGTAAGTCATATACAAACTTGAACACAATATTGAGAGTGAGAGTGAACAGTATAGGGCATTAATAATCACTGTCAAAACGGGATCACGTAACGCATTACTCAGATTCGTTCTGTAGATGGCACCACTTTTGGGTGGGTTTCCCTGAACTTTGTGCTGATCTGTTACTTGTTCAGCTAGCTTATAATACTTGTTATCAATTAATAAAATGCATCAATGAATTTCTGTTCATTTTTTGTGCAATTATGGTATCAGCTCTGTTTTCAATTAGCGTCTCTACTTCTTTACATTCAGTGTTTCAAGGATCTTGAAAATATTCCATGAACCGTTTTTGGCTGAGCGCCATCCTTTGTAATTAAGTACCTCGTTTTATGTTGATCAAAATAAATCCTTTGATATAATCTATACAATTCGGAGAAAGAAATATTCCACTCGGGATTAACAGAAACCAAACCGATCCATCCTTGTTAACTTCCGGACTTATCACAGTAACCCTTCAGTTTCCGAGAGATAAATGGAACGGTCGCTCCTGAATAAGATCACCGACTAGTCCGATGGAAAGAAGGGCTAATCTATGAATATACCCCAGGAAAATGTATTCTTCCTCTCATCCTTTAATTAGAAAATCGTGTTTTCCGCGGCAACTGATGCATTTACGAAGTAATTAACCAAAACACACGAACCGAATACGCCCGGGTACAATGGTAGGTGGATACGCTTGTACATAGTCCGGAATGAACTACAAAAATATCGGACTAATGGAAATGAACAGAGGAGCCAACAGGAGACCGCTTCAAAGGGAAAATTAAAATCATTATTCTTCGGTAATTGCTTTTATTGTTGTGTTTACGATGTATTTTCGCACTCCGAGTTTTTCAGCTCTGACTGAATCTACGCCCTGAACGTTCTAGCAACGAACCGTTGTCAGGCTTAACGCACTCCATTGTGCAGCGTTCTCCGCGTCGAGATGCAGGAACCCTTGTCAGTGCGAGAATAAATATTTTCATTAAAGTTATCGCGGAAAGAAAACATTGTTAGTGCTATGATGTTAGCCCAACTTATACTTATAAAAACAGCAGTACGCAAATATACTGAATAAATATTTCGTTAAAAATCCAGTATTTATATTTGGAAACCTTGCGCACCCAAGGCAATTATCATTATATGTGTAGAAAATACAATTATTTCGATATTTATAAATTTCGCTTCTCATATTAATTTTCATTTATCCCCATATATTCTTTACTGAACAGGTAAGGAAAATTCTGAGTCCAGAGTCAAGACTTTACTATCTAAAATCATCAAGAATGAAGCACTTCTTGGTCTCGGAAATAGTGTTTGAACATGACCAATTTCATCCATTAAATTCGGAGTTTCCGTGCTAATCAAATACGCATTTCTAAACCGAATTCTCGGGCAATCGCTTCATTACCCTATCCATTCTTCTATCCAAAAATGTATACGTTTTGTTTCCAACCTTATTCGCCAGAAATCGGTCTCGGTGGAAGGGTTGTTTACTTTTCCTCCGCTCCAGTACGCTTCAAATATCTTCAAATATAACTTAATCTTTGCATTGAACTGTTCATGAACAGAAACTTATGTTTCTGTTCATGAAAGCAATGGCCACCGTGATTACTTACATGAATGCAAAACGGAAGATGTATTGAGAATAGAATTAAAGATCATAAAAGATCCATCATTCGAAAAAAATTCTACGGGTTCTTCTGACAATTGTATTGATACGAATCATTTCATAGATTTCCAGAGTATTAAACTCATAAATTCAGGTAATAAAGAGAAGATAGATATTTTAGAGATGATAAAAATCAAGACCGCTCTAGGAAAAACAAGCCAATTTGTAATCAGTAGACAGACTTCGACCTATCGTTGTAAATGCCCTTATATTTAAGTAAAACCAGTATTGTATTACTCTTGGCAGTGGACTGATCACCCTGAAACATGTCGAGTATTTAAATATATTTTTGTGAAACCTCCGCCAAGTGGTCATTCATTCATTACCTCTCACCAAGTGTTCCATATATAACATACATATGCTTTTTCAGCATGAATGAATACATTATTGACAATTCACTGATACCTCGGTTAATTATTGGAATAGGTGCTAAAAAAAGGAATTATTCGAACAAAATTATTTTTTCGGCAGATGAGATCCTTCTTCATTTTTCTATCTTAAATATTATACAGTGGAATCTCGATAACTCGAATGTCAAGGGAAATGCAAAAAAATTTGAGTTAATGAGTTTTCGACTTAAAAAAGATTTCGAGATACAAAGGATTTAACCGCTAAAATTTCGACTAAGAAAGGTGTGATTTCTAAGTATATTTTTCGACTTGTAGAGTCAAAGTTAAACAACAATTCGACTTAAGTTGTAATGGTATATATTCATTTAAATTACATATTACTGAAGTAAACTTCACAAAAATTTTAAAAATCTGTTATCTTTTTGATTTAAATAACTTGCAGATTTCTTATCAGTTATTTTTTCAAGTTCAAATAATGAACAGAATACACGATCTTCGATATCATCACATCTTTCAATGAAAGATCGCAGTGTGTTGATTGCTGCTCTGGCTTCTTTATTTGATATTAATGGTTCAAAATCTGCGGGATCAGTATGATCGACGTCATTTTCATCAACAATATCCTCATTTATATCCTGATTAACTATGTCAATTATTTCAGCATCAGTTAGTGTTCCAGTAGTAGCCAGCCCTTCATCACATGTCACATAATCTTCAAATTGAACTTCTGTGTTCTGAAGTTTATTCCAATCAGCCTCTAAACTCATGTTCGGTTCAAGAGGTTCTTCCGAAGCTTCTTCTTGTGACATCGAAAATCCACAGCTTTTGAAGCAATTTGATATTGTGGTCACAGATACACTTCTCCAAGCCTTGTCTGTCATCCTAATTGCATGCAATACATTAGTGGTGAAGCAGAATGTTGTTCCATATCAGTTATCAGTTTCCTAACAACTTCTTCTCTGTAAAAGGATTTGAAGTTTTTTATTATTCCTTGATCTAAGCGCTGTAGCTTAGATGTTGTATTGGGTGGAAAAAATTTAACTTTCACTGATTTCAATGGCAGAATTATGTTGTGAGCTGTACAGTTGTCAATTAAAAGCAAAATTTTTCGTTTCTCCTTAATCATTTTCTTGTCGACTTCAATGAGCCATCCTTTGAATATTTCGGCTGTTATCCATGCTTTCTTGTTAGCATCATAGTCTAGTGGTAGAGATTTACATCCAGAAAAACAACGAGGCTTTTTAGCCTTTCCTATAACTAATGGTTTGAGTTTTTCAGAGCCTGTCATGTTTGTTGCTAGCAATATTGTCAATCGCTCTTTACTGTGCTTACCACCATGACATTTTTCATTTTTAAAAATAAGTGTTTTGTCAGCTAAGCACTTGAAAAAAAGGCCAGTCTCGTCGGCATTAAAGACGTCTTTTGGTTCATAATCCTTCAATAAACTCTGCAACTGAATTATCCATTCATCACATATCTCTTTATTGACACTTGCACTTTCGCCGCAAACTTTCCTAAACACAAGTTCATGACGCTTCTTAAAATTCACCAACCAACCATTGCTGGCACGAAAAGAACTGTGTCCCAGTGACTTCGAAAATTCTTCGGCTTTTTCGCGTAAGATAGGCCCAGATACACTTATGTTTTTGTCCCGACACTGTTTGAACCAGGTTAGTAAGCATTCCTCTAAATCAGGAAACTCCGCCAAACGTCGTCTTTTGGAAGACAAATTGCTGCTTGATTCGTATCTCTGCAGTATTTCGGCTTCATTCTTAATTATTGTAGACAAATTGCTTGGTGGTAGTCCGTAATGAGCTGCCACATCTTTTTTCTTCATGCCACTTTTTACCGCATTGATAACGTCGAATTTTTCACGTAAAGTTAAAGTCTTTAGTTTCCTTTTGTCACTCATGTTGTTGCTAGTTAACAGCCAAATAAGTACTGACCGACTCCTAGTCGGTCAGTAGTTATTTGGCCAAATAAGTACTGACCGACTAGGAACAAGCAAAATGTACCCAGCTGTGTTACTCAGAAAGTTTAATGAAGGAAATCATTCATTGCACGTGTACAAGACATAACATAAACAATAGATTAGAATTAGAAACCCCGAACTTACACCGAACATTCCTTACTGCTATGACTTCGTAGAACTAATCCAGTCTTTTTTTTGAAATTGGAGTTATAGAGTCTCCTTTTTGAAATTCAACTAATAGGGTACAAATATGTCTATAAATACCTCGTAGGGAAATAATATTTTGTTCGAGTTACAAAGTCTAAATGATTCGAGATACCGCGTATTTAGGGCTTCAGCGGAAGGGAATGGCATTTTTTTTTCGACTTACTGAGGAATTCGATTTGACGAGGTTCGAGTTATAGAGATTCCACTGTATATACATATTCAATTAAACGTTTCAGGTAGGTGATATCCAAACAGCCCCTTCCTACTCGTATGATATCCAAAGATCAAGGTCTGTTGGAAAGTCTTGAGATTATCCACTACGACTAACTTCATTCTTAAAAGGAACAATATTATGAAAGATAAGAATTGTTACTCCTTGCAGAAAGAGCGTGAAAGGATTCGTTTATATATTTCATATCGTTCATCGTTTACGTTACAACGCTGTTTATCGATTCTCCTCTTCCAGAACCATTATTTGTTTTTCATGGTCAGTGAAAGCACAACAGCATTCGATGAACTGAACTATTTCACGAATTCCTTTGTTTTCTTGGATCGGCAATTTTCTAATATTTGTTCTTTCATAACTTTCTTAATCCCTTCCAATTTATCTCGAAATCTCCAGGAGAGTTTTATCTCTTATTTTGAACAGAGAAATGTTAAGTCCTTCTTATGAGGTAAATATCTTGAGGTTTATTATGATACTGACAGACCCTTTGGCTTCTACCCAATGTACAAACTGAACCGCTTTTCTCACAGGATACACCAAGTAATTACACGAACCCGAAGATTTCAAACTCGCAATAACGACGAATAGAATCAACAGTTCGAAACGAATATAATTGATCGATCTTCCTCGCATTTTTCGAACAAAGCATGTCATCATCAAATGATCATTTTACAGACTGTTATTTATGAGGCGACCTCTTGCGGAACAAAGTGAATTTGAAATTGGCGCAAGCTAAATTTCAGACAATTACAAATTACGTCGGGCCGAGATATAAAACGTTTTTCATTCCGGTCGCTTCTTGAAATTAATACGTACGTCGAGAAGTATGTTGCCGAAACTGCAAGACGAATAATAGCTCCCTCGTAATTTTAAAGGAAGATACGCCTTTCTCTGGGAGTAATTGATGTATATCATATGTTAATTCTCAGAGAATTGAGTTCCATTTATTGGTCTATGTTGTGCAGGGTCCTCCAAATGTATAATATTTCCACCTCAGTAATATCATATCATCTGACTAGGAATGAATGGAATCAATATTTATCACTGTGTTATGCATGTAGATTCTCAAAAAAATAAATCTAACATCGCCCACTTCATCATTTTTTTCTTCTTACTCAATTTTTCATCTCTAAATCCCTAAAATATTCTTGAACAGAAAGACATTTTAAAACTAATTATTATTAATTCAATTAATAATTTATTTTTTAATATTAGCTAGCATTCCCTCCATCCATATTCATAATTCCTACAATCAACCTTCATCCACAGTTTTATTCAAATAAATGCTTTCAAAACGCAAAAACGGAACTGCAGGAGCCAGAATAGCCAAAGAAACAAGAAATGTCTTCCGCCCTCCACATAACTACAGTAACTAAACTGGTGAAGTTTCAACTATATTACAGACTTTGAAAATATGTTCATTATCACTTGGTACAAATAGTTTTAATCATCACAGACTCCCACAGTGCATTGAGAAGTTCAAAGCGATTATACTATCGGCACCCTTTCATCCAGTTCATTGAAGAGAAACTCCTCAATCTCCAAGGTCTGAACAAAAACTCCCCTCTCATAATGGAAAAGTAGTTTATGAAGAGGCTAACCGACTTGCAGTGGCCTCAGCATCAAATCCAGATTTACAAAGTTGGTCTGGAAAGTTTCCGACCTCTACGTGAAGATGACAGTACTCGTAAATAAAAGCTAGTGAATTTTCATTGCTCATCTGTTCACAGTTACTCACCAAAGTTTCAGTCATTTTGGAAAGCTGAATTTGAACGTGGCCATAAATGCTTAGGAGACGATGAACGTTCGGGACGTCTAAAAACTGCAACTACCGACGAAAACATCGCCAAAAATAACCAAATGGTGCTAGACGACCGTCGAATTTTTCCCATATCAAATAAACATTTACACATGAGAAAGCTGTCCGCGCGTTGGGTGCTGCATTTACCCACGTTAGACCAAAAACGTGTTCGAATGAACATTTCCAATGCTCTGTTCGCGCAGTTTGGAGGCAATAAACCCCAGTTTTGGCACAGGTTAATTACTTAAGATGAAACTTTGATACACCTTTATACGCCCGAAACAAAAATGCACTCCGAACAGTAGACTGCAAGGGGAACCTGTTCCAATTGGAGCAAACACTGTTTTTCTGCTGGAGAAGTGATGGTGATTGTTTCATGGGTTAGTCATGGAGTTATTTCTATCAATGATATTAAAAACGAAAAAAAAAATTACAGGATAATACCACACATTTTTTCACCAAGACACCAAGAGACTTATTTTTGTCCTCTCATCTAAAAATTTTGCTTAGATTAGACATTCCTGTCTAATGAAGAGACAATCACCTTCGTGAACCACTATTTTGCAGAGGAAAACTTCGATTTTTATTTGGACGTGGTACATAGATGAGAACATCGCTGGGAAAAATGTGTAGAGTTACAAGGAGACTATGTTAAGAAATGAGAAAATTTCAGAAAAAAACGCCCTGTATCTTTGTTACGTTGGAAACTTTTCAAACCACTCTTGTACACAATGAATTTGATGCATCAAAAAGACAACAGAATGCTAATCAAATAATATATACAGAAAAAGTGGCAATTGATTTAAAACACCATAAACACCCAACTCAAGTCTGTAGTACCAACTTCATCAACTGACCAACAGTAATAGAAGAGACAAAGTAAAAGTAAATCGCTTCAGGATATTCCACACAGCATCGTCACATAGCCACCTTATGAAGCGTGAACCACATTTACGAAACTTGTCGGGTCCAAATAAATAAATCTCGTATCTGGTGGGAGTGTCCCAAATAAACTGTTGAGGAAGTAATATCCACGGAACTTCGGAATCAGTCAACATACACATAAACGAAACACTAAGATTCTTTGAAGAAATTAACCTGAACCAAAACTTGTAAACAATGCATTTCACCGCTTATTATGCTCTTATATTTCATATGCTCTATATTCTCTACAAATAACTCCTTAGTGGTCGATGCGGCAAATTTGAAATAAATAAATATTGTAATGCTATAGTTGAACTATATTTTTATTGGAATAGAATCTCTCACATCGAAAAATAAAACACTGCATCCTAAATAGTCTCTGTTTTTTAGTATTGATAATTTGAACATCCTGCATATTTTTCCAAAATGAAGAAAATTCATTTATCTAAAAAATTTAAAATATGACCAGACTGAGATTTGAAAGATCCCAAATGTTTGATATATTCGAATAATATCTCAACATAAGTCTATGGACTATATTTCTACTATCTTGTTTTTACAAATTCAATGAAGACCATTTTAAATTCCACTGCACTTTATATTTAGTTCATACTTAGTCCGATGATGAAAGAGGTTTCGGAACCGAATGATCTATTAATTCATTGGATCGAATTGAATATATAGTAAAAATATTTGTACATTTGTTTTTCTTTAATAATTTGTATAATTAAAATAGGAATTTGTCACGAATTTCAAGTTTCAAACGAAACTATAAAAAATATTCATTCTCCTCATTGTAGTCTGCATAAAAAGTGCCTGAAGAATGTCTGTGTTTTGAAGATGTAACGTCAATAATTTCGAAGATTTCCACATATCTAGGAAATAACAAAACTTCAATTTTCTTTTATAGCTAAAAACTATAGATCCTAATATCTTGCGGTTTTACATGTTACATTTTCCCAAAAACAGAACCCGAAAACGTACCACTCTTTTCTTTCTAGTTTTATTTTTAATCTCAACTGTTGAGAGGTGATTGTAAGTTATCGGAAAAATATTCTATGAAAGCAAGTTCCGAGGACATAGTAACCCGGTAAACAGAAGAATTTTCATAAAATGGTACGTGGTTTTGCTAGTTGATGACGTAAAATACAGCTTAGAAAAGAACAACTGGTTCAGCAGAAAAAGGTTTGGCAACGGCTGACACTAGATCCTGGCAGTAAACTCCGTTGTTGATTGTGATACCGAGTAGATGTATGTTCGTTTCTGAGGAAATTCGATGTCCTTGCACGATTTGAGGAAGTTCTCCAACAGTGACTTTGTGACTTTTTTGGAGAACGTTGTTGATTGCGCATTAAAATTGCCTAAGCTCAACCTGCCCATTCTGATATTTTATCCAATTCAGTGACATGCCCTGCTAGTATCTTCGTCGGTGTGACTCCTCAGCAGTTATACGACGCTAACTAGAAATCTGACTAGAATCAGGATGCAGTAGTCGGTAAACCCAAACATTTTGTTCTCGGTGGAGTAGATCAGAGTTGGCGAGAATATGAAGCCCTGGGGTACTCCTGCATCAAACTGAATAGATTCACCATGAATTACCACCTAAAGAGAAAGCTTCTAATCCAACCACGCAATTTTTCGGAAATTCCATTAGCGATTAGTTTGTTCATCAAGGCTGCATGCGAAACCATGTCGAAGGTCTTTGAGATATCGAAAGCAATTGCCCATGGTTTGCCTTGCTTCTCTATTGTTGATGTCCACAAATGCGTAGGGATTCCTTCCCTTCCTTGGGAATCG
This sequence comes from Cryptolaemus montrouzieri, assembly GCA_013387265.2. Classification (NCBI taxonomy): domain Eukaryota; kingdom Metazoa; phylum Arthropoda; class Insecta; order Coleoptera; family Coccinellidae; genus Cryptolaemus; species Cryptolaemus montrouzieri. Next base: position 27,613,610 of record JABFTP020000144.1, on the reverse strand, counting down.
ATTGTACTCTTGCAACTTGTCAACACTCCGGAATGTTCTAGCTCTTGTACGAAATTTGAAAGAGACGTTCAAGATCAAGTGCAAACTCAGGAGCACATTTCTTCAGAATATCTCGTGTTTCAGGAGGCTTCAACACACATGAAATTTTGGTCACCTTGCACGATGATAAGATTTAAATTCTGCAATACAGTAATTTTTTTACAATATTTGCATTGATAAAATGTAAGATAAAAAGAATTAAATATTTTATTAAGAATTGTACTACAAGTTGAGGAAATAGCGTATAACTCTGGTCTTCTAATCAAAAAGTTCACACTCTCATTTTCTAAGATCTGGATATTATTTCAATAGAAGCTGTTTCCCGAAAATGACTTCATTTCTTATTGAGAATAGAGGTTTAACATCTCCTATGGTGCTAGATTTTACTCTAAATCTACAGAGATGCTCTTTTCATAAGTTCAAAGTACATTCTTCAGATAAGAGAGGAAAACATCCCCTACATGAATTCCCATGCTCATTAATTTTTTCCCAATTGAAAAAGAGGACATTTCCATCCGTCGCGCAGGGTTCCGATTAACATAATGAAATTTCTCGCGAATTCTCCATCTGAACTCTCATTAACCGCCGGTGGAAATAAAACTCGCATACAAATACAAAAATTATAATCGGAGGAACATCTTCACTTCACGATGCAGAATTTAATCGTTCTCATTAAAATAAGTTCCATCCCTGGAGAGAACTAAATATGCACGTATTAAGGATTGAAAAACCGGGCAGTGTGCCGTACTAGATGTAATGTCGAACGTCGTCGGTGATATTTTACACTCGAAAGTTTCCATTTTGCAGTCGTCGACGAATAGGATCTCGCCCGCATACACGTCGAGATTAACGAACGATTCAGGACGAAACAACGACGACACTCATGAGTTTGAAGTGGGATCAGAGGAGATCTGATTTTTAATAACCCGTTTCACTGCCAAAAATTCAATGTTTTGAATTGCAAACGACTTCGTATTCTCGTCGAGTGAAACGTTCAACTGGTACGGTCCGTAGCCAATTATTCATTAAATGAATATTCTTGAAGCAGAACAACATCTCATAGTACGCTCGAATGAAAAGAAGATATTTTACATTTCAAAACTGATTCAGATCCAGTATCAAACAGAAAAGGTAACTGAGCTTGTGCCTGGAAATCAAATTAAGGCAAAAAGCTGAAGAATGCAAATTTTGCCAACGGAAATCAATCGGAAAGTCCCACAGCAAAAGGCACAGCCTCTCCGAAGTAACTCACATCATATTCAGTTTTCTTTCGCTTCTCTGTGGATGAGGCTTGAAGTCTGAATTTTAAATAAACAAATATATTTGAATTATTATAGTTCAAGAACTGCTACCAATGATTTTATCATAAACCATCTAGCGATCATCAAAATTCTAAGCTTCTATGACATCGTTTCTCATCTAGGGTCCGCGTTTTTTTTTAATTTGTATATTTTAAAAAAAAATTCTAAAATTAAATACTACAGTATAATAACAACATGGAAATCTAAACTGATAGCATACTTCATTTAGGTGATCAAAAGATTATTCACCAACATTCATCAATTTATGAGATGTTTGGCAGTTTTCTCACTCAAAAGTATTTCTCTACGTGTATCATCTACGAAAACTCATAACTAAATTATTTTGAATGATAACAAACGATTCCTGTATTTAGTTTTCTGAGCCACCATAGACGGAAACCATAATCGAAGTAGGAAAGGGTATCAATATTTTCAAAGCTTTCGATAGTAGGCTTTCTCACTTACAGTCGTGCAAGCCAAAATTTATTCAATATTTTGTCAGCCGTTGTTAGTTCAATGAGTATTTGCGAGTCTCTATTCGCAACGCGGCAGCTGCGACAATATTGCCATCAAACGAATCGAGAACCCCCCATCTTTTCGATGAATCATTAGTGTCATTTGGAAAATATTCTAGTAACTGAATATTCAATTCACCTAAATGCGTTTTTATGCTCTACAACAAGCGGTCAATAAGTGAATTGACTAAATTCGAATTTTTGTTAATATAATCTGAAGCTGCAGTGAAGGCATCAAAATTTCATTTTTCTAGGTGTATGATCCAAAAACTAAGTTTTTTGATGAAGCCATTGACTTTGTCATAAGTTAAATATTTTTTTGCTTCGTAAACTCGTATTTTGGTCATTGAAATATGAAAATATGTCGCTTAAGTAAGCCAATAGTGATGAAGATTCTTCTTCTCGTTAAAATTCTGAAATGAACTATTCTCACTTGTAAACTATTTTTTTCAAATCCATCTCGTAACTCAAAACACCTCGCAAGAACTTTCCCACGCGACAACCATCTCATCAAAGTAGTGAATGGTTCTTGGCACCCACTTCATTGCAAAGTGTAGGAAGCCATCTAGTTTGCACCGATCGACTTTCAAACAAATCATCAGTTTTAACAGCTTGTAATAGAACATTTTGTGATTTTCTCTGCGTATGTCTGTGAATAAAACAGTGCGTCTATTCCACATGCGGCATAATATCTTCATTTTACTATCAAGCCAATGGTTCTTCGCCGTTATCATCAGTACATACCGCAATGCATTCATTCCAGTCCGAGATTTCGTTTTGTGTTGCTTCAATAAATGGGTTGAGAAGTCCTTCGTCTGAAACTCGACCAGAAATTGATATACAAAAAGGATATTTACTTTAAAGACTCCTCACGTTCACATCGAACGAAACATAGAAATTACGCTAAATTCGATATGTTTTTTGACTCGTCAAACTGAATAGCGAAAAATTGATTTAACTTTTTCTGTTATTTGGTTGTGAATATTGACAGCCACTCTTTAATGCGCCAGGATATTGTATCATTCAGAAAGGGTATAGGTTTCAATTTTCTAGCTTCTTCTAGACTTATTTATAATATTGACCATATCAATGGCAGCAGGGTAAAATGGGTCTTTGAGCAATAGTATTAGTACTGCCTTTCGGAAGAACTTGGCTGAAGTAAGACATAAGGATGAAGAGAGAGAGTAAAAATGACGATTTCTTTTCACGAATCTATTCCCGGTAACTACATATAAAAAGGACGAATGAAAGCAATTCCCCAATTTCAACTGGTCGACTATCCTTAATGTCTTAATGGCTTTAAACGTTAATTTATCATTAGAACTTGGGTTTCGAAAAGAAATGCATACAATTTCTAATAGGGAAAATATCGAACTATATGTTAACGGAGGATTTCGCGGAGAATTCGTTCTAGAAATACGTTTTTGAACGGCTTGAAACTGCCAATTTCGCAGGACGAAATGAAGTTTCGTCACGGCACTCTATATGGCCGGGGAAAAGTCATCGTTTTTATCGTTTTTGGCGGGCACTTGAAAATGACCAACTTTCGAGGTGGATTTCTCAGGAACGGTTAGGAATATCGCAATGAGACTACGCTATGGGATCAGAAGATTACTCGGGTACAGTTTCTTTTCCAGAAATCACGGCTCGATATTCGTCCGTCTAGACTAACAACCCCTATACCGAGTCGATCCATCTTGGAGGAAATATGGAGTTTATTTCGAAATTCTCTTGGAGACGCATTTTTTCGAATCTTTCGGTCGTTTAAAATGCGTAATCCTTATTTGAAAGGATGAAACTTTCGTTTTCCGGCGAAATTTGCCCCCAATTTCACCCGGTACCGCCCCCAAATGTTGCACGGTCGCGAAGTGGCGTCGTCGAGAGAAAGCCCAAATCTCTTCGGAAAAATTGTCCGCTATTTGAAAAAAAAAATTTCTAGAAAAACGCCCTCCAATATCCCTTGCTTTCCCCCACCGAATGCTTCCATTTCATTCGAGGGCGCAGCTACTTCAGGGTTTCTATGAACGTCTAGTTGCTACACCTAGATTCAGAACAGGGCATCCGTGGCCTGTCGCTGCTATAGTCAATCTGAGTTTGTCCTCCACTTTTAATTTATAGGTGAGCGAAGGGAACTATGCCCAAACTGCCCCAAAATATCACTGCTACTTATCATTTTTAGCACTTATCTAAAATCGTAGTTTGGCCGATCTCTACTCATAAGTTTATAGACTTGAATAAGCGAGCGCGATTTTCACGACCGAAAATTACATTTAAATATTCATAATGCGCAGTTTTTCATTGTTATCGACTTAGGGAGCCATGAAAATCTACTTTTTATTTAATTTTTAATTGAATTACTCATTTAAAATAAAGTATAAGCTGAAAATTCGGAAACTGAGAATGAGTTATTGAACGTACAAATAATCTAATATTCAAATTTTATCATAATTTTAAAGTGACGAAAGGAAATTTATCATTCAATATCATTTAACTAACTTCCTAAAGTAGCTCTTGGGGAATATTCTGTAAAAGTTTATTTTAATCGTGAATCGTCCCTCTATAAATGGTAATTTTGTACCCTAGTTGAAGTATTTCGTTGCTGGAAAGTTCTGAAAATTGAATATATATAATATAACCCCATGAAAATAGTTATGATAATGAAATTCAATCCCCAGTCTCTAGAGTGAAAAAAAGTAAGTTCGCAGGTAGCCTCCGAGACCATTTATATTTCGCTACCGTGGCGACCTCTGTTATTTAAAAGATGCTGACTTTCCAATGAGGACGTGCTCATTTTTCCGATGCGCTCTTTCGCGTGAACTTCTTTCCGTAACGAGACGTGTAAAACTTCGTTGACTTCGCAACGGCAACTGTCTTAATAAGATAAGAAATTTGCATAGCATAGGACAAGACTGAGGATATGCAAATTTCCCATCAACACTTTCCCGATGAGGCGTCGTAGATTTGAATACTATCGTGACATTATATGACGTGAAATAAGTAATTCCGTAAGCAATTTAGCGGAGAGTTCATCGAGATACGTCGAATTTTGCAGACAATCGACGGAAAGACAACAGCAACCCGAAATCAGTTTCTCCTGTTTCTATTATATTCAGTTCTCGTTCTAGACCCAAATTAACCCACCGCGAAAATTATTTTATTCAGTGTAGTAAAAATAAAATGTTGTTCCATTGTCGCTTAATACCTCTTGCCATCCTTCAGACAGCAGCAAGATCACGACACTTCTAATCTCTGGCAAAAACTATCCATTGTATTCTTGGTTTACTTTTTTTGTGATCTAGACCTAAAGGAGATTATATCAAGCAATAATTTTAATATTCCAACTCTGAAGAATTAAGTGGCTATGATATCATATATCAAGATTAAGAGCTTTTGGCGAATCAACAAACTTTTATGAGATCTAATATCTTTTTATTCCAAATCGCTGAATTTAATCTCAGCTTTCTCACGAGGAACCACAACGTGGTTCAATTTTCACATTAAAATTGCCAGAGAAAAACTTTCAGACTAAAACTAGCAATAGGTTGAAACCTACTTTTTATATTTGATAGGACACCTAATAAAATCTTTTACATAAAATAAGAGGAACTTTTTCATGCGGAGGGGACATACTCAAGGTCCTGGAAAGATCGAGGAACAGAGAGAACGAGTGCAAACCTGCCTCAAAACACCTATTTCTATTACAAACAAACATCCGAACCACATCTGAAGTATAACGTCCTCCTCGAAATCCAAAGTGACATGTACTAAAGAGAACATTGATCCAAAAAACATTGAGCATCTGCGCCTACACGTAACCTTCTTCAAACTTTTGGATATAGATTTTTTGTATAAGGGGATGGTGTTTGTAATTTCCACACAATCCGGCAACAATTAACATTTCCCTTCAAGAGAATTGTTGATGAATTGTAATAATCTCGATTTGCTATTTTTCACTGATAATGTCTCTGATCTGTATGAAACCAACTTCTATACATGAAAGTTTCAGTTTATGAGATACCATTGTTATCCAACGCTTGCTATTCTATCGAATGCACTTTTCCATTTCATGGAAAGCTTAACCGGCCTAAGTGTATATATCGAAGCGATACAATTGTTCTTATATTTTGAGAAACCCGCACTCAATTTCTAAATATTTGGGTAGGACTTTGATCGACCACCTAATTGGACCTCTGGTAAATTAAAACAGCGAAATTCATCTTGATATGCTGAAGAATGATTAGATCCATTGATAACAGAAGAACTAGACAACGATCACCTACTACTTTAACAACAATTTTATTTCTAACGAAATAGAGCTTCTCCTCACAACGCCACAATGATTCTCCAATACCTCATTTTTCAATATACTGGTCCTTGGATTGGAAGAAGAGTTCCTAAAGAGTGGCCTGCCCGAGGTCCTGACCTGGGCCCTCTAGACTCTTCTTGTGGGGGCATCTTGAGTGTGAAATTTTAGTGACTCAGCATATGAATTTGAATGATCTACACCAGCGAAATGTAGATGAGTGTCGCCAAATAGCTTCTAAAATGCTGAACCAGATTAAAGCCAGATTTCAGTAAAAATTATATTATTGTATGAAGTAAATAAAGGGACAATAAGGACATTTGATTTAAAACCATTGGATTTCATTTGATGAAATAATAACATTTTTTTTGAGGTTATTGAAATTTCTAAAGGGGGCTTCCAAAAGACATTACAACCAAACCTACTTCCCCTACCTAAAAACTCGAGGTAAGAAAATCCACTGGTTAATGGAGGCAGGCGCTAACTTTCCTCGAAATGTTTTTCCTCAAAACAAAAATTGTTTTCTCTGTTTCAATAATCTTGAGAAAGACCACACCATTCAAGATGGCTCTTTTTATATAGAAAAAGATTTTCTGAGAAAGAGGTTCTTCAGAAATACTTTCCTCATACACTGTTGTAAAGAGGCTACAAAGGAGTTCAAAATCACGTAGCTCCCGACCCCTTTGCCTATTCAACCTTGATGAGTTGAAGCGCCCCCTCTTAGAGGGTTGCTCGTAAAAGCAATGAAATAGACGTCGAATGATTTCCTCAAACATAGTCATTCAACGAATTCCTCCAATCACTACGGAATAAGAAATATACAGAATGGCTCCTTTGAAATGAAAGAGACTCAGAGGGCCAAATGCGAAATTTCAATCTTCAGTTCCATTATTTTGAACGAAGGTATACAGGGGTCGGCTCTAAAGTACTCATTGGAAGTATTTGGGTTATTTTTTTCTCGGCTCTACCATTTCCGGTTATACCGAATATCGACTACAACTTTACTATTACAAATGACGTGGTGTATTTTTTAAAATTTTTCAGTAAATAGCAGCATCCTTTCCTCAGCATATATTGTCAATACTTCCTATCTAACACTATAGAGCTACGATTTGTGTTACCAAAATTTTTAGAATTATAGTGTCATTTTAGCTGTCCGAAAAACTTGACTCAGATATGAGTAAGATCAAAAAGATTTGTTAGTTCAACGAAAAAAGTGTTATTTTCAAAGGCAACGTAATTTTTATACAGGGTGCTCAAGAAGTACTTGTCAACTCAATAAATCTAAATTATTGAAACAATGTATTTTCTCAAATACGAGTACTATTTTTTTTGACTTTATTGGAACCGTATTTTAAATTAGTATTGATTAGGCTTACTTATATCTAAAATAGCTCGTTTCTATTTATTCCTATTTTATCAAAATCCTCAGTTAGGAAGTTATTTAAAACAGCAATACACAAACAAATGTTATGGCAAGTAAATATTCAAACGGAGTTATTATGAATTTATTCATCATTCTTGGTCAATATCAACAAATAATAAATCCAACTCACAGAACATTCAACAGAAAATACCCGAATTTAAAACCAATTTGCAGAAAACAATTGAGAAATAACAATTAAATTTTGTCATAAACCGGGAGTAGAAAGGGGTTGAGTTAGATTTATTACCAACGACTGACTAACTGTCTTGGGTTATTTTAATACCAATCCGTACGCGTCTGTACGTGTTTCTGTTGCAGATTTGAGGATAGCACGTACATTAATTAATAGAATTATAAATAGAAATAATTTCCACCCCTACAACTTATCCTTAATATCATCGATGAATCCAGAGGACGCGACAATTAGGATTGATTTCTGCGGAATGTTGATGGTTCACATTCAAGAAACTTCTTATGAACGATTATATGCACCGATGAGTCCAAATTTTCGAGAGAAGGTATATTTAATGTTTCTTATCACCGTAATTTTCATATCAGCGCCGTCGAAAATCCACATCAAACACGGGAGCGAAATTTCCAACAACGTTTTTGCTTTAATGTTTTCAGCTTGATGTGCAAAAACCAATTTTTCACAATTTCCTATTAGATGTACTTGTTTCTTTTTAACACTAATTAGATGGTGCTCTGACCTATTGCACTCCTCAGGTATCGGAAGAGTTAGCTAGCTTGTTTGACGATAAGAAGTCTGATCCATGGAATTAGCCTGCAAGATCTCCGGATCTTATCCCTTCAGATTTTTATCTTTGAGGGGACCTAAAGAAAAAAATTCATGCTTCGATCATAAATTCGCGGTAGGTTCTTGAATTGAGTGTGCTTTTAACAGCATCGATCCCAACCAAATGCAAAAAACAATTATTAAAGAATTGCTCTCACGGATTGAAAAATGTTTAATTAACAATGGTGGACAATTCGAACATTTAATTCGATTCTTTTTTACTACGTTGTTAACGTTTACGGTTTTATTTTATTTTATAATTGTTAGAAATTTTTTCATGATTTGTCACCAAAGCGAGATCTTTATTATTTGGAGTGAGATAAATTATAATTGTATTTTCCTGAATCGTTTTCTGCATGTAAATGGTTGTAAATTATATTACTTTTCGTTAAATTTCTGCAAAGTCAAGTTATTATTTGTTGATATTGGCCATGAACAATAAATTAATTCATTATATCCTCAATTGAGTATTTATTCGATATTTTATTCAACATTGCTATTTTAAATTAATTTCCAACGTCAAACTGAAAATTACATAGAATATTGTGGAACATATAAACTGACATCGAAATCAAATCCACTCTGTCTATTTCTATGTTCCACGGCTTAATGATTCCATTTGCTGAAAGAACTATTGGTTTTTGATGAAATTGCGAATAAAATGAAAATGAGTTGTATTGGGTGCACGAAAACGTACAAACAATTAATACTTATTCAGAATACGGATATAATAAGGTAAAAAAAATAGGTACTCGTATCTGAAAATAACGATTTTTTTACAATTTAGTTTCATTGAATGGACAAATAATTTTTGAGCTTCCTGTCTATAGGATAGCATCGGAAAATACGTTTCCCTCTGAAATTACACTTTCCCTGTTGAACTAAAAATAAAAATGTTATAATCTCTCCCAAATATAAATTGAGTTTTTTAGTCAATGAAGTTGGCATTATAATTCCAAAAATTTTCATAAAGAATCATAGCACCCAATAGTGGTTAATTCAAGAAAGCAAAAATCTTATGACAATGCTTGAATGCTAGACGGATGCCCTTTAATGAAAAAAATTAATAAAATACACGATGTCATATGAATAGCAAAATTGTAGTTGATGTTCGGTACAACTAGAAGTGGTACCGCTCTGGGAAAATTAGAAATTGAAGATCAGCATTTACTGTGATCCCAAACATTGAAAAAGATCGATAAACTCTTTCCCCTGATACTTCTAATGGGCCTTTCAACACGAGTCCTTTCTATATTTCAATATTTTTTCCATCAAACCACGATAAGATCCACGTAGATCTATGGGAGAAGAATCATAATTCGGGAGAAGAATCGTAATTCGATATATCAGTAAAAAAAAATTGAATAGCTCCTCTCGAAAAATCTGATATTTATGTATAATTTCCGAACTGTTTATGTTTTCAACTCACGTTGATTATGAAGATGTGCGGCTATTCGAAATAGCAAGTTTTTATAGCAAACAGAGTTGTTTTTATCATCACCATCAGGAAAACAATAATCATAAATGTGAAACTTTTAGAGTACACTAGTTTATTTCAATTATAGCGTAGCGAATCCTGTCCGAGATACTTATGATCGGAATTTGGTCGGGTTATTTTTCCGTGCCAGAAGGAGAAGCAATAAATGCGGCAGCTAAATTAAATGTGTACACGACGTGTTGCTTTCGTACGTCCGTGAAAATTGATATGAAGTTTTCCAATTTTTCACAGTTCCACTGTGTCTATTTGTTCTCATTTTCCCCTCACATTCTAGTCGACACTTGGAAAAGCACTGCATAAATAAGTTTGCTATCTCTTTGGAACGAATAAGCTCATGACTGTACAGGGTGAGCAAATTTCAATGATAGAACAAAATGAATCGTTGATGGGCATGCACCTAATAAATGGTGTTATGGCAATTTCAGGTTTTTCTCTGAGAGAAGGTATTTACTACAATAATTACAAGTGTTATATATTTTTGAAAAAGAAAATAACTACTGCATCCAATGGAGGTAAAATTTCTTATGGTTCGTAATTAAAAAAAACATGTTTGCAATATAACTCAAAAACCGCTGAGCTAAAAAATATTTTCCATACATCACTGTATTTTACTCAAAAAAGTGCTTGTAGAATGTCAAACTTGTTTTTATGTAACTTTCATGATTATGGAGATAGCCGCGAAGAACGAGTTTTACAAAATTAGAGAAATTTTGAATAAGTCCAGAACAGAAAGATATATCAGAAAAATTTTGGCACTTTTAAACTAGTCCCTGAGAATATGATCGAGAGTTCATTTTTCTCTATCTGCATTATTTCACATAGCTGCCGTACAAATACATCGAAATTTGCCCACCCTTTACAGGGTGAAGATATCGACCTTTTAGTACTACAGCTGTGTGATATATTGCGAAAAGAGAAACGCGATTCAAGCTAGCCTTTACGTTTTCGAGTTATTTACAAACTTCGAAAATTTTCAGAAGAGAATACATCAAAATTTGCCCACCCGGGCAAAGCAGGGTGAAGAGATATCGACGTTCTAGCACTGCAGCTAACTCAAATATTGCGGAAACAGAAAAATGATTTGAGCTAGCCTTTTCGTTTTCGAGTTGTTTGTAAACTTTGAAAGTTTTCAGAATTAGAGAAGTGCGAATTTCTCTTTTGTTCGAGAAATTATGTAAGAATGGTTCTGACATTCTAAATTTTTTTCAACATTTTTTGAGTAACAATGCAAACTTGTTTTCACGAATATGAATCATAGGCATCTTAGATTTCTCAAAAAAGAGTTTTTTTACTTTCCAAGATTGTATCGCACACTTTTCTCATCCAGGTCGTGTTTTCATGAAAAACCGACAATTGTATAAGTTTTCCCTAACCTTATCTAGTACCTCTACGTCCATTCACAGAATTCACATGAAATGATTGATGAATAGCTTAAGAATGTTCTGTGATCTCATCATGACAGTTCTTGCAATGTGTAAATATAATTTCATTTGTAATAACGAAGCGACCATGCCGTACGATACTTTCAAACCCAAATCGGTCTGACGTTAAATATTAATATGGTGATGTGGGTTCACATCCGATCACCAATTTTCATTTTGGCGATTCAATATTCCATCACTACTGATGTAAATTTTAGTGTAAACTATTTCTCGGAAACACTGCGGATTTTCATCAGATATTTGAAGAAACCAATAGCAAAAAATCGAATCGACGTTGTAAATCTCCTTTAACTAGGATATTCTCATTTCTCAAGTTTTATATCTATTTTTTTTGAGAATATTGAGCGTTCGATTCTTAGATACTCCTGTTTTCATTCCTATTTTCCTGCTCAGAATCTTCACAGTTACACTACATAAACATCTATTATTGCATCTTCTCCATCAACTACTTCATATTCTTATTTCTTTGGGACGTTTGATGTGGCAAGGTTCATGATGTTTTCTCTCAATTTATCGAATATACTTTTATAAGGTTGTCACTAGGAAAACGATACAAATAAGCAGCTTTTGCTGCACCATCATGATTACTTTATATATAACATTCAATCATATGAAACCTTTCAAAATTTTCGTACATGGTTGCTTCGTTATTACAACCGTTACTATATTCACAAAATTGTTAGAACTTGATGAAAACACATTAAATAAATCATTTGAATGGTCATTGCAAGAATTAATTATCGAACTTACATAATGAGAAAACTTTGTATTATAATACTTTTTGGATTAACTCTACCTCTCCCACCCAAAAAAATTCTCTTAAACTTTATTTCTCGAGAAGTTTCACTTTTACAGCTGATTTTTTTTTAACAAACTTTATCAAGAAATATTATTCAATTCATAATACGAGAGTGAATTGATAAGTCAGGTGTAAGTGGAACAAGAATGCACTTTTCTCTACCGTCATTTGTTTCATGAGGTTTTCCATGCCCTCTTTGTAGTAGTCTTTCCCAAGGTACTCGAGATACGCCTCAGTTTCGTTCAGAGTTTACTACCGAATTTGTTGAAATTCTCCGTCCTTCTAACCATATTTTCATTCTTGGAACAAACGAAATGGGAGCCAGATCAGAACAATATGAAAGATGAGGTAACAATTCGTATTGTAATTCCACTGTATTGGCTGTTGCAATGGAGGAAGAATAGGCAGGGTCATTGTCGTGGTGAAACTAATTTTTTTTGGCAAGACGCGGCCGCTTTGTTTTGTTTTCTTCATTCAATTGGTCTGATATTGATACGTAGCACTCTCCATTTATGGTCTTTCCTTTCTAGAGAAAATCGATAAAGATAATTCCCTGTGCCTGCAGAAGACACCTTACCTGTCGATGGGACCCTCTTGACTTTCTTGGACAGTTGTATCATCGTAGGCACGTAGGAATCAACCCATGCTTCATATACCGTAATAAAGCGGTGCTGAAACTGATCTGAGTTTATTTCAAAGAGCCGGTGAATGTTTCACTCTTCCACGTTTTCGTTCAATTGTCAACAAACGTTGCAAACATCTTGCCGTTAGTTTTCTCATGTGCAAATACTCATTCAAGATTTTGAAATCTCCTTCATATGAGATGATTACGCAGTTTTTCTAAAAATTTCATTGGTGTTCATTTTTATTTGAGAGAAAATCAATTTTTTTCACTTCATATCGATTATTCGTTTCATGGATTTACTTTGTAGTCTTGATAACTGCTCCTTTGTAAAAGTAACATTCATGTCGATAAGACGGGAAGAATAGTTTGTTTCCTGAAGAGAGCTAGTTCTCAAATCTGCCCGCCATGCACGCAGCCCCCAAGAGCCACAATAGTGCAACATCTTTCCCCGATCTTTGAAACACTTTAACAGTTCAAAACGAGCGAAATATTCCGGTTGGATTTGGTGCTCTAGGCCCCTTTTCTAGGATAAAATCTCGTGTCGGAAAATATTTGATAAGACAAATATTTTCCGCGATAAACTTCCGACAGTAGTTTACATATGTAAACTTGATACAAGAAGAATTATTCAAAATTATTGTGGCTCTTGAGGGCAGATTCGAGAACTAGCTCTTGTCAGGAAGGATTATTAATTGATCTACGTTTTAAAAATAATATATATATATATATATATATATATATATATATATATATATATATATATATATATATATCTATATATATATATCTATATATCTATATATCTATATATCTATATATCTATATATCTATATATCTATATATCTATATATCTATATATCTATATATCTATATATCTATATATCTATATATCTATATATCTATATATCTATATATCTATATATCTATATATCTATATATCTATATATCTATATATCTATATATCTATATATATATATATATATATATATATATATATATATATATATATATATATATATATATATATATATATATATATATCTATATATATATATATATATATATATATATATATATATATCTATATATCTATATATCTATATATCTATATATCTATATATCTATATATCTATATATCTATATATCTATATATCTATATATCTATATATCTATATATCTATATATCTATATATCTATATATCTATATATCTATATATCTATATATCTATATATCTATATATCTATATATATATATATCTATATATCTATATATCTATATATCTATATATATATATATATATATATATCTATATATCTATATATCTATATATCTATATATCTATATATCTATATATCTATATATCTATATATCTATATATCTATATATCTATATATCTATATATCTATATATCTATATATCTATATATCTATATATCTATATATCTATATATCTATATATCTATATATCTATATATCTATATATCTATATATCTATATATCTATATATCTATATATCTATATATCTATATATCTATATATCTATATATCTATATATCTATATATCTATATATCTATATATCTATATATCTATATATCTATATATCTATATGTCTATATATCTATATATCTATATATCTATATATCTATATATCTATATATCTATATATCTATATATCTATATATCTATATACAATATACAAGGCTCGTCTCTCAATTTAGTGAGCTTTTGAGAAAGCTGAATGGGACCGGCATTATGCTACAGAAGAAACATCACAATTGCTTCAAATATCTACAGTCTCAGATTTACGAGGTGTAATCACAACCATTTTAAATTATTCAGGAAAAGTCACCTTGAAGATCCAGACTTCTCCTCAGATCTCCATCTCGAGAGGATATCGAGCTCAACTTTTAAAATTAATGGCTACCACATCCATCATTTTCACAGATTAATCAAGTCCTATTCTAGGTTCGACAACAAGATATACAAGAAATCAGGAGGTTCAATTATGGTTTGGTTTGCATGAAATCTCCGAGGTAAAACAGATTTTGTTTTGTTAGGAGTGGGGGTGTTTTACATGCTGAAGTGAATTCAAATCATCCCAATCATTGTCGAATTGTGTCTTCATTCTTACTTAAGTTATTTCTTTCTACCTTTATGAGGTTCTTTGGCTTAGATCAATAACTTTGGTTTGTGAAAGTCTCAGAAGGTTTATGAATACTGAATTTTGTGAATATGACAGCCACCACGTCCTTAAATTGTTGATAATATTCGGCTCTGTTCGTCGTTCTGAGGTTCGTATCAAACAATAAACTATATTCAGTTGATATATTCACAATTACCTCCAATTGTGGTGTGACATCGATATCGTGAGATAAATGGGGCCTAGTGAGATTTATGGGTAATTAGGTGGGGACGCCATCAAAAATTTTAATGAAAAATGTATATGGTTCTGTGAAACTAATATTGAGTGAACATTATATACCAATGTAATGCATCAAATAACATGATTCAATGAATAAATTAAAAGGCTTCTCGTTTCAATGTTAACACTTGTTCCCCATTCAAAGTGATTTTTTGTGTGCTATAAGGTGGATTAATGAGTTCTATCAATACTTTCAAATTCTATAAACAATCAATAAACTTTCTCTTGCTCGAAGCATCTGCGAAATACTATAGATTAAATTCTATTAGATATACCATTTCGTGGTGATAATTCGTGAAAGTGTACGAGCCGAAGATTGAAAAAGGTTGGCGAAATTGATTTTCACAGTCCTCCAAAAGATGCGAGAAAAAAAATGTGCTAGTTTTTTTAATGAGAATTCTTTTTCTTGATGTTTTTCAGATATGAAAATATGGATTGACAACCAATTGGGTAAAAATTTTGCCTATAGCTTTGTGTGTTTCAGGCTTGGACTTAGCATGTAGTGTAGTAACTGTTGTTATTTTTAGCATAAAGTTCACTGAAATCGTTAAGATGTACACCAGTTCCAAAATAAATGATTGTTTTCTAGTAATTACAATTTTGAATATATATCTCATTGAGATGCTTTAATTCAATCATGGTTCCCATAATCTAAAAAATAACTATTAAAGTTAATGTTTTTCCAACGACCAATAAAGGTTACATCTTGACGGAAATACAGTCTCTCTATCAATATACTTATCTAACGCCCTAATGCACTTGTACAGGTGACGGCGACAGACGGCGATAAAGATAGGCCTCACAACATTGTCTACTTCCTGACGGGCCAGGGAATCGATCCTGACAATCCTGCCAACAGCAAATTTGACATCAACAGGACCACTGGGGAGATATTCGTGTTGAAGGTAAAGCGTTTTCAATTTTCTTTTGTCACTTAAATATCCGAGCTATCGACGATTCCCTTCTCTCGTCGTCGAGCAGAAAAGGAATTCCAAAATTGAATTGAATATGCAATATACAGGGTGGATGGCCTATTAGATATTCATGGGGAATGGGTCTTGGGATTATCCTAAAAATTGGTGTGATTATATTTTCGGACTTGATTGTGCGGCTTATTTCGAAAAGTCATAGTACCTCTTGTTTTTCAAATGAGATAGCCTGTATATTATTTTCATTTCATGGCATTTACTCAATTTTATACGTTTTTTTAAGACATCAAAAATATATATTTATCATCAACGGTTAGCGAGATCAAACCGATTCTTCATGTTTCATGTTTCAAAAACCTATTTCCTGGAAATCATATCTGAACCTTCGGAGCTCTGAAATATAATATTGAGCAAAATTTTCAATCCACGATATTCAACGTTGAATTGAGATTTTACGCACATCAGTTAGAGTTTCATGAGTGAAGAATTTTTCATTGGAAATTTTTTATCTTTAGGAATCGCTTTTAATTATTTCCGAATAATTGATGATTTTTTAATTAACTGCAATCACCTGAATCTATTTTTGCATCTCAATTTGCAAATAATTTTTACAATTTCTCATGTGCTGACGGAATATTCGAGTAAATTTTTTTATTCGTATTTTCGAATCCAATGATATTTTTTGCAGCTTTCTTGAGAATAAACGCCGTTTTGATCTTGTTACTGAACATATTATTCGCAAAGCATTTATTCTGGACATCTCGTTGGTTAATTATAAGTATAATGGTTATCCTGTTGATTAAGTCCACCGTTTCTTTTTCAATTCAATTCATTTCCCTTTAGTACATAGACTTGTGATTTCTAATGTGAATTATTTCGTAATTAGTGAATTTGATTGAATTTTTCTTCTCCTCGAACCTACTTAAATACACTCCCCACAAAAATTGTCGTATCACCCTACTTTTACGACAATACTATATAAACTTTTAGGGTGGTCATCCAAGAGTCGTTTGGTAACTTTCAGAAGTGTGAAATAAGAAGATTTCATTCAAAAGAGATGAGTTTATGATGGAAAATATCAACAATTTTCGAGTTAATGAAAAATTAAAAAATTCTACGATCTTCAAACATTCGCGAAGGGACCAATCAACTGGCATCGAATGGTTACTAATCATTTTCAAAATCGAGTGTTTCCTCTCCGGGTACTAATTACTGACAGTATACGTCTCGGAAGCACCTCAAACAAATTTTGGATGTACTCTTGAGTCACTGAGTTCCAAATTTCAGGAAGCAGATTTTCTAGTTGTTGGAGTGTTCTCCAAGGCATCCTACGTTGCTGAATTTACCACCCCATGTTGTCCGAAACATGTTCTATGAGATTCAAGTCGGGACTTCTGGCTGACCATCTTAAAATATCAATTTCGGCATTTTGCAGAAATTCTGTAACTACTCTAGCTGCATGAGGCCGAGCATTATCATGCATATGAATGAAGTTTTTGCCAATCAATGGGCCAAAGGGTATAACATGGGGTTCAAGGATATCTGCGATGTATCTGGTCGATGTCATTCTTCCATCATTCACTAGGACTAACTCAGTTCACACCATTACTGAGCCCTCTCCGAAGTTTTAGGTTTACCGGATATCGCATTGCTGATACCGATCCCCAGGTCGTCTGTATTCAGGCATGCGTCTATCATTTAATACTAGACTCGTCGAAAGAGAGACCATTCGACCATTCTGGAATACCCCAATTTGCATGTTCCCTCGCAGACTGAAGTGTTGCAAGTCGATGCTCTCTGGTGCGACGCGGGTCGGTAGAAGTCACCATTGGACTGATATCGTCTTCTCTGAGCCTGTTCCTAACAGTTTGCAATGAAATATGCACCATTCTGGAGAGTGCAAGTTCATTTTGTAGCATTCTAGCCGTACAGTACCGAACTCTTAGTGCAGTTAAATGAAGCCAACGATCATCAACTGATGTTGTTATCCGATTTCTTCCCTGTCCGGCTCTTCTTCCATATTCCCCTGTTTCGCGGTACCGATTAATGGCTCTTCAAATAGTGATTCGGTTAACATTCAACAAGTTAGCCACGTAACATTGGCTTCGCCCCTACTCTAGAAGTGTTACAATTCTTACCACTGCATGATCAATCAAATAGCGTTCAGGACGTTCAGCACCCATTACAATACTTTCAAAGATTCGAAAATCAATGAGAAACACAGAGAACTTGCATTAATTTAGCGTGAAAACTGAAGAGAAATTGAATGAATACTGATAGTCAAATAAACTCATTCTTGTTTCAGACGTGCTTGCGATCATATGGAAACAAATGTTACTACTTAGATAAGATTTCTCCCCTCATATGTTCAAAACCATTTATTGACAAAGAAACTGCGATCGAGCTTCTTAATCGATTGTGGAATTCAGAATACCAGGTGATGCGACAATTTTTGTGGTGTGTGTGTTTCGTTATTGTGTAGTTCAACATCATAATCATCTGAATCGAATCGTCAGTTTCTGTTCTGAGGGAAGTTCGATTAATTGATAATTATCCATTAGATCCGTGTTCGATTGAATTGTTAGGCAACTGCGGTAGTTTTAATTGAACTTGTTGAAATCTTCCGTTACTTCGCTGTTTGATAGAATTGTTATGCATTTACGTTAATTATTGGTAATTTCGAGTTTTTTAGTTGAATTGTTGGATAATTGACTCAATTTTTCGATTCATTAGTATCCCTATCGAATTATTGTTATGCAATTAAGTTAATTGCAGCTCTACTCATTATTTCGAACATGTTGAATATGACAAAACATTCGAAAATTAAATGAATATGTCAGTTTTCACATAAAAACTGGACAAACCAAAATAAATTTGTTGCGGTGATATAAATCTTCCCGTGTTAAAAGCAGCTGTCATTCACATTAACCTGAACTTTAATCATCCTTCGTTTCAATCATTGTTTCACATGTTGAACCAACAGATGGTTTAACCATTCGTTTTCCAAGCTGTTCGTTTATTAAATCGATAAAAGTAGTTCAACTTGTGAAATAGCAGGAAATTATTAATTAAATATTTTTTTCTGAATTCTCCTGATTTCTCTAGCATAAACCATGCTCCATCTGCTAACATATTCCTAAAAAATTCGGCATTTTCAGCGCATCTTCATAGTAGCCATTGGCAAAATTCTAGTCTTCTGGATGGATCTTTAACTTTCAGGACGTGAATCCTCTGGATTTGGTAGGAGTATAACAGTTCTTCATTCAAAACTCTCCAAACAATGGAATCTTATATGCCAACTTGTAGATTGGTCTTGGAGTGCTGACTCTTGGGTTATTATGGACTCCATCTAAAATAAGTTCTTCATTTATCGGTGCCTTGACAAACCGTCAGAATGAACTGTGTTGTTTCACGTAAGAATGGTCAATAGAAACGAAAAATTCCTCTGAAGGAATGTTTCTGTTAGTTTAGGTTAAGTTAGATTGCTGCAAGATAGTCTTCGGGCTCCAGCTTCACTTCCTCTAATAAAGTTGAACTTCTTAAATATAACCTTGATCGGGAGTTGTGCGATGTTGTGTGCCTCACCGAACACTGGCTAAATGAAGACCGAGCCAGAATACTTGTTATTCCTGGCTGCACGATCAAATTTCAAACACGATGGAACTCTTATAGCAAAATAAGGAATGAACTGTAGGGCTCTGAATCACGTAAACTAGCTCTCATTAGGAAAATTGTAACGTTTCATCAATTCAGGAAATGAATGAGAATATTATATTTTTGAGTATTTATTGATCTCCTAATAGCAATATGGAACAATTTTTGATTCAGTTAGATAAGGTCCTTCAGACAATTCATTTTGCTCATCAGGGCGATATTTCCTTGGCTGGTGACTTCAACGTCAATTTCGCTAGAAGAAGCAGTGAATAAATAAAGGCTGAGGAGCTCCTGGAAGCATATGATTTAGACAGGGTGTTCCAACAGCCTTCTAGGGTAACACAAACTTCTGGTTTACAAACCTGAAAAAAAATGTATACTCATAAAACGGTTGATTTACACATTTCTGACCATTTAGGGCAGATTGTAGCATTCCCAAAAGAAATTAAACCTCCAAACACGCGGTTTATCCGGGTGAGGAAAATTGACGAGAATAACACTTACCATTTTGTGGATCGACTCAAATCGAACAGGTGGGAGTGGAGCAAAACTCCAAAACAGATTATTTCCAGGAGAACTTTCTCACTGTCTTTAACGATTGCTTTCCTGAAAAAAGAATAAGAATATCTGAGCAGTCAAAAATAAAAAAAAGAAGGAATCACAAGAAATACTTACCCTACGAAATCAAATTGAAGCCGCACAGACCATAGCAACTGTAAGAAAAGATAAAGCATCCATTGAACTTTTGAGATTCCTGAAAAAACAACTGAAGGGTCGGGTAGAAAAACAAAACTGAAGATTCGAAAAAAATCATGAATTCCAAAAACAAGAGCAAAGCTATTTGGGAAATCATCAAATCTAGAACGAACTCAAAATGCGATATCACTAACAATAGCAGTCTTACACCTGACGAATTGAACAAATTCTCGTTAGAAATAGGAGAAGAGGAAAATAAACACCGAAACTTATGGCAGTGAAGAATTGATGAAAAATAAAATTATAAAAGGAGCTAGTTCGATGTTCCTCACGGCCACAACTCCTGGCGAGATCATTCAAATTGTTTCAAAAATGAAAGGAAAAACATCCCGAGATATTTATGGTATATCAGTTGACTTACCCAAAAAAACGGTGCACCACCTTGCTGAGCCACTGAGTCAACTAATCCATTTTTCTTTCGAACAAGGGATCTTTCCACAACAACTGAAGGTAGCTAAGGTGGTACCAATATTCAAGAAAGCACATATCCATAAATGTGGAGATTATAGGCCCATTTCTGTTCTGCCTGCTATATCGAAAGTTTTTGAAGCTGCCATAAAGAACCGATTAGTCAACTATATGAACTCTCGAAAAATCTTCAACGATAACCAACATGGATTCCGGGAAGGAAAGTCATCTGCATTAATGGGAGTAGTTAAGTTTTTTTTTCCAAAGATCTTTATTTATACATTCAGTCAACATTTCGGCACGATATTTTACCTTCTTCAGGACTAAGGTATATACAGATCTCCTACGTAATAATAAAACTAAAGATACATATCTAGATAATTCAAGGGCTGCTTAGTCTTACTGAACGGTAACAAAGAACACGGATAAGATGCGTTCTCCACTCTCGAAATCGAACTGAGTCGAGTTTGTTCTAGAGACTGTATAAATCATGACAAAATGCTAAAAAAACTAAAATACTGTGGGGCAAGGGGACCTGTATTAAATCTTTTCAGGTCATATCTGCAAAATAGATGTCAGATTCTTCAAGAGAAAGATGAAAAATCAATTGCGAAAGTGAAAACTTGGTTTTAATCGAATGGAGTCGCACTAAATTTAAATAAAATGCAAAAAATAATACACACCACCAAATCCGTAGAAGCATCCTCTCTAAAGCTGCTGGGGTTTGTCTTGGACAACTCATTTAGTTGGACTCCTCACATCGATTCATTATGCAGAAGACTGTCAACTGCTTGCTTCACGATAAGGAGAATTAGACATATTGTCGATAAGAAGGCTGCTTTGTTAACTTACCATACACACCCATACTGCTTGTACGTATGGCATTGTTCTTTGGGGATCCGGTGTGGAGGAGGAGAGAGTCTTCCTGCAAAAAAAAAGGCAATAAGAATATTGGCTGGGGTATCACCGACAACGTGCTGTAGAGATATTTTCAGACAATATAGAATACTTACCGTTCCATCACACTTCATGTTTGGAGCTCTCTATCATTTTCATGAAACAAAAAATGAACGCGATAAACATGGAGACTATTCTCATCACTATTCCACTCGTGGTCGAGGAAGATTTCTAGTACCTAAACATCGTCTCAGTGAAACTCAAAGGTCTTTCAATTTCATTAGAACGAAGCTATATAATAAGCTTCCAAGTGGTTATCAGAGCATGACCCAGAAGCATTTTAAGTGTGCCGTTGAAAAATTTCCTTTAGAAAATGTGTTTTACAGTACTAAAGAATTTTTAAATTATATTGAGTAATCTCTTGTACTCCTTTCATGATAGAATTTGTGTATATACCTATTTGGTTTTAAGTTCTTATGTATGCATACATATGTATCGACAATTTTTGTGACATTCCTTATATTTTGTTGGAGGAAATATATATACTATACTATACTATACCACCTGATCGGCAATAAAATAGATGAATATCAGTCGATTCTTGAAAAGTGTAACCTTCTGTAAACTTTCAAAAATACCAAAACTATGTATTCTTGACAAAAATCAACTTCAATTACGACAATTGTAAGGACAGTTGCTCGTATTATGGATTATCAACCCTCACTTCAGCTCATTCAAAAACGTGTGCCTCCTCATGTAAATTATTTGTTACTCAAAAATGTTCGTGATTTCGAACAAATTTCAAGATACAAAAAAAATTGAATTGAAAGGTCTGCTCACGAAACATTTTCGAAAAGACCAATGATTTTGATGGGATTAAAGATAGCATGACCCTGAAAACATATCACTCTGTATATTTCCGCAATTACTGATCTAGTGAACTTATGGGTGAAAAAGTCCATTTTCGGGATATTAGAGATAGATCCTTCGAAAACTGAAAGAGTTGCCAACAGAAACGTGAAAACAAATATGAACTTCGACACTCTGTATCTGAGGAACGGAGGACTTTCAGACGTTTGTCAAATGTTTTTTTGGTAAGGAATCTCATGTAGAAATTAATGACAGGATCCTGAACATATTGTATAACGATTTTTACCACACTTACTCCCTCAAACCTTGTTATTGGGAAAAGTGTTATACACCGGGTGTAACTGAAACTAGAACCACCCCTGTACTTTTTTTCTGTTTGAAATATTTTGATGAAATTTGGGAATCGGATAGAAGACTACATTTCGAATTTGATAACATTAATATGTTTGATATTTCGTTGTTATTTATGCCGAAAACGATAAAACTTCCTATCTTCAAATGGGACACCCTGTATGTTTTGCCTATTTTAATTGTTCATCTCATCTTCAGACCTTTCGACATATTTTTGAAAGGAAAACAAAACACAATTTTTTTTTTGCAATTTTCATCTTTCGTTCTAGAAGGCCATGAACAGTGACAATTGGCTCAGCTCAACATCTCCTATCTCGAAAATACAAGATTGTATCTAAAATTTTAATTGCTAATTTTTTATGGGACGTCAAAGTTTATAACAAAAAAAGCGAACAGCAAAAACGAAATAATTATAATAAATGTTCAAAAATACCACCATTCTCACGAACACAACATCGCACATGATTGATGGTTCTCCTCACAACATTATTTAACTGTTTGGGTGCAATAGCCTCTCGCAAACGGTTCTCCGATTCTTGTTGGGTTCTTACAGGTATTTGGTAAACCCCATTCTTCAAATGGCCCCACAGGAAGAAATCTAGTAGACTCAAATCTGGCGATCTAGTTGGCTATCTTATGGAACCATCTGTACCTATCCATTTTTCGGGAAAAATTTCATCGAGATAACGCGAGAGCTATCATCCGCATCCAGATTGAACCCAAAATGTTGTTGCTATGAGTACCTGGTATTTTCACAAATACAACTAAACGATGATTTCTACTGAAATATATTATCAAATGCTCTTTTTTTTACTATCAGATAAAACTCTAGCAAACTGTTCTGAAGTCTTCCCAAAATATGTTAGACACATAAATTTTTCGGGCTTTTCTTTTCTATTATGTCTCTAACATATTTTGGGAAGACGTCAGAACAGGTTGCTAGAGTTTTGTCTGCTAGTAAAAAAAAAAGTTCATATTGCTTTCAAACCAGTTAGCAAATTGTCAGGCCTGCTTTTCAACACAAAAGATAAAACCGATAAATTCGAAAAATCAGGAGTATACCAATTAACATGTTCTGAGTTGCAATTCCTTTTATATAGGTCAAACAGGACGTTCTTTTTCAAGGCTAGATACAAGGAACATTTCCGGTCATTCCTACATCAGAAATATGATTCAGCTTTAGCTGCACATTGTCTGAATGTATGTCATCCTTTTCCAGAACTTCAACAAGTTCTTCATTCTTGTGATAAATCTTATAAACTCAATTTCTATGAATCGATGGAAATTTTCAAGGCATCTAGGTTAGAAAAGGTTAAGCTCCTTAACGACCAGGTATACTTAATCACCTACCAATCACCATTATTCAAGTTACTGTGACCTCTACTAGCATTTTATTGATGTTAGTTCCTGTATTGTACATGAGTATTCAGTTTTCATTAGCTTGTTGTTGATAATGGACGTATGTCCGAAACCGGTCCAACCAATGTAGATTTGATTTGAATAATTTGAATCAGTTTTGCCATTGATGAACATGCGTTTACGTTCAGAGATTCTAATATTAAAATTGCTTCGTGTTCTACCTATGTAAAAACAATTGCAATCTGCACAATCCAATCTATAAACGCCTGATTTATTTTCTGTATTAATTGGAGATTTATAATTCCTGATAAATGAACCTAAATTTGTTGATGTTTTGAACGCTATATTTAAATTTGAATTTTTAAGAAGGGATTTCACATTATTGCTAATGTTGCCTATATATGTTAAACTATTGAATTCCTTGTCTTGGTGTTCACAGATCGGATATAAATGTTATAAAGCTAATTTTTGTTTTTCCTTATGTAATATGCTGCTAACTAAGTTTGCATCATAACCATTATTTACTTCGATGTTTTATCAAATTCAATTCTTTGAAATAATTATCATTAGACTTCGGTTTGCTCAAGAGTTTATGTATATGGCTATTAAATGCTGCAACTTTATGTTGGTAAGGATGTGCAGATGTATAATGAATTGTGATATCTGTATGAGAAGGCTTATGATAAATTGAAAACTGGTGTTTATTATTGCGATCTGTTTTATGAAATTCAATTCTTTGAAATAATTATTTATATTTTAATAGAAATCATCGTTTACTTGTATTTGTGAAAATGGATTTTTATCACGTAAAAGCCTCGTCAATTGAACCTAATAATTTGTCTATCAAACATCCCACTGTTCGTGCAACGTGATTCGTCACTGCATAAAATCTTTGTAAGATATTGTGGATCACCCTTCATTTTCCTAAGGTACTCTTCACAGCGCTGGAGTTGCCTAACACTATCGTTAACTTACAGGTGTTGGTGTAGTTGATATTTAAATGAGCGCTACTTATGTTTTTTCGAAATTCTTCATGCGCTTTGGTGGTTAGTTTCAAGCTCCTCGGTAATTTTCCTGTTGATGTGGTTGGATTAATATCAACAAATATCAATACATCTATTTCGGTATCTTCGTCGATAACGAAATCCACCTCTGAGGTGCTGGTTGCACCTCACGAAATTTACGTTCGACTGTAGAGATTTAGATTCTATTCGGATAAAGTCATTCCAATTTTGCCTGCATTTTCCATAAATAAGGAGCATATCGACTTTTTCACTTTGGGGTTCTTGATTCATACTACAAAACTGAATTCACGAATTCGCAACGTCGATAATTAACAACAATGGACTTTGGACATGTCACATGATATTTTTATGATCACAGAATATTATAAGTATGAAAAAAAATTTTGGATCGCCAACATAGTTATTGTTATTAGCGAATGAGGAAACTGCAAAGATTGCCTAGGTATTTTTCACTAACACTCCGGAACCGTTGAGAATAGAGTGACGTGAGTTGTTTAAAAAGAAAATAAAAAAATACTGCTTTTGTAATACCGGGTGGCCCGATATGGTTGTCTGAGTAGAAAACCTACTTTTTGAGGAGAAACTGAAGTATACAACTTTGCCACCCATAAAAAATTGGCAATTAAATTTTTAGATACAATCTTGTATTTTCGTGGTAGAAGATGTTGAGCTAAACTAATAGTCACAGCTCATGGCCTTCTCAGAACGGAAGATAAAAATTGTAGATGAAAAGATTGTGTTCTGTTTTTCGTTCAAAAATATGTCAAGAGATCATAGAATGAGATGAACAATTAAAATGAGCACCCGGTAGAATAATTAATATCGAGCAACACATCGCACATGTGACTTTCTTCATGGCACGCTTTGGAAAGAATTGCCTACTTCGGATAATAATGAGCGAACCAAGTGATGTAATGATTTCAATTATATACGATAAAAACTAAAAATGTTCCTTTGAAAATTCTCATTTAATATAAAATGTAAGTAATATTTCTTTATTGCTTGTCCTCTACATTGTTTCGAATATCGAAACTCGCTGACGTTCCAGATTGCTTCCATAATACTTATTCTATACCCATACATTTATAATACTATGAACATTCATAGTGAATACACACTAGTGGTTACATGCTGTAACCTTATTATTGAATCTGCGCTAAGGAAGTTGTGAATGTGTATGGTGGCTAAGAGAAATCCATTGTATTGATACCACCGGACAGGCATGTATTAGCAACGCAATGTGTAGTCTTCGGTTTACGAGTGATATTTCCATAAATGTTGATATCAAATATTTTCATGTCTTCTACTTTAGAATTCTTAGTATATCAGTACAAACTTTAAACCCGTAAATCCCTTTCCATGCAGTAGAGTTCGTAAAAAGTAACCGATGTTCGTCCCAGAAACTCAACTATTGCTAAATTTCTTCATATTCTTCTCAGCGATTAAGCTGTGAAAGCATAACAGACAGACAAACGTTTTGACATTTATAACATAAATATTAATGAAAACAGCTGCAATAATTATAGCTTTAGCAAGCGCAACTTAAGCATACAAACATACAAATTATTAAATTAAAGTTAGTGTTTATGAATTAACTCAATCTACAAGCGAATCGATTTTTTTACAATGTATTATTTTAAAAACCGTTATGCAGCATTTCGAACGGTTGCGGGAACATTCCACCCCATTCAATTCGGGCTAAGAGTCACTAAAAGTTCTTTACGGCTTTTCCTATTTCACAAACTAGACATGCCATAAAGATTTTATTGCCTTATTATAGAAGTAAATTTCGGCGAAATGTATGGCCCACCTTCGACCGAAACTTTTCTCTACTGAACCTCGCAACGGGCCACTGAAAAATAAATTTTTACGATTGTTCGTACTTGTAACATAGTACAAATGATAGAGGCTTATTTGCAACTCGATTGCTCTCGCCTCACAAATTTCGGATTAACGATGATTGGTTTAGAAATGACCGATAATGGATCAAACTTCCATTATTGCAGCTCTACTTAGAAGGCATTATCATTTTTTGAGTTGAATCAGATTACTTGTTCTTTTAAGATAAAAAGAAAAATCAATTTATGAGGATAAACATCTATACCTACAAACTATAATATTATTTCAGATCGTTAGAAATTTTCGATATTGTTAAGCAAATAAATACTTTTCTCGTTTTCTAAACATAAAAAAGACAAATCAATTAAGTTTCACTTCACCATCAAATATACTTTATATATTACATGCTCAAGTCAAAAAAACGAATGACGAATGAAAATTTGAAATTTTATTTATCGCAATACTAGCAACCAGACGGGTATGGTTTGTTTTTAAAATGCCTTCAAAAACATCGGTTGAATCACTCCGTAGGTCTTTAATTGACTCTTCAATAAATCTTTCAATAATTTAATTTCGTACGATCATATTAGATGATATAAAAATTATAAATTAATTCTCGAACTTATTAAAAACTAAAAATTACGAACACTTAAAATTGGAAAAAAGAACACGAATGTCTTTCAATTTCAATGTCAGGTAACCAGGGCAATAATTAAAATACAATAAACAAAAATACACATAACGCTAAAACAAAATGAGGAAAAACCATCGTTTAAAGATTGATACCCAAAATTTTGAAGGGGTTTTTCGATAAATTTTAAATTTTGGAATTGGAGTAAATGGCTAAATGGCTACTGATGAACAATCTTTAATTGTGTTCATAACGGATTCACTTTCGGTTATCTGAACATCCACTACATCTTGTTTATTTTAAATGGCGTGGTGTACTTTTTGATTAT
This sequence comes from Cryptolaemus montrouzieri, assembly GCA_013387265.2. Lineage (NCBI taxonomy): Eukaryota > Metazoa > Arthropoda > Insecta > Coleoptera > Coccinellidae > Cryptolaemus > Cryptolaemus montrouzieri. The sequence goes on along the minus strand of JABFTP020000144.1, from coordinate 27,585,396 downwards.
TTATTAAAATGAACCTTTTTTGAGTATCTTGTTAGGATCCGTTCTTCAATTAACCACCATTGAGCTATGATTTTTTTATCAAAATTTTCAAAATTATGTCATCTTTGCCCTAAAAATTGAGCCAGATTTGAGTAAGGTAATAACTTCTTCTGAAGTTTAATGAGAAAAGTATTATTTTTTACAGCAACCACCTTACCGATGCCACTTTATAAACGAAGTGGTCAAAGCTCACTTGTCAACTCAATAAAACCAAATTATCAAAAAACTTTGTTTTCAAATACAAGCACATTTTTTTTATATGGTATTAGGTTTCCTTATACCTAGAACGGATCGTCTTCATTTTATTCGCGATTCTATCAAAAATCTGCAATTCATTCGGAAAATTAGATCATAAGGCCGTGAAATTTTTTTCTGCAAATTGGTACTTTCTGGTTGAATGTTTCGCAAGTTATTTGTTGACATTGATGAATAAATGGAAAATATCTTTGTTTCAGTATTTATGCCATTTTGTTGAATACACAAACAGATCTATTGCTATTTTCAATCAATTTCCAAACGTTAAACTTCAAAGAACTTTACATGAAAAATTAAGGAACATAGAAACAGGCATCCGAATTGAATCCATTCTGTTCTTTCTATGTTACACGGCAAGTGATTTAATTTTTCAAAGGAACTGCAGGATTTCGATGAAATAGCGAAGAAAGTGAAAACGAGCCATTTAAGGCATCGGAAAACCTCATACCGATCAAATATATATATGGTTCTGATAAAGTAAAGAAAAAATAGATACTCGTATTTGAAAAAAGATTTTTTCGACAATTGAGTCTTTTAAAGTTGACAAGTGATTTTTGGCACAGAGTATAAATTACCATCGGAAAGTACGTTGTCCTCAAATATAACACTTTTCGCGTTGAACTAAAAGAACAGTTATTCTTTTACTTTCATGTGCTGTGTCTGGTCTCCTTGACATTAGCAATCACATCTGCAAAGGCATTCCGATCTTCAGCTTTTCTGAAGAGTTGTTCCGCCTGTCGTATTCCCGTCCAATCTCGGGTGTCTATAAGCCAGGACATCTGTTTTCTACCGACTCCTCTTGGTCCCTCTATCTTTCTTTTCATTATCAGCTGTAGTAGTTTGTAGTTAGATCCACGTAATGTGTATCCAAGATAGCTTATCTTCCTACATTTGATATTTGTTAACAGCTTACGGTCACATCCTGCTCTTCTAAGGACTTCTGTTTTAGTTTTTCTATCTATCCACGGCATTCTGAGCATTATTCTATGAGCCCACATTTCAAAAGCCTCCAATTCATTCAATGTGTTGACCTTTAGAGTCCAAGTTTCTACTCCATATAATAGTACCGACCAGAAATATCATCTAAGCATTCGTTGTCTTAGTTTAAGATTCAAATTGTCATTACAGAACAAAAAAAAATTTAATAAAGTTGGTACGAGATGTCTCAATTCTGCATTTCATTTCCATGTCTGGATTTACTTTTTTGTTTAATAAGTCCCAGATATTTGAATTTTCCACGCGCTCAATCCGTTTGCCGTTCAGTTGTAATTATGCTTCATGATGACTTCGTCTGCTGAGTACCCTAAATTTGGTCTTGTTAACATTTATATCTATACCCATTTTCTGGCTGATGCTGTTGATCTTGTTCAGTAGTTTTTGAAGGTCGTCTACATTTTCAGCTAGTAAAACCGTAGCTGCATATTTTATGGTGTTTATTGGTGTTCCGTTTACTTCCACTCCTATTTCAGTTTCTTCTATGGCTTCCTTGAAAATCTGGTCTGCATATAGATTGAAAAGTAATGTTTATATCCCTCGAAAGTCCATCTCCTATTCTAATATTGGCTTTTTGGTTCCAATTTTTATTATTCTGATGTCCTTGGTATCAGCTCCAGCTCTCTGTAGCATTTCAATGAGATCTTGGTGTTGTACTCTGTCGAATGTTCTTTGATATCCACAAAATTTTTAATCATGTTTCAAATTCTTTAGACATCAAACTGGTTGACGGTGGACTTAGCTGTCGGACTAGATACAGATTTTCTAAATGATGTAAACTTGTTACAGCTTGGTTTTTTTCCTTCTTCAAAAAATCCCCTCAGTGCGGTTAAACTAGCACCTGTAACTTTGGACCACATCGAATAAGGCATGAATGGGTATTGCGAATTCTTGCGCCTCCTTTTTTTATCGCATATACTCGTACATGTTGAAATAATTTTCCGCAATTTTTCTACAGTTTGATGTTCGATTTCAAAATACACACGACCAAATTTATATGGAATCACTCGGTATTTCACATTATTGATTGTTTTTAACCATGAACCTTTGACTACTTGTGAAGAATGAAGTTTTTTGTTGTAGAAAAACTGGATAGTATAATAAGAAATGTTGAATTATCACCACATGTTCGCGATACCCAGTCGTCACTAAGATTTGAAACTGTGAATTTCACAATTGAAAAGCCTATAATCATAATTGAAAATGCCTTACGTTGGATTGTCCGATGTGTAGAGGACTCGAATAATTTCTCTCGTTGACGAAGGGGTGACACAGAGGGATATAGCGGCCACAATGGGAGTATCACAGGGGGTGATTTCAAAAACATACGCCCGATACATGGAGTTACAATCTCTGCAAAATAGGCCTAGAAGAAGTCGTAGGAAGATCACTTCTGAAGAACAAGACCGCTTTTTGTGCCGAATTGCAAGAAGAGACCGTAGTAAGTCGCACCCCATACTCCAAAAGCAATTTCTGGAAGCACCAAGCATGAGTGTATCAGTCAAAACCATACGTCGAAGACTTCGTTCAAAGGGTTTATTCAAAAGAAGGCCCTTAAAAGTTCCAGAGCTAACCAGACAACAAAAAATTAACAGACTTAATCGAGCACCAAAATTGAAATACTGAGAATTGGCGAAATGTTCTTTTTCAGATGATACCAGAATTGGTGTTCGATCAGATGACTGCCGAACTCGGATCTAAGGGGTCGTGAAAGACAAGCTAGACTCCGCGCAGCAAGACAAATTCCGAAATACCAAGGGGGCAGTGTGATGTTTTGGGGTGGCATTATGCTGAGAGACAAAACAGATTTGATTTCGTTTCCTGCTAGTTTAACGGCTAGAAATTACGTGGACCTAGTGCTGGAGCCCATAGTGAGACTGGCGAGGTGCCCACGGTGAGAATATCACTTTTCTGCAAGATAATGCTCCTCCGCGTAGCAGCAACCTCGCGCGACATTATCTTGAAACAGAGGGAATCGCTATTTTGGACTGGTCAGCTTGCTCTCCAGGCCTAAATCCTGTTGAACATTTATGGGATAATCTCAAAAGGAAAACTAAATCGCGCCAAGATAATCCAAGAACCGCAGAACAGCTCATCCAAGCCGCCAAAGAAGCGTGGCAGAATATCACCCCAGAGGAGGTCGAAAACCTAATCCAAAGCATGTATCAGGGCAAGAAGGGGAAATATAATCTACTGAAGTCGGGAGAAAACACCTACTTCGTCAGAAAACAATTTTCAATTTTTTACTACATGCGGAAAGAGTCTTTTGTTTTCTTTTACCTGTTTCTTTCTTAAAATGAACCTTATTCATTTCTTTTTTCAATTGCAATAACTCAAAAGGATCAGTTCTAACAACCCTTCGAAATTTCCAAATTCCCTGAGGTGAAATTCAATATATTGATAATTCCATATAAATTTGGTTCTGTGTATAAGATAATCATATATCAACAATATTCAAATGTAGTATGAACCTTATTCACTTTACTCTTCTATTTGAGTGAATGAAAAATAAAGTAGCAAAAATGAGAAAACCATATGGTTCATATTGTCAAATTTTATTATTGTTTGAGAACTCAACTTTGAAATGAAACATTGAATCGAAAATAATGGTATCTTTATCTTTTAATGAGAAAAAGTATAACACTAAAATGTTACTTTCCTAACGTAATTTATTTCAATCATTTACATTGCACATTGAATCGAATACTGCGTTTCGAGAAACACTATTTATTTGTAATAGATAAACTAATAAAAAAGAGCAACTCCCTGTCTTCCACATACCAAGCATTCAATACATATCACCACGTAAATTGAATATGACACTGTCAGTATAAATTGGGGAAGGGATTTGTTCATTAGTTTGAATAATACAAGAGGTAGCAGGCTTATTTTATTGTTCATCAGACAATTAACTCACTCTAGTAATATCTTTCTCTCAAATGTTTTCATAATTTTTCAACGAAGTCCTCTTTCATTTTTAGATTGCTTCACTTCATCATCTAAAAGTTTTCATTTGAATTTGGGAGGCTTTTACTGGGTAAAATTCCATTATAAATAATAAAAAACAAGTACTGTGTTTTAAGGAATTTTACTTAATAATTGCGATTCGTAACGCGTTTCACTACACCGTAGCTTCTTCCGACGAATGATTATGCAGAAAAATGTAAATGAGAATATAACTATAAATGTTCTTGAGTAATTAAAAGCTTATTGGTCGCCTCCTCCTAAGTGGTTATTTATGACAGGTATATCCAATAAAATTAAGGAATAGATTGCTCCCCGAAAAGATTCAATAGAGGTGAAGGGCTTAAATCGACGTAATTTGAATCTGATTTTTATTTGAAAAACTGCGTTTATGTTCCGATATTCTAATATTAAAATTTCTATGTGTTCTACCAATGTAGAAATTATCACAGTCATTGCAATTCAATCTATAAACACCTGATTTATTGTTTTTACCTGGTTTGGTTTTATTATTTTTATATATTTGCCTAAATTATTATTAGTTTGGAAAGTTATGTTGAAATTATTGCTACTTAAGAATGATTTCAGTTTCGCACTTGTAATGCCAACGTAGGTTAAGGTGTTGAATTTTTGTTTCAATTTATCGACAGGGTAAACTTCATTCAATGCGATTCTACTTTGTTTTTATTTAAAATATTATTTATTAGTTTGGGATTGTAACCATTATTTTTGGCTATTTGTTTAATCAAATTTAGTTCTTTGTTGAAATTTTCTGGTGATAGCGGGATGTTAATCAATCTATGAATAAAACTATTGAATGCTGACATTTTATGTTGATATGGATGACACGACGAGTTATGTATTATAATATCTGTATGTGACGGCTTATGGTAAATTGCGAAAACATATTTTCCATTTTCATTCGAAATTGTTACGTCTAAGAAATTTATCGAATTATTGCTTTCTATTTCGGTTGTGAATGCAATTTTTGGATGTAATGAATTTATATGATTTTCGAAAATTTTCAACTGTCTATCTGTTCCGAAATTATTCTCAAAAACTCCAAAGATAATATTTTAGCCAAACATCAAACAGCAAAAATCATCAAAGAAGACTTTTCGAAATTATCACCTCATTGCAATTCCGATTATAAGATAATAAAACAATTCGTGAAAATAGTACCAAGAACGATTTAGTATTCACTAAAGCAGATAAAGGTAACACCGTCATTGCGATTAGTAAAACCGATTATATTTCTAAAACTGAAGAATTCTTAACAGCCGGAAACTATATAACATCAACTAAGGATCCTACCGCAAAATTTCAGAAAGTTGTTAAAAACATAATTTCGACAGCAAAATCATTAATTACAGACCAAGAAAAATATAAATTCATTAACTCCAATCCACAATCCCCCGAATTATATTCGTTGATAAAACTTCATAAACCTAATTACCCTATTAGACCTGTTGTTTCTTATGTAACGGCACCTTCGTTCAAACTTTCAAAATTCCTCAACGACTTGCTAATAAAACATTGTAATTTTAAATCTGAATTTTCGGTCAAAAATTCATACGAACTTATTGCCAATATCAAAGATACCACTATACCACCTAATTCTAAACTTATTTCTTTCGATGTTAACAATCTATTTCCCAACATTCCTCCAAAAGATACGTATTACTAAGTTGAAGAATTATTAGAAAGGAATCATGTCAATACTATCATTAAATCAGATATTCTTTCATTATTAAAAATTTGTTCAGATCAAAATTATTTCCATTTCAATTACAAATATTATACTATTGAAGACGGCTTGATTATGGGCAATCCGTTGAGTCCTTTGTTAGCAGAAATTTTCATGAATAACTTAGAGAAATTAATTCATAATCATCCACTCAGTAAATATTGTTTATACTGGTATCGCTATGTAGACGATATCATTATTTGCTTCACAGGAACAGATAGACAGTTGAAAATTTTCGAAAATCATATAAATTCATTACATCCAAAAATTGCATTCACAACCGAAATAGAAAGCAATAATTCGATAAATTTCTTAGACGTAACAATTTCGAATGAAAATGGAAAACATGTTTTCGCAATTTACCATAAGCCGTCACATACAGATATTATAATACATAACTCGTCGTGTCATCCATATCAACATAAAATGTCAGCATTCAATAGTTTTATTCATAGATTGATTAACATCCCGCTATCACCAGAAAATTTCAACAAAGAACTAAATTTGATTAAACAAATAGCCAAAAATAATGGTTACAATCCCAAACTAATAAATAATATTTTAAATAAAAACAAAGTAGAATCGCATTGAATGAAGTTTACCCTGTCGATAAATTGAAACAAAAATTCAACACCTTAACCTACGTTGGCATTACAAGTGAGAAACTGAAATCATTCTTAAGTAGCAATAATTTCAACATAGCTTTCCAAACTAATAATAATTTAGGCAAATATATAAAAATAATAAAACCAAACCAGGTAAAAACAATAAATCAGGTGTTTATAGATTGAATTGCAATGACTGTGATAATTTTTACATTGGTAGAACACATAGAAATTTTAATATTAGAATATCGGAACATAAACGCAGTTTTTCAAATAAAAAATCAGATTCAAATTACGCGAATCATCTCTTTTTTTTTGCATACAGATAATAAATATTGGAAGGTAGATCTTTGGGAAACTTTAGAAATAAATAAATACAAACACTCAGGTAGACTCATCAATGAACAAGTCGATTTAAGCCCTTCACCTCTATTGAATCTTTTCGGGGAGCAATCTATTCCTTAGGAGGAGGCGACCAATAAGCTTTTAATTACTCAAGAACATTTATAGTTATATTCTCATTTACATTTTTCTGCATAATCATTCGTCTGAAGAAGCTACGGTGTAATGAAACGCGTTACGAATCGCAATTATTAAGTAAAATTCCTTAAAACACAGTACTTGTTTTTTATTAAAAGTTTTCAGAAACTAATTAACTGAATCTGAGTAAGATTATGATTCGTTTTGAATTATCTATTTGAGAATCCTCCACCTACTTAATTTCAACTTCAAATTATTGATATGACTTTAAAAACGAACATATCTCTGAATAAATGAATAATTTCAAACGATTCGCCGTGAAGGTCTTAACAGGTATCCAAAACGATAGCAAAGGCAGCTTCACGAAAAACCAAATACCATAATACTTGAAATGGAGAATAACAAAAATAAATTCATAATGAGTTGTAAACAGCAGAGAACGCAAAATACCCTTTTTCCAATACCCGACTTGGGATTACAGGCATAGCAAAGCTAACTTTTCGATATCTTTGATTTTGCCCCAAATTTGAATGAATGGTTTCAAAAGGTTTCCCTTGAGAGCTGTCCGTTCCCATCGGCCGTCAGTTTTCCGACTTTATTGCCCGGTTTTTCCTGCAACGATCGCTCCGGCAAACATCGTACATAATTTATTTATGCCTCACTCTTTTCATCGAATGTGAGTTTTATGCAGAAATAAAAGAAAAAATCAGATGCACCGCGTCTTCCAAGACATATATCCCCCTTCTGACACGTGAAAGAACCACAATTTATGTTCGTTCAAGAGATATATATAATTTCTGAATTTCTGGCGGTGTTTTAGTCCGATTGATGTGACATTTTCCATTACGTTGGTGAGTGAACATGTTTCGATCGTATTTCAGAAGTTAATGCTGTTTTGAATGAGCTAATTCAAAAGTCAAAAAATTTGCGAATTTTGTTGAAAAAAGTGCAATACGTCCTTTTAAATCATCACAGTAGATAAGGAAAGAGTGATCTGAAGAGCTCAGAAGCCAATCAGTGTAAGTCAGTTTCTTTCCGGAAACGTCTTACGAACTGCTCGAGATTCTATGTTATTAAAACTTTCATTTGACCAAACATTCAAGTCACTAGTCTAACTATTAAGCGAAAAATGGCGCCACTATTCTTGTTTTCCAAAAATTATCCGAAATTATTCCGAGGCCAATTGGTGTAAGTCAGTCATGCGTCAGTTTGCTTGCAGTTTCTTTCAGTTTAGTTTATCCAGCGACTGTTGAGTGACGCCCAAGAACATAAGTACCCGTACTTGGTACTATCCATACTGATATGAGAGTTTCAGAAAGTGAAAGTCATCCTTTTTCTGATAGTAGATCTGTGTATCCTCCTGAAAATGAGCCACATTCATCCGATTCCGGTAAATGAAAATTAACCTCAAAACAAAAATTCAGGGAAAATGTACGTAAATCGAAGTGGCAGAAACGGATTGTGGATGTTCTAGAACTGTTTTAACTCTGCAACTACTGTTCTATTTATGATTTGATAGTTATTCCTTCTTATGCGCTATCTTCATCATTTCGCTAGTTTCCGCACAAAACTATTCAAGTTTAAGAAGAAAATTCAACACAAATTCATTTTTCCGGTATTTTTTGCAAAAACAAAAAATGACGAACGCAAAAAGACACTATCAAACATTCCGCCCCTAACAGACGCCTTGGAGAGTTCGTGAAGATTTACTGATTACACAGAGCACACAGAGGTTACTCGGACATTTTAGCATGAAGATATGAAGCTAGTATGGATACTTTGCGGATAGTTGAGCCAAAGTTGAGAAAATTATCTGATGTGTTTCGAGAAAACGTAGATCTTCTTTTCAACCGTGTATCTGAAAACTTCTTACTTGCTACTGAGCCATTTTCGTATTTCATGCTTTACTACAAAATCACATCTCCCATCCTCTTCGTAAAAATGTTAAAACAAACCCAATGAGTCTTCAATGCAGGAATTCCAGAATGAAGGCCTCGTGAGCGAGGGGTAATGCAGTGACGATCTTCGAGACTATTCGGAATGTGACACTGCACCAACGATCAGGATACACTATGTGCCATTACCTAATCCGGCTCAGGAAAGTATAGATCGAGAATACTATGGCAAGAATAGATTATGTTCAATGACAGTGAAGTTGTAATTGAAGAACTTAACTCATACCGGAAATAATACGGGATATCTTACATTCCTTACATAAAATTGTAATTTGTCAGGAAAGCAGATTGTATCGAATATTTGGCATTTAAAAGACTCGTAGATCCCACCAGACACAGTGAAGGAAAATATCAGAAAATATTCCTTCGCAAAATTTATCCGACTGGTGGGCACAATATGATGGGATATCTGATTATTTACTAGGGTGTATGGTTTTTGACTTTTTTTCGAAATTCAAAAAAGTATAATGCGGAAAAAATGCATTTGGTGGCACCGAGCATCTGTGATTTTTTTCAGAATTTTTGAACAATGCCCTCAAAGTTTCTTATGTTGTGTATAGGCAACCCGCACAACAATCTTGCGTTTTCAAGCTGTTTTAGGGTTCTAAAGTCACATTTCTGAACTCTTTCTCTTGTTTTTAGTTGTTTTTTTTTATGGAGTATAAATGAAAGAAGGATTTCGCTGTATTGTTAGGCTCTTTTTTTACTTTTATTGTACAATACAATATTAGAGTTAAACATCATTATAAATTAAAATTTTGATTATAATATTTGCTTTGTTGGGATTAAATGATAATGGAATACAATTAAAGCCAATTCAATATTGTTACAAACAAGTGTTAATAAAGCATGGATACAATTTAACTTTAATGCAGCTTTGGTAAAATTAAATTTTGAAAATCAGCTCCTCTTGTGCAACGGCGTAGTCCTTTTTGGTATGTAGAGATGGCATCCGTTGTCTGGACTCCAGTTTTGCTTTCACGTACGCGTCACGAGATTGTGGCCCAAAAACAGAGGAAGAAGCTTCTGTTACTAATTTTACCAGCCTTTCGACAGCCTGAGTGTGGCAGGGGAAAGCGGTTAATTCCTCATCACAGAATGCTCGACTCCTAATATTTTCTTCTATTTCTTCGGGTGATAGTGATCGGGTTAGAGGGGGCTCGGTCACAGGGTGCGAAGACCAGTCTATGAGATCGTAGTAGTGCTCAGCGTTTCACTTTAATTTGGGCAATTCGAAGACGCGTATTCCCTTCCGTGTTGTCTTCGTCGATCTTGCCTTTTTTATTCTTCTCCAAGCAAGAGCTCTCGTGTTGGGATTGCCATCGTTGATCATTCTCAGGGTGTCCAAAATAGGCATTGTTCTGAATAACCTTGTCCATAATATTCCGCAGTTTGAGAGGCAGGTAGCGTGACAGTCGAATCAACTTCCATAAATATATTGGACCCTGGGCAATTGAGGGTTCTTTTTTTACTGAGTACCAAACGGGAGCGTAAACTTTCATTACATACGAAACCAACTGGCAAAGCGCCTCTGAAGGCTTTTCGGTACTAATGTATAATCGTAATACTCTACTAGCTGTTGTTCACCACCTAGATTGTACAACAGGGCCTGTTTTCTGCTTGCTGAGTTCTTTTGGACAATGTCCACTTGAGACAGCGGTACATAAACGTAGGAGGTATTTCTGATCGGTGCTAATATCTGTCAAACCTTCCGTGTCTTCTATCCAATCAACGGGGATGGCGTCAAACTTCGTCACTCGTCGATTTTCGCATTGTAAAATAGCTTCTCCAATGGGTCCACCGGTTGCTTGTTAATTTTTAGGTTCTCCGTCGAAATATCGCATGAGATGTCGGAAAGGTAGCTCGTTCAAATGGAGTTAACAAACAACGCATCACAACTTGGATCCGACCAGTATTGACGTTAGTGCCGTCACATCCCAGCACTGTTAATTTAGAAATATCGATTTTCTGTTGATCAAAAAAAAATCGCATACTTTTGAGGATATCATCAGCGGACCCTGATGAAGGTGAAACATGGCCAAGAAACGATGCAGCTACCCCACTCCCAGTGTTGCCAATGCTTGACATTTAATAAGAAAAGAGTAGCCTGTTCCTGCTTGACTCACTTAGTATAAAGAACCTTACCGAACCAAATACGAGGAAAATAGCACTCTAGTATTTATAATTTATTGTTTTCTTCCTCTAATTCGTTACATCGTAGTCTTTTATTCCTTTATACCACAAAGACAACAAATACACATAAACAAACTGCAAGAAAATCGACTTTAGACCTCTGAAAATACTTGAAATCGCGAAATTGTTGTGCGGGTTGCCTATATAAAACAGAAGAAACTTTAAGGGCATTGCGCGACCCCTAGGTATTGTTCAAAAATTCTGAAAAAAATCACAGATGCTCGGTGCCACCAAATGCAACTTTTCCGCACTATACTTTTTTGAATTTCGAAGAAAAGTCAAAAACGATACACCCTATTATTTACACGCGGTGTCAAAAATGATCGACGATATTTAGGGCTGAAGATCTTGCGAAGTCAAGGAAATGCCCCATTAGCTCTAAACTAGAGGGATTTATCATTGGGGAGTTTCCCTATTCATTTCTCAACTCTGTCTTAAGGACAGCTCAATAAATGCGAATTATTATGTTATTCACTGTTGATACGTCTACAAAGTTTCAAGTCTATTCAAGATTCAGAAGTTAAAGTCGCTACCATCAATTGAATCTTGTATTTCTCAAATTTTGCATCTCATTATCAAAAAAAGTTCTTAAAATTAATGATAAATATCATTTACTTTCCAAACATACCTCATATATAACCAAAATAAAGGAATTCGGCGATACATCCGCTCGTTGAATTTCATATTTTACGAGAAATAAACGACATAAACGAAATATGAAATGTGAAGATCTTCGTTCAACTTAGAATTACAGAATTTCAGATGAAACGAAATAACGGCAATGAATAAAATATCCGGATCTGGCGAACGCTGAAACAAAACAAGGAGAGAGAAAAATTAATTTCAGTTAGAGTCTATCCGGGCGGCGTACGTCGACCGAATGATAAAAAATTACCTCTTATGAAATCGCCTAATGCCTCGTAGAAATCGAACGGAAGCACAGCCAGATCGAGATCGCGAAATCAGATAGAGAATTTATAGATACGAAATTGAATTATCTTGGTGAATTTTCGGACCCAGATACCGTTGGTGCGGGCTGAAAATCATCCTAGCGTATATATCAATTTTTATAGCTTCGGGAGGAGGAGGCGAATCGTCGACTAACCCTAATTTTTCGAAATCTCTTAATGTCTCTCATCAATACGGAAACTTTCGATATAAACTAATATTTGGTTTAGTATAATCGCATACGATTTTTATATTTTCCAGTCTTGAACACCTCCTAGATTTAATGAAACTCAGGCTATGTTGATGTTGGAACTCAGGCTATGTCGATGTTGGAACTCAGGCTATGACCCATATCTGTTCTGAACAAATACGTCATATCGTGTGTTCCGTGAAACACCTTTAGTTATAGCTCCTACAGCTGTTGATCGATTTCAGTGAAACAAAAACAAATTGAAGCCCGCATGTTATCTTAATAATCCGTTGGTTGGATTAATACTCATTAAATTTCAAGTACCTTGTGCGGGAATGAGAAATGAGAGAAAATTTGATTTACTCTAATCTACTAATATTTGTAACGCGTTTCTACCACACCCTTCTTCAGACACATACAAAATAAAAACTAAACTAAGGTATAACAATTTATAAATGATTTATAACAATGGATCAAAATGAATTAAACTACCTCTGGCAACGAAACCGGAAATAAATTTAGTAAAGGATAATTTTTGTCGAAGTCTACCTGTTCATTCAATAATATGACTAAAAGTTTATATTTATTGATCTCAAGGGTTCCAACATAGTAGTATAAAGTTTTTATAAGATGAATGTAAGATTTTCAAATTTAGTAGAAATTATGATTTTTTCAATTTAGTGCTTCCTGTTAGATCAGTTTTTTTAAATTTTAGATAATCTAGTTAACCTTATTTCTTGATTGATTTTGAAAACACAATATTGTCGATTTGAATCCAAATACTATATAAACTAATAGATAAAATACAAAATATATATGTGCCTCATAGCAATTAGCTTTTTTGATGTCAATAACTTATTTCCAAGTATCCGTCCTGAAGACTTATCTTGGAAAAAAGAATGAAACTTAATAACACGAACCCTTAAATTAATCACAAATTATTGTTGTTAGTAGATATATGTGTAAACCAAAATTACTCTGTTTTCGAGTAATCATTTTACCGTTCGGGCGACAGTCTTTCTAGAGAAAACCACTCAGCCCTCTATTAGCAGGAATTTTCATGAATAACTCAGAAAATGAAATACATAACAACCCTTGAGCTAAATAGTTTCCATATTGGTTTTGGTATGTGGATGATATAATTGTATGCTTCACAGGTACTAAACATCAACCACGAATTTTCGAAAAGTTTATAAATTCAATTCATTGAAGTTCAAATAAACGATGCAACCAACTTTTTGATTTAACTAATACTAAATTTAATAAAATACATAAATTATCCGTCTCTTATAAACCTTCTCATACGGACATTGTAATTCACAATACGTCGTTTCATCCTGTTCAACATAAAATGGTATACCCAACTTTGTTGTTAAGGACTGCATACGTGTCTTTTCACATCCTTTATGTAATATTTTCAAAATTGTCTTGAAGAGTGGAGTTTATTCCTCAACATGGAAGGTAGCTAAGATTGTTCCCATTTTGAATAAAAGAGATTCTACCATCATAGGTAACTATATGATGAGCAGCATGGTTTCATGCCTGGTCGACCTGCATCAGCAATCTGGTAGTTTCATCACAGTATATACTCGAGATTTTGGACTGTTCCGGTCAAATTGACGTTATTTAAACAGATTTTCAAAAAGTATTCGATAAAGTGAATCATCGTATATTGCTGTGGCAACTGATGTCCAGATTCGGTTTCTCGGAAGCCTTAGCTGCTCTTTTGGAGTCTCACTTGGTCGGCCGCCGACAGTTCGTACAGTTCGAAAGTTTTCGCTCCCGTTGCTACTTCAGGTGTCCCACAGGGGTCCAATCTTGGTCCATTATTGTTCATAATGTTCATTGATGATCTCATGGACATAATTAATACAACCAAATTGATGGATGTGGATGATCTGAAAATATATCTGAAGATAACGTTAGACCGCGATTGTGAGATCTTGCAGGAAGTCAAAAGTTCCGTGTCAAACTGGTGTGCGATTAATTGTTTGGACTTGAATGTACTGTCATAACTTACTCTCGCAAGAAAAACATCCTTTCTTCTGATTATATTATAAACAATAGTGTATTGAAACGTTCCACTGATATAAAAGATCTTGGTCTTATATTTGTCCAAAAATTCCCTTTTGTTCCTCATATCAACTATTTATTTACACCTGCCTCGAAATCTTATGGGTTCATAATTAGCAATGGAAAGCACTTTATGAAATCAAATAATTCTTCTCTTTAAGACTATTGTTAGGAGTAACTTGTAGTATGCGTCGATTATTTGACAACCCGTCTATTATTGTCATGATTATCATTTGGAGGCAATTCAGAGAAGATTTCTCAAACACCTTGTCTGACGAGAAGATGGTACCTACCCTGTAAGAGGGTATGATCATGGTGCACTCTTTGTAGATTCAGAGCGACAGCCCTGAACATAAGAAGAGGCTTTCTGGACTTAAAATTTTTGTTTAACCACCTAAATAATCGATCGGATTGTTCCTCTATTTAAGCTCAACTGAAATTTTCAGTTCCGAGGCTGACCTCAAGAGATGGGCGTCTGTTTTTCCTGAGCACGCCCAGAACAAACTCACTCACAAAATCTCCAATATTATTTATGTGTACAAGTTATAATTCCATCTCGAGATTGTTTGATATTGATTCCGACTCGTTTACCACCATCAGTAGTGTATAATTGAACAATGTTCTCTGAAGCACATCTGAGGTATTGCATATTTTTTTATTTCTCTATTTTTCAAATTTTCAGTTTAACTCACGCCATGAGTGTTTCCTTTCTATGTTATACCATAGAATTTTTCCAATTTTCTTTTCTTGATTTGTTCATTTTATTTCGTCATTTTCTGTACCGAGTAAGTTTCGTATAACTGCATGGTTTTCACTAATATTAACTGATTATTCATGATTACGCTTTGAGTTGTTAATTTGTTATATAAATATTTGAATTTTTCCTGTGATTGGGTTCTACCTGTAGAAAATAAAGAAGTTATTATTATTTATTATCATGAACTTATGCACTATCTCAGCTGTTAGCTGGATATAATTTACCTTTCCCAGATTCAGCAATCAAAGGAATAGGCTCGATTACAATATACTTAACATAAATTTCCTAACTATCCTACATGTATTAAGATTTACAGCTTTTTGCATTTCTATATAGGTATTCTTATGCAATTTTAATTTCTTAAGGCTATCATGCAAAGTTTTGGGTATTAACACAGTCGAGGATACGATGATAGGAACAATATCTATTTGCTCGAGGTTCCACATCTGCTTGATCTCAATAGCAAGGTCTGTGTATTTGGGCTTTTTCTCCTGGAATTTGTTCAGCATGTTGTTATTATTCGGTATGGCGACATCCACCAGCATTTCTGTTCTGGGTTTCTTATCATACACCACTATGTCCGGCCAATTATACTTCACCGTTCTCTCAGTGATAACAGGCCTATCGTAGTATAATCTGATAGAGTCATTTTCCAATACGGGCGCCGGTTGATACTTGTAATATGGCTGAAAGGTATTCAGAAGTCCTTACTTGTGTGCAAGTTTCTGATGGATAATGTTGCACACTTGATTATGCCTGTGGACGTAAAATGCTGTATAGTCTCCGGTCTTATATGGCATTTTCTGCACTTATCTGTTTGTAATGTTCCGTACTTCTCAATAAATTTTTTGTAGTTGTTTGTATCGATCACTTAGTCTTGGATGACCATAAGGAATCCTTCTGTTTCTGCGAATAATTCTCCTTTCATCAACCATTTGTTGGAGGCTTCTTTGTGGATGTGTGGTTGATTAATCTCATGGTGATGTCGTCCATGCAATTCCTTTCGTGACCATTGCTCTTGTTTTTATTTTTATTATTATCATTATAAAATGGTATTCTTTGACATTTCAATATGAGTCAATAAACATTATCGTAGTTCCATCAACAATAACAAAAACAAATTCTAATTCCGCTAACCATTTAGTTGAAGAAAATCATAATTTCAACCAAAATTTTGAAATCTTAAATTTTTGGGAATTCGTTGAGATCAATGGATAGACTTTTCAACATATTATTGAATAAACATATAAATTTTAACAATGATTTCTTTGTTTCCTGCTGAGCCTTTTATATAATAGTTGTGTGAATTTCATAAAATAGTTTCACTGACTTTGAATCCAATGCTGTGGACTAGGGATTCACAGCTTGACCTTAATTGAAATTAAGTCAAGCTTTTTTTTCAGAATTCAAGTCAAGCCAAGCTTTTTCTTCACAAAAGCTTGAAAATTCAAGCTTCTCAAATAGCAAAACTTGAAAACTTGAATCGGAACTCAATTGCAATGAAACATTGAACTTCTCTCATATTCAATGAGAGCGAAAATAAAGGTTTGAATAATACAGAATTATTTGAATGAAATTCAACGTAAGAATCTAGAAAAAAATTCATAAAGTTGTTAAAGAAAACACAAATACAGAACAAGAAAAACAGTGAAATATATTTTTTCAAATAAAACACAGCCATAGCATCACAAAAACAATATAATTGAATTTTCTACGAAACAACTGAAATAAACTTTTGTGAAAATGAAAACAACTGAATTAAACTTCTCAAAAATGAGGACATACCAAAATTGAAACTGAAGTCAGAAAGAATAAGAATAAGCGTAACTACATGCTCACTTCATCAGATAGTTGAGAGTTCGCTGTTTATGAACCAAGATATGTTTTTATATATTTATTTTATTTTTTCATGCATTTATATATATTTTATTATATAGGAGTTTCGGCGAAGACCTTGGATACTGACGACTTTCGATTCTCGGGGAATCACCGTTCAATCTCGATTCTCGGAGATTCGCTCATTCTCCGAGAAGGTTCTGCTGAATAGCACCGAATGTAGTAAACCTTAATCGATGGATTATTATGTTTACACTTCTGGCCGCTAGATGACGACTCTACATACATTCAGTTTTCTGTAATTTTAACAAGGAATTTTCGAACGAATGATTCGAAAAACCTCTGAAAGAATTATTTCATTTGAATACAGAAATTCTTCACATTTCTGAAATGACTGCTGGTTAATTTTTTCCCTCTTTTCTTCAAATTAACCAAATTCTCTCAAGGAGTTTTTGTATCTACTTGTTGCGCTGTCAAACTTTAAATCATTGAATCATAAACGGCCAATTTATGTGCAATGTGGTTAAAAAATTCATTGGGATTGTTGCGTCTGTAAATTTTTCTTCCCTTTATGTTGTAGGTGAGATTCTTATTGAGTGTAGTGATGGGGGAATTTTATCGAAATGTTGCTTTCAGTTTCAACAGTGGAAGTTAGTTCATTATGCATTTTATTTGGGAAATGTGACAATTCATCTTTTTGTCTACTTGAGCCTTGAAAACCGACGAGATTATCCTCAACGTATCTTTACCAAAACATAATATCTGCTAATAAGGTGATAAGTGAGAAGGGGGGGGGGTGTCAGAGAGTACCATGTTTCATTTGAATAATTTTGATTCAAATTGGAAATAATTTTATGATTTATGTATTAGAATGTTTCGCTATATATCTTACATATCAGATGAGACAAATTTAAAATTGAAATCATCAAGTGTCAAAAGTTCGTCTATCAGTTCTATAGAATTTAATGTAATATATTGCGAATGATAGTTGACGAGTTCCATGTTGTTTAAGAAACTTACTAATTTTTCGACAGGTGTCCTTATGTAAGATACAACTGGCCTAGCGGGTGATTTTTGTTTATCTATTTTGAATGCCATAGATAATCCATTATGCTGAAAGATGTCTCGCTTCAAGCGGAAATCGATCTTTCTTCCGATTTTGTCCTCAAATAAATACAGTTAATAACTCTGTTTCTGTATAATCGATAATACATTTATACAAAAATTTCTTGGAATAAAACAATATCTCTTCAATGTTTTACTACTCGAAAATTTCATGAATTCGGTTACAACGATAAATCCGATGGAAAAACTGATTACCATAGATGTGAACTTTAACAGGATGAAGTATTCATTCGGTAGGTCCAACGAACCGACGAAAAAGCTTATTACTCAGGGTGAAACACCTTCGCCAAGAAAATGTACCCCATTGTTTCGCGATTTACGCCACATCCGGCGGAACGACATCGAACTTCCCCTCTGAGATTCGAATAAAATGATGAAAAATGCGGGCACGAGATCCGATTTTGTTTTCGGAAACCTCCGCGTGTAAAATAACAAGCTTCCAGATTCTGTTTTCATGGTCTAATATGCAAATTACTCCATATCTGGAACAGAGTAGCAAGGGCTCTAAACGTTAATCTCTTCAGCGAAGGATTCGCGTGGATTATTCCGATACCTTCTCTTTCTTGAATTTTACATTTCGGATCCGCGTTACCAACCTCCCACGATTGCCTCTGGGAGTTCACCGTTATTCACCGCTTCGGGGTTACGATGTATGTCGAAATTTTACAGGGATTAGTAATTGTTTAATAATAATAATTCGGAAATATAACATAAATCTACCTCAATCAAATGGTACTCCGTTAAGATGGATAGATAGATAGATAGATGTCAACAAGAAAAATGACAATATAGTCTCAAGTTTTTTCTTTTTTTGAGAATAAAACTATATATTCACAAACTTATGACGCGTTTCATGGTTTATATAATGGTATATATGTACCTAATACGGGGTGTTTAAGAAGACACGTCAATATGTTGGTAGTTGATTGCTGTTGTCATTTTATAAAATAATTTCTTATAAACAAAGGTTCGGAAATACTTCGTTACTGATTTACAGGTTGTTAAAATGTAATCGAAATATGCAGTTAAATTTGAATTTTTCGTACAGCGCTCGATATCGAGGTGAAATTTGGAAGACGCATAATTTTCAATACAAAACAATATTTAAGACTCACTAGTGGACAGATATGGGCACAAAGCAGGTTATTTTCAAAGAAAGAACTAGGAAGCTACTGATTTTTTGTAAATTAAAATTATGTTTAATTTTCCGAATATTTTTCAAGAAAAAAGCTCATGTCATTTTTTGTAAGCCGCAAAGTTTTTGAGTAAAAAAACGTTGAAAAGAATAAGAACAAAAAGACCATACATTTCATTGTACGACACGTATCCTTCAATTGAGAGAACCATTTATACCTTACTTCAATAGGATTCGAGATATCGTCACATGTTGAAATCCCGTCCACAATTTCGGAATAACTTGAAAACTGAAAAAGATAACTGAAATTCGTTCTCACCAATGAGTTTTTCTCGAGTATCGAGAGGAGGGGTTATTTTTCTCTATCTACAATACTTTACATATATGCCGTACCAAAAAATTGGCGTTGGTTCACCCTGTACTTTCGAGTAGTGGTTTTGATTTTTCTGACAAAACAGCAAATGCAGCTTTCAAAGCCGCTTCTGAGATATCCTTTAGAGTTCTTTATTTTATTTTTAACCTTCAATATCATATTCCATCTATCAAAACTTTCGATGTATTATAATAAATCTTGATGTCTATTGCCAAATAAATATCGATATCAGTAGATTGATAATGCATTATTGATTCGTACTCAAAAGAATCTATTCTTGTCATACGGTGGCTTGGGTACAGAGGCCCAAAATCAGAAAAAAGGAACCAAAAGAAGTATCAATCTGAACCTTTAAAGCATTTCTCATCAAAAAAAAACAATCAAAGCAACTTTGCACATTCGTATATAGGATATTAAATCCTTCAAACGCAAACACTATTAGAGATATATTATCCTTCCAATCGCGGTCCCATTTTTCACTGATTACAAATCGTTCATAAACCTCACTTAAAACGACATTTCTCGATTGCAATACTCGACTCGAACGGAAAGAGAATCGCCCGAAACTCATTTTAAATCGCCGTTCCTCGACCGCCAGGTAAAATGCGGATTTTGCCAGCAATTTCATATGGATCAGTCACAATTTTCAAGCGTGAAATCCGCAAAGCCATCTGCAGTCGAATCCGATGGGGTCCTTCACAATGCTCTCGAAGTTTCAGAAGTTCGCAGTCTGCTGCGTTATCGATCAGGTGCTGTGTACGGATTTGCACTATGCATGCTTTGTCTTGTCTCTTCTTGCCGGAACACTTGAATACAGGAATTCGCACTGAGAACGGTATACCAGAAGGAATCAACATTCACGGATTTAAAAGGATTAGGAATAGTTAACACTGCATATATAACACATGTACATTATAACAGATTTGATGTCGTGAAAACGCTCGCTAAAGCTTCAAAGAGGATCATCAAAATACAACCAAATTTATATGGAATCACTCGGTATTTCACATTATTGATTGTTTTCAACCATCTTTGATTAATTGTGAAGAATGAAGTTTTTTGTTGTAAAAAAACTGGATAGTATGATAATGTTGAATTATCACCACATATTCGGGATATTGAAATCAGTCGTCACTGAGATTTGAAACTGTGAATTTCAAAATTGAAAAAAAGCCTATATTCATAATTGAAAATGCCTAACGTTGGATTGTCCAATGCACAGAGGGGTCGAATAATTGCTCTCGTTGAAGAATGGGCGACACAGAGGGATATAGCGACCACATCACAGGGGGGTGATTTCAAAAATGCACATACGTGGAGCTACAATCTCTGCAAAATGGGCCTAGAAGAAGTGTCACCTTCCGAATTCCAATCTTAATATTATTTAAAAAGAATGAAAAGAAAACTATTATATCCAATCAAATTTTAATTTAATTGACCCTGCAGGGAGTGGTTGTCCGAACAAAATAATAATAACTCAATCACAGATTGCTAATACTATTCTATATTATATGAATCTAAAAGAAAACGAAAGCAAGAAAGGAACTATCAATTAATGTGTGGTAATTGTTGCATTTAGGGGTTAAACTGTAGGCTCCAAATAAAGGCCTATAAAAAAGAAGAAGCTATGTTTCCTTTTATATATATATATATATATATATATATATATATATATATATATATATATATATATATATATATATATATATATATATATATATATATATATACATACACCAGAAGAAAAAGACTCACCGCTCAGAAAGTCGGCGGCCAATCAATCACATGGATGAGAACTTGCTTATCAAAACTCAAAAATATCGGTTGTAATACAAAGTACAATGCATACGATACCAAATCGTGATATTCTTCGTTTCTCACGATTATTGATTCAGATGATTAGAGATAAATCCGCAAAATTGCGAAACGACAATCCCAAATCGCACTCTTCACAAAGTTCCAAATCAAAAGTGACCCAAAGAGACTCAGCTGGGAACCTATTTCCCCTTCTCGCTATAATAGTGGGTAGTTTAATTGTCCCAAATGAATGACAAAATAACACCAAGAAGTTAGCACATATTATTTGCCCTTGTTTACCAACAAATCCTCAGAGACGAATAAAGAAGAAAAATCCTAGAACCAAAATATACCGGTTACAAAATACAAATTCACGAAAAGGATTTCTGCTCGTAACAGAAGTCGCAGAAAGAACTCTTCTTAAGACCGCTTTTCGATCCAAATTGCAAGAAGAGAGCCTAGTGCGGCAATTTCTAGGAGCAATAGACATCAGTGTATCACTCGAAATGATACGTCAAAGATCTCGTAGATCCTTGAATTTTGGTGAGAGTCTGATTTCTATCCTTTTTCCTCTTCATCTCGCTTATTTTACATCTCCTTGGTTTGTCATGGGGTTCTACTGGTTGGTTATCCTCCTTCTTTTATGTTGTGGAGCATCTATGCTGGCCTGTTGTTTTCTCTTCCATTGTACTAGGGATGTCCTCTTTCCTGTTGCCCTCGGTTGTAGTTCCATTATTTGGTTGATCTCATTGTTTTTGTGGTTTTCCATCTAGTCGGTTGTCTTCGTCGTTAGTTGTGTGATGATTTCTTCCAGTGTGTTGATGTCCATTTCCTTCCTGAGTTGGTCGTTGCTTATGTACCATGGGGCGTTTGTCGCTGTCCTGATGATCTTGTTGAGTGCTGCTTGTAGTTTCCTCTTCTCGAATCTGTTTTCTAGATGCCAAATTTGTCCTGCGTATGTTATTCCTGGGATGATTATTGCCTTGATTATCTTGATCTTGTTTTCCAATGTGAGTTTGCTTTTTCAGTTGAGTAGTGGGTATAATTTTCCCTGAATTGCTCTTGTTTTCCTTGTAGTTTCCTCGATGTGCCTCTTGTAGTTCAGTTGGTCGTCCAAGATTACGCCGAGATATTTTGCTTCCTTCTTCCATTCGATTTGTTGTCCTTCTATGGTGATTTCTTTTGGTGTTTCCGGATGTCTTCTCTTCTTGTGATCGATGTACATTGCTACCGTCTTCTTTGGTTGACCTTGATCCTCCATCTTCTGAAATAATTGGTTGGTTGGTCGGTGTCTTCTTGTAGCCATTTTCCTACTGCTGCTTTGTTCCTGTGGGATGCGTATATGACCGTGTCGTCTGCGAACTGCGCCATCTTCGAGTGCTTCATCTTCGGTATATCTGCGATGTATATGTTGAATAGTAGTGGTCCTAGTACTGATCCTTGGGGTATACTGGCTCCTATCCTCTTCGCTGTTGACTTCTGGTCATGTATCTTGGTTATGAATATTCTGTTTTGTAGATATGACATCGTGATGTTGGTAAGCTTGCGTCAAAGATTTCGTTCAAGGGGTTTATACAGCCGAAGGCCCTAACCAGCTAACCAGACAATAAAATATTAACAGACTTAATTGGTGTATCGAGCACCAACATTGGAATATTGAGAATTGTCGAAATGTTCTTTTTTCGGATGAGACCAGTATTGGTGTTAGATCAGATGACCGCCGGATTCGGGTCTTAAGGGGTCGTGAAAGACAAGCTAGACTCCGAGCAGCAAGACGAATTCCGAACTACCAAAGGGCTGTGTGATGTTTTGGGGTGGTTAGATAGAGGAAACAGTTGCAGCAAACATGGATGAAAATTTTTGTATATGCGTGATAACGCCAGACCTCACCAAGCTCATATCGTTTGGCACGAAGTCCAGAACTCAATTCCATCGAACACATCTGGAACATTCTCAATAGAGGATTAAAAAGCCAGTAAAACCAGCTAACTACCGTGAAAGAAGTTCGAAACAGACTGATAAATTTGGAACGAAATGGACCAATATGGTATAAGCTCATTTCATACATAATTTTGAGTATGAATCCTAGATGTCATATAGCAATTCCCACCAGAGGTGAAAATATCCGGTATTAACAGGTTTTTGGGTTCTTTAGTTGTTTTCAAAATTTTTCATTATTCTATTTACAGATAGTGGATTACTGGAACAAGAACTCTTCAATGTATTTAAACTTCTGAATAAATAAAAATTTTCGACTTATGCGCTAATTTCTCTTGCAGTATAGTACATCTTCCGACAATAATAACCCACATAATAATGTTTCTTTGAATCTCAAAAAACTGAGAATTGAAACTGAATTCAACGTCGCAATCACTCTAACTAGAAAAAGGGCTAAATTAAATGCTCAATATTTCTAGAAATGATCCAACTTCTGAACTAGTTCGACTTTATCAATTGAAACGGGATACCGCAAAATGAACTAAACCCCTTGAAATAGTTTTGCATTTATACCACTAAAATTTTGAAGCACAATCTTTAAATTGCCGCTTTAAACACGGCTTGGAGTTCACTCAATTAAAAAACGGTCATGCATATTCAGTCGGATTGTGCTTCCAGCAGAAACGGTTGAAATTTGCATACATATGACTTTCTCTTTTCTATAAATTACATTGACGTAGGAATGAAGCGTGGTGGGGATAAAATACTGTCTTCGTTTCAACAGCTTATACTCGTTTCTATTAGTTCGGAGTTAGATAACGTTGAAAATTCATTGTATAATGTGGCGTACCATGTCGATAAGAAAACAACCTTGGCAAAAATATTAATGCTCAAAAATATTCCGTAGTTCCATATTTGTCAAAAAAAATATTTTTCAAATATTTACAATAACGAGTTAATTTCCTTAATAACTTTATGTAATTTTAACACCCTGTTGAAGTATAAACGTGATCATAATTAAATTTGTCAAAGGCAAAAAACTGTAATTGACTTTTCAGCGTTGTTTGCATTCAACATTTACCCTTATAATTGGGCGGTATGATAGTCGAGAATTAAATTGTCGCTCTGTTCAATTCATTTGCAGCTTAATTTCGATAATGGGAAGCCCGTAAAATGCCAGAAAGTAAATATTATTCTTCGAATTCCCTTTTGAATTTCGGAAGAAATGGAATACTACAAACGGCTACCTATTTCCTGTCAGCAAGAAAACAGAATTTCTTTCTGTCCGAATGTTTTCAACTAGACGAATTAAATCTGTTCCTTCTTATATACTATAGTGCTGAAATCACAACGTTAGCTCTCGAAAAGTGGAATTGTTTTCTTTGATATATCCCGAACGCTTTGGCCGCTCTCTTTTGCCAGGTCCTTTGTGTTCGAAACGAAGTTCTTTCAAGAAAAGTGCACATTCACGTGTCACAAAATTAAATTTTCGTGCACGTTCAAATATCGCATCTTATTCTCCGTTTATTCAATTCGTATAGCGCCCCAGAAATGGGTCTTTCGGATAAAGAACTATTTTCAATCATAAACTAGAAAAACTAAAATGTAGAGTATATATCGATGATTCTCAATAGTATCTTCGGATGTATATTCCCATATCTACTAAATTATTTTTCGTAGCTGTTTTAAATAGCCTAACCATTCGACATTCATTAACTTGCAGAAAGGCTAACAAAACGCGCTTCGAGAACAGTGAAATGCAATGAACGAACGAAAACGAATACACACAACTTTAGGTTTCTGTTGTTATTATTATTTACCCTCTAATTACCAGATGACTTACCTCAAAAACGTAACGGAAACACAGGTTAACACAATTAGTGGTTGATATTTTAACTGCAATTTTTAATCAAAAAATCACTCGCAAGAACGAATCGATATTTGATAGCGCATTAACGTACAGTAAACGTCACCGACCTTCTCAGCGATATTTGTTACATTTACAATGAATACGATAAGCCAAAATGCCAATATAGCACACATATTCACCCCTTAGTGCCAGCGCTTATAATACCTATAGCAGCAGATATACAGAACAACCCGCTAAACTAACAAACTGTGCTTACAACGTTATTGAGTCGTAAAAATAGAAAAATCGAAATAATTCATATCATTAACAGAAAGAAATAGATATTCAAATATGTAATCAGCCATTTGAAGATGATTGTGATCGATCATCATAGAGTTTGACACAGTCTTCCAATCCCCAAATCTCCATTTACTTTGTAAAGTACCTCGTATTCCTAAATCTATTTTTCATCAAATTTTTTCAGACACTGGACAGAGATCAACCCAATGGAAGACCGCAATGGCGATTCACTGTATTCGCCCAAGACGAAGGAGGCGAAGGTCTGGTCGGTTACGCTGACGTCCAGGTTAATCTGAAAGATATCAACGACAACGCTCCCATATTCCCCCAGGGCGTTTACTTCGGCAACGTTACGGAAAACGGCACAGCCGGAATGGTCGTCATGACGATGACCGCCGTAGATTACGACGATCCATCCGAAGGTACTAACGCGAGATTGATTTATTCCATAGAAAAGAACGTGATAGAAGAAGAAACGGGTTCTCCGATTTTCGAAATCGAATCCGAAACAGGTGTGATAAAAACTGCAGTGTGTTGTTTGGATAGGGAACGGACACCCGATTACTCGATTCAAGTGGTTGCGATGGATGGTGGAGGGTTAAAAGGGACAGGTACCGCGTCTATTCGCGTCAAAGATATAAACGATATGCCACCTCAGTTCACGAAGGACGAGTGGTTCACGGAAGTTGACGAAACGGACGGTACGGCGTTACCAGAAATGCCGATCTTAACGGTTACTGTGCACGATGAAGACGAGACGAACAAGTTCCAATACAAGGTGATCGAGAACAGTGGTTACGGCGCCGACAAGTTTACTATGGTCAGAAACAACGACGGCACCGGTTCCCTGAAAATCGTACAGCCCCTGGACTACGAAGATCTTCTACAGAGCAATGGCTTCAGATTTAGAATTCAAGTGAATGACAAGGGAGAGGACAACGATAACGATAAATACCACGTGGCCTATTCATGGGTAGTCGTTAAACTAAGGGATATCAACGACAACAAACCGCAATTTGAGCGACCAAATATCGAAGTGTCAGTTTATGAGAACGCTGAAGTAGGAAAAAGTTTGGAAACGTTCAAAGCGACGGACCCTGATCAAGGCGGAAAGAGTAAGGTCTCGTACGCCATCGACAGGACCTCGGATCGGAAAAGACAGTTTTCGATAAATCAAGAGGGTACTGTCAGTATTCAAAGATCTTTAGATAGAGAAGATACCCCAAGACATCAGGTAAAGAAAACTTCATGAATATTTTTTACAATGAATTATGGCAGTGTGATTTGGCAGAAGTAGATGTAATTCATCTTTGTTTTCAGGTAAAAATCCTCGCAATCGATGACGGTATTCCACCTAAAACCGCCACAGCCACCTTGACGGTCATCGTGCAAGATATCAATGATAACGCTCCTACATTCCTGAAAGACTACAGACCTGTTCTTCCTGAACATGTTCCGCCACGAAAAGTAGTCGAATTATTGGCGACGGATGATGACGACAGGTCAAAAAGCAACGGTCCGCCTTTCCAGTTCCGGTTAGATCCTGGAGCTGACGATATCATCAGAGCTTCATTCAAAGTTGAACAAGATCAAAGTGAGTACTATACGCTTGTAAATATGTATCATTTTTTTGTGTCACGCAATATGGACGGACACTATTGAAAGTCTCGTATGAAATTGTAAAAGCGACATGGTTCGTTACACTATGTGGTTATGTAATTTTGTCAAATTCAAAGCTCCGCGTCGTTTGCATTAGTAGCGGGTAACCCAGAGCCATGTGACCTTTTCCATAGAATAAATTTGTTCGAAATCAGGGAAATGCGTTATATTCCTCGAGATTGTTTCGGTTTTGTTTCCGCCAAATTCTGTATGGAAGCATTTCGAGCGGTTCATAATAAATCAATAGATATTAAGTTGGAGCTGAATATATTAGGGAAAAGAGTGATTTAGAATTTTAGACATCTGAAGTCATCTTCATACTTTATATTTATCAATTCATAATTCAAACAAATAAAAATATTCATTAATTGGTATATTTCAAACGTACACAAATATTTCTTCTGCATACTCGTGTAACATGCAAATTTGTGAAAATCAACATGTTCTTGCATTTTAAAACAGATTGCTCTTGCCGGTAACTTACGATTTTTTTAAGGTATAGATACTCTGGCTTTTCGGCAATATAAATAAAACACTATATGATGTTTGTCGTGCTGACTAGTTTCGAGCTTTAACACAAACCATACAGTTGTATGTTTTGAATAATCGAAAACATTATTGAAATGCTTAGTCAACCTTTTATTGCGTTTGAAAAGCTTGTTACAAAAAACTTATAACTTGTCAGAACCATTTTTGATTCCATTAATGCATATATTAGAGAGAAATCAAAACTAATTGGAAATATTTTTTTCATATAAGATAAACAAAATGAAACACTTGGGTTTAATTTCCACTCTGTTTGTTTTTGTTACACACGACCGATTTCGACATTAACGTCATGTTCAAGTGTCTAGAACTAACAGAATGTGCTAACTATACCTTTCTCAAGCATTTAGTAGTGGGGAGTGATTCAATTCTAGTTGACTATTGAGAGCGGTGAAAAGTTTGTTAATCTCCAAACTTTCCAACAAATGCATTGTCATACCTGCATTTGTGGGGAATTTTCAAATTATTTTATGTGATTTTATAGTTTGTACATTTGATATGTTCAAAATCTGCGGATTCGTTATTTGTTATGTTGACAGACAAATAGATCAGTTGTCACGTTTTTTGAATAAAATAACTTTCACTGCTGAAAAAAAAACCTATAATCGTAATTGAAAATGCCTCAAGTTGGATTGTCCGAAGTGCAGAGGGGTCGAATAATTGCTCTTGATGAAGAAGGGGTGACACAGTGGGATATAGCGGCCACAATGGGGTTATCACAAGGGGTGATTTCAAAAACCTACGCCCGATGCGTAGAGCTACAATCTCGGCAAAATAGGCCTAGAACACACGTATGAACATCACTTCTGAAGAACAAAACCGCTTTTTGTGCCAAATTGCAAGAAGAGACCCTAGTGCGTCGCACCCCATACTCCAAAGGTAATTTCTGGAAGCAACCGATCTCGTTCAAGGGCTTTATACAGCAGAAGGCCCTTAAGAGTTCTAGAGCTAAACAGACAACAAAGAATTAACAGACTAATTGGTGTATCGAGCAACAAAATTGGAATATTGAAAATTGGCGAATTGTTCTTTTTTCGGAAGAACCCCACAACAGCTCATCCAAGCCGCCACAGAAGCGTGGCAGAATATCACCCCAGAGGTGGTCGAAAACCTAATCCAAAGCATGCTTGGACGGATTCAGGCTCGTATCAGGGCAAGAGGAGGTAATACAAGCTACTGAGGTAGAGAAAAAACACCTACTCCGTGAGAAAACAATTTTTAATTTTTTTACTGCATGCGAAATAGTCTCTTATCTTCTTTTATTTGTTTCTTTCTTTAAATCAACTATAATTTATTCCTTTTTTCAATTTGAATATCTCAAAAGGGATCAATTCTAACAATGCTTTGAAATTTCCAAAATCCCTGAGGTAATAATCAAAATATTGGGTGATTCCATATAAATTTGGTTGTGTGTATATGGTTTGGGAAAATTGATTAACCTCATGAAAGATAAGGCCGCAATTTTTGCTAAACAAAGAACTATACAAATATATAATATAAAAGAAAGTTTTCGAAAAAGAATTGGGTTGAACCGAATGCAGAAAATTTCAATTTCGTATCGAAAATACCTATTTAAAAATGTTGAATGTTCTTTCCTGGTGATGTCAAGAAATATATCCTAAGTATTCATGCATTAATTCAAATCCAGCATATTAAAGAAAGAAATATTTTGAATCTGTTATTTCCAAAAAAAAATTATACTCGTTTCAATTTATGGATCATCCGTTTTCCCAGTGTTACTTTTGTAAAGTATGATTAATTTTCTCTGTTTGTTCGTTTTTCCAAGCCTTCATGATAAATTCATTATATTTGAGAGAACTTTATTTTTCTCATTCCCCAGTGAACTACGCCGAAGGTGAAGATAAAGAACATTTCCCGGGCGAGTTTATGCAAAACCAGACAATGTCTGTAAGGTTCTTCGCGAAATGATTGAATAGAAGATTCTGCTGATTTATAATTGAATAAAGGTTCCCGCCGTGAATATTTTCGCCGAAATTATATTTCAGAATCGAAACACCACGCTCGGTTGCTTAAAGACCTTCAAAGCTAACTGTAATTATTTCAGGATATCGCTAATTATTTTCAGATTCCTCTTTCCCCAATTACCGAATTATTAACGGATGAGGAAATTGATTCGATGTTCGTGAAATTATTATTAATATCAGACTTTGAAGCAACCCATCAATTATCTCAATTGAACATTCAGACGGGAATAGCGAAAATTAAATTCCTATCGGTCCGATTTTGATTAATTCATCGTTTCTAATCAGGTTAGGATATGGAAATCTATCCACAGCTTTTCCGTTTTTCGATGCAATAAATTCCATTAACAACTCGTATAGAGCTTATTATAGCTTGGTTACGATATGGAAAATAGTACGCAACCACACCCTTCTTTACTATATAGTAATTTCTGTAAATAAAAAAGAACAAAGGTTGTACCTCAAATGTAATAAACGAAATGATCGGAAAGAAACAAACACAAATTACATATCATAATATTTACACACGTATAGAATCAACTAATACATATGAATACATTTCATCAACATATTCTGGCCCTATCAGCAAAAATATTACAAAAAATTTCAAAATAGCATAATAAGTAGCTTTCATAACCAACATAAAACGCTCCCAAGAATTTTTCAATAATAAAGACATAACTGAGTAATTTGACAATGCCGGAAATTATAAGTTGTCCTGTATGAATTGTGGAAGCATCTATGTAGGTTAGACTGGTCGTTTATTCGAAACTAAATACAGAGAGCATCAGTCAGATTATATCAAGTTAAAATCAGTCACTGAATACCTGAAGGACGAAAGTTAGACTTCTGAGAATCCATCCAAATTTTCAAACTCCAAGAAACCCCCCATAGAGATAATTTTCTGAATGACCAGTATGGCCCGGCCTATTCGTCCTTACAATCTCAAAAATTACAGTTTGTGAAATTATCGCTATATGTGTACACACATTGAAGAATTTTCATTCAAGAAACATTATCCAACCTTCCGTAGAATGTTAAATATCGTTCCCTGAAGTAGCTGGTTTTCCGGTCCACCCTTCATAATCACCGTCAACCAGGGCCACATAGCAGCAAAACACCTCGGTCGGGTGTCATGAATAGGAGCAACAGACTGCAGTTTCGGTCTCATTTGACCTCGTCAGTATTGCGTACTCATTCACAACATCAGGCCAGACTGCCGCCTACTCGGCTCAATTTATTGGAGCGCTACAAAACATTTAAATGTTATTGCGTCCGTCAATGAACCGAGACAGAGACCACCCACCATTGCCACCGGGAAACCATGATAACAAAGAGTAAATAAACTTCAGGAGTCATACTAGTTTGACTATTACCTTAACGCTATATACCGTGTCAGCAAGGAAGCGATCTGTCAAAAGACTAACGCTCTTTATTCATATCTGGTTGTCGACCAGGCACACACTTGCGAAATTATCGTTACGTATGTAGACACATTGCACATTGAAGAATTTCTATTCAATGAACAATATTAAACCTTCTGTAGAATGCTAAATATCCTTCCCTGAAGGAGCTGGTTTTCCGGTCCACCCTCCATAATCGCCGTCAAGCACACAGCAGCGGTGCACCTCAGATGTCCAGTGGCAATGGTGGTGACCTCTGTCTCGGGTAGTTAGAGGGCGCGATAAAATTTACATGTTTTGTTGCAATCAAACGAATTTAGATGAGAAGGTGGCAGTCTGGCCTGATATTGTGAATGGGTATGCAATACTGACGAGGTCAAATGGGACTGAAACTGCAGTTTATTGCTCCTATTCATGATATCCGACCGAACTGTACCGCTGCTGAGTGGCCCTGGTTGACGGTCATTATGATCGGAAAACCAGCTTCTCAGGGCTCCGCTGTTCGAGTTAGGGGCTCCAAATTGAGCACGGACCCTTTCCCATCGAAAAAAAATATACGCGGGGGCGTTCGGTCCCGCTCGCCCACTGGGTCCCTTCTCCCAACTCAGTTCAAATTACCGTCATCCCCTCGGATTATTCCCGAAAGATGCCAAACTACTTCATTATTATATATGATCCATTCTATAGTTTTTTGTTGGATATATTGGATTATGTTGTGTCAAATTTGGAAGTATGTTGTTCAAACATTCACATAATTTAAGAGCTGGAGCACTCACATATGAAACAATAGGTCTCTCCGGAAAATTAATCGTTAAGAATTACTATTATGAACCTAGTTAAATTGACACCTCAAAATAACAAAAACAACTTAAACGTCTATTGCAGATCATTATTCTGTTGCATATCAACAAAAATAATATTAACACCATTAGTATTAATAAAAAGAAGTTGGGTTCATTGTAAGTTAATAATTAGGATGAAATGAAATATTAGATGAAAGCGGAGAATATAAAATATACTGCAATAAATCGAAGAGAGAATTGAAGAACACAAAAGATCTATTGTTCGAAACGAAAATTCTATCGGTATTTGACCATTGTATAGATGAAAATCATTTCATAGATTTCGAGGGAATTAATGAAGGTAATAATGGAAGGAGATGAACATTTTAAATGTGATGGAAATCACATCCGCTCGTAGGAAGAGACGGGCAATTGGTAATGAGCGAACAGACTTTAGTTTATCTTCTGTTGTGAATGCCGTTATATCTTAATAAAACCTCTCATTTTGTACCACTCTTGATAATAGGGTGATAACCCGATCCCTATGTCGAGTATTTCAATATATTTTGGGGAAATCTATGTCAAGTGTTTTAATTAATGATTTGTATGCCCAGTGTTATTCAAATATAAAGCATTATAAGATGACAGTTCAATCCTCTTGAAGAAATGCTGTCAATTGACCCTCTTGCTTTTCTATTAAGATTTTAAGCGTGAAAGCCATCCCGTTGAAGGAGTCTAAATTGTGTCAATCAAAATATATATGCCCGTAAAAAGTTCGGCTGACGTATCCGAAATATTCCATACATGCAATTATTTGGTTAAAAGTTAATGAAGGTTTCTTTGTACTCAGTATTGGGAAGAATATATTTATATGCACATACTTTTATTCATTATTTTTCGCATATTAGAAGAAAGAAATTCAGCCAGAATATACTCTTAAATTCGAACCAGCAACTGTTGTTTATATCGAAAACGGCTTTAACGATTTGAACGATAATTTTAATTTTGATGTATCAATATGTAATAAACCAAAAACTAATCTTTACAGAGGGTGCAAATGGCGACGGCATGGCAATCATCTCTTCACTACGTTCCTTCGATCGAGAACAGCAAAAAGAGTACCTAATTCCTATCGTTATCAAAGACCACGGCAATCCAGCCATGACCGGAACAAGCACATTGACAGTAGTTATAGGCGACGTGAACGATAACAAAATGCAACCGGGCTCCAAAGAAATCTTCGTGTATAATTACCAGGGCCAAGCGCCGGAAACAGAAATAGGTCGAGTTTACGTGTACGACCTGGACGACTGGGACCTACCGGACAAGAAATTCTACTGGGAGGGCCCCGAACATCCCCGCTTCAAATTGAACGAAGATACGGGCATGATCTCGATGCGACAGAACACGAGGGACGGTAAATATCACCTGCGGTTCAAAGTGTACGACAGAAAACACACGCAAACCGACGTGCCCGCAAACGTGACCGTCACCGTCAAGGAAATCCCGCATGAAGCGGTTGTTAATTCCGGCTCCGTCCGCATATCCGGCATAACGGATGAGGATTTCATCAGGATATGGGATTATAAGACCCAGAGTTTATCCAGAAGCAAGGCCGAAAAATTCAAGGATAAAATAGCGGATCTCTTGAATACAGAACGGGAAAACGTCGACGTGTTCAGTGTGCAGCTGCGACGAAAACATCCACCAGTTACGGACGTTCGATTTTCCGCACACGGATCGCCATATTACAAGCCCGTCAGATTGAACGGTATTGTGTTGATGCATCGCGAGGAGATCGAGAAGGACGTCGGAATCAACATCACAATGGTCGGCATTGACGAATGCCTATACGAGAACCAGATGTGCGAGGGCTCATGTACGAACACACTGGATATAAGTGCCTTACCCTATATGGTAAATGCCAACAAAACATCCTTAGTTGGCGTACGAATAGACGTTTTAGCGGAGTGTACTTGTGGGGCGAGAAATTTCAGCAAAGAGGAGAATTGCAGGAATAACCCTTGTTATAACGGTGGGAGATGTATAGAAACCAGATATTCATTGACATGTTCATGCCCTGCGGGTTACAACGGACCGAGATGTCAACAAACATCGAGAAGCTTCAAAGGCAACGGTTGGGCTTGGTATCCGGCGCTTGAAATGTGCGACAAATCTCATCTTCATTTCGAATTTGCCACGAGAAAACCCGACGGTCTTCTAATTTACAACGGACCAATAGTACCACCGGAATCAGAAGAAACTATGGTATCAGACTATGTTGCAGTGGAACTTGAACGAGGTTTCCCTAGACTTCTCTTAGATTTCGGCTCAGGAACCCTAGAACTCAGAGTTAAAACGAAAAAATCCCTGGACGACGGCGAATGGCACCGCTTGGACATATTCTGGGACACGGAGAATGTTCGAATGGTAGTAGACTACTGCAAATCCGCCGACGTAGCTGAATTAGAAGACGGTACTCCACCGGAATTCGACGACAGTTCCTGCCAAGCCAAAGGGTCTATTCCTCCTTTCAACGAATATCTTAATGTTAACGCGCCTCTACAAATCGGTGGTCTCTATGTTGAACAGTTCGATCCAACGCACTACCATTGGCAGTATATGCCAGTCGGAAAGTCTTTCGACGGCTGTATCAGAAACCTCTTTCACAACTCCAAATTATACGATCTCGCACATCCAGGCCTATCAAGAAATAGCGTTCCAAGTTGTCCGCAAGCAGATGATATGTGTGGCAGGACTGAGACCACGGCCAGGTGTTGGGATCACGGAACATGCGTCGGTAGCTTCAACGAAGCCAAGTGTCAGTGCAAACCCGGTTGGACGGGACCGTCGTGTACCATCCAAACCATACCTACAACATTCAAGCCGCAATCCTACGTTAAATACGCTCTAAGTTTCGAACCAGATCGCTTTTCCACTCAAATACAGTTACGTTTCCGCACCAGGGAAGAACACGGTGAATTGTTCAGGGTTTCGGATCAGCATAACAGAGAGTACGGTATTCTAGAAATCAAGGATTCTAGGCTTTACTTCAGGTATAATTTGAATTCGTTACGGACTGAAGAGAAAGATATTTGGTTGAGTTCAGTAGCTGTCGACGATGGTCAGTGGCATGTCGCGAGGGTTACCAGATATGGTTCAGCCGCTACATTAGAATTAGATGGTGGAGAAGGCAGAAGATACAATGAAACCTTCGAATTTTCCGGACACCAATGGCTGCTCGTTGATAAACAAGAAGGCGTCTACGCAGGAGGTAAAGCAGAATATACAGGCGTTAGAACATTCGAGGTCTATGCCGACTATCAGAAAGGTAAGATTATAACTCTATTTGATGATACATCTCCACTACAGGTTTTTAGATGAATTTTTAATTGATAGCTAAATCATTATGAAGACAATCAAATGTAAAAACACTTAGGAACATAAATGGGAATGTTTGAGAGCAAATAACCCCCCATTTTTCCGAGTTATTCTCGCGTGAGTTCATTGCCGCGAACAGATTCAAGCTAGCTTTCTTCGTTTTCGAGTTATTTGGAAATTAAGAACCAGTAAACGGTTAATATCACGATGGTTTTTGAAGTTACAAATGAATGGTTTCGAAATTCTAGAGGCACCTTTTTACCCAGGACGTGTTTTCATGAAAAATCGAAAATTGTATAACTTATTTATTCAATCTCCATCCATAGAATTTACATGAATGATTGGATTAGCTCACTATGTTCTGTGCTCTAATTATGACAATTCAAGAATAAATTCTTGCAATGCCAAAGCATATAAATTACTCAATCGTTTTTCATCAAGTTGCAACTATTGTGTGAATATAGTATCGTTTGTAATAACGAAGCGACCATGCCGTAAGAAAATTTTAAACCAATATCAGCCGCGATGTTGAATATGTTGTTTACATCTGACCACCAATGTTCATTTTGACGATTGAATATTCCGTCACTACTTATGTGAACTTCACACTAAATTATTTCTGGAGAAAAATGATGATTATCTTAGAAACGAATTACAAAATCGAGTCTACGTTGGGAATCTCCTGCCTGAGAGAACTTGGAAATTTTCATTTTATAAGGTTCATATTTATTTTTCTTGGGAATACTGAGCAATCGACTCTCAGACGTATCGAATATACGATTATCAGGTTGTTGCCTCTGAGAACAACCTTCCAAATAAACTTCTGCAGCATCAGAATCATAATAATTCTGAATATCATATTCTATTGAATCAAACTTTTCATGCATCATGGTCACTTCGTTATTACAAACGATAATATATTCACAAATTACTCATAACTTGATGAACAAACTGAATGATTTTGCTTAGTGTTCATTGCAAAAATCAATTTTCGACCTATCATCTAAAATATATTATTAAATGTTCGACGCATTTCGATACCCAGTATCTCTATCAAGAGCGAATGAATACTACAAATATATCTTACTAACATTTTCTTATATATACATATATACTAAAGAGGCAATCCACGCAGAGCTATTCGTATTTGAACTAGTATTCAGGAAATAAATTCAATAAGGGTGAGTTATTTATGTCTATCTGATCATTAAAAATTTCCGCTGAATACCTAAGTCTGTTAATTTCAAGTACTTCCAGAAGGTTGAGTTTCATACCTCTATTCTCAGAATGTAGGATTTTAAATTCTGAATTGAGAGAATGACTATTTTACCTAAGATGATTTGAATGATTTGAATCAGTTTTTCCATTGATGAAACTGCGTTTATGTTCAGAGATTCTAACATTAAAATTTCTTCCTGTTCTACTTATATAAAAACAATTGCAATCTGCACAATCCAATCTATAAACACCTGATTTATTTTCTTCATTAATTGGAGATTTATAATTCCTGATAAATGAACAAAAATTTGTTGATGTTTTGAACGCTATATTTAAATTTGAATTTTAAGAATGGATTTCACATTATTGCTAATATTGCCTATATAAACTATTGAATTTCTTGTCTTGGTGTTCACCGATTGGATATATATGTTGTAAAGCTAATTTTTGTTTTTTCGTATATAATATGCTGCTAACTAAATTTGCATCATAACCATTATTTACTTCGATGTTATATCAAATTCAATTCTTTGAAATAATTATCATTAGACTTCGGTTTGCTCAAGAGTTTATGTATATGGCTATTAAATGCTGCAACTACATGTTGGTAAGGGTGTGCAGATGTATAATGAATTGTGATATCTGTATGAGAAGGCTTATGATAAATTGAAAACTGGTGTTTATTATTCGATCTTGTTATTGTAAGGTCTAGGAAATTGATCGAATTGTTCCGTTCTATTTCAAAGTGAATTCTATTCAATTTTATTTTTGTATATTTAAGTATATTTCAGTAAGATATATTTGTAGCATTCATTCACTCATGATAAAGATGCTGTGTATCGA
This sequence comes from Cryptolaemus montrouzieri, assembly GCA_013387265.2. NCBI lineage: Eukaryota > Metazoa > Arthropoda > Insecta > Coleoptera > Coccinellidae > Cryptolaemus > Cryptolaemus montrouzieri. The sequence continues at coordinate 27,548,030 of JABFTP020000144.1, read as the reverse complement.
AACTCGTCGAGCATTTAATAAAATATTTAAGTAGGAACCACCGTTTACCGTGAAAGCCTCGTCAATTGAATATTTGAATTATTCGAACTATTCGAATTATTCGAACTATTCGGACTACTCGAATGATTCGAATTTTGAATCGAACTATTCGATTCGAACTCTTATCGCACACCCCTATTTCCAATTCATTTGTTGCCATTTATTTATCATACAAATATTATTATTCCATTCGTAGTATTTTTACCATTATTTTATTCGAATGAATTCGAAAATTGCAATTTTTTTTAAAGGATGTTTGGACGATATTAGACTGGAAGGTAAACACCTTCCTTTACCGCCAGCGATGAATGGTACCCAGTGGGGACAAGCCACCATGGCGAGAAATTTAGATAGAGGATGCCCCTCCAACAAACCTTGCGCGAATGTGATTTGTCCTGATCCGTTCGACTGCGTCGATCTATGGAACGATTATGAATGCACGTAAGTACAATAAACAATTTTCTATAATCATAAATGTTCAAATTCATTCCTAATATAAAAACTTTTGAATATTTTATTTTCCCATTTTAATTTCACCGAAATAACATTTAATATTAGCCAAGGCACTGAGTTTGAGTTCTTTATTTTCTTGCATTTCCGCATTCTGTAAATAGTTTGAACGTTCCCTGCTTTATATAATGATTGAAACATAATTATTTCCATTCGAACCGATTGCCGTCAATTAAATTTTGCATTTTCGCTTCCACTTCGAATAACGAGCTACGCTAGTTTGAAATTCAAAAAAGAACTTCTTTCTTATCTCATCTCGATCTCCTGCAATCTAAAAATAAATTTGGATTTATAAGTAAACAGTTAGTGATAATAGAAAACAAGTAATGTGTTTTTAGGAATTTTACTTAATAATTGCGATTCGTAACGCGTTTCACTACACCGTAGCTTCTTCAGACGAATGAATGTACAGAAAATATAAATGAGAATATAAATACAAATGTTCTTAAGTATTTAAAAGCTTATTTGGTTGCTTCTTCTTAAGTGGTTATTGATGATAGGTATATACAATAAAATTAAGGAATAGATTGTTCCCTGAAGAGATTCAATAGAGGTGAAGGGCTTAAATCGACTTGTTCATTGATGAGTCTACCTGAGTGTTTGTGTTTGTTGATTTCTAAAGTTTCCCAAAAATCTATCTTCCAATATTTATTATCTCTATGCAAAATTTCAAACTATGGGTCAAAAGAGTGACTATTTTCTAGGAGATGATTCGCGTAATATGAAACTGATTTTTTATTTGAAAAACTGCGTTTATGTTCCGATATTCTAATATTAAAATTTCTATGTGTTCTACCAATGTAGAAATTATCACAGTCTTTGCAATTATATCTATAACACCTGATTTATTGTTTTTATCTGATTTGGTTTCATTATTTTTATTTACTTGCCTAAACTATTATTAGTTTCGAAAGCTATGTTGAAATTAAAGAATGACTTCAATTTCTCACTTGTAATGCCAACGTAGGTTGTGGTGTTGAATTTTTGTTTCAATTTATATAGGTAAATTTCAATCAATGCGATTCTACTTTGTTATTTATTTAAAATATTATTTATTAGTTTGGGATTGTAACCATTATTTCTAGCAATTTGTTTAATCAAATTTAATTCTTTATTGAAATTTTCTGGTGACAACGGGATGTTAATCAATCTATGAATAAAACTGTTGAATGCTGACATTTTATGATGATACGGATGACACGACAAGTTATGTATTATAATATCTGTATGCGACGGCTTATGGAAGAAAAACATGTTTTCCATTTTCATTGGAAATTGTTACGTCTAAGAAATTTATCGAATTATTGCTTTCTATTTCGGTTGTGAATCCACTTTTTGGATGTAATGAATTTATATGATTTTCGAAAATTTTTAACTGTCTATCTGTTCCTGTGGAGCAAATAATGATATCGTCTTCATAGCGATACCATTATAAACAATATTTACTGAGGATGACTATGAAATAATTTCCTAAATTATTCATGAATATTTGTGCTAACAAAGGACTGAACGGATTGCCAATAATCAAGCCGTCTTCACTAGTATAATATTTGTTATTGAAATGGAAATAATTTTGATTTAAAAAAGTTGTAATAATGAATATCTTATATAATGATCGTATTGACATGATTCTTTTCTAATAATTCTTCAACTAAGTAGTACGTATCTTCCGGAGGAATGTTGGGAAATATCATTTATTTCGGTGTTAAGAATCTATTTCCCAACATTCCTCTGCATTTTGCATACAGATGAAAAATATTGGAAGGTAGACCTTTGGGAAACTTTAGAAATCAACAAACACAAATACTCAGGTAGACTCATCAATGAACAAGTCGATTTAAGACCTTCACCTCTATTGAATCCCTTCAGGGAACAATCTATTCCTTAATTTTATTGGATATACCTGTCATCAATAACCACTTAAGAAGGAGCAACCCAATAAGCTTTCAATTACTCGAGAACATTTTTATTTATATTCTCATTCTTATTTTCTGTACATTCATTCGTCTGAAGAAGCTACGGTGTAGTGAAACGCGTTACGAATCACAATTATTAAGTAAAATTCCCAAAAACACATTACTTGTTTTTTATTATTGATAATGGAATTTTACCAAGTAACAGCCTCCCAAATTCAAAAAAAACAGTCTGTGTCGCTTAGAAAATGTCAATCGACGCTTTCTTTCAGCGTCATTTATGATATTTGAAACAGAGACAGTTTTTTGTAGCATTTTCTATCTTCAATAATTTTCATTCCCAGACGAAGTTTGCTCGAAGAATATGGAATTTATATAGCGAAATCACAATAAATCAAGATATTTTAAATAAATTTTTTTTTGCATTTTTTCATAAAATACAATATAACTTCAATAAATAAATTCGACCTTACACTAGATTACCAAGCCCAAATTCCGAAAACTACTTAAAAGCAGTTGGATATTTTTTTATAATTTTTGCTTCAGCTTTCCTCGTGTTACTTTAAGTTTTCTTCTATTCTATCTTCAATTGTAGTTATAAAGTTGTCGGTGTGGGGAATATTCTGTAGCGGACATCCAAACGAAAAAACCAACAAGACCTAAACAATACTTTTGTTTCTAATTTTAGGCACTGGTTCACATTGTTCAGAAAATATGGCAAAATTTTCAATCATTTTTCCTTAGTCTTCTACAGCCTGTTAACAAATATTTTTAATAGATATAAAAGTCTCGGTAAGCGATGAAACTTCTTTACTGAATAATAAATCAATTCAGAACAAAACTACAATAACTAGGATTAATTTTCAAGAAATTTGATAAATAAAAACAAATTTGACATATGTTTCGGGATTTATCCCATTCTAAGAAGATTTAGCTTTCGAGAATTCTAATGAAATCTAATCTATTGCCTTTTTTTATCTATTGGGCACAATCGGCCCAAGGGGTTCAAAATATTCGATAATGACCAAGATAAGCCTATATAGCTTTCATATTACTCTAGAGCAGGGGTGCTCAAACTGCTGGCGATCTACCTCAATATATTTAGACTACTTACGATCGATTCTCAAAGGCGGCAAGTATGTGTGATGCAGGGTTGTCGTACATACACGATACACCCTACCTACCTACCTACCTTCCTATCTAGGTAGGGTGTACCGCAGCATATATAGATATTAGCTTTCCCCACAATATACCATATTTTAGGCAAGGTTCTTCTCTATAATATCAATGGAAAATTCCATAGTTATTCAAACTTGCGAGTTTTGGTTTGTTTCAAAACAAAGGAGTTGCATATGGTGTTAAATTTAACTAAGGATTGAGTTTGAATGTTGAGGCGCGACACTCCATGTCCTCAGCATACTTTTCATAAGATGTTACGTAACCACCGAGTGCTAATCGCAAGCATGATGACATATGATCGTCAGTTGGTCGATTGCGATATTTTGACTTAATTATCTTAATTTTAGAAGATGCAGACTCGCACAAGTAAGTTTACCCAAAACATTGCCGTCAGTTGAAGGTCGATTTGCCTCAGATTCGGATATTTATCTTCAGATAATACCAGCAATTTGTATCTGATGCTGTAGCTTTGCGATGTATATCTGATATAATCTGCACCAACTCATTTTCAATAGATAATTCATCTTCATACGTATCATAATTCAACTGAGGAATCCTTGCTTTCGAAAACTTAAATTATTTCAGATCCTTTGTTTTCAGTTGATCTATCATAAGTAGCAATTTACTTTTGAATGCGTTTACTGCTCTAATCATCTCAATAATAGTGTTTCATTTACCTTGAAGCTCCAAGTTAATAGTGATTAGGTGCATTGTGATGTCAGTCAAAAATACCAAATCAGTCAGCCATTTTTGTTTTTCAGCATCCAAGTGTCATCACCTCTTTCTACAAGAAAAGCTGTTATCTCTTGCAATAATTCTTGAAACCTTTCTAGGAATTTTTCGCGACTCATACACCTGACTCTCATCGTCCAACTGCATTTTAAAGAGCTGCAGTTGCAAGCTACGTGCGCGGATGGAAGTCACAATTTTTGTTGCAATGCCCATAATTTCCTCCGTGTTTGAAACTTTTGAACACAACAAAGGGAAATCTTCATTAGCTCGACACAATTTCACAAAACCGTTTTTGTTTCCAGTCATTGTTGGTGCTCCATCGGTTGTAATGCACACTAATTTATATATTGGTAGCTTGTAGTTTTCTACAAAATTGAAAAAACGTCATATATATCTTCGCCACAGGTCTTCTCCTTCAGATGAATAATTGTCAAAATTCTTCTTAAGCCAATATGTCATTAAATACCATCCGAATAAAAGTACACAGCTGGACAGTGTCTATCATATCAGTGGATTCGTCGAACTATAAAGAAAAGTATGTACATTTCAAGATCTCATGTTTGAGTTCATCTGCCATGTACTGACTCATGACTCCAATACGCCTTGTGACAGTCGGACGAGATTACTGAAGTTCTCTAATAGCAGACATGATTTCTGTTTTATTTTTAAAATCTCCAAATAAAGTCTCACCCGCTTCAATAAATGCTTTCTTCAAAACCGATCCATCTTCGAATAGTTTCTTGTGCTTCGCCAATATATGAGATATTTTAAATGACGCGACCGTAACTGCTTTTGATTGTTTAGCTAGTCTTGTGAACATGGTTTGTTCTTTTTTCAAACAAGATATCAAATCACGTGCTTTTCGTTTTCTTAATTCACTCTGTGGCAGAAAATCCTTTTCATAGTTTTCATGAACCGTTTTATGATGCCTCTCTAAGTTACCACTCTCAAGTATAGCAACTGACTCACGACAAATTAGACAAATGCACTTATCCTTCACCATACAAAAGAAAAAATCTTCCTTCCAATCGTTATTAAAATGATATGTTTTAGATTTCTTCGCTGCACTCATTTTGTTCTATTTAATAATAAACTTTGTATCGACGTAGTATTGCCTTCAAGTTACAATTCAGAATGACTCCAATTTCTGCAGGTGCAACACTTATATTGCAGTGAACGAAAGTCTCGAATGTTCCCGTCAAACGCGCCACCCGAAATTTCTAGAAAAGCGGCAAGTATAAAAAGGCCGCTTTTCTTTGACAAATACCGCGCGTTCCTCTGTTAAAGCCGCATTTTGCATTTTTGTAGTTTAGTTACCTACTCATTAAAATTTGTTTTCTTTTCGAAATCTACTCAAAAAGCACTCATGATCGACCATTTGAGCACCCATACTCTAGGGCATGTTATTATCAAGAACTTTTATTCGAAGAATGTTTTCATACGGTCTTCACCTCTTGATTCGGTAGACGGTGGTTCAAAATTTTCAAATCACTTTATCTCAGTAATAACCAAGCTACATCTAAGCGAGTTTTATATTATCCTTAAGCACATTTCTTTCAAACACTTTCGCCCAAGAAGTTATTTGATTGGCTCTCAACTTCTGAATCGGGAAAGTTTTCATATTATCCCATTACTTTCCGATTCGAGAAGGAGAAAATTTTTTAATTGCCATATCTCACATAATAACCTTACTCATCCCATAGTGTTTACAGACGGATCTGAAACCGGGATGCGTACAGGCATCGGCACGTCCCCAGACAAATATCACGATTGCTCTAGGAGACCATGTCACCGTAATAGACGCAGAAATGTGCGCCTTTCTCAAATGCGTGCAGGAAAACCTACACATGAACTGCAGAGACGCTTACATCTACATATGCCCTGAAATATCTTAAAGGTACAAGGGTTACATCTAAATTAGTTGACGAATGCAAAGGAGCACTTTGACAGCTTAGAACCACAAACATAGTGACTCTGCTCTGGTGGGTATCGAAGGAAATGAGACAGCTGTTAGACCGTTGGGACCAGAACCTATTCCGACTGTCCTATGGAGCCAAGTGCTCTCCTTTTTCCAAACCTGGAACAGTACTGAGGCTCCGAACTATTGAGCAGGCATCTAGGGACTGTAACAGTCGAAAAAGCTCATAAAAAGCTCCAATCAAAGAAGAAGGTACATAAACTCTCCATTGTCCCTTGAAAAAAAGCCTATTGGAATGGTAGGGCCTACTAATGGGACACCAACTTGATAAACATCCACTGTCGTAAACCACACAATGCCGTGGTTGCCTAGAAAATGTATACATACACTCTTTGAATGTTCCACTCATAAGATGACCAGATTGGAGACAAAAAGCACTGAAATACCTATTGCTCAAATGATCCGGGAGGTCCCCTACAACGCAAACCTCATTAAATCGTTTGTGCAGGACTGATAACAACAAAACAACACGGCCAGCACAATTGGATGAATAGTGACATGGAAAATTTTAAATCACTATATCTCCGATAAAAATCTGGGTGAAACTATACGGTTTGCATATTATCCTTTGTAATGTAATTCTCAATATTTTAATACAACCTTTTTTCGAATCGAGACGGAGGGGTTAAAAATATTCACCTCGCTATATCTCCGGTAATAACAAAGGATACCCTATGCGAATTTCATATCATTCTTAAGAATATTCACATCAAAGATAAATTTTGAACCTTATATCTTTTCCTCTCCTAGACTCTCTTCACAAAAGGCTATAAAGTTTTGCTGAGCGAAGAAAATTAAATTTACCTTTACGTGTAGACTCTGCCGAAAGAAGTTATTTATGACGATTCTTTAAGCAACGCTTAATAACTCTAAATTAATAATATTTTTGAAATATCATTTTAGTGTATAAAACTAGAAAAATAGTAACTTTTTATTCATCGTTATATTTGAAATAATATCCTGAATAGACAAGTAAAAATATGTAGGTTCCAATTCACAATAAGGAAGTTTATAGAGGTTTTCCCTCATTCCGTAGCACTTCAAAGACCATTTAACCATGTATTTATGTTTTTTCTAATACGATACATAATAGAGGAATAATGGTGATTGGCGTCTTTAAAAACATGTATAACAAACATGTTTAACAAAATACTTTCGGGAACATAAGGAACCTCAGTGTAAAATATCTATATTATACAGGGATATCCAGCGGGACCGTCCGTTAAATGTTCCAATTACAATATCAAGCTGAAATTTTATAAGCGGCCATAACTAGCGATTTCCAATTGAACTGAAATATTTTCGAAGTGATACCATTTCCGGTTATACCGGAAGTGGGTCATCCCTTCGTTATTTCAAATGGCAATCTACCTTTTTTACTATACATCAAGTTGTTGGCACTTATCTATCAAAACTTTTGACAGATTTAATTATTTTTGTTATAAACTCGATTTTTGAGGAACATTTAAAAAAATTGTAGCCGTAGATCTTTTGCACTACAGACACAATTTTTGCTTGGGTGGATAGAAGAAGGATCAAGGAATTTTTTAAGCAGTATACACATGTCAAATGTTTATTGCGTTGTTTTCTATGATTTTTTTCAATTTGGCCTTTTTCAAACAGCAATAACTCAATTTTTTCAAATTGCACGTGCCAATTTATATATCGCCATCAGATGAAGCGTCGAATTTCAGATGGAATTGTATAAGCATGTACTATACCCATCTCTTAAAGTTCCGAAATAATTTGTGAATATATTGAATTTTGATGATTTTACAAGAACAGAGAATGCTTTGACATATTTGAATTAAGTAGCTGAACTGACAGGTGCCTAAAATTAATGTACTTGTCACTTCGTTCATTCGAATTTGATATTTCAACAAGAATTGTTGGCAATTTGAAGTAAAAATTTTTGAAAAACACCAGATTGATAATGAAATGGCTGATTATTCAAACGAGGATATGTTTAATCTCTTTTTAATTCATGGCGAATGTTAAAAAGGGGTGGATAGAACTTGCAGGCAATTCAATAACCAATTTCCAAATTTGGCGCCTATGAGAAAAACAAAATTTCGAAAGATTAGAAGCAATTTTCTGCAATTTGGAGGAACAAAATACATAGAAACTAGAAGAAAACCAATTATCTAGGACGACGACAATCAAATTAATACGCTAGCCTATTTTCGTGCCAATCCACATGCGTCCATTAAGTTAGCATAAATGGATATTGGATTGAATTATACTTCCATTCAAAGGATCCTTAAGAAACATAACATGCACCCATATTCTTTTATCAGACTACAAAAATTGAAACCAACTGACCTTCCCAAACGGCTAAATTTCTGTGAAAATTTATTAATTCGTCTTCAAGAAGATGAGACAATTCTGCAAAAAATTATATGGTCAGATGAAGCCTAGTTCAATGAAAGTGGAATAACCAACAGGAGAAATCGACATATTTGGGCCACAGAAAATCCACATTTCATTGAGGTTATTGATTTCCAAAATGAATTCAGCGTGAACGTTTTTGCAATTTTAATGGATGATTTGTTGGCTTATCACATTTATGAGGAAAATCTTAATGGACAAAGATACCTGGAAATTTTGAGAGGAACATTAGCAAATTTTTCAGATGGATTACCCCTTAACATTCTGAGGGATTGCTATTACCAAATGGATGGTGCACCAGCACATAAAACACGAGCTGTAATGGCAGCTAACAGAAATGTTCGAGGATAGATGGTGGGGTAATCAAGGACCAAATTTATGGCCTCCGCGTTTTCCGGAACTGACGCCCCTTAATTTTTATTTATGGGGCAAAATCAAGAGTGAAGTGTATCTTCTTCCTGTAAGAAGTAAAGAAGAGTTACTAGAGCGCATTCATAATGCTTTTCGTAATATTGATACTGAGGAAACTAGGAGGGTTACTCATCATGTTCGTATACGAGCTGTCATGTGTATCGAGCGAAATGGGGCCCATATTGAACATTTGTTCAGATCGTAAATTAGTTTTCTCCTATGATGTTTGCTATCATTTATTCGTAATAATGTAATTATCTTCGATGATTGGTTTTCGCTTGATTCCTACAATTTTTATTCATCCGAATTGTAGAAAATTTCTTCTAATACTTCGAAATTTTATTTTACTCATAGACGGTAAATTTGGAAATTGGTTATTGAATTGCCTGCAATTTCTACCCACTACTTTTTGACATTCTAAAATGAATTAAAAAAAGATTAAATTTATTTTCGTTTGAAGAACCAGTGGTTTTATTCCAAATGTGTTGTATTTTTTGGATATTTTCAATCTGAAATAACGATAATTCTTGTTGAAATATCAAATTCGAATGAACGAAGTGACAAGTACATTAATTTTAGGCACCTGTCCGGTGAGCGTAGCCAGTTCAGCTACTTGATTCAAATATTTCAAAGCATTCTCTGTTAGTTCTTGCAAAATCATCCAAATTCAATATATTCCCAAATGATTTCGGAACTATAAGAGATTGGTATAGTACATGATGATACAATTCCATCTGAAATTTGATGCTTCATCTGATGGCGATATAAAGATTGGCACGTGCCATTTGAAAAAATTGAGTTATTGCGGTTTGAAAAAGGCCAAATTGAAGAAATCATACAAAACAACGCAATAAACATATGACATATGAAGACTGCTTAACAAATTCCTTGATCCTTCTTCTATCCACCCAAGCAAAAATTGTGTCTGTAGTGCAAAAGATCTACGAGCTACAATTTTTTTAAATGATAATTAAAAAAATAATTAAATCTGTCAAATGTTTTGACAGATTTGGAACCTGAAAAGTTTTTAACGAAAGGTCCCGGTGGATATCCCTGTACATTGCGATATTCGCCTCACAGAATATTCCTCGTTTTCACACCGTATGTGTTTGTGGGTGGCATGTTTACTGATTTTGTGAAACAGCTGCGGAGAAGGACGCATCATGTCTCCCGATAACAAAGACTGCATGGATAAAGACGAGTGTCTGGATCTTCCGTGCCTGAACGGTGGTACTTGCATCAATCTGGAACCACAGTTGAGATATCGCTGTCAGTGTCTCGACGGATTCTGGGGCGAAAATTGCGAGCTCATCCAAGAGGGACAAACCCTTAAACTAAGCATGGGCGCCTTGGCCGCCATCTTGGTGTGCTTGCTCATCATATTAAGTGAGCATTAGCTATAAGACTTTATAAATATTAATCACAACGCACACACCATAGTTTCGATAGGCGAAACATCGCACCTCCTGTTTATATTTCGTCTATCGAATCAAGTAATATTTGTTTGTATGCTTCACGACTATCGCACCTTTTTCTGCATGATCTTAAGTAGTTCGAAAACCTTTCCCAAAAATGATTCTCAGTGCCGAAGCAGTCTTCAGGTTGGTGAGTACGTAGTTTAACTGTTGCTTGTTAATCCTTAGATGTCCGCAAGGTTACAAATTTCGTGACAATGGCTGCACTAACGTCAACGAATGCTTATGGACACCATGTATTAACGGAGGTATATGTAAGGACCATGATCCTCCTCACAGATATGAATGTATATGCCCGGAAGGGTACACTGGGGGACATTGCGAGCTGGAGTTAGCAATGGCAGGTGCTATTATGCCGTCCAAAGACTTTATTTTGGCTATTGTAATTTGCCTATTGGTGCTTCTAGGTAAGAAACTCACAAATTATTTCAAAAAACAATAAGTAGAAATCTTCAAATCTACTAGTTTAATTAATCAAGGCAGAAAGTAGGATAACATTGAATCAAAATCATTTGAAAAAAAATTTACATGCATCTGTCTTATTTTTCATACGTCTTATAACTTCAGATGTGAACTGACTTCTCCCCAACCAAATCTTTGATTGAAATAATGAAATAAGACTTCTTCAATGTAATTACTTCACTATTTTGCATAAAATTAGTTATACAACTTAATCTTTTGGAAATGTAAGAGAGATCAGCCAACTGTTTTCTTTTATCATTGAAAACAATTTTCACCTTCTACGTCTTACGAAGATGTTATGCACTCACTTTGTAGAGATGACTTTGTTATCATCCTGAATTCTATTTTCAATGATTGATCTTTCATAATCATGGATATTATCCTCGATATTCAACGTGATTAACATATTCAATACTATTGTGGTTGGAATTCGTTTATCCAAAAATAGACGGTCTTTAACGAAAAAATACTGCCTTTATAACTTTCGTATGACTCGTATTTGATCTGTGCTACTGAAACCTCTTCTGAAAATAGCTTATTTCCATAGATTTGGTTTTTTGTAGCAACTGCTAAACCCCTTCCTTTCAGCCACCTTAAATTTAGCTTGTTGAGATTCATAAAATGAAACTTGCCAGGTATCACGTGACTAAAACTATTATGTATTAAATAAACGAACTTCTTATATCATTGAAGGAAAATTATTTTAATCTGAAATCATTTCATTGTGGAGAAGTCAGAAATCATTATTCAATGAAAATAATTGAAGAAATTGTGGGTGGGTTCATTTTAATACAAAAAGAATGAAATGCTTTAGTTTGATTTCCACCATGTTTATTTTTGATACTTAACCTAACCGGTTTCGTTAGTTACGTTATTTTCAAGCGTCTAGAACATAGACATCTGTACAGAGTATCCCAAGTTGAGTGGCCTATTAGACATTTATAGAAAACTAATAATGCTTTCGTTCTGAAATTTTGATAGTTGATTAAGCTGATCCGAAACTCTATTTCTAGAATATTTTCACTTCAATGGCACTTCCGATTATACCGTAAGTGCATACCAACTTTGTTATTTAATATAGAAAACCCTGTATATTGATGACTGGTAAGATAAAACTTGTTATTCCAATTGAAGAACACTACTATGAGTTAAAACACACCATGCTCTGCTATTGCCAATGATGCACGTGGATTAACATCAAAATAAGTTAGCACGCAATTTCGTTGTCTTCATTGTTGACTACATGCGATAAAAATTCTCGACAGTTCCAATCGAAAGAAAATTTGTAACGTATCTCCTGAATTTTTAAGCTGTCATAGACGGCATATTTGGATATAATTCGTTGAATCTCCTACAAGTTTTACTCACATTCCGCCTTTCATCTCCATAAATGAAAAATAAAGTAAGTATTTGCTCAGTATTCGAATTGATCCAACGGACACTTAAAACAAAAATAGTTTGTTTTCTATGCTCAGCAGCCTGTCTATGCTCTAGGATATATCTATGCACCATGGAGAGGCCATTCCAGATCATCATTTTCGATAGACAGGAATGGATCAGCTCCAAGGACCGTCTACTTGAGGGTCCCTGCAGGTACAAAAATGGCTCAAAACTGCAAAAAGTGTTGGAGTTGGTGTCTACGGTCAAGGTGCCGCCAAGGAACAGTCAATCTGTCTTGGTGGGCATGCGACTGTCTTTCAAGCAGAAATATTCGCCATTGACCACTGTGCTAACCTCTTGTTTGCGGGGGGATCAATCAAAATCCTCACCGATACCTAAGCTGCACTGAAAGCATTGGCATCCGATACCTGCACTTCACTTATGCTGCAGGAATGTCGCCAAACCATGAGGGCGGAGCAGGCTCCGTCTAATATGGGTTCCTGGCCACTCGGGCTTTGAGGAAAATGAGAAGGTGGATTCATTGTCCGCTCGAGGAACTAACCTGGAGTTCATAGAACCGCAGACAAAGCTCGGAATTCCCCTGGAAACTGCAAGGATGGAAAACAACCGATAGCTGGACTTAAGGGTACGTGAGCATAGGATGAGCCTCCCAGGTCTCACACACGCTCGACGTGCCATCAGTGGACCTTCCACTGCAAAAGCCAAGGCCTGGCTTAAACTCTCTCGGTTGGAACTGAGAGTTTTAACCGCCATACTAACGGAGCACTGTCGCCTCAGGAAACAGCTAAATAAGTTAGGATTGATTGAGGATCCTTCATGTAGGCTATGTGGAGAAGATGTAGAGAATTAATGGAACATGTTATGTGCGAGTGCTCAGCTGGGGACAGGGTCAGAATGGAAGAACTCGGATCTTGCAAACTGAAGCTGACTGAGCTGATTAAGCTCTCACCCACAAAACTCGTATCCTTTACGAGAAGAATGGAGCTCGTGGATGAAATTTAGGAGTGTGCCTCAATAGACCACTGGGTCGCAGTGGCCGGGCGGCTAGGCAGCCCTCACTCAAAGATAATATCTATCTATCTATATATCTAAGCACGTGCAGAAATCTAAGCCTCCCTTGCAAACTTCAGGTAGGTGCCTAAAATTCGTTTTTTCGTCATAACTTGAAAACTTGAAATCTCAGGTACAGGGTATGTATTTTCGGTATAACCGGAAGTGCCATTGAGGTAAAAATATTTTAGAAATAGAGTTGTTTCGGACCAGCTGAATCAACTACCGAAATTTCAGAACGATAGCATTATTACTTTTCCATGAAAATCTAATAGACCACCCTACTTGGGATATCCTGTATATTCCAGACTGTTTGAATTTATTAGTTTTTTGTTTGGCATTGAGTATTGATTTGCTTATGTTGGTACCACTGGAGAAAGAGGTTTTAAATTAAATATTGAAAGATAATTACTGATATTATAACAGAGAGGGCCAATGTAAATTAGACAAAATTCACAACTCTGAATAGTCAACTAGAATTTAATCACTACCCACTACTCAACATTCACAATAGGTATAATTACCACATTTTTTTTCACCACTGTTAGTTCTAGACACTTGAAAATGACGTAATTGTCGAAACCGGTCGTATGTATCAAAAATAAACACTGTTGAAACCAGACAAAAGTTTCCATTTCATTTATATTAATCAAAATTAATTGATTCCCTAGAATAAACCAATTTTTCTGTACTCAATAATTGGAAATTCGTTCAGCCATTTTCTCGATAACATCTTCATTCTTTTCATTTGTTCGATTATCACTAAGAAATTTTGAATCATAATGATTCAGACAAAAATTATTATAATCTTGAATTATAAACTTTGGAAAAAGAAAGGTCGATTCAGATTAGCTGATAGAATTTTTAGTGCTAGTTTTGCATGAATGTTCATAGAACCATAGATTTATATCTTCAAATGTTCACATTATTTCTATCCATTCGTTCAGCGAACTACGGCAGGTCGTAATTTTATCGAAGAAGATAAATAGAATTTTCTTCAAATTGTTGTACTCGGACAACTCTCCTCCTATTTATTTCTCTGTTTACCCAACACAGATATGGTTATCATGAATGTGTAGGAAATGATAGAAAACTCTATACGTTCAGCCAAGCGTCATTTCACAAGGACTCATATTACGCAAAATATTAACAGGTTGACTTCCGTATACGACCGCTGGTCAAGAAGGTTATTACGCCTAGCGGTCGTATACAACCGCTGCAACCCTCACTCTGCTTGTGGTTATGTCGAGCGCTACGTAATTCACTGCAAACGACCACTGTGGCCCACATGCTTAGTATCTTACCAGCAACTTTTTCATTGATGAAGGCGGGCGATTTGAAATAACACCAACTTCTCGAATTTCGAAAATTTTATTATTTCAACAACTAACCTTTTATACTTGAAATATTGAAGAAAATAATGAGAGAAATAGCTCATATGACATTAAAAATAACAGAACAAACACGAGATAAATTGTAAAAACAAAACAAAAAAAAAATTTATTCTCAATGTACTCAAACAGTCCAAACAGAGTGAGGTTGGTCTTCACATATCGCAAAATATGTTACCACTTTCTCCACTTTTTTTTATAGCGCCCCCTATAATACTTTCTCACTTCATTGAAATTACCTTTCTTCTTGAGCAGTGCATGATTCTCTCTGGTCTCCTGATTGGTTGGATTTCTTGTTCATCATCGATTTCTTCGTGAGGTTCGTCTTCATATTTCAGGAGGGATTTTATTACTTGCTCCTCGAAATCTGTGATACTGATGTTTTTGTTGGATAATTGCTCGTACATAATATGCGAATTCACAATACTCGTACCGAGAAGGAATTCTATTGCAAGTTTTCTATACCATTCAAGGGATTTCCTCAAGGGAGAGTTGTAACTCGACATCTAGTCGGATTGGTCAACAGATGATTTTGCTTGATTATATTCAATAATTGCTTAAGTTTTTTGAATTGCTCCAGTACGGCGTTGAACTTCGATTCTTTTGTAATTCGCAAGATATGACGTCATCGACCATTTTTTAAAAACTTCAACCCATATTTTTTTCATCATTATTCTACAGAGATTATTTTTCTGAGTTTTCTTGATACCCATAGTAGGAGTCTGAGATGCGTATTTTCTGAAATACAGGCTGTTTCATTCAAGAGGTAGTGGTATGAAATTTTCTCAAAATAAATTCGATTGTCACTTAGACTTTTTTGGTGAGAAAACTTTGTCTGAAGTCAATTTGTGGCCTATAAAATTAATTCGCGACCTTCCTTTCCCGAAAATGAAATTTTTCAATAATCATTCATATAAATACCTCTTGAATGGAGCATCATGTATATCGAAAACTACGCATCTCAGACTTCTAGTGTCGGTTATCAAATCATTCAGAAAAATACTGTCTGTACCTTTCAGAGGACGTAAGAAAAAATATTTTTTTCGGCCAAAAAATTTCGAGTTGAAAATAAAAATCGATCTGATGATCATGATGGATCTTTAAAATACTAGTACCTACCTGTAAATGCAACACATGAGTCATAATTAAATTCAATTTTGGTCACCTTCCTTTAATATAAAAACAGAAAGAAGAAGAAATTTTCATTATGCAGTTTGTTCAATAGAGGTTTTGAGCACTGACCATCTCATTGAATTTGAAATACAATGGAAATGAATAAGGTTTTAGAGAAAATCAGGTTTTGAATAAGTCCAAAATTTAAATCAAAACATCACTTTTGACTAATAAAAATTACTTTTACTAGGCCATGAAATGATAATTATTTTCGAAATATTTCAATATTTCAACAGAAACTAAAATTTAGTCTACTTGGCACTTGCAGATTCAAATAAGGAGCCCAGGTAAAACTAATAACAGAAATCAACAAAACCATTTATTTAATAATGATTTTACAAAGGAAAGGTTGATAAGTTAAAATTAATTGAAAAAATAAGTACTAGATTATCAATCTCATATATTGGAATTGGCTTATTAGTGTGAAACATATTCAGATTGAAAACACTCCTGCTCCTTGAAATACAATCCTCTTTGAATTCAGTACTTACATTTTAACAAGACTCAATTATTGTGGTTTCAAATCACTTTCTTTATAAGCAATATTATTGCTTCTCAACCATTCTTGAACCTCAACCTTTTTAATTGCTGCTGTGGGGGCTTTGTTCAAAAAAAGGTTTTTTCCAAATTCAACAGTAGTTGGTGTACAAACCAATGCTTGAAGTTTTCTTGATTCATTTCCCCGTGGTAATCACTGTCCAAAGTTTTTGAGGAAAAAACAAGTCCTGCACAATGGATCTGAAACGAGTATCAAATTTAGAATATCTTGAAATAGTACAAACAATAGTTGATAACCTCACCTGTTTCCACCAACTTTTGTTTAATTCACACTTTTGATATTGTCATATTGCCACGAATGACCGATAGTACCATCCTTGAAAAGCCATGTTTCGTCAAGATAGACAAATTCACGTAATCCTTCATTTTTTATACGAATATATGATTGCAGAAAAGTGATACGCTTCAATGCAATATGAGGTAGCTCCATCAAACCTCTTCTTGGATTATCTTTGTTATCCTATGTTTTGTTCAATTTTCCACAGAGATGTCTTACACCCATTGAAAACATTTCTTTCGTGGAGCTTCTCTTTTAATGCAGACAACATAATATGATCCTCTACAGAGAATATAATATTAAACTTGATTTAGACAAAGGTTTTAATGACTAGTTACTGTTCTGAAACTGGCCATAGATAGTATTTCTTATGGCAGTTTGATCAAAATCGTCAATATGTACTACTGGTTTCTCACGATTCCTTTTTTTCTTGGACTCCTCAGTGGATCACCACTCTTTGTCTTTGCCATAATATTGTTAATGGATGAAATGCTTACTTGTAAAGCACTCGCTACCCTCTGTAAGCAAAAAAGTTCATAGTATGTAAATGTGTAGACAATTTGGAAACCAACAGATGAACAAGTTAAGTTGTATCATAATATTTATGGAAGGCCCATTCTTTTATTAATTTTAGTGGTACTTACATCTCTTACAGCTGTAAGGGGAAGAAGAGGCCCCCCCATTATCTCGTTCTTGTTGGAAATAATTGCATAATGATGCAATCATGTTTTGGGCTTGGCTCGACAAAGCTTTTGACATTTTCACTATTTATACAGAATAAATATTCGAAACACTGAGTTCTGAAAAGAACTGATTTTAAAATAATGCTTTAAACATTATCAAAACTTCGAGGAAAACACTTCAATCCAATCTCAATCAGCACAAGAAAGCGAACTGAAATAAACAATAAAAATGTCAACGACTCATTTCACTGCCAACAGTCATAACCAAATGTCACCATATGTAACTAGTAGTTCCTTTGGGCGAAACTAGTTATTTTGTTCTTGTCCATTGCAATCTTTTCCAACCAGACATCTCTAGCTATGACGCTCCTTTAAACTTAACGTTAACAGACTATATTACAATCGAAATAATGATTAATTTATTTCTATTTCTGTGATATACAATACAGGCACTTTTGTTAACTTGTATCGGAATGAATCGAATACTTTATTTCCTTCAAATAACTACCTATTCGGATCCGAAATATTGGCCACTGAATAGTATAAACGACCTGCCATAGCAAACCATGAGTTCCGAGAACAAAGAAAATGAAAGCTGCCCCCGCTTGCCCATTTTAGGCGGCTCGATCGAAAACCGATCGAGGGCCTCTTTGTTCAACTAACGCATTGTTCGCGAAAAATAATTTGTGCTTGCCAGAATTAGAATAAAGCCAATATTTTCATGTTTTAGATGCATCTCAAATACTCATTGTTTCAAAAAATCAACAATGGCTTCCCCTTTCGGCGTCGAACCTCCCCGGTAAAGTTCGTATTCCACTTGTAATTAGGAGCGGCGCGATAGCTCCCCGTCTAGAACACTCGGAGCCGGATTAAATGGAATAATTTATTACATTTTTCCAATTCCGCTTTCCGTCTTGTCTCTCTTTGACGTCGATGTCATCGCCTGTGTGCGGCATAGCCGCCGTGAAACGTGAATTTTTGCATTGTAAGCAAAATCAATTTCTTATGTTCGACGATGTGTAAAATGTAGGGAATTTGAAAGGATATTATCGAGGGCTGAATTTGTCGTTCCACATTCTGTTCATCTTGCCGAACGGATTTGCTTTGCAACAAACGCGGAAAAACTGCGTTAACGAGTTCCAAAGGGGTGGATATTCGGTGGGAGACTATGCGATACAACGTTCGCATCAATGGTAGAATGTGAAATTTGTTGGAGAATTATTCAATAATTTTCCTGATTCTTATATCGAGGCTGTAGCTTTCATAATCGAAAGAATAAGGTAATTTGAAAACATTGAAGTTGAAATTATCTGGTAAAAATCGAAATGAATCGACATTTCCCTCCCTTCTTCCTCATCTTTATTGACCGATGTCTCACATAGTTCCTTAACCAGGCCCAGCTTCAGAAAAAGTTGACTCACAGGCCTACATCGATTTTGGAACTTCAGACCTGATCTTACATGGCTATATCAAAAAGGTTACTGTTTTTACTGTCAGCTTTAGTTTTCGAGATAAAAGTAATATTTTTTAGACATTAAACATCAAGAAATTTCCTTTTGACTGATTTTTTAGAATGAAACTGACTTGGGCACCCTCGCATGATTTCCCAGAAATGGTAGGCCATCATATAAGTGTTCCACCATCCTTGGTATCTATTCTCCATCGTTTTTATATCTTGGTGGAAAAGTTCTCCTTGTTCTTCGCTCAGACCTCCTAAAATGTATTGGAATTGATATAGATAACTATGGAGATAATGTAAATTCATACTTATAATACAACCTAAATTTTTGAAACGAGCTAGCATTTCCTGTACTAATTCTACATAGTTGTCAGCCTTATGATTTCCGACGAAACTTTGTACAACTGCTTCAAAATATTTTCACGAAAGTCTATCCAGATCTTTCAAAGAAGTCTTTCATTAATTGACGTATTTGAGGTACATCGAAGATACCTGCTTTGGCTTTTCAAGACTTAAGGGGTAATATCCACCAAACGCTCAAAAAAACAAGGCTTTTTTCATGATTTTTTTCAAAGGACATTTAAGATGGAAGGTATATAAATAAGATATCATTGGATTAAGCAACTCTTGGAGAATAGAAAAAATTTTTTATTATTATTTTTCGTACAAAATGGCGGCTGTGCAGCGATTGCCGTGAACCGCTTTTTTAAAAAGGTCCTCCGCGGCAAGCAGTAGAAGTCGTGCCCAACTCCACCTATAACAAAAAAAATTTTTCATTATCTACATGAGTGTCGCTAGTGAAGTACACATCATTATATTTTTAGAATTTTTTTCGCAAAATGGCGACGGTTTGGAAAAAATTTTTTTTGACAAAAAATCGACTTTAATTGTTTATAACTTTTTTGTTTTTAACCAGTCGCTAAAATCGTGTGTACTTCACTAGATAATCTAATGAAGAAGCTACAGTTAAAATTTCAAGTCAATCGGATGTAAACTTTTTCAGTTCTACTGCTTGCCGATTTTGAAAACATGGTTTCGAGAAAAACGCGTTTAAAGTTTCAAAATGCTATAAATCTTAAGAATCGCAATAATATAGTCCTTAATAATTTTTACCTTCAGTCTGCTATCCCTGCACCATAAAGTTGTCCTTCCAGGGCCTTATTTTGCTCTTCTTCCTTTTTTTTGTCTGATGTGATGCTGCGCCTAGCCTTTTTTGCGATATCGGACATACGATGCTCAGCGACTTTGACGCGATAGGCGTCCGATGCCACGCAAAACTCGTACATGTTAGGTCCAACGGTTAATCCAAGAGCATCATAAACGGCAAATAGACCCGACAAGCCTTCGTTGAAGGTAATAACGGCTACATCAGCTGCGATATCAACTATAGTCTTGCCGCTAGACATCGTTTTTGGAGCAATTGACCACACCACAGCGTTGAAGGACTCATTGCTATTTTGAGAATATGCACCCAAGCAGCGTGACAGAAGGTTATCGGAGCTGAGTTCTTTGTAAATAGGTTGTACTGCCTTAAAACATCCTCATGCATTGGACTCTTATGCTCGTATGTTGTAAGAGTACCAAGCGCTTTACTGCGCTGCCAAGAACACCAAGAGTCTACTCCAATGGGACACTTCTCGTGCTGTGGATTCTCGTCCGTCGACATTTTATGATATAACGTAGACCAAATCTCATTCCGCATTTTTCGACTGAATCTGAGTTTCTCCTAATTGAAAGTCCATAGTAAATTGTGAGTTCATCTATTAATTTTCCTGTCAATTTTCCTCGTCCGCCAAGACCTTTCGTATTTTTTTCAAATTGCGCAGCCGCGTTCCCATACGCTTTTGCACATGACCGACGCACTCTTTTTCTCATCGATGACATCTTCATACGGTTTCGAATCTACTATAGCTTTGTACGTCTTTGAATCTCCATCGCCGATGTATTTCAAGTATTTGATATTATGAAGTTCTTCGGACCGTTTGAACATTTCTATGACGGCGTCGACTTCCATTTTCCAGCACTACCTTCATGATTGGCATCACAACTCTCTTTGTGCGAAGAGTACACCTCCTCGTACTCAGCAGTACCTTCTTTTTTTTGCCAATATTCGCACACTTTACAGTACTTTGATTTGACACACACGTCTAATACCTTGCCAGTGTGCCAACCAATCAAAGTCACTAATCCAAACAAAGATGAAAACCCTCTTTTCCGCCAAGATCCATCACCTGACACCGTAAGACCGCCTTCTTCACCTCGTTCAATAGAACGTTCTTTCTCTTCAATAGCTGATTTTTGCATAGAAATAATTTTAACAGATGAAGTGGCAGTGGCGATATTGGAAACAATCATACTGTAAGTTGTTTGAAAAACAGGCTTTGCGAGGTCCATCATCGCACAGAACTTTTTTATACCGTTAATGCCTATCCCAATGACGCGCATAGCAAAAATAATACGGCAATTAATCTCGTAAGCACGATCATGTATAAGAGGACAGTTAAAAATGTCGGCATCACCGCAATTCGAACAAGACACAACAATTTTGAAGCCTAGTCCACGTTTGCTCGACTGCGAAAACTGCACATCACTTTTACATTTTTACACACTAGTAATTGAGAAAGAGCAGTAAATACAGCGAAAAAGTGTATGAAACAGTAGCCGAAATCCCTATCAACATCGCGATCACGGTTCAAATCAGAAGTTTTTAATTTCTTCGCCGAGGTACTAACGTACTCCGAATCGCCTTCGGACGCATGGCGGTTAGGCGGGTGGCGGTTACTAATTTTACTCCGGATTGTTGTGGTACATCTTGTTTTACTGCCTTTGCGGCCACTGTACAGCTTGTCACTCATAATTAAGTACTTTTAATATAATTCACAGTTACAAAATGTAGCAAAACTCAAACTAAGAACGTACACAACGAGAACGGCTGATCGACTAAACAAAAAGAAATTGTGAGTAAACACGTGCTGTACAGACGCTGTAACGGTCGAAATTTGATGCAGCGACCTCTATACTTAAAATTCAAAACACGATATCGATCATAGCTAACTTCTACTAATTTAAAAAGCCGCGAAATTCAAAAAACGAGCATCGCTAAAATAAGCGAAAAATGTGCTTTTCGAGCATAAAAGTTGTTCGGTAAAAAATTGATTTAAACAAATTTTAAGTTTAGATCAGTACTTGGGCGTTGTAGATTTTGATTCTAGGATAGTTTTAGCATGAGTTAAGCCAATAAAAAAAAAATGGAAAAAAAAAAAAAAAAAAAATTTGGTGGATATTACCCCTTAAACCAGGAAATTCCTGTGAACTAAACTGAGACCATCGGCCATTTCTGTCGAGAGCCTTGAGAAATTGCTTCATTCATTTTATATTTTGGAAGATTGATTTTTTTCTCTTGAAACTAATGGTTCATTCAATCTTTTCACAACAACAAGAGCATTTCCCATACGCCAATTTTGTTCAAGTCTAATGATTTGATTTGGCTCGACTGTCCCAGAGACATATAAAGCATGGATATTCAGTGTAACCACTCTTTTGACCCAATAGAAAAGTATCCATCTTCAAGTTGATGTAGATAAACCAGTCATTTTCAACATATTGTATTTTCTGTAAAAGAATTGAAATTACCTCATATCTTCTCTCACACATGTTGATTGAGCAATTGGAACGGAAGCATATTCATGTAGAAGAACTACGTTGAGACTTTACTACTGTCAATAAAGGAACACAATTTATTGGGCTAATAGATCGTCGAACCCATGAAATTCAGAAAACCACACATATTACACAATACACAAAATTTTGGTCTGATGAAAAAACTACAATAAGCTCCGTTTTCTCATGCGATATGTAGACACTCGAACGTCTGAGGAAAGGCATTTTTTTCTCTCAATCTTGACGCAGGACGTTCTTCATAAAGATCTTAATTTTTGACAAGGTCATCAAGCTCATTCTGCTTAAGATTTGATAGATTTCCGAAGTATTTCAAGTCATCATCTACTTGAGAAGCAAAAGGTATTTCAGCTTTATTCTTCTGAAACTGCTGCACTTGCTGGTTAAAAGCTGGTATTGGAAGCTGAAGAAATATAAGGATATTTCCATTTATGTCGATTCTTTTAGTTGATGCTCTCTTTATTAGTCATACAAAAGTAACAATCGTCATAATGGTTTTGTTCTCGCTATACCATAGGCACTCCTAACTACAAAGACTTACTTGTCCTTTCTTTCATTATCTCAAATATTCAACGCATAGTTCACATACACTATCTCTTGGTGTCAAATTTCAATACCGTAGTAGGCAAAATATAAACAGCTCACAGTGTTTGTAATCGATTTAATATCATAAACCTGATCGACGTTATTGTAATAATGACTATTTACGGACAATACGAGCAAAAATTTCAAATGAGATGAGCTCGGGCTCATGATTTGGAATGACTTATGGTAATATACTGTACTTTGTAGACCATTAACACAAACAGAGCTACACGAGAAAAAACTGCTCGTGTCTTGTGTTATCTTGTCCAAGGAAAAATTCCTAAGTTTTCAAAACTAATTCTACTCATTGCTATGCGTTCTGAGACGTATTTGTCATCTCATTCGCTTTCAAAGAGAGCCTGCATTCATTTGTCTGTATCATCAGAGATGATTCAGTGCATATGTGGATTGAACCCTATGAATAACGACTAGAGTTTTTGATTGTCCCATTTCTATCAATGGGGGTATTATAATTCGATTATCTACTTATAGACGTTTCCAAATGTTTAAGCCAGGATGATTTAGCAAGGATCAGTCAAATCTGATCTTCTTTCTGTTATTTCCGACCTAGCAATTCGCAGTTGTTCTGTTCCCATCCCACAGATAGAGAGGCGGCGATTTGTGCCAATTGTCTTTTTTCCAGACGAGGAGTTAGTCTAGCGTTTACTCCAAGTCAACTCAGAGTAATTTGGCAGTTTCATTCAGTACAAATACGTCAATCGTAAATAAGGACTCTTGAATATTGCTAGCTGTCATTAAATAGTTCAATGGTATTGTGACATGGTCACCATCCTACCAACAGCTGTGCTGTGGTATCAATGCCTTCCTATAATATGGTTTCAATAGGCCTAGACCAATGTTTTATTGGCCCTTGACTTTCTACGAAAGATTTCTCCTCTCGTACCTTCAAAAAATTCGGAATCATCTGTAAAAAGGCATAGATCGGTCTTCAAGAGTGTACTGGGCTCAATCCTTCCTGTTGGAAATGATAACTTGGAAGTGTACACCTCAGCTTGCTGTTTGAGCTTAAGACCAAAAGTCCTTAACCTCTCATCATTATGATCTTCGGCAAGGTTACTTCCGTTTTATGCATTACGTATAGAAAAAATCACTCGAACCAACTAGGATGTTCTTCAAAACTTCTCACGCAGCAATTCCTCGAATAGCACTTATATATACATAATCCCTTAAGAAGAATGGCTCATATAAGTCTAATAAACATTCAAAGACTGATACTAAAGTGTACGAGTATTATGGTCAAATGTTAAGAATTATTCTGTCATAATCGGGAGAAGAAAATTCTTCGAAAAAATCAGCTTCAGAAACGAGGTCAATGACGGATTTCTCCGATTAAAAATTGTTTCTTCCAAATGCATGTGGATTATAGTCCCCATGTAAGGAAAAAATGACTTAGGATTCGAAGACTTACTCAAGTCAATACGTTTTCTCGAACAGAAATCACAGGCAAAAAATTAGAAAGAGATCAAGATCTCTTGATCTCTCTGATATCGGAATGAATAATGGGAATACATATCTACTGTCACATTTAAGATGAGTCTTATATCCTTGGGCTGACACCAAAGCTTCGTATAAGTATCCTAATGTACACCATGACTAAGAGGAGGAAAATCTTTTACAAAAATGAAACTCGGAAATGGGATATATCAGAATTTTATTGAATTCAAGCCCTCGAACATATTGAAAAAAACGTATAAAATTTTCTGATGCGTCAAGGGCGATTGAGACAAATTTAATTGAATGGTTTCGGGATCAAATCTGAAAAGTTAATAGAAATACCTTTGAAGTGCAATCAACGCGCATACCAATAGGTAAAATCTTGGGAACTAGCTGTCCACCAGCTGATATGCAAAGTAGAAAGTGCTATGCGTAACTGAGAAATGGCACTTACGGCGTTTCTAGATACTGAGGGGGCATTCAACAACACATGCCTTAGATCAATGCTCGAGGAGATAAGAGTGAAGTTGGGAAACACTTTGCAGAGGTGGATGGATAATATGCACCACAACAGATTCGTCTAGGTAAGACTATGCGAATCAGAACAAATAAACGGCGACTGCTCATACGGAGGGATACTTTCTACTCTTCTCCATCCTGAAGGAGCTAAACTGTAAATGATTCTTTTCTAGAATCTACGCAGACGATATGTTTTAAGGAAAACAAGCTAACTTAAAAGAATACAACCCCTCCAAAGGTCCCTGAACATAGTAAAAAATGTAACCTCCACACTGAGAACGAAACTATGGCCTTCAGTGAGGAGGTTCAATAATTTCTAGTAATCTACAGAAAACTCAGATGGCACAAATACCTTAAAAAAAATAACCTTATCGACCTATTTATTGCGTCCACCTCTTCAGGCATGGTTATTTCAACAATAATCCACACTTCTTAGGTGCGCAACTAAGTTCTCGCTGTTTGTCGATAGATGGCTCTAGCAGTAAGTGCTGGTCCATTTTTTACATATCAAGAACGTCTTGAACAAAGCTTAGACATATAATAAATAAACCACTGTGACACATTAGTGATTTTGTATTTGCGTCATATTCTTTCAATTGAAAATGTCTGATTTTGAGCAAAATAATCGTCATTTGCGGGAACTGATGATTTTCTTTCTTTCATTCGAAGAAAACGGCGGCTGAAGCTCATAGAGAGCTCCAAAATATTTACGGATATGCTGCTCTAAGTGAAACAACGTGCCAGAATCGGTTCCTTCGCTTCGAAAACGGTGATTTCGATGTGGATGACCGTCCCCGTGAAGGAAGGCCAAGAATCTTCGAAGACGCTGAATTGAAGGCATTGCCCGATGACTATCCGTGTCAAATGCAAGAATAGTTTGCTTCAGCCTTAGAAGAGTTACCCGCCACGCAATTTTCAAGCGAATGCATGCATTGGAAAAGATTCAAAAGCAAGGAACTTGGGTTTCTCTGATTTGAAGCCAAGAGACGTTCAGCGTCGATTTTTCGCCTGTGAACAACTGCTCTAGCGGCAAAAAAGAAGGGGTTTTCTTCATCGCATCGTATCGGGTGATGAAAAATTGATTCATTACAGCGATCCAAAGAGAAAAATATCTTGGGGACTGCACGGTCATCGTCACGGCCGAACACTCATGCTGCGAAAGTTATGATGTGTATTTGGTGGGACCAAGTCGGTGTTATTTATTATGAGCTGTTGAAACCGAACGAAACTATCAATGGGGAATGGTATCGAACTCAATTGATGCAATTGAGTGAAGCACTGCGCGAAAAACGGCCAGAATATTCGACAGCATGACAACGCTCGGCCGCACGTTACCAAACCCGTTAAAACCTACTTGGAAACGCTCGAATGGGAAGTACTACCCCACCCGCTAAGTTCCCCAGATATTGCACCATCCGAATATTACTTGTTCCGTTCGATGGCACACGGTCTGGCTGATCAGCAGTTCCGCTCATATGAATAGCTCGAAAATGGCTTGATTCGTGGATAGCCTCAACAAGACGAACACTTCTACCGTCACGGTATTCGAGCTCTTCCAGAAAGATGGAAAATAATTGTAGCTAGCAATGGACAATATTTGAACGATTCATTTGTAACCATCTTTCACAATAAAGTTGTTTTTTTATTGAAAAAAAACAGCGAGAACTTTGTTGCGGACCTAACAGATTTCAAGTAACGCACAAATACATGTATAAGCTGACAGGTTTTGAACAAACCATGAAGAAGCTTCTCAAATATCTCTCACTAGAGGGAATGAAGGAAGAATGGAAGATGCAATGACGATCGCATCGATTGGCAGATTTAATTTTGTCTTTTTCGTGTAATAACCGCAAAAGTTCACAGATTAGGCGTAATCCTATGTGTATGTGTAAACGCCATGAAGCAGGTTTGTGAATAAGTTAACAAAAGTATTACATACTCCTCTCAAGGCAACTTATGACGAAGATGTTATGATCATTTAAAATTCCTCAGAATTAATCAACCAATTTGGAACACGATAGTCAATTTTAGCAAATCATCACATGTCATGTCTCTGTCACGTTCAATGTCTGAAAATATCACATCAATCAGACTTCGATATGTTTTATTGCGAAGGTAACTCGTCACACCTCTAGTGACGCCTCTGAAGAAGTTGTACCTATGACAGAATTTCGTCATACGGACACATTCAAACGACTGACGAAAGTGAATCAGCATAGATGATATCTGGATATGCAAATCCGTGTGAGGATGATACATCAGAACACCACTTAGCGACGCGTATTCCACAGTTCGCCAAAATCGATGACCCGCCAATAATTCCTATCGGAAATCACGACTTCACTTTTGTTATTAGCATCGGAGCACATAAATCCATTTTCAATTTGCTGCGAACAAATTGCACGCGTTTTTCAATTAAATTCATTCCGACGCTTTGATTCATGCGATCAAAATTGCGCTCCGCGGAAGTGGTGACTACTGCGAATAATTCACGCGTAACGGACAGACGGAACGTTCGCCGGCGTCCTAGATTATGAATAAAACAAATCCTATCGCATAATTGAATCGAGAAAAATAGGACGAGGGTAAGGCGGTCTCGAATCGGAATGAACTATTTCGCGTTGAAGCCATTTTCGTCTTCCTGAATACAAGCTGTGTGAATGACAACAAACCTACAAATAAAAATCGATGCTTTACAGTGCAAGCTTGCCCCTTGGCTGGCTGTGAAACTCATTCTTCCTTTTGAAAACGTACGAAAAACTAGTTGACAGTCATCTAACCGAAACAACGTTATTGAAAGGGCTTTGGACCCCATTCAACATGAGTACCAACGAGATGCATCAAACCAGGAAAGCACCATGCAAAATCGAAAACATATATTGAGGGAGCAATTGATAGCATCTCCGTGAAATCAATGCCCGAAGCGGTCGAGGAGCATGAAGTCGGAAACACTTGAAGGAAAGGATAGTCACCACAATAGATTCGCCCGAGCCAAACTGTTTGGCGAATTAGAGAGAATTCAGCTTAACCTGGCTACCCACAGGGAGAGGTAGTATTCTATGAAAAATTATGTGGACATCTTCCTTAAGGATGATCGAGTTGAACACTGAATGATTCTTCTCTCGAGGCACACGAAACAACCATTTTTATAAAGAAAAAAGCTTACTTAACAAGAGAACTCCTCGAAAGCGCCCTGAAAATAGTAAAAGACTAGTATCACAGAGTTGCCCCTGTTGTGAAACCGACAAAAGTAAAACTAACTTACTCCTTCACTCTGAAAAAGAAGCAAGAAGTTCTTATATAACTATACTTCTACGATTGAAAGAGGCAATTCTGAGAAGAAGCCAATAACAAGGAATCACCTTGAAAAGAAAACTCGCATGGAACAAACGGCCAACAAAGTCCTCATGACTGCAAACACCAATGTGGAAAGACCTTGAGATCACAGCCAAAAATTTTATTCTGTATTTCACCTCGATTGGAAGACCCAACTTCATAGACTTGCAAAACTGTGTCATTCCTAACCTTCCACCTCATCATATATTCAATAAGAAAGGAGAGTGCAAAATAACACAATGCGTAAGAAAAAACTAGAGGAGATATTCCACTGCACCATCATTATAGAAATTCGAAAGGAAGAGCTCGGGAGTATCCGGGACATAGTATGGACCGTGGGTGATCGACTGGTCTTCTTTAAAGAGATCATAGGGTCAGAACCAACTGTAGGCATTACCCTGAACATGATACCCTAGCCACCTGGATCGAACGAGAACATGTCCAGAAGTAGTGGGACGTACCAGGACGCAGACAAAACAAGCCTATACTTGGAAAACCAAGCCCATCTTTGAATAGAAGCTCTAGACTTAACTATAGACCAACTAAGGACAGTATCGAGCCTCTTTACCGGCTTCTGTCTCTACGCCGTATATCTGCAAGAAATAGGAATATACTAGGAAGAAGTTATATGAAGATTTCATGATGAATAGGAGAAAACAACCTCGCTCACATTATTCGATTTCAACTCATAAAATCTGTGCAATTTTGAGATAAAAGAAGAATGAAAGGAACCTCGACATAAAACCTGAAAGTTCTTTTAACTCTTCTTCTCAAAACAGGAATGAATGCCATAATACACAAAAATTCCGTTAGGCTGGGGTAAATGAGCCCTGAAACACGACAATAATCAACAATCAGAAAGATTTGCAGAGAACGGTTACGATTTGAATTGAAGTGCTGCTAAATCATTTATTTGGTTTACTTCGGGTGGTGTGGACAACACTAATATTTTTACTTGAGAAGTATGAGAACATGGAAGATCATTAAAAAGTATGAAACCAGGGAAGCAACTGGCGAATTAAGTACAGGGTGGGGCGTGGCTAACTCCCACTTTTGAAAAAATCACTGCACAAGAACGGGAGGTGCTGGAGTGGTGGTGCTGGTTTCATTCATAAGGGCGGATCGTGTACTTTGCAGTCTTGAACATGTTTTGGTCGGACGAGCAGCGTGCGTTTGTTGTTGAGACCTTTATCAAAACAAGTGAATCTGTTATCGTGGCGCAGCTTACCTTCCGCACGAAGTATCGTTTGAACTCTTCTCTGAGTGTTCCCGACCAGAAAACAGTCTTTGCGTGGATGCTAAAATTCCAAGCAACAGGTTCTACACTATATGTAAAGAGGATCGGCTCGCCTGTGACCGTCAGAACCCCTGAAACCTCGCTCGAGTGAGGGCGTCGATTAAGTAGGCTCCATCGCGTTCGGCACGCAGACATGCTTCTGCTCTTCAGATTTCGGCTCAGTAAGACAAATTTTGCATACAAGATCATGGTTGCACAGGAATTGTCCCCGACGGATTGAGGAAGGCGTGTGGAATGTTGCCAGGCAATCCTTCAACATGTTCGATCTTCTGGACGAGCGACGAAGCTCATTTTCATCTTTTAGGGTGCGTGAATGAGCAAAATTTTCGCTACTGGGCACAAAGAAAACTCCCGAGAGCTTTACCAAAGACCCATGCACAGCCCAAAGTGACGGTTTGGTGTGCAGTATCGAAAGTAGGCATCATTGGGCCTTACTTTTTTCAAGGGGGAAGCGGTACTGTAGCACGCTTGAGAATTTTTTGCGCCCGAAAATCGAGGAATTCGGTGAAACTACGACCAACAGAGCTTCTGGTTCCAGCAAGATGATGCCACTGCGCATACAGCCCGTCGCCCACGATCAATTGTTCAGGAGATGTTCCCTGGGCAGCTTGTCTCCTTGCAGGAAACAGTTAAGTGGCCCTCGCGCTCCCCTGATTTAATCCCTGTGATTTTTTTTGTGGGGATATCTCAAGGGTGAGGTTTTAAACATCGTCCAAGGACCATTGATGAGCTGAAAACCACCATTGAAGAAGAAATTAAGCAGCCTCTGTCACTCTTGTGGAAGTCATGCGGAATTTCCATGAAAGGCTGAACATGTGGATAACTCGCCAGGGACATCATTTGAACGATATCATTTCTAAAACTTAACTGAAAAAACTACATTATATAACCTTTCTGTGAAAATTTTTTTTTGTAAATGTCTCGTAC
The DNA here is from genome assembly GCA_013387265.2 of Cryptolaemus montrouzieri. Taxonomy (NCBI): domain Eukaryota; kingdom Metazoa; phylum Arthropoda; class Insecta; order Coleoptera; family Coccinellidae; genus Cryptolaemus; species Cryptolaemus montrouzieri. Next base: position 27,517,154 of record JABFTP020000144.1, on the reverse strand, counting down.
AGTGTTTCTACCAAACCTTTGAAAAGTGGGAATCACCCTGTATATTTGAAATTTCATGTTGTCAATATTCTCCAATATGGTCTTTTTGACCGTCTAACATCTAATTCTCTAAGATTTTTGTGTCAGAAAACACTTTGGATCTTTTTTAAATATTATTTGTCCTCTTCTACGACAGTTATTCTTGTACAAGTTAAGATATCGCATTCGACCATAACGAAGAGACTATCTCGTCCGCCATCCCATACAGGCTGTAAATCGAAGAATCTCGTCTTCATTTCTCGCAGGTGACCTCTCAGATCCAACACCCAGTTATGAGGTAATATGGTAATATCGTGCTATATGCTGGTTCTGGACCAATACCTTTCTCCCCACCTACTCTCGATACTGAAATTTTCGTTTCCTTGGTATCTCTTAAGCCCTCACTACTCGAAACAACAGGTATAGCGTGTACTCTCTTAAGACATTGACTATTTCCATACTAGTATGGAATTCAATTCACGAGACTCCAAACTGTTGTAGTTGTCTATATGCTAGAAATAATCCCAAGTCGTCTCCATATGTTCGAAAATCTTGAAGAAACTTAGATTGGAAAATTAATCCTACGTCAGCAGGCAAATCGCTTTCGGAATGATGCTCATCACTTTCCGAAAAAAGTAAATTCTTCATCAAATTAAAGCCAGCAAGACTAAATCAGTAGCGTGTGACCTATTATGATCTGGCGAAATAATATTGAATGGATACCAACAATAAGTGATCGATCTGGACCATGTTCTAAAGACGACGAATTATAAAGAAAATTTCTACTCGATAGCACGCCACCTCATTGAACAAATTCTGTCAAGGCGTTTAGTTGGGAAATAAACTCGTATGTCGGACCTTCTTCATACGTGGCTCCATCAGAATTATTATCATTCGATTCGACATACCATCATCTGACAGAAAAACGTTTTATGTACCATGAAACATACGAAAAGGGCTTGATGGAAAAAACTTTCTCGTGGATGAGGTACTTAAATTGACTGGGAAATAGAGGAAATGGCTAGCGCCAGACGGGATCTACTTTAACTGAAATTTTCCCCATCTCGTATATACAATAAACGTGTATTCTCTATTGTAAAATTCCGCTCTCATATTTATACATCTCATATGATGATGCTAACAGTTCTGATTTTACACAAAGTTTTGGTGAAACGCGCATAACTTTTGCACATATTAAAACGCCTCAACTTCCAAAATTTCTAGCATGAAAGTAACAATAGCCATTGTTGATTTTCATTATTAATTAGCGTTCATTTATAATCCTGGTGCTTGTTTCCTAATTCATAAGAGCTTGTTCTATGTACAATTGTTCGCAATCTCAAACAATTCTAATTCATTTCGATTTTCAGTCCTAGTGTTAGTGTTTGTGGTGTACAATAGACGACGGGAAGCCCATATAAAATATCCAGGACCCGACGACGATGTCAGAGAGAATATCATCAACTACGACGACGAGGGAGGCGGCGAGGATGATATGACCGCCTTCGACATAACTCCGCTCCAAATTCCGATCGGAGGACCACTACCGGAACTAGCACCTCCTAAATTAGGATGTAAGTTCGAAAACTAATGCTTTTAAGTTGGTGCTAGAAATTTATGTCAGAAAAACTATATTTCCTATCTTTCTTACATGAATTATAAATTTCCCTCTTTACAATAAAATACCGGACTTATTTTTGGTCCCACTGTTTGAATCTTGGAGAAGATTCGATACGGAATACATAATATAATATATAATAAATATAATACACTTCTTATTCTTCTAGTTTCCATGCTGGGCGTTGGACTTGGCCCAGAACCAAACGTCGGAATTTTCATTGAAGAGCACAAGAAACGGGCAGACAGTGATCCAAACGCGCCGCCTTTCGACGACTTGAGGAATTACGCATACGAAGGTGGCGGTAGCACTGCGGGATCACTGAGTTCTTTGGCTTCCGGTAAGTTTTTCCAAACCTAAATTTTCAAGCAGCCGTTTAAATTCTTCCGAATTTGACAGCACCGAATTGAAAGTGACTATTTGAAAAGCCTCAAGAATTTTACTTCATCCAAATATTTCAACGCAGTCGTTTCGTGGCTCATCTACACATGGTTTTAGGTTTATTCATTGATGTGTTCATTCACCCCAGATGAATTTTTTTAGTGTTCTGGGTAACTTCAATACACTGTCCGGCAAAAAACTCCATCAAACTCGAATTATCCTTCAGTTTGAAACTGCATAAATCTCTAATTTATGGTTCGATATCCTTGAACTTTGAACATGTTACAGGTTATTTAACGCAAAATAACAATTGACATTGATATACGAGGGTGAATCAAAAAACAATTTCACCAAGTTTGAATCGCCTTGTAAAATTTCTCAGCTGTATTTTTTCATAAAGATACACTTCACTACAAAGCTACATTCAGTCTCAATTACGTGGTCTTCAGCTCACGGCGCTATCGGTCTGTTTCCAAAATATTGGTTGAATGCATGAGGCGGAGACGATTGGGAAGAAGAAGGAGAACGGCTGCCCGCGATTATCGTTTTTTAAGGCTCGATGTTTTGAGAGACAGATCTTGTACAGGAAACAGGTTGGAAGAAATGGGACAAGTATCAGTAAGTCAGGCAACAACAAGGAGGCGTTCGATAGAAATTAGCCATAACCCCAGACCTGCAACTGGTCTAGAATGAATCGAATACACATGTGTGTCTGTTCACTAGAAAACGTCGGTCATAATGAAAAAGACAAAATCTCGACTCACCAGTAAACAAAACTCTGTCCAGCTTCTAAGCAAGTTACATATTCCTTGGCTCTTCATTCTATTGCGGTTACAACTGGACCCTGAGCTGCGACACGAGGCTTTCAACTAAATTCTCTGAGACGTTGTCGTAGCGTTGCTCTACACTGTTCTGTCGAAGCTGCATATGAAGGTGCCTACCAGAAATAAACAGTTGTCTCAAAGAGAATGAATCTTAAATAACTGTCATGGATCGCCGTTGTTGATCTAGGTCGACCTTACCTAGGTCTCCTTTTCTGTTCTCAACTCTGGGAGGAGGTGATGCCTGTCATGCTACATGTAGCGGACCAAGATGATTTAATGTGTGCGTTCACTTCCTTCTTGGAAAGAGCCAAGTTATCGGAAAGATTTTCGATGGAAACGAGTTCCACAGCACATTAACCCTGTACACAAAAAGTTTTTACAGAGATAGGTACGTGGTGATGCTAGTAGGGCCATCCGATTAGAGATCATCGCGAGCTTGATTCTTTTTTGGAATTAGATTCTTTCCGTAACCAAGCCTTTCAGTTCTTCAGAGCATTTAATATGGCAGCAACCTGTAGCCTTCGAGCGAGAGGTTGGAGATCACGCATGGTCTCCGGCTGGTCGTTGAGGCTTACTGCTCTTTTCTGGACACTAACCAATAGATGTAATGAAAATTTGGATGCGGAGACCCACACATGGGAACAGTATTCCAGGCCAGGTCAAACCTGTGCTGTATTGGCGGCAAATTGGCCGTAGTTCCTGACCTGCAACGGGTCTAAAATTAAATAGAATACACCGCATGTGTGTCTTCAATTTGCCAAAAAAACACCAATATTGGGCAATGAAAAATGGGGAAATGTTCTGTTCGCTGGCGAATCCAGGTATATTTCATGTATTCTTTTCTTTATGAGTGGTTCAAAAAAACTAGGTGGAAACGCGTTTCTTTTTAGTATGTTCTTCAATTTCTTTATATTTTTCGTTCTAAATTTAGGGTGTGATATTTTGATGGCTCTATCAACCAGGCTATTGATAACGCTTTTCTTGTATCGGTTTGGTACAATTGATTCAAAATTTAGGTATCTACCACTCCATGTCGGTTTCTGATACCAATTTGTATATATTTTTCCTGTATCGTCGTCACATAAAGAAAAGAATACATGAAATATACAATACAGAACAAAGGAAAAAAGAAAAAATAGATTTTAAATACATCGGCCTCACTTATACACCCGGACTGTCACAACAAATTGCTAAATGCAATAATAATAATAATAATAATACAACATCAAGATTGGACACAAACCTAACAACTACTGCAAACAATTTTTCACCACTCTAAGGCCAAGGGTGAAATATGAGAACAAAACACACTATATATACAAGGTTAATTGTCAGGACTGTGGAGCGTGCTATATCGGTAATACTGAACAATACTTGCATGAAAGAATATACACGAATATAACACGACTACTCCGTTAGATCTAATAAAAAAAAGTACCGCCCTAGCGAAACAGCTTTGAACAACTACATGAATTTAATTTTGCTGATGTACGAGTTCTTGCATCCGAAAGAAACATTCTAGAAATGATCGAAATCCAAAAAGAACCTAAGACAGTGAATTCCAGAGCTGACGTTGACGGATTTATGAATGTCTACAATAATCTGATAATTTGAATAAACCCTTCAATGGATTGCTGCAACCAGTTATATTCAAAGATTAATTGTTATTGCCTGTTATTGTTTGTCTTGCTTTTTTGTAATTGTTTTGCCATTGACGAAGAAAGAGTTAGCAAATAAAAATCAACTTAATCACTATATATATATATATATATATATATATATATATATATATATATATATATATATATATATATATATATATATATATATATATATCCAAAATTGAAGGATATCGAAAGATAAGTCAGAGGTTGAAGATTCAAACTAGAAGATAATTTCTGCTTGATCGAATTTTTAGCCAGTAAGTGTATGAACAGCATAAAGTGGAAATAAGGAAATTAAGTTGATCATAAAGCGCTTGGTTTGACAAATCGAAACCAGAATCCAGGAATAATTATTTCTAAAAACTTCCCTTCTGAGGGTAGTATATACTTGCAGACCATGTTGCACGATTTGTCACTAAACTGTGCCGATACGGTCTATAAACCGTCTGGAGAAACCGTTATTTGTTTCATTTAGCGTTCATACTTTCTACATATTGGGCAACATGTCTAGTAGCATGCGATATCCCAGTTCTATCTGATGACATATGTTCGACGTTTGGCCTTGCAGACATAGACACTCGACTTTAATCAAACAATATAATATTAGAAAGGACACATGAATAATTTAAGGGCTGCATGTCCATATTTGGCCAGTATCATTGGAGCATTTGTTATTTGTTAGTTTGTTGCATTGCTAACTTCAATAAGGGTTCGCACAAATATGTTGAATGAATAATCAGGATCATTTTTATTTCACACCACTGCAGGTATTCATCGAGAATATGTTCGTTTTTGTTCTTCAATTGAAAAACTGTTTGAAATAATCTTGTAGTTACTCAATGATGAAGAACAAGTACTGCGTTTTAAGGAATTTTAATTAATAATTGCGATTCGTAACGCGTTTCACTACACCATAGCTTCTTCAGACGAATGAATGTACAGAAAATAAGAATGAGAATATAAATATAAATGTTCTCAAGTAATTAAAAGCTTATTGGGTTGTTTCTTCTTAAGTGGTTATTTATGACAGGTATATCCAATAAAATTAAGGAATAGATTGCTCCCCGAAGAGATTCAATAGAGGTGAAGGGCTTAAATCGACTTGTTCATTGATGAGTCTACCTGAGTATTTGTATTTGTTGATTTCTAGAGTTTCCCAAAGATCTACCTTCCAATATTTATTATCTGTATGCAAAATTTCAAACTGTGTGTCGAAAGAGTGATTATTTTCTAAGAGATGATTCGCGTTATTTAAATCTGATTTTTATTTGAAAAACTGCGTTTATGTTCCGATAATGAAATATTAAAATTTCTATGTGTTCTACTCATGTAGAAATTATCACAGTCATTGCAATTCAATCTATAAACACCTGATTTATTGTTTTTACCTGATTTGGTATCATTATTTTTTATATATTTGCCTAAATTATTATTAGTTTGGCAAGCTATGTTGAAATTATTGCTACTCAAGAATGATTTCAGTTTCTCACTTGTAATGCCAACGTAGGTTGAGGTGTTGAATTTTTGTTTCAATTTATCGACAGGGTAAACTTCATTCAATGCGATTCTAATTTGTTTTTATTTAAAATATTATTTATTAGTTTGGGATTGTAACCATTATTTTTGGCTATTTGTTTAATCAAATTTAATTCTTTGATGAAATTTTCTGGTGATAAGGGACATAAATTGGAATGGCTAAAGTTTTTCGATTTGAATTTCATATTATCCTTTTCTTTCTTCTCAAAGAATCGATTCCAAAAGTTGCATGTTTTTTTCAAAATGAATCGATCAAGAAACTTGCCAGCTAAATCTTCCAAAATACACAAAATTCCTCTATTCTAAGTTGCATATCACATCCTCTGTCGAATCGTTGATCAATTTTTGATTATAAAATTTTCATTTTCGGTAAATGTAAGCTATGAAAGTGGTGTTAGCTAACAAGAATAGCTGCTGCGCTATTAAAAAATAATAAAACTTGTTGGTCATCAAGAAACTTGCCAGCTAAATCTTCTTTTTTTCGTCTAGAAATACACAAAATTCCTCTATTCTAAGCTTTCTCGCAGCTATCACATCCTCTGTCAATAATGCAGTGTCCTATCGTTGATCAATTTTTGGTATTAATATTTGTTCTCCTTGAAAATTTTCATTTTCGGTAATAATGCAACGCGAATCGAGAATTTCCATCTCTGCAGAATGTGATGAAGCAGTGGTGTTAGATGACCTAGGTTAGACTTGAACAAGAATAGGCCAAATGCTTGGAGTGCGCTATTCAACTGTTTCCAGAATGATCTGCTTCCAGATACAGGAAAACTTGGTGGTCATGAAAGGTGACCTGGGAAAGGGCGACCTCGATCTACAACAACGATCCATGACCGTTATTTAAGAATATTCTCGTTGAGACAACGGTCCGCTACTACTAGCCATCTTTAAATGTAGCTTCGGCAGAACAGTGGAGTGCAAATTAGTACTGAAGCGATACGACATCTCATAGAATTTCGTTGGAAGTCTCATCTCGCAGCTCAGACCCAGCTTTAACCGCTGCACATAGAAGAGGTCTATTGAATTTTGCCAGGAAACATGTTAATTGGTTAGAAGTGGACTGAGAGGCAGTACTATCTACATATTCGTCAAGATTTTGTCTTTCCCTTTGCAATCGACGTTCTTTAAGTGTTCAGGCGTGGAAATGAGAGATATGTTCAATGCAACTGTTTACTTACTTATGATTTTGATGTGTGGATGAATTTCCCTGAACAGCCCCACTGATCTGGCCATCATATGTTATAGAACCCTAAATACTTAGAGGTACGTTACTGACATTCTAGAAGAATACGTGGATCAAAATTTCTATTTATATATGATAACTCCAGACCTCATCAACCTCATATCGTTAGCAACTACCGTCTAGATATAACGAAATAACTTCAATGGAGTGGCCTGCAACCAGACCCCAATCCCATCGAACATGCCTGCAATATTTCCAATAGAAGATTAAGAAGCCAGAAAAACCAGCCAGCTACGGTGGATGAGGTTCGGAACAGACTGATCGATTCCGTTTCAAAAACGAAATGGAGCCATTCATTTGACCAGTTCACAATATTGTCGAGGTCGTTCTGAATCACGTGGCCGCATTTATGGGGTTTGTTGAAGATCTTGGTATCGTAGTCGAACATGGAATATTCCGAATTAAGGGCCCCAAAAGCGAGCCTTGGGATACACCACTGATAGCCATTTAGAAACGAATGCAGCATCACCAACTCTGACGTAAGAAAATTTATCACTCAAGAATGTCCCTATCCATAGCAACAACCTCCAACCCAGATGTTCCAGTTCAAGTAATAATCTCGGAACACGATCGAATGCTCGAGAAAATTCTGAGCAAATCACGTCGACAAGAACTTGTTTTGTAAATTATCGAACTCCAGTCGTTGGTGCATCTAAGCAGGTTTGTAACCATGCATAGAACCATGTAGGTTGTCTGGTATAATACGGTTCTTCAGTGCAAAGTTGAGAACTCGCTACAGAATAATTGTTTCAAATATCTTAGCCACAATCAGGACCAAACTGATTCGACGTTAGTTGTCGCCATCCAATTTACCTCCTTTTTCGAAAATTAGTGTCACCAGAGCACAGAGCTAAGGTGAAGGCAAATAATGGGATTAGAAGGATTTGGAAAAAATAAGGAACAAAGGTGGAGCCAGTGACGAAGCACAGTTGTTTAAAGTTGCAGCAGAAGTACCATCTCATTCCGGCACGTCAGATGCTTTAAGCTGTCTAACATGTTTTTCGACGTCACTGGTGAAAAATTGGATATGACTCAAAGCAGGAATGGATTTGATTGTGGTTGCACTAGGAAGAATGTCTGGCTCTTATTTGTTTCATTAAATTCTGTCGTTGAAGCATTTCTTTCCTCCTGCTTCCACTTCTTTCATCCTCAAAACAGGTTATGCAAAAAAAACTAATTCCCCATGAAAAGCTGATTCTCTGAACTGTCATCATCATAGTCAAAAGATACTAGAACTATTGAATATCTGACCACAGTTTCATACTTGTCATGACTAATATCCACTTCATTAGTTGAAACAGTGTTTCAAATTGCTAATTGAATAATTATTTTCTTCTAGGAACCGACGATGAAACACAAGAGTACGACTATCTCGGCGCGTGGGGTCCTAGGTTCGACAAGCTAGCAGACATGTACGGGCCAGGAGAGGAGACTGAACAGGAAGAAGAATAAGTGTGTTTGAAAAAGTTCGTTGTGAGAGACACATTCCTTCGTCTGAAACTTGCTTAACACGTGCTGAACGTGCCCAATAAGACTGTCGCAGTTCTACTGCATATATAAATAATTTGTAGAAAATTTATATACGGAAGCAACTTGTATCATCTCTCACATACTCGTTCGGGCTGGTTAGAAGTTCTATCTGCGATTAGTTACCACTTGCGAAACAAATTCATCCAGTGATTATCAACATTCAAATATTACCAAAGATTATTAATCTTATAAGTGTATTTTATCCCTGAGGTGTAAAGTAATTATTAAGTAAGCAACGAATTTTATATTCAATTTTAAATGTTTCTACAAAACATTACTTATAAGTAGCTATAAACTATCATCATTATAATCAGTAAGTCTTATGCCAATTAAAAATAATATCAATCATTAATCTCAAACTTTCGATCAATATTTCAATTGATATTTATTTTGATTGAAGAACGGAAGATAGATTAAAAGATATCAACCAGTCTTTCTATATTCATTTGTACGCCCACTGCCACTATTCAATTAGATAGTACCTACTAAGTACTTCATCGCGTACTTGTGTACGAATACTCAATATTCTCACCCGTTGAGAGATCCTACAAGTTGTACCGAAATGTTGCATATATTTAATTTGTAAAGCACATGATTACCTATCCATTGTCATGTATCGTTGAGCCAGTATTCCTACAGTTTAATAGTAGGCGAGTCATTACTTTATAGGTCAATTTACAGATTTAGAATAGCCGATTGTGCATGACGAAATGAATGAAATTTAGGTCTAGATGGGAATTTTTCACCCGCGACATTTACCTTTCTTGTGCGGCGGATTACTTTGCTGTAACATCTCCGATTTTAACTTTATCGGAACAAAAAAATATAGCAACCTCGGAAGTGGGATTAATTTTGGCCGAACAGCGTTCTATGGTTTCATGTAATCACGAATTTAATATTTGACAAACATTTCTTCCAGAATCTTATTGAAGTAAATGGAAATATTTCGAATTCATTGCAAGTTCATTAGTATTTGTATCGATGAGGAATCGTGAGAAACGTCTAGGTATTTCTGCTTGAGTACCACTCGTTTTTTGCACTTCTATACCTTCAAAAAACTACACAAGTTTATTTCATAAATAAGTATTTTTCTCCTAGAGATTGCCAAACATAAGTTTTTTCTTCTTTCCTTCAATTGGTGTTTTCAATTGATCAAAGCGGCTATTAGAAGATTTTTAGTCCTCGTTTTTGTGTTTGGTTCTTAGAAGGACCAGTTGCTTCATCGCAACGTTTCGGAAGTGTTCCTTCAGCCATTATCAAGCGGTATGAACTGACACACTGCAAGCGAACGATTACCAGTATCAGAAGCTCACGAGATCACACTGAGCTGTTTATACGCTGATTTGTCTGTTTATACGCGGTCTCAGGTTGACGTGTTATCATTGCAGTATGAAGAGGGTATATTCGTCTGTGGCGTAATGACGCAATAGTGGCGCATTTTATTTTGCTTCTTCTAATCGAGAATCATTTACAAGAAAGCTGCTAAGAATATTCCCGAATAGAAGAAACAAAATGAAACACAAATTAAACCATTAAGTCAACACGCCACAAGTAGGCAGAGCCTTGGGCGTTATACAACCTCCTGAGACCGCGTTCAAATAGACAAGTCAACGCATAAACATCTCAAACGAATTCGTGAGCTTTTAGTGCTAGGTATCCGGTGATCGCTTGCTTGTAGTATATCAGTTCACACCTCTTGATAATAGCAGAAGGGGCACTTTGTCGAAACTTTGTGATAAAGTGAAGGGGTTTTTCTAAGAACCGAACACAAAGACGGCGAAGTAAAAAATTGGGGAAGTCATTTACAATATACATTGTAATATTCCAAACCTTCCAGCCAGGTGCTATTTCTCGATGAGAGGAATAGAATGTATGTATCTTAATCCCCAAAAATATTATTATTGGCCGAATTTCATTCAAATTAGAATAGAAACATATGAAGTGAGTTCTATCCGAATTTGAATTATTTCTTGAATAAAAAATATTTCGATATATTGAAAAGGTACTTTTGGGATTCATGAAAAATTCAATCTTGAACTTGGAGGTTACTTAAGTGCAACTTTATTTTTTCAAATACGATATTCATCCCAGATATAATGCCATCTTTTAGAGTAAATTTTCCGTTCTTTCAAAGCTACTGTCTAAGGGAAAAATTCTTATTTGAAAAATGCTAATTTTAATTCGATTAACCATCAAGATCAAGATCAAAGATACAGAATTTTATGAGCACTGAACCTTTTCTCAGTATTTTTTCTGAATAAAAGCTTGAATTGTGAATAATCAAAAATAATTCGTTTCCGCAAATGCAACAATATTATATCTATACACACAAATTTAACCTATAAATCGACTCTATATAAGACAATTTGCATTGGCACAAATGACGGAAACGTTGTCATATCATATTACGTACAGAAGTAATCCGCCGCGACTGCGCCAATTTTAGATGTACATACAAACCTATCGTGATCATTCGAATCGAGCACCATCTATTGCCATATTGGAGTAAACTCAACTACTCCGTTTGGCGCTCACTCATTTCGTTGTAGTTTGTATAAAGTAGATTGTTTTAAATGAGACAGCGTGAATGGATCGTGCGTCAGTGCCAATAATTATAACATACATAAATGTAATAAATTTGAATGCTGTGTAAAATCGATATTATGTGTTTGCACTTGTGTACCTATTGTTTAAATATGTAAACGTAAAATATTCTTATGACATCGCACCACATAAAACCACTCAGCGATCATTTGTCGATAACTCATTCTACCCAGTTTCTCTACTTCTTTTCTTAGATTTTAGTTGAGTGACTTTCTAGTGATTTCGTTGTAATTTATTTTGAGTTCTTTGTCATAAGGAATTCGTAGCGGATTTATGTACCTTTTTTGTAAAACGAATTATTTGAGATTATATTGAATTGAATAAAACATCTAGATATTTCGAGACTTTCTCAATTCCTAAACTCCCTTTGGTGATTTTTCCAGTTTCTACAAGCCACTCATTTTTCACGAGATATACCCAAAATTGAAAAAGTTTGATAACTAGTTGAGAAGGAATCGATTTCTGCAATATGTTTCAATTTATCATTCATTGCGTTTTACGCCACACAGCGTTAATTAATGCTAATCAAGCAAAATGGTAATGTATTGTAGACTAGAATTAAAATATAGCAATGAGCTACTAGATCTACTACTACTTAATCAACAAAGTATGCTTAGATCGTAAATTGATCACAATTTATATCTTAAACTTGAACTATTGTGAATAAAAGAAGAAATCGAAAAGTTCTAAAACATACGCAGCAACATAAAGCTATACATCAAATCAGTTCAAGATGTGTTACTTCCACATAATATCTAATTCGATTGCTTAGAATACAAGATCGAAACGCAAGTTAGTAAAATATCAGGTGATAAACATGATCTCTTCAAAATTTACAGAACGAAAAATCAAGAAACCAACACTTCCAAATGCTCAACCCCCAATATCAAACACAGAGAAATCAAATATCAATAGAGATCAAAACGCCCTTGCAGAATGAAGGACCTAAATTCATCCCCTATAATAACAAAAATAATTGGATTTCAAGCTAAACTAAACATACAACGACACAAAAACGTTATAAATAATCTTCACAAACACAAAATCAATGAAATCATCAAAAATCTTAACTTAAGATTCACTGAACAGAATCACACTATACAATCTATTTCACCCAAATAACATAATGAATATCTAATTCTTACGAAAGCTGATAAAGGATATAGTGTAGTGTGAATCGACAAAAACAAATACCAAGGAAAAATGCAAAACATCATCGGTACTTTGGATGTGACATGAATCTTGAGAGAACACTCAAAAGAATTCATTGAAGAAATCAAACAAGAATTGGAACAATTGAATTATTTTGCACATTCAGAATGGGACAAGAAGAAACTTATTCCAATGAACATTCAAACTCTAAAATTATACGATTTAATCAAACTACGCAGGCCAGTTGTATCCTACACCTACAGGTAAATTAGCTTTTCAAACCACAAATTCATGGAATTCACCAACTTTCATCCGCCACACATCTTTTTAAATTCTCTAGAGACAAAATTATTTTCCATTTGAATCAAAACCAGCACTAAACTCAATAACAATCTCACCTACGACGTATATAGAAAAGAAACATTTACAACAATCCCAATGAATTCTCTTAACAACAGATTAGCCGCTTTCAATTCAAAGATTCATTAGAGCCATTCCCCTCACCATAACAGACTTCAATATGGAAATCAATATCATTGAGAAAATTGCATCGAATGTGTTCGAGCCTCCCAGATTAGCGTAATTAAATGCAAACAATAAAAACAAATTTTCCAATTACTATATTCCAATATAGAAAATTACTAAATTAGAAACAAAGTTTCTCAAACTGGGAGATCTAATGCAGATGAAAACTAGCTACTGAGTAAATAACCAAATTAGACATAATACTTTAGTTTCAAGAAAAACAAAATACTTCTTAGATGTTAGCCATACAATTTTGAACAATAAAATGAGTCCCATTAAATTGATACTAACCCAGGAAATAAAGGAATACGATTTTGATAGAAGAACAAATGACATTATTAGATAATATCGTTATTCAGTTAAAACATGTTTTGTTTTCTAATGAATTCGTCTAAGAACTTAACGGTCATGCTTATCGTTAAAACTGCCTCGGTTAGTCGAGTCTATGGAAAATCCTCACTCAATGAGAGAAGAACATACACATACCTAAAATGGTCAATAATGTTCTGGGCGGGAACATGTTGGAGTCCATGTCACACATTGCTTGAATGATCATGCAAACTGTGAAAAACATATTCTGATACAACAAGATCCCTTGATCTATCTCTTTCGAAGACAAATAATGCTTCCGTATCGAACAGTATTAGAGAACAGTGTATAAGCTTTGGTAATAAACCATCATGTGTACCCTTTTATCATAAGTCACTGTCAAACTGTATAGCCGTCATCTGATGGCCAAAGGCGACCAGACGAAGCATACATTCAAGATGCATTGTGATGTCAGTCAAAAATGCCAAATCAGTCAGCCATTTTTTCGTTTTTCAACATCTGAGTGTCATCACCTCTTTCGTCTAGAAAAGCTGTTATTTCAGGCTATAATTCTTGAAACCTTTCTAGGAATTTTCAGCGACTCAACCACCTGACGTCCGTGTGAATAGCTAAATCAGTGTGTTCAGCTAATGCCCTATCTTCCAACTGGAACTTAAAGAGCCGCCGTTGCAAGCTACGTGCGCGGATGGAATTTACAATTTTTGTTGCAATACCCATAATTTGATCAGTGTTTAAAACTTTTGAACAGAAAACTTGTTGATGTATAATGCAATGGAATGAAGAAAATTAAGGGAAATCTTCCTTTGCTCGACACAATGCCACAAAACCATTTTTGTTTCCAGTCATTGCTGGTGCTTCATCGGTTGTAATGTATTCTAATTTATATATTGGTAGCTTGTAGATTTTCTTGAAATTGAAGAAAACGTCATTTATATCTTCGCCACGGGTCTTCCTCTTCAGGGGAATGATTGTCAAAAATTCTTCCTTAGCTAACATGTCATTGAATATCATCCGAATAAAAATACACAGCTGGGCAGTGTCTGTCATATCGGTGGATTCGTCGAACTGTAAAGAAAAGTTTGTACATTTCATGATATCATGTTTTAGTTTATCTGCCATGTCCTGACTCATGACTTCAATACGCCTTGTGGCAGTCGGACGAGATAACTAAAGTTCTCTAATAGCAGACATGATTTCTGTTTTATTTTTAAAATCTCCAAATAAAGTCTCACCCGATTCAATAAATGCTTCCTTCACAACCGATCCATCTTCGAATGGTTTCTTATGTTTCGCCAATATATGAAATATTTTAAATGACGCGATCGTAGCAGCTTTTGTTTGTTTGGCTGGTCTAGTCGCGAATGTTCCCGTCAAACGCGCCTCCCGGAATTTCTAGAAAAACGGCAAGAATACAAAACTTGGCTTTTCTTTGACAAGTACCACGCGTTCCTTTGATAAAGCCTCCTTTTGCCACTAGCAGAGTGTTATTTTATTATGTAATAAATTTTTGTAGTTTAGTTACTTACTTATTTAAAATTTTTTTCATTCTTGAGATCTACTGAAAAAGCACTCGCGATCGACCGTTTGAGCACCACTGCTCTATAGAGATTTATGTATCCCCGATAACTATTTTAAGGTCTCGTTTAATTGTTCGTTTCAGTCTCTAAAGAGTTTCACGTACTGCCGGTAACTATTTCGTTCTAATTGATTTGATAGTAGTATTTTATTTTCAAACTTTTCTTCAAATTGAATTGAAGTTCCACGAAGAAATAATATATGGGTGATGTCAACCCAGATTACTGGGTCCATAATGATTCTAAAACATCTATAGATCATAATCGGCATCACTTGGAAGACTGAACCTGGCCATCGGGGCTCTCTCGGTCAATCAGAGATGGATTTTGGG
This sequence comes from Cryptolaemus montrouzieri, assembly GCA_013387265.2. Taxonomy (NCBI): domain Eukaryota; kingdom Metazoa; phylum Arthropoda; class Insecta; order Coleoptera; family Coccinellidae; genus Cryptolaemus; species Cryptolaemus montrouzieri. The sequence continues at coordinate 27,501,820 of JABFTP020000144.1, read as the reverse complement.
GAAATATCGCAGGTTATGTATTTTTTTTATTATCTCCTTAGTCCTTTTCATGACCTTGCTTCCTATGTAAAATCATTTTTTAGATTTGTTTAGGCATATAAGAAGTATGATTGTTGAAAAATTTTTCTGCTGGTTTTCTTCTTCCATTGTTACAGAATCCTGTCCCAAACCCCCTTCCTTTCACCCTTGCCTTCGTTTGGAAATCATGGAATGCAAGAGAGAATGAAGCGGCTAAGCAGAAAAACCTTTGGTACTCTTTATGTACACACGACACTAACACAACATAAACAGATAAGCTATTGTTAGTGCAATAGCGACAGAGAAACGAGTTTTTTCCTCAGGTTTTTTTCACTCGTTTATTCAATCATATACAAGATAGTATGATTCCCCTGTTACATTTCCTGAGCTCACACTTGTGTTTTTTCTGGCACACATCAAAATTATAGATATAAGCATTTATTGTTAATAATTATTTAATTATTCAAATTTTTGTTAATCCTCTCTTTTCAATTATTATATTAATATATATCAACACCCTTTAAAAGACGGCAGTTTAATACACTAGTAGATAGGTTTGGAGAGTTCGAGCACATTTTTGATTATCAAGGTACATTTGTTACCGAAGAATTGATTATCTCGTGTATACCAATTGTCTTTGTTGAAGACTTCCTCCTTTGTGAAGCATAGTTTGAAGATGAATTGGCTAATAAAATATGCGTAGAATCTTCCTCACAAATAGAAATATGTTAGTTCTCATCTTTCAGCATGTTTCAGATGCAAAGCTGAAATGCAGTATACATTCGCTCTATATGTAAGATATAAAATAAATAATATTTGTATTATCGAATCGTAAATTTTATTAGCATGCAACTTCATCGACACTCAATTTTTTCTGCAGCGGGTAATATTCTTTCAATAGATCACGGAACGTTTCCACGCATACTTTTCCTGTGTTATCACGTTCAAGTGCGATCTTCCACAATTTCGCAAACGATTCTTCACTAATGTTGTAGCCCACATTACGAAACAGCGTTTTTATGAAAACTTCATCTCTGGGCTAAAAAACAATGTATGGTCTTATGCATCAGAAAAAAATTTAAACACTTACGCAAAAGAAGTCCCTATGCGACAAAGAATACTGGGTGAAGATACTCGGCTGCAAAATGGCTTTGACATCGGTATACTCCGATAAGTTTATATAGGAGTCCGAGTACGGATTGGCAGGCTTGCGTTCTCCGATACGATGAACCGGAATTCCCGCTACAGGTCGACCTAGCAAAGTCAAATTATTGAAATCCAAAGATCATCAATGGCTTTATTCCAAAATAATGATACTAACTTTGTATTATGAAGATAGAGAGATAGATTATTATAAGTCCTTCATTCTAGTCAGTCTAAACATACAATTTAAAAGGGTAATACCGTTACCGCCGTAATGATAAGGCCTGAGCGCTGTGACGTATCATGACGTCACACATCTCTAGTAGTCATAACAAGCATGCGAAACGAAAACGCAACAGGTGGCATAGTGTAATCGAGAAGCCGGTGAGGTGAATTGTGAGTGAGGTTAGAAAATGCGTATCAGTGCACAGTTAAACCTTTGGTTTATAAACCTAAATTTTGTTGATATTTTAATTGTGAGAGCGTTAGTGTCTTTGAGATTTTATGCCGTTCAGGTGTTGTGTTCCTAGTTGTTCAGGAAACTACAGTTATGCAGATGCACAAAAGTGGTGGTATTTTCCTTTCCGAAAGATATCAGTTTGAAAGGTAAATGGTTGAAATCTATTCCCCGAGCTCATTTTGAACCGTCGAAGTACAGTAAGGTATGTGGATTACATTTTAAAACAGATGACTTAATCGGGGATACTACAAAATTTGATAAAGAAACTGGTAAGTACTCTATTGTGCCAGTAAAACGTCTTCACTAGTAAGAAGGGGCAGTACCAGCTATTTTTCCAAATTGCCCCACATATTTTTCAAAACCACATGAACATCGTGAAGGGAAGGAAGAGAAACTTATTGAAATAGAAAATCCGAACCTGCTCAAAGCTATTAATGAAAGTAGAGCTGAATATGCACTCAGCAAAGATCTCACTTCTTTTGATACTTTCGATAAACTTTTAGTAGTTCTAGATCAAATGCCGCAAAACCCTGAAGTGGCTTAAAGTTATTGAAAAAGAGAAAGTTACTTTTTTTCGATTAGATTATACTCCAGGCCACACAACAATCTATGGTATTGTTATCAATTCTAATTCGAAAATGAAAACATATTTTTACGGTCAGGAAATTTTCGTGAATATTAAAGGAGTGAGTACACCATGCGACATCAACAACTTAAAAATGTTAAAAAATTGCTTGGAGGTACCAGATTTTGAAACAGAATCGTTGAAGAGTCCCCCAAAGCTCAATGTAGTTAATCGTTTGAAAACTATTTTGGACTCTATAGATGGCGAAAACTTAGGAAAAACTAATTGTTTCAAATTCCTTTCCGAACAACTGAAACTAATAATAACACCAAAAGAAAGATATCGCTACTCAACTAGCATTCTAATTTTGTCTTCTATTATGCTTACTATAAGTTCGCATGCTTATAAATTTTTACGACATTCAGATTGTTTGATTCTGCCACATCCATCCACTTTAAATAACATTTGTAATAAGTTTTTAGCAGATCCAACTAACGAAGATAGATATGTTTTCCTTTCCTACGCACATAATATTTTCAAACTTTTAGAAGAACACGACAAAAATGTCATGCTGCTCATGGACGAGATTCACATTCAACCCTACTTAGATTTCAAAGGTGGAAAAATTGTTGGGACTTCATATACTGATTCGTCTGCATGTTCCACAGCCTATACTTTCATGATAACTATGACATCAAAATTCAAATAAATTATTCATATATTCTCCACATCAACAATTAAAAGTGGTACACTTTTTGATAATAATCGTTTCAAAACTTGAAGATATAGGTTACAAAGTATTTTGTGTTATTAGTGACAATAATGCTATTAATAGTAAAGCCATGAATAACTTTTCCCCGAAAAAAACAGCATAGTTTATACTCATCCATCGGATAATAAACGACCACTCTTTTTTTTTATTCGACTCAGTTCACATACTCAAATGTATTAGTTATAATTGGCTAAATCCTAAAAGTAATAAGACTTTAACGTTTCCAGTTTTTAAGACTGTTGAAAAGAAAATAGCCAACTTCAATTCATTCATACAATTGCATAAATTAGAACACGACAAACTTTTGAAATTTGTATATTCTTTATCACTCAAGGCATTATTTCCTAGTAGTTTCGAACGCGAAAATGTAATGTTAGCTTTGAAAATTTTCAGTCCATTTGTTATAGAAACTCTATTGAAATTCGAAAGTAATTTAGAACATTCATCAGAAACAGCGGATTATATAAATATTATAGTTACATGGTGGAAAATCGTAAACGTGAAAACTCCTCTGACAGGACAGAGACTCAGAGCTGAACTGCAAATGCCAATAACTTCTAAAAATCCAAATGATATCAAATTGACATTTTTGAGCGATATGATCAATTGGCTGGATTGTTGCAAATCTTCTGATTCATATCGACGAAAACGATTTCGAAAAAGTTCAATTTGGGATGCCAGTTGTTACTTATTTGGCAGGATATTGCAGCTATAAGGTAAACAAAAAATTAAATGTGACTTTTGTAAATCAAAATTAGTGTTCGACGAGGAAATGGTTGTAGAAGAAAGTTATAATTCCTAAAATATCTAAGCCGTGGAGGTCTATCTTTTCCACACGATATTGTAGTCCGTTTGGTTTTGGTTAACTACGTTTTATTCAAGAAATTAATCGAAAATTTCGAGGATGAATTCATGAAACTCAATTTCAAGAAGGATTTTGTTGTGAGTTTTGTTTTCAATTATTGGATGACAAATGAAATTGAAAACTATAGGTTACCTGCTTGTGAAACCCACAGTCCGGAATATATTTTGAAACAAATTATAGTAGGTACAACAAATACTCTTTTGAAGAATTATTACGGGAACACAAATGATAGATTGGGAAAGAACAAAAAAAGGAAATTCGAAACAGTAACGAATAAATGAGTATCTGAGTCTCCTGAATATGTTCTTTTCTATATTTTTCCGGGCAATCTAGGTCTTTTGTTCTGATGATTTTTCAAAATAAGAATCACTATAAACTAAAAACTAATAGAAAAATTATAAAAATCCAAAAATCCAAAAAAAGTAATGTTTTCAATGTTTATAATAGTTGAAGCGCCGACGAACGCCCGACTGGGTAGAGTATCGAGCTAGCGCGTTAGGACTACTAGCGAGACGGTGCGGTCCGAGCGCTCAGGCCTTATTATTGCGGTGATAACGATAATACTTATATAATTGAAAATTATTAATATTTGCTTCAGAAATAATACTTAATGACAAATGAAATAAAACTCAGGCATTTTTATTTTACATTAAAAGCAAAATGGCTTAGGTAGGCAAAAAGGTATCTTCAGATAAACTTTATAAATGGTATTTCGTGAGGAAACGAAACCCTTCTAGGTAATAATGATATTGAATTAAGTGGTGAACTCGAAAAGGGCTATTATTTCTAAATTTGCTCCCTCCTTCACAATATACAGGCTGAGTTGTGAGATTTGGACTAAATTTCAATGATCCATATCGCCGGAACTATTGATCCGATTTCGTTAGAATTTTGTAGAATTATCACATGGGCCAACCTCATTGAAATTTTGAAGTGTCAAAGAAAAAGGGGCTGTACTAGAAACAATTGAACTTTTTCAGACTTCCATCAAAAAGTTCACCCTGTATATCGATATTCCGAATTTTAAAACTTCGAGTCCTAGTTGATTAAATCTAACTGATATCGAATGGCACCATTCAGAGATCCAGGAAGCAGGGCCCGTTCTGATTGATCATTGATCCCTGAAAGTTTTTATCCACTAAAACACATTATCCTTAGCCACTTCCAAATTCCAGTATTCTATTTAATATCTTACATACAAACATGCATGAATGTACATGCAAACAGACGGGTAACCCCCATTTAGCATAGTATGAACTAAATAGAAATATAAAGAGAAATATAACACAAAAAAAATAGCTGCTGTATTGAACTTAAATAAAATGACAAACACCATAGTAAAACCAATAAGCTGAAACCGGAAAATTACTAAAACAAAAGACGATCGGAATAATCCAAAATGGGATTAAATCAACTTCTTAAGCTTAGAGAAGGTCGAGGAGAAAAAGTCAAATCTAATAGTTGAAACATTAGCAAGCCTAATAACCCTATAAACAAATTGATTGTTTGCATAGTTGGATCTATGCAAACTGACATTGAATAGTGCGGTATGACAAGTGCGCTTTTCAGGTACATTGAACTTTATTAATTCCAAAAGCGCAGGACAGTTCACCTCGCCATTCAACAATTTGTAGAAAAAACACAAATCCGACCTTCGTGTAGCCACAAGACGCTAAAACTGAAAAACATTTGCGACAGCAGTCAAACTTTTATCGCGAGGTATATAGGACTTAAATCCAAAAAAACGTAAGCACTTCCTCTGGGCCTTCTCCAAGCAGTCAATATCTCCCAACTGACATGACGACCAGACAACAGAACCATACTCTAAAATATATCGGAAAAGTGAGCAATACAACAATTTAACAGAATTCGGAAAAAAATGACTTGAGTGCTACGAAACCTAGGGTCTGGTAAGCTCTCTGTTACTAATATGCTCCTTAAATCCAAGTTTCGATCAAGCGTAACACCAAGATCGCGGATACTCTGAACGCGCTCCAAACTTTCACCCCCCAATGTGATAATCGAATTCAACATAATATTCAGACCTATAAAACGTTATCACACTGCACTTATTGATATTTAATTGTAAACAATTTGTATCAGCTCAGCAACCAAATCTGTCAATCTGTGACTGCAAATAGACGGCATCTGAATTCTTACTTACGATAGAATACATCTTCAAATCGTCGATAAACATTAGAAATTTAGCAGATAAGAAATCCTTAATATCATTAGCAAAAAGATTAAATAGGAGTGGACCAAGGTGCGATCCCTGTGGAACTCCGGATGTCACTAAAATTTCACGTGAGTAAAAGTTTCTGTACTTAACTATTTATTTTCTGCCACAAAGAAAACCTCTGAGCCAGGAGAACAATGGACCAGACACGCCCAAAGCTTCAAGTTTAGCTAAAAGTAGGTTGTTATTCACTTTGTCAAACGCTTTGGAAAAGTCCGTGTAGACTGAGTCCAATTGATATCCCGACGCAGAGCAAACAATAATGTCCTTCAGAAACAGCACGAGGTTAGTTCAAGTTGATCGCCCCTTGCAAAATTCGTGCTGCTCACCAATATAACAGGATAATACCTCCATGACAAAAAGCTACAAATTAACTTATCTAAAATCTTTAACAAAGCAGATTGCAAGCATATACCTCTGTAATTTGAAATCTGGGACTTTGAACCGCTCTTGAAGAGAGGGATAACAAGACTTCTTTTCCAAAGTATAGGGAACTCCCCATTGCTTAAGGAAAGATTAACAATTGACTAATAGGGTTTTATAGAACGAAAGCGCATCTTTTCAAAACTATACTTCGGAAATCATCGCATCCCGCTGAAGAACGAGGTTTCAAGCTATCAATTACCTCCAGGACCTCTCTCGGAGAAAACTGACAGCCACTCACACTCAAAGAAGCATCACACTCAACCTTACCGGGAAAAATTATTTCTTTACTGAAAACCTCTGAAAAATAATTAGCAAACATATCCACTACCACATTGCCATCTGTACCAGACGTATTCTTGTATTCCATACAATCAAGAATCTCAGATAAATTCATTTTTGAGTTTAAAATGTCCCAGAATGACTGAGTATCAGAGTATATGTTCCTTTCTATATTACTCAAGTAATCAATATATAAATTACCACACAATATCTTACAATTAAAACTCAACTCGCTAAACCTCGCATAATGAACTGGGCTTCCGCAACTTCTATATTTGCAATGAGCTCTCTTTTTTTGACTGATAAGCTTCATAAGATCGTAACTAAACCACGAAGGATACTTTTTGTTCTTCTGAATTTTCTTTGGAATAGAATGACTGAAACCGGCATAAATATTATTATAGAATACAGAAAGGGAAAGATTAATATTATCTGGGTCAAACGTCCAATTACATGCCGACAACCAATCATTCAAACCGAGATAATCAACTCTTCGAAAATCGAAGCACTCGTCAGAGAATGTTAAAGAAGGTTCTGATTTCTTAATTGACAAGCACAACTCTATAGCTGTATGGTGAATTCTATTCCCATACAAAGGATGAGCAGCAGGATATACCTGTATCGACCCTTCATGAGCAAAACCTAAGTCCAACTACACGCTACAAGAGTTAGCGACCTTACAAACTTGAGATACATTTACAAAACTAACGCTTCCATTAAAAGTAAATGCTGATTTCCCCTCATCGCATAGGACGAACTCATCCCAAGTCTACTTGGCTTGGGGAACATTGTAGTCACCGCATATACACATTTCCAAATTTGTATACAGCAAAGATATTTCTTCAATAGCGTACCCATATTCGAACCAGGCACCTCGGCTTCGTAGTTCCAATATGCTTGCGCATCTTGTTTGTTATTTGATTGTTCTATGAAACTAGAGTTTATAGTGGGCTCCGAACTACTCACCAAGACCGTGCAATGATAACTGCCACCGGGCAGGATCACAAGTTATCTGGCCTTCAGTGGTTTTATGCTCTTAGGCTAAGTATTCAAAGTAAACATCGAATCTTTATAAATTAATGTTTTGAATGAATCAAAATATAACCTATAAGAACTGTGAAACTTTGGCAAATCAATACAAGGGAGTCTAACATTATTCTTATTCCGATTTTCTAAAGAAGCTCTTGCAGTTGACATATTTAACTCAGCTATGAACAGTTCCTGGTATACTGACTTTGTGACATAACAAACATTATCGAACCTAATGACTTCTGAGGTCCTAAATCGGAAGTTCCAGTATTCAACAGCAAAAAATAATGGAACTATACTAATTATAAAATCCTTCAAATATCTGTTGTAAGTCATCATATCCAACCTGAAAAAAGGCCGTTTTGACGTATCTTGTTTGGCCACAATACCAGCAGTATTCAATTCATGCAATTTAGTTTACCAAATATGCAAAATGCTTTCGAAAGTTTTAATTCAACACCGCAACTCATATTGGTGAAACAGTAAGTCGAAGTATATTCCAAAGAACTAAAAATTCCATGCTCGACTCCTGCGCAGAGTTACCTGGGTTCAATCCCCAGAAAGTCCATGCAATTTTTTGGATCCTGGGAATTGCTTGAGTATTCAACTTTCGGAGGCGATGTAAAGCCTTTGGTTCTGTCTAACAGGGATGTCTTGGACATTAAAGGACCCTGCCCTCGACACGAGAGGGGTTCGACAAAATTCCCGGGTTAGTGATGTGACAGAATTCCCCGGCGTGTTATTAGCCGAAAGGCGAAAATAGAGCACGTTAAATAAATGACAAACAAACGAAAATTTCATTATTTATATTCGATATTCCCGAGGAGGGAAATACGTGAATCAAAAAGGACAACAAATGAAAGAAATCAGAAACAGATGTTACTGCACTCAAAAAACTGACCGACTCGCGGCTGTTATCTTTTCAATCAATTCTACCTATATAGATGAATTAGAATTATAAAAATTCCAATTTCAATTCTGAAAATGAAAATCGCATGAACAAACGAAAAATATCCAGATAAACGAATATACCCAAAATGTTGCAGACAAAGAGAAAAAACAAACGAAAGGTGCCAAAACCTACCTTTGAATCCCAACGGTAGATGCAAAACTCAGCTAAGTTTTAATCGCCTCGATGAGTAGGACTGTATATGATGATGCACTTCAATTTTCACTTGTACAACTATAGTTCCAAAAGCACAGCTCAACTTCATGCAATGACCGAAATCTTTTTTTAGCGAAACGACGAATATTCTCGTTCAACGTGTAGACGACGATTGAACACCAGCTGCTCTGTCACCTTATACACTTGAGACAAAAAACTATTCTAACTGGAACAAAAACGTTGATGCGAGTTCTTTTTTAAACGGTTTTATTTAGCTCACCCCGTTTGTTTTATTTATTCTTGGGTCAAATTTAGTAATTCAAATTTCACCCTCTTCCTGTCAACCGATTAATCTGAAATTTTGTATACACTTTGGATTTTGGTGACAATACAATTATATTTATTCATTATCATTATAAATACAAGATGGCCGCCGCTACAAAATGGCGCATAATTTATGTTTTATTAATCCCATCAATATGGGTATCAAATGAAAGGGCTCAACAAACAGAATACAATATACTATAAAAAATTGAAATCCAAGATGGCGGCCGCTACAAAATGGCGGATAACATAGCTTTTATCAATCCCATCAATATGGGTATCAAATGAAAGGGCTCAACAATCAGAATACAATATACTATAAAAATTGAAATCCAAGATGGCGGCCGCTACAAAATGGCGGATAACGTAGGTTTTATCAATCCTATCAATATGGGTATCAAATGAAAGTGCTCAACCAGTAGAATACAATGTATCCAGCCTGAATTCACCACCCAAGTCAAGATTTTGTATCGTGTTGAGGACTGTGTGGCGTTAGGGTGGCTAAAATGATACGTCGTTAGCGGTACACCACCCAAGTTAAGGTGAAAGGTTAAAACGCGCCGAGAACTGTATGGCATTAGGGTGGATAAAATGATATGTCGTTAGCGTTTTCCCTCAAGACTCAGGCGCATCTTGTTGTACATAGCCTTGCCCTTTATAGGACCTCTGGGGGTCGACCGTTTAAATGTCCATTACTCGTGGGAACAAAATGGTAAAAAAAAATATAAAAAATACAAACATAAATAAAACAGAAACTGCAACACAACGTAAACGAAGGCTTCAAAAAGCGAAAGAAAAGTATCAAGCAAAACGAGCTAAAGAAAGTGAAGGTGATAGAAAAAGTCGATTTCAGAAACGACGGGAACAATTAGCGTCAAAAACACCTGAGCAATGTGAGGCCAGGATAAAAAAGCAACGTCAGCGATATACACAAATGACGGCGTCAGAAACGCCTGAAGAATATGAAGCCAGGTTAACAAAACAACGCGAGCGATATACACAGATGGTAGCGTCAGAAACGCCTGAAGAATATGAAGCCAGGTTAACAAAACAACGGGAGCTATATACACAGATGGTAGCGTCAGAAACGCCTGAAGAATATGAAGCCAGGTTAACAAAACAACGGGAGCAATATACACAGATGGTAGCGTCAGAAACGCCTGAAGAATATGAAGTTAGATTAATACAAAGCCGTGAAAGACAAAGACAGCAGTTGGGTTCAGAAACGCCTAAACATCGCGATACGAGGTTAAGTAAACAACGAGAGCGTACCCAGCAATGCAGAGCTAATAATCTGCAGGCATTCGAGAATGCTATTAACACAATTTGTATACATGTTTGTGATATTTGTACCAAACGTTTTTATCCTAATCAAGTTCGTACAGTTTGGTACAACGCTGCTGCATTAACATACTTAACTGTGGAGCTAACTTCGAAAATATCATTGTTTCGTCGAACTCAGATGTATGCAACAGATGTACCTTCCGTCCGAATTGATTTCGCAAGAGACGAAGTACATCTTATACACCCGAAAGCTATACAGTTTCCAGCTAAGTACAATTATGGGACAGCTGAAAGAAGAATGTTGCCTTCAATACTATCATGGGCTTCTACAATACATAAAATGCAGGGCAGCACTGTGGATCACGCAGTCGTATACTTAGGTGCGAAACTGTTTGAAGAAGGTCAAGCCTACGTGGCTCTTAGTAGAGTAAGATCTTTGCAGGGACTACGTATAGAGGAGTTGGATTGCAATAAACTAACGGGCAAGAAACCTTGCAATAATGAAGCACTAAATGAATTAAAAAGAATGCGAAATAAAAACTAAAAACTAGAAAATAAAAATAGGTAAAAAAACTTTTTAAGTTAAACGGTTTTATGTTAAACATACATTGCACTGTTTAAGATAAATGTACTAAAAACCAAAAAATAATAAAATAGATACAGTCGTGGGAATTATAAACATATGCATAGACTAGACTAAAATAAAACCGTGGGGCACGTCAATTGTCTACAAATTATCGACTTAATGTGCGATAGAAGAATCGTTTAATTCGTCGTTAGGCAGTTGGCCCGCAGACGGTGAGGAAATTATTTAATATTTTCTTGCTCATGGAAATTCTAATAGTTATACACTCCATGTAAATAAAAGAGATGTTTTAACTAGTTTATCGTTGGACATTCACACTGCTGGCTGGCGAGGAATCGTTTCACTGCTTGTTGTTTGTCTTTAATCGACAAAACATATGACAAAAGTACTACTCGCTCACCACTATGAAACCCTAAAACTCGCTTATAATCGAGCTTGCTAGCTTGTTTCCACATTCTAGCCCTACTTATCACACGTCCATCGTTGTCGGTTGCACAACTGCCTAATAATTATAGTGTAACATTACAGAACAAACATTTTAATCAACGATTGTAGACAATTGACGTGCCCCACGGTTTTATTTTAGTCTAGTCTATGCATATGTTTATAATTCCCACGACTGTATCTATTTTATTATTTTTGGTTTTAGTACATTTATCTTAAACAGTGCAATGTATGTTTAACATAAAACCGTTTAACTTAAAAGTTTTTTACCTATTTTTATTCAGGTGATAAACCGATCAAAATTTTTATTATCTGAAACTAAGCACCTACAATAAATTTATGTATATTCTTTTGGAATAAAGTGTTTTTTCGTCAATTTTTCTAAATCTCTTTGAAAATATTACATATTCCATAATATTCTACATAAAACAGGCATTCTATATTACCTTTCCTACATATTTCATATTACCCGCTTGGTTCTAATTTGTAATTTGAAAAATTCGGTCCCTTAAGATGATTTTAAAACATATCATTCCTAGGATTATGTTAACGATACTTGATAGTTTACTGTAGTCTCACATCCTTTAGTGTCTCTTAGTAGAGCAAACATTTATTTCATATTAACCCCCCCTTACTCTACATTATTCACTAAAAAACACTGTACACCACTACACCAAAACTTTATTTCGAATACTCGACGCGCGTTTCGCCAACTAAGTCACTGCCACGAGTAGGTACGTTCCTTCGAACTCTTTCCATTATCCACAACAAAAAATGGCTATTTTACATTTCCTAGTTCACAGATTAATTAATTTTCCTTCCAATGAAAGAAAGTTTCAGAAAGAAAAAGCTCTCATAAGGTATGTAGCTACATTCAATGGTTATAATGATAGTATAGTCGAGAAGTTAATCAATAGATACAGATATAAGGAAAAATTATCCAATGTCCCTTTTCTCCAACCAGAAGAACAAAAATAAAATTCGTTTCTTTACCTTTCGATCCGTGATACACCAAAGGATTGGAAAAAATTTCAAAAAATATCAACATAAAAGTAACCTACATATCAAATTCAACTTTGAAAACCTTACTTGGAAAACCAAAAGACGAAGTTGGATAAAAGTGACAAATGAAATTAGTCGTAAAGATTGTGAAGAGAAGTATGTTGGACAACCTAAACGATCTGTTAAGACTAGACTAAAAGAACATGAGGCACAAGATACGGACGAACAGAAAAGTCTAGTGTTGCACAATATGCTTTTGATCAAGACCATAAAAAGATTTTGAGAATATAAAATTGATGAAAATGTTAAAAACGAAAGTACACTGAACACTTTTGAGAGTATCCACATAATGAAATGAAAACATTCACTGAACAGAGATAACGGTCTCGTTTCGTTCAGCTTACTCTACAGCGCCCCCTAATAGCGCATTCGACCAATCAGGACGCTCGATTTGTTTAACGCGTCTAATAGCAGGCATAGATTAAGTATAAATTAGAGAGCCATACGAAAATAGATTTAGTGTACTACCTATCATTTCCTGATGATGCCAACTTAGTTGGCGAAACGCGCATTGAGTATTCGAAATAAAGTTTTGGTGTAGTGGTGTGTAGTGTTTTTTAGTGTTATTCAGCGCCAAAGGTTCCAGACCCCAACTTAGCCTACATTATTCATTTATATTTTGAAAGAAGGAGTTAGAAAAAATCTAACCTAACCTAACGAAAACTCAAATAATGCCAACAACAGACACCACCTATCTCTTTTTAATGGTTATGAGTTGCACGCAAGACTTGGGTTCAAGAGAGGACTTCTGTTTCTGTCAGATCGGATGTCGCATTCCAATGGGAAGATACGTGGAAGGATGACGCTTTCCGCCTAGCATGATTCAAAATCCATTCTTATAAAAAACCATGTTTCATGATTGTCTATTTTGGTCTCTCAACTATAACAACTACCCTAGATTGTTCCAGTATACAAACGACAAGATAGACAAGATCTAGTTACAGCATCCGATAGTTAATCATAATCGGAGACTTCAACGGCTACAACATCAACTAGCTCCAACGTTCAAGTAGGGCCGACAAACCAGGAAGGCAAGCGGAAACCGTTGCGATCTGCCGTAACTTGGCTCAACTTGTCGATGAGCTGATATGAATTCCTTACAATATAACCGATTTTCTCAATACTCTCGATCACTTTCTTGTTTCAGTTCCAGATGATTTCCTTTTACAGGTCTCAGCACCATTAGGCAACTCCGATCAAAACCTTATTTCTGCTATTGATAACTCCCTACAGCCACACAATAAAAATCTAACACCTTCTAGGAAGATAATGCATTACAACCTAGTTAACTGGTAGAGGCTGCCCGAATTTCTCTCGTATTTTCCCTTGATTGCACCTGCCTGTACTGAATCTGTCACTGAAGTTATTTTTGCTGGCATGGACCTCTACATTCCAAACACCATGAAAGCCTTGGTTCACTAAACACTGTTAAAAAAATGTCACAGTTAAAAATAGAGCTCATAAGAACTTGAATAACAATCCAACAAATGAAACCAAAGCTGAATATGTGCATTTCATAAACATTTGAAACACAACGATTGATTAAGCGAAAACCTATTTCAATGAAAGAATTAAGGATATACTCTTGGAGCAGACCAGTGGAACATGTCACTTCTAGTCTATGGCGAAGACAGTCAGCAACAAGTTTTGCAAATCATCCTTCCAATCTTTGAATAGAGATGAAGGTTCTATCGCATCATCACCTAAAGCAGAGCCGAATCTCTTTCTGATAATGTTTTCGTAAAATTCTGTTCTAGAACATCACACTCAGTGCAACCAAGCATCCCACATGTTCAATCGAATATGTCTGAAGTAAAATTCAAAGTGCGCTCGGTAAGGCGCGCTCTTCAACAACTGAATTATAAGAAAGCAGTGGGTCATAGTGAAATAACAACAATTTTTTTGAAGAATAGTGCTTTAGAGTTAGCAGCTACTCTTAATCGTCTGTGTCAGATTTCGTATGAGAGCCGCACTTTTCCGGAGTGTTCAAAAGTTGCGAGAGTACAACCGATACCGAAGAAAAGGAAGAAATGCCTACCCAAAATTATCTTCTAATCACATAGTTGCCCATTATGACAAAAGTTATAAAAATAGTGATAAACGATGAGCTCATAAAATATCTCGAGTTACAGGGTATCATCAATGATCGACAATATGGTTTCCATAGACAACGATGATCTGGTGACCTCCTGGAATACGTTATGCATTTGTGAACATCAACAAACAAAAAGCCATTGCTTTTAATATCTCAAAGGCATTCGACAGGGTTTGGCATGCAGCCTTGATGAATAAACTATTCGCATATGGACTTTCCGAGAAATTGCGTGGTTGGGTTAGTAGCTCTCTCTTCAGTGAATCGATTTGGGTGATAGTAACAAGTGAATTTTTTCTGTTTAATGCAGGAGTATTCCAGGGGTCCATACCCTCGCTACCTTTTTTTGTTTAAAATCGATTATCTGTTCCACTCCACCGAAAACAACATATTTGGCTACACAGAGTTCTGTACTCTGGTGTCTTCATTCTCTAGTCAACATCTTATAACTGCTGAGGAATCATAAAAATACCCAGAGAACATGTCCCTGAATTCAGACTTGGACAAGATATCAGAGTGAAGCTGGTCAATTTTAACGCGAACACGATGCAATCTAAAACGTTTTCCCGAAAAGTCACTGCTGGAGAACCTTCTTTTATCATTCGAGAACAATGAATTTCCTCAGAAAAGAACCTGCATCTACTCGGAATCACAGTCAACTCCGGAGTTTGCTAGCATGACTTTCTATCAACCATTGACAAATTTGCTTCTACTAAACTCAGTTTTCTTTTCAGGTCTAAACAGTACTTCTGGCCACCACAGCTTATAATTTTCTTCAAATCTAATCAATCATAAACCGCGAAATTATTGCTGTATGTAAAGACTTAATGAAGAATTTTATTCAAGGAATAATATTTAATCTTCCGTAGAAAGTTGAATATCCTTCCTTGAGGGAGCTGGTTTTCCGATCCACCCTTCAAATTCACCGTCAACCGGGGCCACAGAGAAGTGATACGGTACGGCCAGTTGTCATGAATAGGAGCAATGGACTGCAGTTTCGGTCTTATTGGACCTCGTCATCACTGCCCACCTATTCAAAACAACCAGCCCATATAGTCCCTACTTCATCTCAATCCGTTGGAGCACAACGAATCATACGTATGTTATTGCGCCCTCCAACGGACCGACATAGAAGCGACCCACACCACCGCGCCACGGGCAAACCATGAAAACGAAGAGTAGATGAACAGAAAACCTCAAACAGTCACACTAGTTCGACTATTCACCGCAACACTACACACAGCGTCTGCAAGAATACGATATGTCGAAGGACTACGCTCCTGATTCATGCTGGTTGTCAACCCAAGATACTTCAAGTCTAATCTGTATGTGAAGACATAATGAAGAATTTCATTCAAAGAACAATATTCAACTTTCCGTAGAATGTTAAATATCCTCTGTGGCCCCGATTGACGGTGAATTTGAAGGGTAGATCGGAAAACCAGCTCCTTCAAGGAAGGATATTTAACATTCTACGGAAGGTTGAATAGTGTTCCTTGAATAAAATTATTAAAAAGATAAAATCGAAATAATTCAGGGACTGATTCGAGAATGGATTTACAGACAAAATATTCTGAACCACTCTACATTCCTTCAGAAGTGTAGAAAAAAAACTTACGAAAAAATCACAGGTATAATTGAACTAGAAAACGTAAAAGAGGTAACGCAAAATATGGGCACATATAGACCAACTAGAAGTGAAAAATAATGAAAAATAGGCTTGAAGCCAAGCTAATGATTCAAAACATGACTGAATGAAAGGAAATATATAACATTATCTATGGATACTTGAGTATCAGTCTTTTTGACATCTATCTGAATAATTATCACAGATTTTTTTCGCAAACTGCAGGCAGATTCACACAGTTTTTCTCTTCAGTCTTGGTTCACAGCAACAGCACGTTTTTCTCTCATTTCTAGCGAGTCGCTTATCTTCAACACCTAGACCTCGAACTTTTGTGGGGTCTTGTATGTTGAGAACTTCTTTTATGATCGATTTCAGGGATGTATGCATTTGTGGAGTAGTAAGTCGAGTTTGGAGGTGGGGACTAATCAATTGATAGGCAAGCTTCATAAAGAAATCAATCCTTCTAATCTGAAGGGTTCCTCTGTAGCTTAGGTACAGAATATGAGCATTCGATAAGGCAATGTCAACAATTCGAAAAAATAGCCATTGGCCACCTCCAGGTTCTTCTGCTAGTTGAAAATTCAGAGCATCACTGGTCCAAGCAGTCAACTCCACCTTCGGTCTTGTTATAGAGCATTATGATCTCAGGTTTTTTGGTCACTTCATTTATTTCTGCATCATGGTGCATTGTGGAGATGATAACGACGGGTCTATTTGGCTCAGGAATGTATAATGGCAACGTAATGCCGTTGTTGAACCCAAAAAGAGTACTGGACACTGGCTTCGATCTTTTTGGTAAAAGTTTTAGGGGAATACCTCTCTTGCTCTTCCTAACGTCAGTCGTCTCTTCCCGGGTGGCTTCGACTGAACAAAAAAAATTGTCTGCAGTTATATTCTTGCCCGAATTCCTTATGCATTTACTCAATCTGAGAAGGATTTGGGTTAGCACGATAAATCCTTTTTCTTCGGCAGAAGGTCCTTCCCATCACTTCCTTCACCACTGTAAATATAGCCATTGAGAATGTAGCTTTTCCTGGCATCTTCTTTCGCAGGTTTTTGCGGCATTTAAACACGGAACGGACATCTTCCAGGAAAAGGTACAAGCATTTCATCAATGCACGTGTACTCTCCAATGGTAAAAGGTTTTTGGCAATCGGTAAGAAATTTTTCAAAAAACCACATTATGGGAGCCGCCTTATCTTCGATTTTTCTATCATTACGCGTGTTGGGGTTATCGAAACGCAAAGCTGACATCAATACTTCAAATCGTTTCCCAGACATTGAAGCTTGAAAGATTCTTCTACCTGATGATCCTGAAGAAAATAACGATCCAACATCTTCGGTTGAGCCTATGAGGATCGATGTGAAAAGAACGATTCCAAAGAAAGCATTTATTTCTTCAATACTCGTATCCCTGTATCGATTCAACAAATTTCTATTCATCATATCAATTTTGCTCCGAACAGTAGCCATTTGACCATTTCATTTAGCATATCCTCGTCTACAAAAATATTCAAAAGTTGAATAGGGTCAGGTTGATCCCCTAGACCCCCCTTTGCTGGGCCTGACAATCCTGGTAAACCATGAATGATATTTTCAACCGCAACTCTAACCCCAGTGTTTGGGGCATCCGAATGCCACGTATCTCATTTTTTCCCAGATATGTGACAGGGATTACGCTTGGAATATCTGGATTGAAGACGAGGTGAAGTTGAGAAAGGCGCCTACGAGCTATGTCAGCCAAAAATGCGTCATCTGATGAACATCATCACTGGTGTCATCATAACTACTGCTATCAAAGCATTGTGATCATTGTCAGAGTCGTCAATCATAACTTGCCCTGGATCATCCTCGGCAGCACCAATTTCAGGTGTGGCAGATCGAAGCCCCTCATGAGAAGACTGTGTGTTTAACTCATCCTCCAAAAATTGAAGAACTCGTTCGCCAAAACCTTCGTGGTCAAGTCGAAAAATACGTTCTAACATCGTCAAAAATATAAAAATTCGCCGGTGGGGGAAACACGTTCCTGAGAGGAATAGTACGTTCATTGGTGGACAGGATCCGTGGGTCGCCGGAAGTTCGAGGAAGTTAACGTCTGTGTACGCGAGAGTGAGCAAGAAAACAAGTAGGGGTCCTCACACAACGTTCTTCTCCGAGAGCTAGGAGGGTACTGATTCGGGAAGAACCAATAAGAGTGCCTCGCCCTCCTCCAGAGGCCAACCAAAGAGGGCGCCGCGATTCCTGGAATATGTATCCGGACTGATATTATTATTATTATAGACTATATAAGTATGCTTAGTTTCTTTTCTCTTCTATATATTCCCTATTGTTTACGATTTGATTTTCGATATTAAGAGTTACTGAAACAACAATTTCAGAATATGTTTCCGAAAAGTAGAATAGGACGCCGATCGCAGAAATAAAAATATAGGGTAAGCCGAGATTAAATTCACGTGAATCTACTCCCCCGAAAAGTCGTATTTGTTCAACGAAAACTGATTCATCAAAAACTTTATAAGAGCCGCCTTTCAGCCCAGATTCATTGAATGGTGATCCTATTATTGTATAGTTTGAGATTAGAATGAATAGCAGTTTTTCAATATACATAATAAATCGAATTGAAAAAACACTTACCAACATTTCTGTCTGGAATAAAATAATCGCAGCATTGCGCTTGATAAGTGGACAGGAAGTGAAGCTGCTCTGGAGAAAGATCTGAAAAAATAGCAAAGAAATATTTCAATATTCAGACTGTTATAACAGAAATTTCAAACTGCCGACATAAAGGCTTCCATTCGGAAAAGATCCACTTGATACATCAATTTCTCAAATATTATCTACCATTTTTTCCTGATGCAAAGTTTTCATTATTCTCAGCATACACTGATCAATCCGTTATTCCGATCAGAACTGCATCACTGTTATTCGATACGAAATAATTTCGAAAAAGCTGCACTCAATTGGATAAAAAGTGGAAATCGAGTCACTTTTTTATATCTAAACAGCTTATATACTAAACGCCTAATATACTTAACGCCTGATATACTAAAACGCCTGATATACTAAAACCTAATATACTAAAACGACAAATATACTAAAACGCCTAATATACTAAAACGACTAATAAACTAAATCGCCCAATATATTAAAAAGCCCAATTAACTAACGGCTAATATACTATTCGCCAAATATACTAAAAACCAAATATACTGAACGACTTCTCATATCCAACTCTATCTATACGGAACGCCTCATATATTCACTAATATTTGTACTCAATAGCTCTTTATGTTGTATGGAACTCCCTCGTATATTGCCTCACACATCCTTATGCTAACGAAGCAGCTTTCAGTAATGTTTTATGGATACTGACTCATCAACCATACAAATTTCATCACTATTCACAACTATTCCAATTCAAAGAGATACATTCAATTTGAAATTCTCAACTTACTCCAATTAAGCTAGCATAAGATGAAATTAAAAATTCAAACATTAATTCTAAGAATCAAATAGTTCAGTCACCCTTCAGGCATAAAAATTCAACCACAATCAACTCAAATATTAATTCACAATATCCCAAATATTTTGTTCCAAAAATATATACCTAATACATACTTCTGAAAGATCGATACATAATGTCCATAATTTCAAATTTTAATTTTAACTTAACTGTTCTGATTCTAATGAAATCAGATAAGAATCGAATAAGATTCATGAATTATAATGAACAACAACAACAAATATATAGAATTACTTCTCAAGTACTATAATGAAATAGAAAATAGAAAGGCTTCTCCAGTTAAATTTTTTAAAAGTGTTCAAAAGACTAAGTCAAGAAATTAGTAATGAAATAAAGGAACACTACTGAATACATTGAAATTTCACCTTATGTGATTGCCCTATATATAAGCTTTCCGTATAAATTGAAATTGGACAAAATTTATACAATTTACCTGAAAGAACAAACATATATATATATATATATATATATATATATATATATATATATATATATATATATATATATATATATATATATATATATAGATCGATACATAATGTCCATAATTTCAAATTTTAATTTTAACTTAACTGTTCTGATTCTAATGAAATCAGGTAAGAATCGAATAAGATTCATGAATTATAATGAACAACAACAACAAATATATAGAATTACTTCTCAAGTATTATAATGAAATAGAAAATAGAAAGGCTTCTCCAGTTAAATTTTTTAAAAGTGTTCAAAAGACTAAGTCAAGAAATTAGTAATGAAATAAAGGAACACTACTGAATACATTGAAATTTCACCTTATGTGATTGCCCTATATATAAGCTTTCCGTATAAATTGAAATTGGACAAAATTTATACAATTTACCTGAAAGAACAAACATATATATATATATATATATATATATATATATATATATATATATATATATATATATATATATATATATATATATATATATATATATATATTCATTCATTATGCCCCCTGGAGGAAAATCCAGGGGCGTGACACCTAAATGAAATAAATGAAAAATTACAAAAATAATTTCGTTAAATCTTTGAAATAAAGTCTTCATAAGTTTTCTCAATTGTTTTCGTAAAGTTTTAATAAAGTTGTAAAGTTTATCAGAGAAGACTACAGTTTTTAAAACTACAAAGCACACAATAGTTCAAGATTCCCAAAACCGCCCCCCTCGACGGCAACGGCCGTGTGTACCGATACCTCCTTTTGGCCTTGGTGTGAGTCCTAGTATCCCCGCACCCCTTCCACCTGTACCCGCACCGCATCAAAAGCCCAATGTCAATAATCTTGTAAGTTTGTTCAGTGCTTGAGTTGTAACTAGTCCGTTCTGGCTCAGTGCTTTCCGTGACATATCAGTCAGCGTGTTCGCTGTATTGTGGGTGTTCTATAATTATTGCGACGTTCGAATTGGAGTTATTGTTTTTGTGTTGTGTGAGTTCTGTGTGAAGCTGAATCAGAGAAGATGAACACGACAAAGAAACGCAGGTAAATTGACGGTTATGTTCAATATGGGTTTGTTTCCTTGCTTAAAGATAATGTTGATCACCCTCAGTGCGTTATTTGCTATGCTTGAAGCTTCCTATGAATTATCTCTTCTTATTACTAAGGAAAAGAAAAGTCACACTATTGGTAAAACGCTCGTTAAACCGTGCCTTTTAAAAGCAGCCAATGTTGTCCTTGGAACTGATAGTAGGCAAAAGCTATCACAAATACCACTTTCAGATAACACCGTAAAGCGCCGAATTGATGATATGGCCGAGGACATTAAAAACCAGGTGGTTGATGCAATAATAAAATCCCCGTTTTTTGCTATCCAGCTTGACGAGAGTACTGACGTAGCACAATGTTCTCATTTGATTGTATATGTTCGTTACATTGGAAACGAAAGAATGAAGGATGAACTGATGTTTTCAACTGAGCTGGTGACCACTACTAAATCTGTAGATGTGATGAAAGCAGTATCAGACTTTTTTGAGAAACACGAACTTTCTAGGCAAAAACGTATTGGTGTATGCACAGATGGTGCTCCTTCAATGTTCGGTTCTCGCTCAGGCTTTGTGCAGTTGGTCAATCAGAAGAATGCTGACGTGGTTGGGATTCACTGTTTAATTCACTGCCAAGCCTTGGCAGCGAAAACGCTTCCAAACGAACTCAATGCTGTTTTAAAGCTATGTATACAGTAGTCAACTAACTAAAGAACAGTGCATTTCTCGGCTGTTTAAAAGTCTTTGTGAAGTTTTAGGAAGTGACCACAAAACGCTGTTATTTCATACAGAAGTACGATGGCTATCAAAAGGCAATATGTTGGGAAGACTATTTGAGCTCCGTGATGAAATGATTACGTTTTTGGAACTGCAGAAACAAAACGAGCTTAGTGCAGAGTTCAAAAAACCCAGTAACCAAGTGATTTTGGCCTATTTATCAGACTTTTTTGACACGTTAAACAACCTTAACTTGAGACTGCAAGGTGCAGACTCAAGTATAGTAACACATTGGGATGTCATCAAGATAAACGTTGACAAACTACAACTTTGGATACTTGAAGTGTCAATGAACCCCAGCAACTATTCAAGTTTCAACAAAGTAGTGTCAGTCTCAGAAGGAGCGTAATTTGAGGACGTTTTTGAAGGACCTCTTTTGAAAAACTTGATAATTGACCATTTGAAGAACCTCAAGGAGGATTCAGCAGGTACTTTCCTAGCTTGTCAGAGGAGTTTTACAAACTATCAATCGACCCGTTCAACATGGACATACAGTTGCTGCCAGAAGAGTTGCAAGATGAGGCAATAGAAATAAAAAATGACTCTGCTGCAAGATACGATCATTTTAGTTAGAGTCCTTAAGTTTACCCCATTGTTTCAGAGAAAGCTGTTCAGATGTACTTGCCTTTTTCAACAACATACATGTGCGAAAAAGCATTTTCAACTCTTGTGGCGATCAAAACCAAGTACCGCAACAAACTTGATGTCGAAAGTGACCTACGCTGGGCTTTGTCTGAAACTCAACCCAGGATCTGTCAACTTATCCAGAACATGCAAGCGCACCCATCTCACTAAATTACTTTCTATGTTTTGTTTTTGTAAGTAGGTAGGCCTAATGCTTCACCTTCCTCAAATTGAAAATGTATCTGTGTTAAAATATTAAAGTTTGTATCAGTAATTATAATATTTTTTCATGTAATACTACTTCAATTTTCATCATACGAACAAAGGGGGCGTGAGGGGTCCCCAAATAACCAAAGGGGTGCGTGGTACAAAAAAGTTTGGAACCCGTGAATTAGAAGAAGATGGTAACGCTGCCGTTGCTCGGTGTAATACCATATTTTTCGAACGACTGTCAAAATTTTTTTATAAAATTTTTCTTCAAATTAAAGAAGTTCCACGAAGAAATAATATCTGGGCGATGTCAACCCAGATTATTGGGTCCATAATGATTCTAAAACATCTATAGACCATAATCGGTATCACTTGGAAGACTGAACCTGGCCATCGGGGCTCTCTCGGTCAAACAGAGAAGGAATTTGAGGAAAGATCGCAGGGTATGTATTTTTTTATTATCTTCTTAGTCCATTTCATGACCTTGCTTGCTATGTAAAATCTTTTCTTAGATTTGTTTGGACACATAAGAAGTATGATTGTTGAAATATTTTTCTGCTGGTTTTCTTTTTCCATTGTTACAGATTCCTGTCCCAAACCCCCTTCCTTTCACCCTTGTCTCCGTTTGGAAATCATGGAATGCAAGAGAGAATGAAGCGGCTAAGCAGAAAAATCTTTGGTACTCTTTATGTACACACGATACTAACACAACATAAACAGACAAGCTATTGCTAGTGCAATAGCGACAGGGAAACGAGTTTTTTCCTCAGGTTTTTTCACTCGTTTATTGAATCATATACAAGATAGTATAGTTCCCCTGTTACATTTCCTGAGCTCACACTTGTGTTCTTTCTGACACACGCCAAAATTATAGATACAAGCATTTATTGTAATTACAATTATTCAAATTTTTGTAAATCTTACATACATACACCTCAAAAAAGTCTAGGGAACACTTCTGAATATCAATATATTGTATCCATTTTTTAAGAAATAAACACCTGCATCAATTTCTCACCAAATTATGTAGAGTGCCGCACTAGATTTCAGTTCTTTTTATAAAAAACTAAATATGCAGCAGATGCGACGCTGCTTTATGTTTGTTTGTTTTTCCTTCAACGTGTTCTATTTCTGCCTTTCGGCTAATGACACGCCGGGGAATTCTGTCACCTCACTAACCCGGGAACTTTGTCGAACCCCTCTATTGTCGAGGGAAGGGATCTTTAATGTCCAACACATCTCTGCTAGACAGCACCGACAGCTTTACATCTCCTCCGAAAGATGGACACTCAAGCGATTCCCAGAATCCGAAAATCGCACCGACTTTGTGGGGATTGAATCCAGGTAACTCTGCGCAGGAAACGAGCATCATATCACATACGCCACCGAGCCGGCTGACGCTGCTTTATAATCATTTCATGTATTCAGTGTTTGAAATCAGTTAGTTGGCACTTTGTTTCTGTTGTAAGCACAAATAAAAGATTCAGGTTTTGTGATTCGACCATGGAAAGACGACATTTGACTAGAAAAGAGATGTTACGAGCCGTTGGCATGCTCCAAGCTGGGAGTTAACAACGGGAAGTATCCAGGGTTCTGGGAAGTAGCCCAAGTGTCATAAACCGTTTATTGTCGCGTTTCAATGAAACAGGTAGCGTAGAAGAACGCCATACAGGTCGTTTCATTTCAGGATTGCTACAGTCGCCCAAGACCGCTTTAAGAGTTCCACAAGTGAACCATGGAAATCGAAATATATATATATATATATATATATATATATATATATATATATATATATATATATATATATATATATATATATATATATATATATGATCTGTTCATGAAATCAAACTGATTTCATGAAAAATATAAATCCAGCACCCGGTAGTTAATACCATTGCCAGGCAATGATTATAATCAAAACATATCCTGGAATAATTATATATTAGGATAACGTTAAATGTTATGAGAATATATCAATCTACCAGAATATATACATACTATAGCATCATCAGACAATGATATCAATGTACCAACGAGTAGTGTCAGAGGTTTTCTCCCCGGAAAAATCCAGTGTACGGACCTCAGTCAAGTAACACTGAATGTTTCTCATTAAGAGTTTCCCTTGTGTGAAGTGGTGAACGATCGAATAGAATACTGCTCTGAATATAAATATGACAAAATTGTCAGTTAATTATATTACATTTATATAAACAAATAAATAAAATATGAAATGAGATTCTGAGCAGCATAAACTAAAGAGAAAACCTATGACTCTACTTCATTATTTTTTTCGGAAAGAAACCTACGAAGAATATTACAAGATTTGATGACTGTTATCTTTTGTAACTGTTCAAACAAATTTTTCTTCAGACCCAAAGTCTCAATACTTTTATGAAGATACCTAGGAATAACACCTGTTGTGGAAATAATCGGTAGAATAAAAATTTTTTCATTTTCCATATTTTTTCAATCTAGTCGCCAAGCATCATATATTTAGAAATTTTTTCATTGTATTTATTTCGTATATTATGTGTGTCGGGTATAGCAATATCAATTATATATGTTTGATTCTGTTTATCAGTAAGAATGATATCTGGTCTATTGTGTTTTACAGCTCTGTTGCAAAGAATTGTTTTATCAAAATAAAGTTTATATTTGTCATTTTCACAAATAATCTCAGGTTCATATTTGTAAAATTTTTTCTTTTGGGAATTAGGTCATGTTTAATTCCTAGATTAAAATGAATAATATTTTCGACGGCATTATGTTTTTCTAAATAATCTGTTGAAGCAAGGACTGAGCAAGATGATAATATATGAAAAACTGTTTCTGAAGAACAGAAACATCTACGGCAAGAATCATCTATATTTTGTTTGATGATGTGTTTTCTATAATTCCTCGTGAAAACAACCTGATCCTGGATCGCAATTGCCAAGCCTTCTGTTTCAGCAAACAATTCTCCAGATACTAACCATTTATTCGATGCGATTTCATCTATATAATCATTTTTCAATTCTTTGGGGTGCTTTCCGTGTAATTCCTTCTGCATCCAACTTACTCTTCTATCAAAATCTACCGTTTGCATTGTCAAGTTCAGAGGTGTAAGTTTATAATCTCAAGCAACACCAATCATATATATATATATATATATATATATATATATATATATATATATATATATATATATATATATATATATATATATATATATATATATATACCACCACATCATGCTACAGGCTCCATGAATTGGTCCCACGAAGTTTTTCGTTGAAAATGACGTACGGTAAAAACGGTGGTTCATTAACGCGAACTAAACCTGTGAATTCGTTAGTTGTGAATAAGTTTCATATGCTTGACAGATGGCCTGGGCTCCACAGTGGGCTGGATTTTCCGAATACAACATAATGAGCCCTCTTGGAACAAAATTATCCAGAGGTAATCTTGTTTCCCAATTGGATCTCCGAGGACTGACTCGGAAGACTCTGATAGTAATACGACTAACAATGGTCCTCTGGCGGATACATGGAGTCCCCCAGCATCCGATGTGGGAATCCATATCGTTATTGAGTGCTACAAAATTAGAGGACTAGGATAAGCCAACATGAAGGTGAGTACAGTACACCAGCACTTATAAGACACGCAACCTTATGTCCTAGCTTTAACGGAAACTCAAATAAAGCCACCTATCTTCGTTTCAATGGTTATGAGTTGTACTCAAGGCTTCGGTTTCAGGCAGGGCTTTGTCTTTTTGCAAGATCAGATGTCGCCTTCCAAAGAGATTTTACGTGTGAGGATGATGTTTTCGACCTGACGTGGTTCAAAATCTGCTTTCATAACAAAACTATGTTTCTTTGTAGTCTGTATCGATCTCCTGACTACAGCTTTCCTATATTGTTTCAGTATCTAAGCGACAAGGTAAACACGGACCAAATACAGCATCCGTCAGCTGAGGAGATCGTTATGGGAGACCCCAACATCTAAAACATCAACTGGCACCAACATTCGAATAGGACCGACAAAGCAGAAAGGCAAGCAGAGTCCTTTGTGATCAGCCGCAGATTGACTCAACTCGCCGATGAACAGACAAGAATTCCTGATAATATCTATTCCTAGTTTCAGATTTAGATTATTTCCGTTTACAGATCTCAGCGCCATTAGGCAAACCCTACCACAACCTCGTTGCAGCTATTAGTAACTTCCTATAGGCACACAATAAAGATCTAACGCCTTCCAAGAAGATATGACATAAAAACTGATCCAACTGGTAAGAGCTGCGCCAGTTTTTCTCATCTTTTCCCTTTATATGAAGTGTTTATTAGATCCTGATATCAATGCCTGTACTGAATATGTCACTGAAGTTGATAAATTTTTGTAGGCATGGACCTCTACATTTCAAACTCCACGAAAAGAACATCCATACAAAAGTTTGCAAATGGGACATAATGAGCGAG
Organism: Cryptolaemus montrouzieri; assembly: GCA_013387265.2. Lineage (NCBI taxonomy): Eukaryota > Metazoa > Arthropoda > Insecta > Coleoptera > Coccinellidae > Cryptolaemus > Cryptolaemus montrouzieri. The sequence continues at coordinate 27,474,415 of JABFTP020000144.1, read as the reverse complement.
GTAAACTCCTTCCCCAATCACATCTCTGAGGGGAACTGGTTCGAAGGGCTCACGATGACAACACGACTAACAACTGTCCTCTAGCGGACATACGTTCCCAAAATCCGATGAAATTAGCCAATTCATTATTGAGTTTGGTATTATAAGAGGATTGGGACACAATCACATGAATGTGACAGCAATACACCAGCACTTACAAAACACGAAATCTCTTGTCCTAGCTCCAACGGGATATTAAAATAATGCTAACAACAGACACCACCTACCTCTGCTGCAATGGGTATGAATTGCACTCACGTATTCGGTTTAAGCGAGAGCTTCATGTTTTTGTCAGATCGGATGTCGCATTCCAAAGAGAGGATATGTCGATCTGGCATGGTTCAAAATCTCTCCATAAAACAAAACCATTTTTATATGTTATCTGTGTCGATCTTCTAACGATAACAACTACCCTAGATTATATCGGTATTGAGACGACAAGGTAGACACGATCCTTATACAGCATCCGTCACCAGAAGTGATCATAATGGGAGACTTCAACGTAGACCGTTTCCAGGAAAGCAGGTTGAGCCCTTTGCGATCAAACTTGACTCAACTTGTGGATGTGCCGAACAGAATTCCCCACAATATAACTTATTTTCCCAATGCTCTCGATCTCTTTCCTTAGGCAACTTCAACAACAACCTTGTTCCTGCCATTGGTAACTTAGTACAGCCAAGCAATAAAGATTTAACGTCTTCTAGGAAGATGTGGCATTACAACCGAGCCAGCTGAGAAGAGATGTACAAGTTTTTCTCGACTTTTTCCCCTTGATGATGTATATTTTTCAGATTCTGACAGTAATGTGTACACTGAATCCGTCACTATTATTCTTGCACGTATGAATGTCCACATTTCACACTCCGCGAGAAAAACATCCGCAGATGAATCTTGGTTCACCAAAAACAGACAAAAAGCGGCCACAGTTAAAAACAGAGCTTATAAGAACTGAAATAAGAATACAACAGATTAAACTAAAACTGGGTATGTGCGTTTCAGTAGCATTTATAACTCAATGAATGATAAAGCGAAAACCTACTACAATGAAAGAGTTGAAATATAGAGCAAACCAGTAAAACTCGTCAGTTTTGGTCTAGACGAAAGCAGTCAGTAACAGCTTTTGCCACCTCTCATTAGGGATGACGGTTCTATCGCATCATCCCCTAAAGCGAAGGCGGATCTCTTTGCGAAAATGTTTTCACCAAATTCGGTTATAAATACATCAAATGCAATGCCACATGTTCTGAAGTAAAGTTCAGAGTGCGTACAATTAAGCGCGTTCTTCAATAGATGCACTGTAAGAAAGCAGTGGGTCTTGATGGAATACCGCCAACTGTTTGAAGACATGTACTCCAGAGTTTGCACGTGTTTTGAATCGTCTGTTTCAGATCGTATGAGAGCCAAACGTTTCCAGAGGTAAGTTAGTAGAGTACAACCGATTACCAATTTGGTTGAGGAAACCGGTAGGTCTCTCCGACCAGGAGAATAGATTCAGAATAATCAGAATTTTCAATTCAAGCTGAAGATGAAGTGAAATATATTTTATACTCTCCACAATTTTATTTTCACTATAGGAAACGAACTTACTTATATAGATACTAGCCTAATTACAAATTTAGTTGTGGAGAGGTATCAATATCTAGCTGACTATTAAGAGTGATTTCACTTGGGTTTTTACAAAGTTTATTGATTTCTAAACTTTTTTCGCCTTTCTCGTTACAAACCGGATATAAGAAACGGATTTTCAAAAATTTCGCTGACATGAATAAACTAAATAATTCCATTTTCTATAATTTTAGTATTTGCTATTTCTTTCGAAAAATGCATATTTCACGAGGTACCTGCAAAAAGCTTCAAATTCGAAATGGGGACATAAAGCGGGATTAAATTTCAAGGCAAGACAGTGGGTCCTTTATTTTGGCACCAAAATTGCTTGCGCAAATTTTTTCAGCTTGAAGACCTCTTCCGATCTCTATTAATTGGCCTATATTATGACACTGACCGGAAAAACAGTAGATATGCTGTTGAAAACGTGACAATAGAACTTTAGTTTGCATAATATAATCAATGCAAGCATTTTCCGATAGAAAGAGCAATAACAGAAAGGGAAATAGAAGTGATAGCTGATTTTACTCTGACGGCAACAGCCATAAATTTTAAATATTAACATCCTCTCTCATTGACTCTCTTCTTGATTTTAATTAAAAATTAGCTAACTCTAATAAAGGGTTTCTGACTTATCATATTGAAAGTCTCTGTCAGAACTGTTTCCCTTAATGGAAAGCCATAATAATGTTAATGGAAAATGGCACTAAACTACGCACTGAATTACGCCAGTTATCCACTGAAAATTGATATATATACTCACCACAAAGTTTACCGAGTGGAATCTTCCCCTTCACCGAGTCTAAAAACTTTCCGTAATTGACACGGTCATCCACGATTATTTTAAAATGCTCCATTAAATTTTTCACGTTCGCTATATTGAAAAACAATTCGCAACAACGCATCACTTCCAGAAGACGTCCGAAAGGTATAAATCCGCTTTGATCCTGAAAAAAACACTTGTTTTCCATATTCGAGGGTACCCACGTGTCCCCAAACGTACCGTGTCGAAATATCTCATTTTTTGGTAGAGTACATTGTAATCAAATGTAGGTTCAATCCTTTTTTCCATATGCATTCTGAGGCGATTCAGGGACACGAGACAAGCACGCAGTTCTTTAATACGCGTTGGTACGGGCGTTCCAGGTTGCCTCAGGAGATCTGCCATGTCGTAAAAGTCTTTTCGGTTAGGAATTCCAAAGGTATGTCCTTTAGGAAGTACATCTAATAATTGGTTACTGAAAAAATGCGTTTCAGAAGTTGAAGGGATAATTCTCGTCGTATCTTACGGTTCGAAACATTTTCCAACTTTCCTTTGATTCTCGTCCAACCAATCTCTTTGTTTTTTGTTTATGGCACACACTGGATTTGTATCGATCCATTCCGAGCAGCATTTAGCTTTGAGCCCCCGTTTGTCGTATCCGCAATATTTCCCAAATGATTGGTCCGGATTATATGGTGGAGACTTATACCTGAAATAAGATTAGTATCGCCATATTCATCAATGAGATACCGTAAACTAGGGAAGTATTGTCCCTTGAGCGGAACATTTGAAGCAAGATTGATAACGTATTTACTAAAAACGTGTAGCAAGTACAAAATTTAAGATCCCTCCATAAGACATAGAACTTCAAGACTAAGAGTTGAATATTCTTAGATGAAATTATCACTAGCTCAACAGTACTGATCAACTTTTTAAGCTAAAAAGTGGCTCCTTATTTTTACTCTTTGTTCATTTTGTGTGCATTTTTTCAATTTGGAATAAGGTCTACTTAATCAAGCGTTCTTTTTTCCATATCTTACTCTATAGTGATGACATATTATCTTTATTTACTTGTGGTAGTATACTCATTCTGTTAAAAAAGTACTGGGATTAGACTATTTTAAAAAAAGTCTGCTTAAAACGATGGTCAAATGTTTGTTGTGCACAACTGTTTTCTATACTGACGCGAAGTTTGCATGCGATCTGTTATTTAGATTGTATATAATGCTCTGTTTAAGGGGATAATGCTGCGCATCACATAGTCTCTCCCATTCAATTATCAACCTCACCTTCACGCGGTAAACCCTGTTTCTCACTAACGAGGCCCTGACGACCGAGTACAGGCGATATAACCTAAGATCGGGGGTGAAGGAAAGATAATCTCAATCAGCGTCGAAAGTAAATCGATCACAAATGGAAAAAATATAATTCCCCAGCACAACCAATCAAACCACGTATCTTTATCAACTTTATCATGACAGGAAAACAAAAAGAAACGGCCCTCAGCCCTGGGCAGGTGTTGAATCACCAGAGGGTGTTAGGAATCTCCCGGCTCGGTATGATGAAGTTCAAAAGAAGGATAGCAACATGGAATACTCGAACCCTCTTTTCGGAGGGTAAACTAGACAATGCAATACAAGAAATGAAACGAATGAACATTGACATTCTCGGTATATTGAAAACGAGATGGCCAGATAGCGGGATTTGTAAGAAAGAAGGAATGACGTTCTACTACAGCGGTAACAACGAACCTGAACATCGAAGTGGAGTTGGGTTTATCATATCGAATGAAATAGATGGGTTGCATACTCCGATCGAATTTTATTATTACAAATAAATGCTAAACCGACCAACTTAAACATACTACAAGTTTACGCTCCCACAGCAGACAAGTCGGATGCTGAGGCTGAACAGTTTTACGAACAGGTCAGAGAAGTCTTACAAACATTACAGTATAGAATCTTGTGCTGCGGCCCGTGTGGAAAATGCCATTGCGAACGCTGCACATTTCTACAACGGGAACATACATAGATGGCTGATTCAAACGTATCTTGGAAATACAAAAAATGTTTGAATGAAAAACAAAGAATCAATGGTCCGAGAATTAAGTTCTGATGACAAAGATAACGATAAGGTCAATTTAGTAGAAAATGATGCCAAGTTCACAATAACCGATGTTTTGAATGAATGCGGAAGAATCATAACGACTTAAGGAGATGGCTGATTCAAACGTATCTTGGAAATACAAAAAATGTTTGAATGAAAAACAAAGAATCAATGGTCCGAGAATTAAGTTCTGATGACAAAGATAACGATAAGGTCAATTTAGTAGAAAATGATGCCAAGTTCACAATAACCGATGTTTTGAATGAATGCGGAAGAATCATAACTCACAAACTAAAGAATGCAGACTCTTCAACAAGAAGTAACAAAGACATTTCAATTTCTGTCTGATAAATTCGAAGAAATGGAAAGTGAGAATCAGGCAATGAAGATGCAATTAGTAGAGCAGAATAGAGAATTGCTGTCTGCAAATGCTCGTATAAAAACATTGAAAGAAAAGTTAGATTCCCTAGAACAAGAAAAAAAGGGGAAAAACATTGTATTGATGAAGGTTCCAGCGCAAAATCAGGTAACAAATATATTCAATGGTAACAAATATATTCAATGGTAACAAATATATTCAATGGATTGGGAGTTGAGATAAGCGATAGCGACTTTGATTCAGCAAGGATAACTAAGAAAAGCAATGCACCCATCCTGATAAAACTACGAAAAATAGAAATGAAAAAGATATATTGAAGAAGAGAAAGGGAAATTGGATGTCTCAAAATGAGTGACTGTGGGCTTGCTGGTGATAGTGTTATATATTTCAATGAAGACATCACACACTATAAACAAATGCTTCATTCCAAAGCACGGTAATTGAAAAAGGAACACCAACTTGTGTCAGGTATAGTTTTTCAGTTTGTAATAGACATATTCATTGAAAATATTACACCATGAATGTTATGCATACCTTTTTAGTTAAGATAGAAAATCATCAACTTGAGACAAGAACTATTAAGAGCATTGATGAATGTAATGAAGTGTTAGACAGGTTTGGAATAGGGCAAGAGAATTTCAGTGTTTTTCATACTAATATCAGAAGTGTGACAAAAACAAAATTATTTTAGATTTAATGATTGAATCGTTGAATGATAGTTTTGATTCGATTGTATTAACGGAAACTTGGAAAGTAAGTAACATAAATGTATCATCCATCGATGGTTACATTTCCCATTATAATGAAAGCTTTTTGAATCAAAACGATGGAGTTAGAGTTCTGGTGAAAATACTATCAGTCATAAAGTGAGTGTTGAAAATTTTCGATGTCTCAAATTTATTAGAGTAGAATTACGAATAACAGATCGTGTTATAACATTGAACAGTATTTATAAGCCACCACCATATAGTACGAACTCTTTTTAGAACAACTCGAAGAATATATAGCAAATAAATGGGATTTGACAACTTAAATATTATCAGGTAATATCAATACAGATATTTTAGATCCTGAAGAGAATTCTAGTAATGAATATCTCAATATGCTTTATGAAACTGGTTTCATATCACTAATTAATAAACCAACAAGAATAAATGAGAATAGAAATTCTTGCTTGCATCATATTTTCATCAGAACAAAAATAGAACCACAGCACATTTTGCCCATAGTATCCTACTTTCAGATAACTGACAACAGTCCTGTTATTCTGAAGTTACCTTCGCAACAAAAAAAAACACAAGTACTGAAGTAGGGTCAGAATGTAATATTATCGACTATGATTCTTTCGTTAAGACCATATAATTCCAGAAATCTAAACTATAGTGTCATTAGTTTCGTCAAAATTATTGAAGGTGGTATAGCTTCTGAAACAACGTCAAAGAAAAACAGTTCAAATAATAATAAACGTAAACAATGGATGACAATAGGTATCATTAAGTCAATAAATGAAAGAGATAGGCTCTTCAAGCAGTACCGCAAGATTAAAAATAACAATATATTGGAAGAACGGTATAAAACTTATAGAATTAGAATTAACGACTTAGAGAACCAAAAATGATATATTACAAGCAGCAATTTGAAAAACATAAGAATGATTTGAGAAAAGTGTGGAAATTATCAAACGAACTCATAAGCAGAGTTGAGAATAAATCAAAGCCTATAATGGACATTGAATCAGAAACGGATGAAACGATAAGAGCCGAGACAGAAGTGGCAAATGAATTCAACAGATATTTCACTAATATAAGTAAACAAATGTTAGAAAAAAATCACCAAATCCGGTCTTATTCCACTTCAAAATGCCCCAAGAAAACAATTCTACTATTTTCTTGAATCCTACAGATAAAAATGAAATAAAAAGAATCATTAATGAATTGAAAAATAATACTTCCCCAGGCAATGATAATATAATTTCGAATGCCCTGAAATTATCTTAAGATTATATCGCAGAGCCAATATCAATCCTTATCAATAAATCATTCGAAACTGGTATATTCCCAGAATTTTTTTAAACGGCTGTAGTGGAACCAATTTATGAAAGTGGTGAGACAAAAAAGCTCGGAAATTATCATCCAATATCTTTTATATCAAACATAGATAGAATATGGGAAAAAGTATTAAACAACCGAATTTTAAATTTTTTGGACAAACATGGTATACTTTCAAAGAGACAATTCGGATATATGACCGGCAAAAGTACAGCATATATGTCGACCTTTTTAATTCGGAAAGTATGTGATAATGTGGATGAAAGGCAGCCTTCTCTTGCCGTGTTTTCAGACTTAGCGAAGGCTTTCGATACAGTGTCTCATGATGTTTTGTTTGGTAAGATTGAAAGATATGGGCTGCGTGGAAAATGTTTGAGTCTCATCAAGAGCTTACAGAATAGGAATCAATATGTTCAGATAGGTAGAAGTAGCAGAGGATTATTGAATATAGATTGTGGAGTACCTCAAGGTACGGTGCTTGGTCCCCTAAAATTCATCGTGTACCTGAATGATCTTTTACTTGTTGAGCGGGCTGGTGTGGACATTGTGTCTTTCGCCGACGACACGGTAGTTTATGTAACTGAAAAAACATGGAATGATTTATATTCAGCGGCTTCCAAAATTATAAACGAAATGAAAGAATGGATGGATAGCAACCTTCTTTCACTGAATATAAAAAAACCGTTCATCTGGCTTTTACAGCTAATAATTCCACTCAACTAGTCAATCATAGTTTGCAGATTCATTCAGCTGTATGTATAAGTGAAACCTTCTGTAACTGTGTTGAAATTGAAAAGGTGAATCGAGTTAAATACTTAGGGATGATTGTTGATGAGAATTTGAGATGGAACCATCACATAAATCATATATCTGATAAATTGTACTCATACTACACACTTACAGATATCTTACCACCGGAAACGCTCAGAACGTTGTATTTTGCACTGGCTCAGTCCGTATTGTCGTACGCTATAACAGTTTGGGGTAGAGCATATGAAACCCATTTGAGAAAAGTTGAAATAATACAGAGATCTATCCTTGAGATAATTATGAGGAAACCTAGAAGATTTCCTACAAAATATAGTTTTGATGAGGCAAAAGTTTTTAAGGTAGTACAGTTGTATGCCGTGGATGTTTATAGATTCGTTTTTCTGAATAGAACATGTTATAGATTGTTTGATCATGGATTTATTACTCGGAATCAACATCTTCATAATATACGAATCGATAGAGTAAGCAAAGAGGTTACTGCTCGTAGTTTTATGAATGTTGCTGTTTCACTCCATAATATTTTGCCATCTGAACTGAAGAATGTAAATAATGTACAAGCTCTGCCAATATTTATTAAAAAAGCTAAAAACTTCGTAGCTTCATACAAAACCGAATTACTCGAGTTGTTGTTGTAGAGTCATTCATTTGTTAAGTTGGTATGAAAAAAATTGTTAAGTGCAGTCCTTGACTGATTTAATTGTATGAAAATAATTGTGGTCATTTAATTTTTAATTTTAATTTAGTATGAGTACGTTAGTCAGTAAATAATATTTGTTCGAACACAAAATTTTATTTTAAGCGAACATGCATTATATCAAATAATAATTATTAGGATATAATGTATTGTAATTGATTGGTATCGTTAATTTGCCAATAAATGTATTATTATTATTATTATTAAAACATTGAAGAACCATGACATTAATATATTTATTAGGTAACTTTAATGCGAAGATAGGCAGAGGAGCTGTAGAGGGAATAACAGGAGCGTTTTTATTAGGTGATAGGAATAAACGACGAGGAATGCTAATTCAATTTTTCCAAGAAAAAGAAATGATATTTAATAATGCATATTATAAGCTACATCCTAGAACGCTCTACACATGGAAATCGCCACGAGATAATAGCGACAATATTGTACGAAACCAAATTGACTACATCACAATTAACAAAAGATATCAAAATGCCATTACTCGCGTTGTAACATATCCATAAACGGACATCGGCTCTGATGACAATCCTCTTGTTGCCGACTTTCGCCGATGTAAATTGGTTTCTAAAAAGCTCAGCAATAGGAGATATGACATACAATCGCTAAGGCAACCAGATATAAGAGCTAATTTGAGAAGAGAACTTGATAAAATGTGCCAAGAAAACAATCCAGCCGAAGAAAATACATCAAATGAGATCTAGAATAGACTTAAATCTAATATTCAAGTAGCCACTAAAAATATAATCGAACAACCACGGAAAACGAAAACCTTGTCTTGGATGACTGTTGAGATACTGCAGTTGATAAATGAGCGCCGTCTCTGAAGAATATACCAGATCGATATTGGGAAGTTGATACCATCATCAGGAGAAAAATCAAAGAAGCCAAAGAGAAATGGACCCAAGAACAATGTGACGAGGCTGAAAGACTGCATCGTCTTCACGACTCATTCAACTTTCATGAGAAGGTGAAAGAAATAACTGGTACAGGTAGGAAAACATTAATAACAATGATTAAAACGAGCAAGGGAAACCAATACTTGAACCTGATGAACTGAAGAGAGAATGGAAAGAATACTCTGAAACTCTGTTTAACGATCAACGCACCAATCTCAACCCCACATTTCAAAACGGAAATATGAGCGGTCCCAAAATTCTAGAGCCGCAAGTAAACATGCGGTAGATAACCTGAAGAACAATAAAAGTCCAGGACACGAAAACGTGCATGCAGAGGTCTTGAAGCAAATTGATTTCAAACAGCTCACATATCTCTTTAATGTTATATATGATACAGGGCAGATTCCGATAGACTGGTTGAAATCCACATTCATTACCATTTCGAAAAAAGCCATTCCAAAACACTGTAAGGATTATAGACTTATAAGTCTTATGAGCCATGCACTTAAAGCATTTCTACGAATAATTCACTCAAGAATTTACAAAAAGTGTGAAAGCAAGAGTGGTGACACACAGTTTGGGTTCATTAAAGGACTCGGTACCAAAGAAGCCTTGTTTTCGATTAAATTGCTAGTACAAAAGTGCTATGACGTCAAGCATCAACCGATGATGGAAACTTCACAGGAAATGAATATAGATGAGAGAGATATCAGAATAATTGGACAACTGTATTGGCACCAGTCAGCTGAGATTCGCATTAATAGAGACACAACAACAGAAATCTTCGACATTTTGAAGGGGGTTAGGCAGGGATGTTTTCTGTCACCTATATTATTCAACATTTATGTGGAGAAAATATTTCAGAGGGCCCTAGAAAACAAAACACGGGTAATAAAAATAAATGGACATCTCTTGAATCACATCCGGTATGCAGATGACACCATAACATTCACCAGCAGCTTGGAAGATCTTCATCTTTTATTGAATAAAATTAACCAGCATGGAGAACAGCTAGGGTTGAAGATGAACACTGCCGAAACAAACATGATGATGGTCTGTAGAAATAATCAAAATTGTGCACCTCTCAATATCAATGGACAACTCATAGAGCGAATAACAAAGTTTATATATCTGAGCGTCACTGTTACTGATAGATGGGACTGCGATGAGGAGGTGAAGTGTAGAATTGGCCGAGCAAAAACAACCTTTAACAAACTAAGGAACCTCCTTCTTCACAGAGATATGGCTTTGAACGCCCGAATTCGAGTGATTCGATGCTATGTTTGGCTTATCATGCTGCACGGTGCTGAGACTTGATCACTTAAACCTTCGAAATGTGGACAATTCGGCGTCTGCTACGGATACCCTGGACAGAGCATGTTACCAATGAAGAAGTTTCACGAAGAGCAGGAATAGACAGACAAATTTTAGACATCGTGAAGCAGAGAAAAATATCATATTTGGGTCATATGCTAAGGGGGGATAAATAGCAGATTCCCAAATTAATATTGCAAGGTAAAATCGAGGGAAAAACGGCTCCAGGTTGATAACAACACTCCTGGCCTGGCTCAGAAACATCAGGAACTGGTGCAATATTTCGGACGCAGTAACATTATTCCGAAGGGCTGAATAGGGAATCCTGACCAAGACATGATTGGAAATGAACGAGTGTTCGCTAACGTGCAGTACACATGGTACAAGAAGGAGAAGACAATGCTCTAATTAGTCAGTTCTCACAAGTGTATTTTGCGATTTTTACAATGGATACAAATATCAAAGAACTTGTCTCAAATTTCATATTGCAACTGGAATTTCGTGTGCCGAATCGCTGAATATGACTGATAGATGGCTTACGGTGATTCGACTTCATTAGAAATACTTGCATATGAGTAGATATTGCATTCAACACCGGCCGAGATGTGGTGGAAGATTCGCCTCGCTCTGTCGGCCATCAATATCTTCAACTGAACATCGATAAAATGAAGGAAATGGTAATTGAAGATCGTCATTTCAATGTGAGAGAGATAGGCAATGAACTAACTCATGAATCAATCCATACGATTTTGAACAAAGTTCAAAATCGTATGTAGTTCCAAGAAACCTGAATTTTCTTCAAAAATTAATCGCGTAAAGGTCGCAGAAGATATGCTAGAACGAGTAATAACCGACCCAACATTTATTAAACGCGTTGTAACTGGTGATGAGACATGGGATTATGAGTTTGACATGCAAACCAGTCAACAAATTATCACTTCACGGTGCCTTTTGAATCGATGAAAAACATAAAAAGGAATTCGCGGCGAGAACTCAAGTCAATTCCGGAAAAAGCGTTTGAAAAATGGTTTGATGATCGGATTATTCGTTGGAGTAAATTTTTTATTACAGAAGGGGCCTACTTTGAAAGCGATACAATACATATGATATATCGTTTCACTTTTTGACAATTAATGCAAAAACACAAAACAATAACTAAAATAAAAAGATTGTTGAACCCAAACAAAAAACCTCGACAAAAGTAACACAGCAATAACTGTGTTTGTGAACTATACTCTTTATTGTGTTCCCTACTGCTTGATGACCTCCTGACAATAATCGGCGCACTAGACATTAATGTACAGGATGCACCAAATTCGATGTTTTACTGAAATATTGTTGATGGGGAAAAATGATTCTCCCTTCTCTCGAGCTCGATTTTCGGGAAAACCTCATTGGTGCAAACGGATTTCAGCTATCTCTTTGGTTTTCGAGTTATTCCGGAATTTCGATTCGTCAGGATTTTGACATTTGACGATATCTCGAAACCTATTGAAGTTAGGAAAAAATATTTCCACATTCTATAGGCACTTTTTTGAGTAAAATGCAGGGACGTATTGGAAATATTTTTTGGCTCATCGGTTTCTGAGTTGTGAAGCAAACTTTTCTTTTCTCAAAATCGATTCCAGAGAAAGAGAAGAAATGCCTACCCCAAAATTATCGTCCAATCGCATGGTTGCTCATGTCAAGTATTTTCAATGAAATGAAACTAAAGTATTTAGATTTTCACTATATTAACAAAAATATAACCGGTTTCACCACACTGTAGCTTCATCAGATAGATACAAATTAATGAACAGAGTTATATATTAGTCTTATATCCTACTTAATATTACAATAGGTACAAAAGGTATGTTGGAAAACCCATCGGAGTTGCTTACTTTATGAATTGAAAAGATTGAGTAAAGAAGAAAGATTCAGATCTAATTGACTATTAAGTAACCTACCTGAATACTTTTCTTCGTTGATCTCTAAAATTTCCAATAGATTGAGTTTATTATTTTCATTGTGTAAAATTTTGAAATTATCATTAAAGTTATGGTTTTCTTCGAATAAGTGATTAGAATAATGGGAATCTGATTTATGATAATTAAAACTACGTTTGTGCTCGGATAATCTAACTTTGAAATTTCTGAAAGTTCTACCAATATAAATTTTATTACAATCCCCGCAAGATAGTTCATAAACACCGGATTTATTACTTTTATCAATTTTAGATTTGCAGTTTTTGATATGTCGGCCTAAAGAATTATCAGTTCGGAATGCTATATTGAAATTATAATGCGAGAGGAATGATTTTAATTTTAGACTAGAAGTACCAATATAAGTTAAGCTGTTGTATTTTGTGTTAGAACTTTTTATACTTGGATATACTTCCTGGATTGCTTTTGAATTTTTTTGGGTGAAATCATGTTCTCAATCATAGTTGGACTGTAACTGTTATTGACTGCTATTTATTTAATTATATTTAGCTCTTTTATTAAATTATTTTGAGACATTGGGATATTAATGAGTCTATGTACCATACTATTGTAAGCTGCTAATTTATGTGGATAAGGATGTGTAGATGAGCTGTGAATAGTAATCTCTGTATGCGATGGCTTATGAAAAATAGAAAAATCATGTTTGCCGTTAATTTTAGTAATAGTTAAATCCAGAAAGTTAATGGAGTTTTCTGTTTCTATCTCTAACGTGAATTTAATATTATCGTGAGTTTTGTTAATGAATGTTTTGAATGACTCTAATTGTCTGGTTGTGCCAGTGAAACAACAAATGATCACATCATCAGCCCTTTTTTTATACCCGATTATATCACTAGCCAAATTTATTTAGAACTATTACAGAACGCTATTTATTCAGCCCTCGTGCAAGTATTGGAGAATGATGAAGACCATGAAACGATCATGATTAAACAAGATGGCGCACCACCTCATTTCGTTCAACATGTGCGCCAGTTCTTAGATGAAAATTTTCCTCAGGCCTGGATTAGAAGAAGGGGACATATTGAGTGGCCACCAAGATCACCTGATCTGGCGCCACTGAATTTTTCTATGGGGTCACCTGAAATCTAAGATTTACACTACACAAACTGAGTCACTGGATGATTTGCGAATTCGGATAATTAATGAAACCGTCAAATCCAACCAGAAATGTTGAGTAATGTACGTGAACGATTTGAGCAGAACTTATTTTACTGCATGTAAGTGAATAGAGCCATTTTCAGCACTTAATGAACTAATCACAAAAGTAAGTAGTCATCCACTTTTTTAGCTGCCATTTCGTTAACGATGAAAATTTTGAGGCGAAAATTTAGGGTCAGATATTACTCGATAAGGTCTTCAAAATGAGGTATCGCAACACACCTCATCCCTATTCAAAATCAGGAGGTTGTGCTCACCCCCGGTAGGGGATTGAAGTCGCTGGAATGAAAAAATCGGAAAAGTTGTTCCCTCTCGAAATATGGAATTCTCCATATTTTCATTTTAATATCGGAAAATCGAGGTGTTAAGTTTTCGTTGGATCGCCCTGTATATATATTCGCTTTCTAAGGCCGCCAGTCGCCATTGCGGTACATATTCTCAAACACTTAATTACTTAATTTTTGACGCGCTGAACTTGATGAGTAGAACCAACTCAAATGATAACAAGAATTAGAGTCGTTCAATAGTTATTACTTTTTACCAAACTCACCCTCTATCAATGTGCTCCCCTATATTATAACTTCCATAAATTTTCTTGTAAGTATCATGATTCACCTGGCTATCCCAAAGAACTTGATAAGGAGTTTTTGCTGGTCGAATTAGATCTTTAACCGTAGTGGCATCTGAAAATATCATGTTGAATTATCAACTGGTTGAAGGGAATGCTGCATATCATTTTTATAATTTGATATAGAAAATTGAAGCATTGCGATTACCATTGTTTATTCAATGAGAAATTCTCGAATAAAATGAAATAATCGCAATCCGTCTAAACTCAAACTAGAATTTTTCCGATAATATCGGGAAAAGTCGAGAGGAAATCCCGAATTCTGCCAGTATACCATATGGGCTGATGATGTGCGGATGAACAATGACGGATTGTCACTCTGTGATGAATATTACTGATGTCAATCTCCATCAGGTAGTGAATGTTACAACACCAAGGCCATTCGGTTTTATTGTTTGGTGTGCGTAAACGAACCACCGTGTTTTGGCTTACGTAATGTTTGACGAAAAACTTAGTGAAGGGACTTTATTGTGACATAATAAATGAGAATTGAGTGAAGGGTTTTTTGGAGGGAATTTCCTTAGCTCAAAGAAGGTTAGTTTATTTCCAGCAGCCTTTCGGTGTTAACAAGTTGGGAACATGAGTATCAGTGAGATGGCCACCTCGTTCACCATATTCAGTTAGATTTGTTATCTCTAAGGCTTTGATAAGGATTCATCATTCATACATCATCGTCATATAAACGAGTGAAAACAAACCTTGAGAAAAAATGATTCGTTTATCACTTGGCGAAGGTTTCACAAATATTTATTAAAAATACTCGACATATGTTTCGGGTTGTTAGCCCATTATCAAGAGTAATACAACACTAAATTCAATATGAGTGATTTCACTTATGTATAACGGCATTCACAACAGGAGGTAAATTGAAGTGTAGTTGATCGTTGCAAATTGGCTGGTTTTTCCTATGAGCGGACGTAATTTCAATAATCTCCAAGTCCATCCCTTTCCTTTATTACCTGGATGCATGAGTTTGATATTCTCGAAATCTATGAAATAATTTTTATTGATGCCGTGCTCCGAAAAACCCGCAGAATTTTCATTTCGGAGAATAGATCTTTTATGTCCTTCAACTCTCTTCTCGATGCATCTTCCGGTTTGGCCTGTATTGAATCTCTCACATTCAGTGCAGTATATTTTATGTACTCCGCTTTTATCCAATAATTTTGTTTTATCTTTACTATTAACCAATAATGAACCCAAACTCTTTTTATTAGTGCTGATGGTGTTAATATTATTTCTGTGTAATCTGTTACATATTTTGTTGCTTATATTAGGAATATAGTTAATTGGAAATTTTCTGTGAGATTTCTCAGTATGCAACGGATAAATGTTCTGCAATAAAAGTTTATGTCGTTTTTGTCTTATTAAGGTATCAATTAATTTGATCGAGGTGATGACGTTTGAAAAAAATGGAAGAGCGTTTGGTTCATAGCCGTTGTTCATAGCGATTAATTTTAAAACTTGAACTTCATTCTCAAAATCGACAGCTGACAAAGGAATAGAAAGCAATCTGTGCACAAATGAATAAAAAGCACTCAATTTGATACTCTGAGATTGGAAACTACTGTTATGAATCAGGGTATCCGAATAGGTTGGTTTTCTATATATTTTAAAGGCGACTGAGTCATGAGCCCTACTAATCGACATTATTTTCATTTTCCATTGTGAATTGAATCGATTGATGAAAAGAATTTAAAAACTGTAAGAAATTATTGACTTCATCATCATCAACAAAAGGTTTCGTAATGCAATAAAATCAACGAAGGCCTATCCTGGTGCAGATATTGCGTCAGACTACAACCCTGTTATTCCTTAATTTTAGATTAAACTCAAAAAGCTGAACAAAGCTCTCCCAAAGAACCGCATTGACATCAGAAGGTTAAGAGATGAAAATATCAGAGAACAAGTCAGGAATACAATTGACACATGCTTGAGAAAACTAGAGGAAGAACAAGAAACAACTCCAGGAGACAAGTGGGAAAACCTAACCAAAACAATGGATTTAACATGCAAACAGTACTTACAGAGGGACAAACGACCAGACAGGGAGTGGATGACGGATGAGATTAAGAACATGATGGACAGAAGAAGAACTGTAAAGAATGGAGCCTCACAAGAATATAAAAATATCAACAAGGACATTAGAATCAGAATAAGGCAAGCAAAGGAGGAATGGATGAACCAAAACTGCCGGGAAATAAAAGAACTGGAGCAAAAGTACGACTATGCTGGTGTACATAAAAAAGTAAAACAGATGGTGGGAAGAAGCAGATATAAAACAGCAACCTTAATGGACAACGACGGCAAGGTTATTATAGACGACGCTGATAAATTAGAAATATGGAAAGACTACATAATAAATCTCTTCGGAGACACTTGTTCTGAAATACGTGCATCACAAGCAACCACCGGACCATCAATAACTCGTGATGAAGTACTACATGCTCTGAGGACAATGAAAAGTGGGAAGGTGCCTGGCCCACATAACATCTATATAGAATTGTTAAAGCTCTTTGATGACTATTTAACGACGTCTATGATACTGGCCAAATTCCCAGAAAATGGCTTATTTCGACTTTCCTGACCATCCCAAAGAAGACGACATCTAGAAAATGTGACGACTACCGACTAATAAGATTAATGAATCATATAACTAAGCTCTTTCTGAAGGTTATCCACCGACGAATATACAGCAGATGCGAGGAACATATCTCTGAGACGCAATTTGGTTTTCGCGAGGGTCTTGGGACCAGAGAGGCCATATTTTCGTTGCAAGTTCTAATCCAGAGATGTAGAGATATGAGCCAGGATGTGCACATTTGTTTCATTGACTTCTCCAAGGCGTTCGATAATGTCAGGCACGACAAACTCATCCAGATATTAAAAACATCTAATATCGACGAAAAGTATATAAGAGTTATCACCAATCTGTACTGGGAACAGCGTGCTACAGTAAAATTGGATAATGTGAACATCTCGGAGGAAATGTAAATATGTCGTGGAGTACGACAGGGATGTGTTCTCTTTCCAACACTGTTCAACCTGTACTCAGAGGGAATCTTTCGTGAAACCCTAGAAGGTCAATAAGGTATAAAAGTTGATGGACTACCTATAAACAACATCCGCTACGCAGATGATACTACTATCATAGCCAGTAGCTTAACAGATCTGCAACAACTAGTAGAAAGGGTTAAAGAACACTCAGAACGATACGGCCTGAAACTAAATATATCAAAAACAAAATATATGTTCGTAACTAAAAGAATAGGCATACAGGGATATCTCACTGTCAATGGGCAGAGAGTACAGCAGGTCCAGATATTCAGCTATTTGGGAACGACTATGTATGATTCGTGGGACTACAAGGGAGAGGTATTGTGCCGAATTGAGAAGGCCAAAGCGACATTTTTAAGAATGAAAAATATGTTTATTGCCAGAGACCTAACACTTAATCTCAAGATCAGAATGCTCAGGTGTTATGTTTTCTCTGTTTTGTTGAATGGAGTAGAGTCGTGGACTGTCAATGAGACAATTATTAATAAACTGAACGCTTTTGAGTTGTGGTGCTACAGACGTATTCTCAAAGTTTCATGGACGCAGCATGTTACTAACGAGGAGATCATAAATAGAATGGGCAGGAAGAGGGAAATTGTTCAAACACTGAAGGAACGGAAGCTTCAATATCTTGGCCACATCATGCGACATGACAAATATCGACTACTACAATTAATCCTTCAGGGAAAACTTGAGGCGAAAAGAGGCCCTGGAAGAAGACGTCACTCGTGGATGAAGAACTTGCGCGATTGGTTCGGATTGACTACAACTCAGCTGTTTCGAGCAGCAGTTAACAAAGTGAGAATTGCCATGATGTTAGGCAATGTCCGGAACGGATAAGGCACCCCTAAGAAGAAGAAGAAGAAATTATTGAGCTGTCTGTCTGTGCCAATCCAAATCCAGAAGATATCATCTACATATCTTTTCCATAAAAATACATTATTGATTAGTATGTTGGAGGAACTAAAAATTCTATTTTCTAAATTTGTCATAAATATATCACTTAATAACGGAGACAATGGAGAGCCCATAGGTAAACCATCACATTGTTGATATATTTTATTATTGAACCTGAAATAACTTTGTTGAAAACATATGTTTACAGCTGACATCGTTGCTTCTATATGAGTGGGGCTTAATGTACTATTGGATTGAAGTTGTTGATTAATTGCCGCTTTGACATCACTGCAGGGTGTAGACGGATCTAGATTAATTATATCAAAGGATACTTATTCAGCATTTATCGGAATTTTTTTAGAGATCTCAAGTGATTGGTTAATTCTATAGAGTTTAGTATTGAGTAAATTGGATTATGTTGTACAAATTTGAAAGTATGTTGTTCAAATCTTTACATAATTTAGTAGCTGGAGCTCTTACATATGAACATTGTCTCATGCGACAATCTACCTTGTGAATTTTGGGTAATTGTAGCATTCAAAAATCAACTAACGAAAATATTTATTACAATATCATAGTGCATCTGAAATGAACCCTTAAATAAATTAAATCGACTATGTCGCATGTATTTTCGCATAATTTCGCGGTACGGACTATTTCCCTGAGACTATTCAAATTTCAGTGAGGTAAAATGGAACAGATCCATGCAGATCAATGGCAGTCATCATCAAGTACCATCCTCATTTCGAATTTCAACCCTTAGAGCAGGGGTAACCACCCTTGAAAATTTGGAAGAGGGTAGATGGGTCGAGTGATACCTCCAAAGAAAAGGTATTATCTTTGTCTGCATCCCCGTGAACTAATTTTCATTTTTAATTGAAAACTGTAGAACATACAGAGTGAGCTACTGAAAAATAGAGGAGACTATCTATCGCCCTGAGCTATTCAAGTATTAGTGCAAAAAAATTAAACAGATTCATTCCAGATCAAAGGCTGTTATCTTTGATCTAAATGAATCTATTCCAGTTTTTCGCACTAATACTCCAATAGTCTTGGGGCGATAGTATTCTCTATTTTTCAGTGGCACACTCTGTATCTTCTATAGTTTTCAATCAAAAATGAAAATTCTTTCACGGAAATGCAGACAAAGATAATACCTTCCTTTCGAGTTATCACTCGACCCATCTACCCTCTTCCAAATTTCAAGGGTTGTCACCCCTGCTACAGGGGTTGAAATTCGAGATGAAGATGGTACTTGATGATGACTGCCATTGATCAGCATGGATCTGTTACATTCTACTTCACTGAAACTTGAATAGTCTCAGGAAAATAGTCATCCCTATCTTTCAGTTGCTCACCCTTTATCTTTTACAGTTTTCAATTAAAAAGGGAAATTCGTCCAAGGCGATG
The DNA here is from genome assembly GCA_013387265.2 of Cryptolaemus montrouzieri. Classification (NCBI taxonomy): domain Eukaryota; kingdom Metazoa; phylum Arthropoda; class Insecta; order Coleoptera; family Coccinellidae; genus Cryptolaemus; species Cryptolaemus montrouzieri. Next base: position 27,454,650 of record JABFTP020000144.1, on the reverse strand, counting down.
TAGACAAAGATACCACGTTTCATTTGAGTCATCACTCGACGCATCTTCCATAATCAAATTGTTCAACGATGGCAACCCCTGCTTAGGGAGTTGATATTTCAGGCAAATATTGTACCCCAAAAGATGTCCCCCGTGAAACAAAAATTGACATGTTTTGCGTTTTCATCAGAAATGAATATCTTGGTTGATATAGCTTCTGTTTAGTTTTCGTTGAAGCACCCTGTATAAGACATTCTAGATTGACTAAAAGCAATAGGGAATTAGATCCATACAAGCAAAACTTAAAGACTATAATCTAACCCTTTGTAAAGCTGACAGAGATAACACTAATACGATTTTAGAAACTGATATGTATATTGAAAAACCGAAATGCTATTTATTCCAGAAAAACGTATAAAATTACATGTTGATCCTACTAACAAATTTCAAACCCTAGTCATATCTCTAATTAAGAAGTTTACGAATTCATTGCAAAAAAGGGAGTTGAAATTGACTGTTATGAATCCGAAAGCTCAAATTTTATATTCTGTCACACTAGAACTTGTACACTGCCATTGGCTACTGTTTGCCGGAGAGCAATAGGGTCGTGGATATTAATAAGACCTGTTGTTTTCTGAAAATTTGGACGCTACTCAGTTTAGGAAAAACCTCACGTAATAAATGTTACGAGAAAAACTGAGAAATTATTGTATACAATAATACGTACTTTACGTATATTCAGTGAGGTGAATAAAATGCTCGATGTTCCCTTGAAAGTTGAACAGATACACTTTTATAATATCACCATTATAATGAAAAGAAGGGTTAGTACTTATATCTATTTAAAAATAATGGTAGGACTTATCAAAATCTAACTCAAAATTATGATATTTCAGAGGGTTGGTGTGGTACTTGGGTAGGTTAATATGTAGATAAATGTAACGTTGAATGACGTAGCAGGTGTTAGAAATCAAAATGGGGTATACTGGCCTTGTTCATATGGGGTGGCAACCTCAGGTAAGTATAACTTTTTCGTAGTAGAAACTTCGACAATTTGAGATTAATCTGTACCTCGATTGCAGGAATATGGAATGAATATACCTCGACTATAAGTAATCAGCGGTAATTTGAGACTATCTACTATGGACTGGCCGCAAGAAAAACCCTATGAAGTTAGGTATGTAAATGTTATCTCGATTTGAATCAATAAAGATGAACGATTCATAAATATATGTTGGAAAACTCACCTCAAGAGGGTTTTGGTGATATACGATAGATTATTTACTCACTCTGTATCTTTTACAGTTTTCAATTGAAAATGGAAATTCGTTCAAGGCAATGTAGACAAAAATACTGCCTTTCTTTTGAGTCATCACTCGATCCATCTTCCCTATTCAAAGTATTCAAGGATTGCAACCCCCGCGTAGAGGGTTTTCTACCCCAAAAAATGTCCCCCTTGAAACAAAAATTGACCTGTTTTTGCGTTTTGATCAGAAATGAATATCTTGGTAGATATAGCCTCTGTTTAGTTTTCGTTGAAGCACCCTGTATATTTAACACAGACTACTTCTTCATAAGCTTTATCATCTTTAACTTCTATTGAGCTATCTGAGAGTTAAGAGCTAACATTTTTAAATCGTTCAAATTATTTATGTTGGGACAATATTTCAAACCTCTCTCCAAAAGTTCTGTCTCTTTTTCATTGAAAAGAATATTCGAAAAATTTTTTATTCTAGGGTGAAATTGAAATTGTGGAGTGGGTTCACTATTAGTCAACAATGAAGACTTACTGTTTTTGATGAGGGGTTTCAATTCATTCTGTTGTTTCTTGTATTATTCATGGCACAGGTGCTTGATTTCTTCTCTTATATGCTGATCGAGAAGGTCAAATGCTTGGGTATGTTAGTTGAAAGCCAATTCAGTATGCATTATTTTAAGATGAACAGCCAAGTTGTCTCTCCTAGTGTTCAATTTTCTCATCTCCAGTTTGGCTGCTTTTTCCTATGAGCGGACGTAATTTCAATAATCTCCAAGATGTTCATCCTTTTTCCTTTATGTTATTACCCGGATGCATGAGTTCGATATTCTCGAAATATATGAAATAATTTTTACTGATGCAGTGGTCCGAAAAACCCGTAGAATTTTTTTTGGAGAATAGATCTTTTATGTTCTTCAACTCTCTTCTCGATGCATCTTCCGGTTTGGCCTATTTGCCAATTTGCAACGACCAACTAGACTTCAATTTACCTCCTGTTGTGAATGCCGTTATACATAAGTGAAATCACTCACTTTGAATTTAGTATTGTATTACTCTTGATAATGGGCTAAGAACCCGAAACATATGTCGAGTATTTTTAATAAATATTTGTGAAACCTTTGCCAAGTGATAAACGAATCATTTATTCATTATGCTTCACCAAGTGTTAAGCGATAATTCCATACATAAGTCTTGAGAAACTTGTACATCCCACGGGCAATTCATCTGCCTGAAGTTTTGAACTTCCAACTCTATTTTTCTAACTACGACGGGAAGAATGAAGTGAATATTGGAAAATACATGTTTTTGGTCGCTTCTTGGAAATTTTTTTTCTGGCTTAACAAATATTACATATTATTTTATTCACTGACATTCTGTCCCTAGCTAAAATGATATATAGTATATTGCCGGCTCGGTGGCGTATGGGATATGATGCTCGTCTCCTACACAGAATTACCTGGGTTCAATCCCCACATAGTCGATTTTTCGGATTCTGGGAATCGCTTGAGTGTCCATCTTTCGGAGGAGATGTAAAGCTGTCGGTCCTGTCTAACAGAGATGTGTTGGACAATAAAGATCCCTTCCCTCGACACGAGAGGGGTTCGGCAAAATTCCCGGGTTAGTGAGGTGACAGAATTCCCCGGCGTGTCATTAGCCGAAAGGCAGAAATAGAGCACGTTGAAGGAAAAACAAACAAACAATATATAGTATATTACTTATGCAAACTTGCCATGATTGTACGGTACCCCGAATGTAACCTCTTCAACCTTCATTGATTCCGGAAAAGCCGGAGTGTTATCGCGAGGTGTTCCCAAATTCTTATTCCAGTAGCTCTCATAGGTAGATTCTTTCAAATCCTTCATCAATTGTTGATATCTCGTTTGCGAAGGTTGTGTCAACAACTCTCTGCTCTGAAATGAAGTAATATTTTTTCATTCCCTACTACTTTAAACTTTAACAAATTCACCAATAAAAATTAAGTCATATCTCAGTAATGATGCGAACCTATATGCTGTATGGGTAAATAATGAAGGTTTTAATTTAGAGTGGTTTTCCGATCCATTCTTCTCAATCATCATTAGCGATGGCCACATAGCAGTGGTACAATCTCATCAGATGTCATGAATAGGAGCAACAGACTGTAGTTTCGTTCTAGTTTGATGTCGGTAGTAAAGTGTCCTCCCAATTAAAATCCAAAAAAAAACATGAAAGTTAATTAGATTTTCAAAAATATATTCCTTTCCATCTTCATCAGAGGAATAACTGTCGTATTGCAAATCTTCGTCAACTTCAACATGTGAGTCGGTAGGTTGATTGCATTATTCTATTCCGTTGCACTTCTTTGCTGCTCTGGATCAAAAACCAGCAGATACTTTGATCGCTATGAATAACTTACATAGAAGACTACGTGTAATATCCTTGGTATAAGGATGTTTCAGCCGAAAGTCTCAAATTGAGATAAGCTCCGAGTGCATCGCACGCTCTGTATATATCTGCGTCCACTTGTCTTCATCGTACGGATCGCACGAATCGTCCTGTCGGTAATACCGATGCAGTTGCGCGATTCATACCAATGAGTCAATCGTCTGCTGGCTACGAAATCTACATGGCCAACTGTGCCGGAATTTCGATAACTGTAAATATGTACCGTACTACCTATAAAAGAATTATAGTACATGCGCGATACCCATCTAGGACAAGCAATGGGTTAACCAAAATGTGATAAAAGCGGGAAACGAAAGAAAAAAAGATGAATGACAATGCTTTGTCTGATCTTTATAAAGTACAAAAAAAAAGAGTACAAACTTATATTAGAGAGAACAAAACAGAACTTCTATAATATCAAAATTGAAAAAAGTTGTTTTAAGCAAAAAGAAATTTATTCATTAATCAGGGCTAATATCGGTAAAACTAGAAAAAAAGAGAAGATCGTAATTGATATTGACGATCATTCTGCAAGCAATCCAAGGGATGTTGCCAATGGGTTCCCTAATTTTTTCTTGAATATAACCGAAAAGACCCTAATTGATAAATTCGGCGATGAAAAATCAAGCAAATGCTCGTTACCTAAGAAGAGTAATGCCAATGGTTCCTTTTTTAGAGCCCGTGAAACTAATGAAATTGTAAAAGTCATTAACTCACTGAAACCAAAGAGCAGCGTGGGCACTGATGGCATTCCAATTAAAGTCCTGAAAAGTATCAAATATAAAATTGCCCCTCCTATTGAACACCTCATGGATCTCATAATCACTGTGGGATGTTTTCCACAGGATCTAGAAACTGGGGTAGTGATACCCGTTCACCAGAAACTCAGTAAGAGTGATCTCGCTATTTACTATTTTAAATACATTCTCTAAGATAATTGAGAGACTGATCTATGACAGAATTATTGAATTTATTGATAAAAATAATATTTTCACCTCGTGTCAGCATGGCTTTCGCGCTGGACGATCGACCAAAAATGCTGCCTGTAACATATTCGCATTCATACATAGGAATCGGAATGAAGGCTACTTTGTAGTAGCGCTTTTCTTCGACCTCTCTCAGGCGTTCGATAGCTTAGTGATAGATTTCTTGCTTGGTAAACTGTCCTTATGTGGTTTCAGAGGCAAGGTATTAAACTTACCAGAATCGTATCTTAGAGATAGAGAAATATTCGTTAAGTTGAGGGTTGCTTCTCTGAATCGGGAAATATCCATATGGAGTGCTGCAGGGTTCCGTGCTGGGGCCACTTTTATTCCTGAATATGTTTCCGAGGGTAAGAAAATAATCTATGCTGATACTACTTTTGTAGTGGTCACAGCACGTAATCCTGTGGAACTGAAGCTCAAGGTAGAAGAAGTTATACAGGCCTTCACAAAATTGTGTAAGACTAACAATTTGATATTGAATGTTAAAAAAACGGTTGTGATCAATTTTAGGTGCAAATGAATATCCCAAAAGGTGGACTTAGATCCGTTCAGTTTAATGGATGGAGACAGGTTCATAGGTTTAGAGGTTGATGAATTCCTAAATTAGAATAATCATGTTGAGTATTTCAGCAAAAAATAAACTCTGGTTATTGTGCATTATCCCAACTCAAACATGCAGTAGATCAACGAGGACTTATAGACGCTCTTATATACAGTCATCTTAACTATAGCGTTCTTCTTTGGGGTGACAGCTCACAGAGTAAAAGAATTTTCATCCTACAAAAAAGGGGAAAGATTGGTATTCGAACTGTATAGCAGGGTAAGTTGCAAACCCTCTTTTATCAAACATCGACGGCTAACCTTTCCTTGTAATTATATACAGGGTGTTACATAATAGTATGTCACAACTTTAAGGGGTAAATCTACGTGCAACTTTAAGAAAAAAAGATCATTTAAATATAGGTCCGCAAAAGCTTCGTTACGGAGCTACAGGGTGTTGAAATTTCCGGAAAAAATAGGTTTTTTCTTCAAAACTCCTGCAGTTCTCGAGATATTTAGCCGAAATTTGGAATGCAAGATATTTTTTACAGCTTCCATCATTACACGTCCTAAATTTCAACTAGAATCTACGAGGTGTTTTCTCTTCCGGAGCCATGTCTTCTTTTGCCCTCTCAAACTTTTTTGCAGTACGCCACTGAACAGCGTACCATCAACTTTCGTCATCCTCGTTCAGTTTAGAAACTTTTCTGTCACTTGGAATTTGCATTCGCTGAATTGAAAGCACTTCTAATTAAAAAAATGACTAGTAGGCTTTGGTTTTTTTCATTCATTTATTTATTTTGACAGTTGCTAAAGTTGAACCAGTGTCTGCTCGAATTGTTTATTGAATTAACGATTAGTTTTAAGACTTTTGAAGTTATTGCTGTAAGAAATAATGGCTAATTTCACTAACGCCAAACTGGCTGATATCCATTACATGTACGGTCTGGCTGACGGAAACACAACAGAAACTAGGCGATTATATCAGGTGCGCTTTCCAAATTGAGTAACACCAAACAGGCGAACATTTTCAAATATCCACAAAAGGTTGAGGAAAACTGGTACTTTAACTGCAAATAATCATTTAAAAGGTGCAACTCAAACTATGAGAACTCCAGATATTGAGGAAGCAGTTTTGAATTGTATTGATTTGAATCCTCATGTAAGTACAAGATAAGTATGAAATCAGTTGAATATTTCACAAGTTCTAGGTTTGAGTATTCTCCACGCTTTTTATTGTACCCGTTTCATATTTAACGCGTCCAAACTTTACTTCCTCGAGATTTTCTTTCAAGACTGGATTTCTGCCGATGGTTCTTAGATAAAATTAGAGAAAATGCTCACAGACGAAGCTTACTTTTCGAGAACTGCTATCACAAATTTTCACAATAATCATTATTGGTCTAAGGAAAACCCCCATTTGATTGAAGAATCTCATCATCATGAACAATTCTCACTAAATGTCTGGGTCGGCATAATGGAAATTATTTGGTTGTGCCATTTTTTCTGCCTAACAGACTAAACGGTCCCGCTTATAGGCAATTTCTTGAGCAGTAGTTACCTTTATTACTCGAGGATGCGCCATTTTTGGTGAGAAACATAATGTGGTTCATGCATGACGGGGCACCAGCACATTTCAGTGGGGAGGTTAGGGATTCTTGAATAATACATTCAACAACCGATGGATAGGTCGGAGTGGGCCAGAACCATGGCCTCCTAGGTCCCCAGACTTAAATAGTTTAGACTTTTTCTTATGGGGATATCTCAAAAGTTTAGTTTATACCAAGCAGTGAACACTGTAGATGAATTGAGAAATCGAATAATAACCTCTTGTGGTACGATAAGAAATACCCCAGGAATATTTCAAAGAGTGCGTGATAATATGCGAAGAAGGGCAGAGGCCTATATTCTTGCAGGTGGAGGACACTTCCAGCAATTTATTTAGTTTTTAATTGTTCTTTTTTTAGTTTGATATTGAATAAGTATAAGTTTAGTCTCAAAAGACCAGCCATCAAAATAAAAGCAAATTTTGGGCATACCTATCGAGTATTTCTATTATTTCATTTTTATTTAGCGAATAACATACAATTCGAATAATTCAAATTCAATAATTTTTCACTCGAAAACGGTTGGAGATACGAAAAAATTACAAGTATAAAAAACGTTTCTAAATTGAACGAAGATGAACAAAATTGATTGTACGCTGATCAGTGGCGTACTGCAAAAAAGTTTGAAAGGGCAAAAGGAGACATGGCCTCGGAGAAAGAAAACACCTTGTAAATTTCACTTAAAATCTAGGACGTGTAATGATAGAGACTCTAAAAAATAGCTTGCATTCCTTGGGCTGAATTTCTCAAAAACTGAAGGAGTTTTGAAGAAAAAAACAATTTTTTCCGGAAATTTCAACACCCTGTAGCTTCGTTACGAAGCTTTTGCGGACCTATATTTATATAAACTTTTTTCTTAAAATTGCACGTAGATTTACCCTCTCCAAGTTGTGACATATTATGTAACACCTTGTTTATCGAATGCTTATATATATAAGGATGCACACAGAAGGTTTTCTCAGAAACTCTCAGTATCATCAGTATGAAACAAGAACTGCAGATTTGTTTGTTACCGATAAGCATTCACTAAGCAGGTTTGAAAAAGCTCCAAGGTACATCGGAAAGAAACTCTTCAAAAAGCTTCCATCGCGAACAAGGGACCTAAAACCTCAACAGTACAAATCTGCTGAGAAGTAACTGCTGATCAGTAAAGGCTACTATTCTGTGGACGAGTTTCTGGGCGACCGTCACACTAAGAAAAAAGTATGAACCGGACTGTTCCTATAATTCCATTTTATCCATTGTATTTGTTAGCTAGTGATTAGGTATTCTGTTAAGTGTTGATTTTAAGATTCTCAATTGACGAGTACATCCCACTGTGGCCAACATACAAATAGAGATTATTATTATTAGGCCCGAAAATACCCATCTCGGCCCAGAGTTCCAGAGGTAAAAGGTTGAGAATAATAGTGCTCAAAGTTCTAGTGGAATGTGCAGTCAAAGAGAATAAATTCCCTCATAAGTTTTCAAATATAAAGATCATAATCGTAAATCAACATCTCGAGTTACAGGGTATCATCAGTGATCGATAATACGGTTTCCGCAGACAACGATCAACTTGCATATGTTACGCATTTGTGGACAACAACCTACGAAAAGCATGCCGAATCGAAAGCCAATGCTTTTGATATCTTAAAGGCCTTCGATATGGTTAGACTCCACACGGTCAAAAACGGCAGGTTGCTGATCTTCCTCTTTTCTACAGGTACTTCCATCCATGGTATACAAATATAATCGAAATAACTGAAGGGTTTGGTTCCAGAAAGAATCCTGTTTCAAAGAAAAATCAGACTCGCGAAGAACTCCCATCAGCCGACAGCCCAACTAGCTACTCCACGTACCGCCTTCCATAGAATTCTTTTCTTGAGAGGGCTAGTGTGCTGTGGTATTCGATTCCATCGAACATCATTCGAAAAACATACATTTTGGCCTATTCAAGAAGCAAGTGAGCGCACACATCAGTCGGTAAATGAAGAATATTACCTGAGTATTATGCTGTGTTTTAGAGACAAAATTCGTCGAAAAAAGCCAGATTGTGGAAATAAAACTCATCGATTCTGCACCACGATAATGGTGCGATAATGCACCATCTCACAAGGCTATCATTGTGAATGAATGTCTGGCCAAAAACTCAACAAATACCATCGAACAGCCCCGAGTTCACCTGATATGCTTCCGGCTGACCTTTTTCTTATTGCAAAACTCAAATTACCACTTCGAGGTATCCGTTTAGAAGCGATAGAAGACATAAAAAAAATTCACAACGAGAACTGAAGTCGATTCCGGAAAGAGCGTTTGAAAAGTGTTTTGATGGATTACTCGTTGGCGTAACTGTATTATTTCGAAAGGGGCCTACTTTGCAGATGATACAATAAATTTGGATGAAAAATAAAAATTTTGTTTTTCATTCACCAATTCCTGATACTTTTTTGACAGAGTGTACTTTGATTTCAACACGATGTTGCAAACTTGCAGGTTTGAAACCATATTTTTTGGCTGCTTTTCTAATAGATAATACCTCAAGGTAACTTCAGATAGCGGTCTTTTCAACTGAACTACATCTTTCAGTCTTGAGATTATGTGTGCGCAATATTTTTTGATGACAACATGAAACGATAATTTGAATTCAAAATATATTACATATTTTATGAGGCACTTTTATACACATCTATGTGCCCCGTACTTTGATGTATCCCCAAAGGATTATTTTTAAAATGCAAAATATAGTAAAAAACTAACAGATTTATTGTGAAAGAAGAAACTAGATGAATAATATTAGACGCCTTAACTTACCTCTAATATATACAGGCTATCCCAAGTTGAGTGGCCTATTAGACGTTTATGGAGAACTAATATTGTTATCGGTCTAAAATTTTGATAGTTGATTCAGCTGGTCTGAAACTCTTTTTCTAAACTATCTTCACTTCAATAGAATTTCCCGTTATACCGGAAGTGCATACCAACTTTGTTATTTAATATAGAACATCCTGCATATTGGTAACTGGTTCGATAACAATTGTTATTCCAATTACAAAAACACCTAAAACATATGTCTAGCTTGTTTCGTTCAGGAAATATCTTGGTTCTTCTTGAAAATTATCGATTTTTCGCTTCTTGAAAAAATTGATATATCTCGAGAACGGAGCGAGCTACCAAAATAATGAAAGATGTTTTGCAAACAAGAAACCATGCGAAACATAACTAATGTCCTACTGAATCTCAGGCAGTATTCAGAAAGAACTTTTTTCCACCTCACATTTCGAAACGAGGAAACATCGAAAACTACGTTTTTTTTTGCGAATTGTAACCCATATTTTTCTCAATTCATCAGATTCGCCGTAAAAAACTTAATGAAGTTCTCCATACATACCCTGTACGTGAGATTTCAAGTTTTCAAGTTATGGCGAAAAAACGAATTTTACTTACCTACCTAAAGTTAGCAAAGGCGGCTTAGATTCCTGCACGTGCATATACAGCTCCCAGAGCAATAACAAATAACTGTCCGTTTGTCATTAAATAATTGATGAAGTAAGAGAAAAATAATTCGAAACTGCAGTTGTCGAATTTCCAAAGTCAAATTAAAAAATATCAAAACGAATTGAACTCTATTTTCCTAAATTTCATAATAATTGATAACCATTCACTTCTAGACACATTTCTACCCGACGCATAACACCCTGTGATGTGGCTCGGGTCAGTTCCTTCACATCCAACTCCATGAAAGCATCTTGGAGTCTATTTTGCAAATCATATTGTAACGTTTCTCAGTTCTTAAAATTATTTGTGGATTCAAATCAAACACTTCAACGTTACAAAACTCTTACTAGTTTATTTTCACGTAGACTGAACATGTATAACATTAACTAAATGACTAATTCATATAACACAATCGATACTGCTTAATTTATCTCCAACACTTTGTTCACTTATTCGCGCTCTGTATTCCAACTTCATTCTCTGCGCTTCGCGCTCACTTCTCATAAACAAGTACGAATTGTTCTAGAACATTTGCGTAACTTCGGCTCTGTTCCAGATTTTCGTTCGAGAACCTTCCGGAAACAGCAACACTGATTTCTTCGTAATACGGCGCGCTGACACCTTTAAATCTTTCTCGAAATCTCCCGAGAGTGCCCCAGGGTCGGCTTCAGGGACGATTGTATATCGTTACAATATCTTGAAGTCCCAAGTTCAGAATAAATTTTCCATCGTTTCCAAAAAATAAAAATTCATAGGCGCTAGGTAAAGTGACCTTGGAGGTCACAAAGACGTTCGTTCCAATCCATCTATCTTCAAATATATCAGTTAAAATCATAATTATCATTTGTGCGATGAGCTGGTACTCAATTGAGTTGACACGCCTTTATTCAGCTACTGATGAAGTCTCACAAAGTCACTTACTACCGTCCTCAAAATCTCCATATATAGTTCACCTTTTAAGTTTTCATCATACACAAAATGCGAAAATCTGTTGTCCTTCAAAAGTGCAAACTCATTAAAACTGAATTTATTTCGAGGATTTCTTTCCCTCGTAATATGAGGTTTTTGGTTGGCCCAAAATTGTGAATTATTCCGATTAAAAACACCCTCATTAGAAAGTTTGGAATCATCCGTGCACAAAATCATTTTGAGAAAATCAGGATTATCTTGTGTTCTGAGAAGAAGGATCTCACGCAATTCTATTCGAAGCTGTGGTCCGCCAGCTTGTAGAGTTTGGACCAATGAAAATTTATAAGGGTGCAGTTTATGTTTTTTTAGAATTAGAATCTAACCTAACCTAACCTCAGAGTAGTACTCTGAGGTAAATTCAGATCATGCTCTGCTATTGCCAATGATGCACGTGGATTAACATCAAAAGCTAGAAAAGCAATTTCATTGTCTTCATTGTTGGCTACAGGCGATGAAAATGATGTCTTATTCTGGACCATTCCAGTCGAAAGAAAATTTGTAACGTATCTCCTCAATTTTTTAGCTGTCATAGACGATATAGTTGTATATAATTCGTTAAATCTTCTACAAGTTCTACTCACAGTTCGTCTCTCATCTCCATGAATGAAAGATAAATTAAGTATTTGCTCATTGTGTAACTAGCCATTCTGTTTGAATTAATTTGACTGACAGTTAAAGCAATAATAGTTTGTTATCTATGCTCAGGAGCCTGTCGATGATCTGGAATATATCGATGTTCATGTAGGAATCTAAGCCTCCTTTGCCAACTTTAGGTAGGCAAGTAAAATTCGTTTTTTCACCATAACTTGAAATCTCAGGTACAGGGTATGTAAAGGGAACTTCATTTAGTTTTTACGGCAAATCTAATATATTGAAAAAAAACATGGGTTACAATTTGAAAAAAAACGTAGTTTTCGATGTTTCTTCGTTTCGAAATATGAGGCGGACAAAAGAGCACTCTGTTTACTGACTGACATTCAATCGGATAGGAGTTATGTCTTGCATGGTTTCTTGTTAGCAGAACAACTTTTTGGTAGCTCACACTGTTTTCGAGATATATCAATTTTTTCAAAATGCAAAAAATCGATAATTTTCAAGTGAAACTAGGATATTTCATGAACGAAATAAGCTAGACTTATGTGTTAGGTGTTTTTAATTGGAATAACAAGTATTATCGAACTAGTTCAATTAATATACAGGCTATTCTATATTAGATAACAAAGTTCGTATAAACTTCCGGTATAACCGGAAGTGCTATTGAGGTGAAAATATTTCATAAATAAAGTTACGGACCAGCTGAATCAACTGTCAAAATTTCACAACGATAGCATAATTAGTTCTCTATGAAAGTCTGATAGGCCACTCAACCTTATTCATTTATTTAATTCATTTAATACATACATGGACTAGTCTAGAGCTAGCACTACATAAGGCATATAAAAATGTTAATACTGGAAACCCCATTTGTATTACAAACCCAAATAAACAAAAAACAAAAATACAGGGAATATCATACCTACAACCTACATTATATCTCCCTTATATTTAACCTTAAATTATACATACAATATAGCAGACACACTTCTCTGAAAAGGAGCCAAGGAGCATGCAAAGAAGGTTACTCCTGAACACAATTGATTTGCCAATGACAAGGATCTGTTAGAGAATAATGCATTGCGATAATTATTTCTTGAGCAGTCATGAACAAAGAGGGGAGGATTTCTAGTAGTTTTCTGTGGTACATTGAGTCTCAAAAAAGATAGGAGCTGAGGGCACGACACTATACCATTCAATGTGTTAAACAAAAGTTCAGGTCCAACATTTTTCTGCGATTCTGCAATGATGGCAGGCGAATGTCTCGACCCAAAACAACAAAATCTACATTATCTCTATGAATTCCCCTCTTGTAAGCAATCAGACGGAAAAAATTATTCTGAGCCTTTTGAACAGCCCTAATGTGCACCATATATGACGGAGACCAGACCAGCGACCCATGTTCCAGTACAAACAATATAAAATCTTCAAAATCTGAGAGATGACCGCAGTTTCTGTATATAAAGCCCAGCATCTTCATAGCTTTATCCCTTACGCAGCCAACATGATCAGTGAACGAGAGTTCCAAATCCATCTGTACACCCAAATCTTTAATTATCGAGGTTCTTGGCAGGACCCTTACGTCTAGCATGTAATTACATTCAACATTGGCTGCACTCCGGGTAAAAGTCATTATAGAACACCTCTCAACGTTCAAATACAAGCGGTTTCGCTCAGACCAATCATGAAAAATATTTAGTTCTCGTTACATGACCACTGAATCATCAATTGAGCGAATCGAAAGAATAATCTTAAGGTCATCCGCGAACAAGACGAACCGACACCTATCGAAAACAGAAGACAAATCATTTATAAACAGTACAAACAAGATTGGACCTAGATGAGATCCATGAGGGACCCCTGAGTGCACAGGAATATTAGATGTGACAAAATTTTTGTATTTAACAGCCTGTACACGATTACGAATAAAACTTTCAATCAGACAATACAGAGTTCCACCAATTCCCAGTATACTCAGCTTATCTAATAGAATATTGTGATTGACTCTATCAAAGGCCTTTGAAAAGTCTGTGTATATTGTATCCACCCCATTACCTATCTCCATCTCTCCGGCAAGAAAATCAACAAACTGAAACAAATTTGTCATTGACGAATCTATGCTGTTCATTTATAATCACAGCAATAGTCTTCCATGTTAAAACCTCAGACACCAACCATCAACTTAAGAATCACCGACTGCGAACACATCCCTCTGTATTTCGAAATCATATCTTTTTCACCAGCCATAAATATGGGAACAATAAAAGTATTCTTCCATATATCAGGCAAAACATACAGAAGGATCTGCTCACTCACCCAAATGCATCTCATGTGGAAGCCCCTGTTTACTCTTCATGGAACTTATATAACCCCAAAAACTCTGAAGACTACTCTTGATGTTTCGCTTCATGTTCAACTGGTAGGCCCTACTCAACTTTTCACTCCTGAGCTTGCACTTAGCTCTCAAAACACTAAACTTACAATAACCATCTCGTGATCTCGACAACCTGAACCTGGCATGTGCCTTTCTTGTCTCTGCAATTAACCTCATCAAACCACGATCAAACCAACCAGGATAGTTCGACTTCTTGAAAACTCTCTTAGGCATTTCCATTCCATTATATAAAATATCATAAAACTTACAAGTAGCAACATTTATTTCATCAGTTCTCCAAAGGCCAGCCAGCAGAGCAAAATAAAAATCATTCAGCCCATAGCAGTCAACCCTTTTGAAATCGATAGCTCTAAAATATAAGCCCCATGATGCAAAGAAATCTCCATAATAAGATCATCAGCATAGATCACATTAACATCGCTGTTAGAATAGACTTAGTCCAAGAACACATTTAGCAAACATTGCTGAAACAAATGAAAAAAGAAAAAGTACCCCTCATATCATCCGTGTTACCACCTCGAGAACCCAACTAGAATCTTTCACCACACCATGCACTAACCGGAACATTGTAATCACCTGCCACTAACAAGCGGTCACTTGGGTGCCGCAGCTTAACACTTTCAACTGCATCACCGTGTGCATCATACTTCTGATAAGGAGAACCTGGCGGGATGTACACTCCTCCAATTATTACTTTATTCCTGCCGTTGCCAACAGAGACAAATAGCTGTTCTGTCGATGTTACATCATGATCAGCAAGCAAAGATGGCTTCGCCAGAATCAGTACATCCCCGCTGCGGCATTTATCACTTGTATCACAATTTCTGTCCATTCTAAATACCCGGCAATTAGAAGAAGAAACCTCAGCATCCAGAATTGAAATATTCAACCAACCCTCCACGAAAATCAAAACTTTATAATCCGAGCAATGCACATCTGAATTGTTCAAGCTTAAATCTCAAGCCACCGACATTTTGGTGATAAATTCGCAAATGGGGGTAACTCAGTTTTTTAGTTGCACAATTCTTGGCAGTCCCTATGAATATTTTAGACCAATCTTTTCTCCATTTTGTTTACGTTGGTTCAGCTCAATCAAAGTCTCATTTTTTGTTGCATTTGCCTTACAAAATTTAGATCATGATCCACATGCAGATCGGAATTCCTCAAAGAAGACTTTCTTCTCATAACCCGCTCAACGACATCAACATTAACAGCTACAACCCTAAGTGGCCGAGGTTTAGGACCTATCTTGCCGACCTGAACAACCTTATCAATCCTGTCATACATGTCAGAGATAGATATGTCATCAAATAATTTCTTCAGAGCCTTTTTATCCGTATCAATTTCATGTTGCAAATTAGTTGCTGAGCTTTCCATCAAATTAAACACCATAAAACGCTTCGATCTGGACAGTCTATCACTCATCTCATTCAACGTCATTTCAGAAATATTATCAGGAGACTCCGCCACAGTCGGTTCTGACTTCAGCTCCTCAATTGCAGCCCGTAATGGTTCAACATCGCTCCTCACCCTTAACTCAGCCGTCGAATCATGTAACTCATTCAGTCTGGCTTGCAAGACATTGACATCTTCAGATAAAACCGGCAGTTAATCAAAATTACTCTCGAGATCTTCCAATCTGTTCTTGATTGAATTAACTTCACCAATCAAAGAATCCAATCTTGTCATGATAAATGGAAACTTCGTTATTGCCGATTTACAGTTATCACAGAAGAAGAATATAGATCCTGGCTTTTTGTTTGACCCATAACACGCTCTTCATTTCCGCCAAGTTTAATGCAATTGCCATGAAAAACAATGTTGCATGAGTCGCAACAGATCGAACCATCATCGTCTTTACAACTCTGTTTACAAACTTCACACGGGAAACCCATATCGAGCAAAAAAGGGAATTCCCACTAGGCAAAAACTTGCAGGAAGAACACTTATCGTCGATAACAGAACACTCGTCGATAAAAGACCACATGAACCGTGAAAACGAGCTCGCAATTTTGCATCAGGAAAGCAGAAAATATAATTTCTAATTTTCGGTCGACTAGGGCATATCGGTAACAGTATTTTGGATCACTATTTGTAATATCGGTACAACTCGTCACTGACACAAATTCACACTTGCGTACGTTCTCCTCGTGTACTTTGTGTACTAGGGTGAAGCGATTTCATTTTTTATGTTTTATCGCTTCGGTATACCTGTAAAAAGTTGCTATTTTAGGTCAACATTAAGCACAAAAAAATCAGTTGGCTTATGCTATGTTTCAAGGTGCCCCTATCGTCATAAAGTTCTGAAAAATTCAGGCAAGTTATGAGTTTTGCCAAAATTTTTCAAAACATCGCAAACATTTTATAGAACTCCTGAGCGACAGTTATTACCGGTAGAAACATGCGTGTTGAGACCGTAGGTAGCGGGACGTGGGGGAAGGGTATTTCGGCGAAATACCCCTTCCCCGCGCCTTCATACCCAAACACCAATGGAGTGACATTTAGTAATTTCGCGCGCTTACAGCAGTTCATCTGTTTGCCGTTCATTTATTTGAGGCATCAAATTGTATTAATTTCACAGCTCTACAAAAAAAATTTTTTTATTGTTGCCCTGGATATCATCGCAAATTTTTATGTTTTCAAGTGCCCAGATTACGAATATATTCATGAAAGTTCTCAATGTGCTCGTATTTTCATGATTTTTGCATTTCTTATATTTTGAATAATTATAAGCTTGTTAGAAATAAAATTTAATTTTCTAGTCATGATTAGGCTTCTGCGCAACTTTTTCGCGCATACAAACATCACCTGATCCCCACTCTCAGACCCCTTGCTCCACAGAACAGCTGAGATCTCAGTTATTTGACAATATTGAAGTACATATACACGTAAATCTGGATAAAGTGTCATGGATTAATATTTTGTTTCAATTACTGTTGTGTCCATTCTTATATATTTGTCTTCTAGTCTAAAATATGAGTTCGTCACGAAGAAAGTGTAAATATTGTAGTGATTTATTTTGTTATATTTGCGGTGTTTATATACCAAAAAAACAAAAAAGAAATATCACAGACTTTGTCAAGGAGACTTATGTTGAATATTTTGGTTTCAAAATGGACAAATTAGGTGAACCATGGGTTCCTAATAAAGTTTGTAAGTCCTGTGTTGAGTCTTTACGGTTGTGGAAAAAAGGTGAACGTTCTGGATTAGATTTTGGTATTCCTATGATATGGATGGAGCCTACGAATCATTTAGATGATTGTTACTTTTGCGTAGTAGATGTTAAAGGTTTTAATCGAAATCAAACGTGGAGATACCCAGACTTACAGTCTATGAAATGTCCGGTTCTACACAGTGAAAATCTCCCTCGGCCCATATACATTTCAAAAGTAATTCGCATCCCCTCAGAAACAATGATGTTACCAAATTCACAGAAATCGGGACCGTCTACTAGTGGAAGTGAATGGGAAGGTGAAACATCTACGCCAAAGTTATTTTCTCAAAATGAACTCAGTGATTTAAAACGTGATCTCAATTTATCAAAACAAGGATCAGAACTGTTAGCCTCAAGATTGAAAGAAAAAAATTTATTGGCACCAACAGTAACAATTGCAACATACAGAAGGCGAGAAAAAGAGTTATTACAATTTTTTAGTGAAAATGAAGGATTAGTGTATTGTAATGATATCGCGAAGCTGCTTATAGACATGGGTTTAAAAGAGTACAAATCTACTGAATGGCGCCTTTTTATTGATAGTTGCAAAAGAAGTTTAAAATGCGTCTTATTGCACAATGTAAATAAATTTGCATCAATTCCAATTGCCCATTAAACGAAACTCAAAGAAGAATATGAAAATGTAAAATTAGTTTTAGAGAAAATTAAATACTCTGAGCATCAATGGCCGATCTGTGTGGATTTAAAAATGGTTAATTTTTTACTTGGCCAACAAAGTGGATATACAAAATACCCTTGCTTTATTTGTATGTGGGATAGTAGAGCAAAGCAACTTCATTGGGAACAAGATGTTTGGCCTGTAAGAAATTCTTTAACTGTCGGTAAAGCCAACGTAATAAGGGAGCCGCTGGTGAGCAGAGACAAAATCATACTTCCACCATTACATATTAAGTTAGGTATGATTAAGCAATTTGTAAAAGCGTTGAACAAAGACGGAAATTGTTTAATTACATTTGCAGAAAATTTCCGAAGCTTAGTATGGAAAAATTGAAAGGTGGAATATTTGATGGTCCTCAAATACGGCAATTGATGAAAGACTCAGATTTTATCGAAGTTATGACTGTTCCGGAAAGTAAAGCTTGGAAAAGTTTTGTGTTGGTTGTCGAAAATTTCCTAGGTAACCATAAAGCAGCAAATTATGAAGAAATTGTGCAAAATTTGCTGACAAACTTTCAGACAGGAGCAAATATGAGTATTAAGTTACACTATCTCCGCAATCATCTAGATAAATTTCCGGATAATTTAGGAAATTATAGTGAGGAACAGGGAGAGCGGTTTCATCAAGATCTAAAAGTGATGGAAGAAAGGTATCAAGGTCGATGGGATTGTCACATGATGGCAGATTACTGCTGGTCTTTGAAAATAGATTATCCCCTGAAAATTATAGAAGAAAAGCTCATAAAAGGCGTTTTATGGAAATATGAAATATATTTTCAACATTTTCCTCTTTATTTACTTCGATGTATCCGAATTTCTCAAAACATAACTGACATTATAAATATATCTGTTATTTTGTTTCTTGTTTTACGATTTTGTTATGTAAAATGAAAATAAAGATTTAAAAAGAAATCAGAGCAAATCCTACAAAATCATTGATAGTTTCACGAATTGTGTGCATAAATAGACCCAAAATCATTTTCATATCTAGGGCAACAATACCATTGTAGACCAGTGTTATCTTTAACTGGGATTGTGACGTATATTGTAAGTAGTGATTTTCATATTTTATGCTTGAAGTTTAATTTCTGACTGTAATATTAGAGTATTTATTATTTGTATTGTTTGCAGAAATATGTCTCAAGTTAAAACACGAAAAACAACGAGCTGTCCTCTCTTTGGTTTGCCGCAAAAGTTACCAGCATCGCAATTATCATCTTATAACGATGTTATGAAGAATTATCTGCTCATAAAACATGATTTGAAGCCTTATAAAACAACAAAAGAGCCAACAGTTCATGAAATATCTGAAAGATTGGCTCACGAAGTTAAAAAAATATGGCAAAAATCGTCGCTGCCTACTGTGAGTGTGAAAAGAGTTTTACAACTAATTCGTGCCTACCACGACAAATATAGAAGCTGAATGAAACCATATCTTGGCTATCAAACTAATGTTAAACACCAAGAGAAGATTAATACATTTATATCAGAGTCCCATAGACTGTTTGATATTAGCAGTTGCAAATGCAAAGTTATTTGTGATTGTAAGTGTGTAAAAGGTAGTCGTGTTCCTAAGGAGGAAGCAAGTTTCTTAATTGACCAAAGAACAGACAGGAAAATGATGATAGGCGATATCGATGTAATTGCAACTGTGAAAAACAAGAAGAATCAAGAAAGAAAAGAAAAAAGTTTATCGCGGAACAGAGAGGTAAACTATTTTGACAAAACCTTGTTGATCCCGTTCTTTGACCGATAATTCTTCAATCGAAAGCAGCAGTACATGTGCTAGCTCACCCGTATTATCTTCTAGTCCTTAGCATGAAAACTCAGAACAGATCAAACTAAAAGGTTCACCAGCTCAGAAAAAAAGAGGTTAAACTTACCATCATTAGCCCTTGCCTGTGATCCTACTGGAATATCCGATAGAGCCGCTGCTATTATAGCTTTTTCTGTCTTAAAAGATGTTGGTATTATTTCCCCAAACGATCCAAGTCGTGTCATTGATCGTTCAAAGTTGCGCCGTGAAAGAACTAAGGTCATATTAACTTTACAAGAAACGGACTGCAATAAAATGCTTCTCGGTTCATATTTTGATGGCAGGAAGGATAAGACTTTGCTTCGTATTCAGAAAGAAGGGAAATTTTACAGAAAACGACAGATAGAAGATCATTATGTCATTTTATCAGAACCAGGAAGCAACTATTTCGGGCATGACACCTGTGAGTCGGCGACTGCTAAAGGTATTGAAGACACTTCAATATCTCACTTAAAATCTGAGTCAGTAAAGCTGAGTGAAATAGCTGTTGTTGGCTGCGGTGGAACAGTAGTCAATACAGGTTTTAGAGGTTGCGTTATTCGTCTGATGGAAGAAGAGCTAAACAGATCATAACAGTGGTTTATCTGCCAGTTGCATTCTAATGAATTGCCATTGCGACATTTATTATTATAGTTAGATGGAAAAACTACAGGGCCGAAATGTTTTTCAGGTGCCATTGGATCTCAATTACATAATTGTCAAACAATGCCGATAATCGCATTCTCCGTTATACCCACAATATTACCTGAAATTACTAGGACAGAGCTGAGTACCGACCAGAAGTTTCTATACGATATTATGACCGCTTTCAGTACTGGTATATTTACTTCTGATTTAGCTATTATAGAACCTGGACTCCTTATTCATTCTAGATGGCTACCAACAGCTAATCGAATTCTAAAGTTGTATGCCACAAAAACTGACCCTGAGGAAAAATTAGTGGTATTAATGTAGGTAATGAAAGTTCATGGACCGATGTGGTTTACAGTAAAATGTAATTCCTCGTGCATCGATGGGGCTAAGCACCTTTGGCAAACTATTAATCTTAGTCACCATTTGAACTCCGATATGAAGGTTATCATTGACAAAGTAATCCAACGAAATGGATATTTCGGTCATCCAGAAAATATCATCATTGCCATGCTTGGCGATGACAGAGAGGTTATCCGAGATCTGGCATATCGAAGAATTATAAAAGCAAGATCACAGAATACTCGAAGACTTCGAAAATTCAAGGTACCGGTGTTTAATTTCGATGCTAAAGACTATACTGACATTATTTTGTGGCGTGACTGTGACATAACTAGCCACCTCTAACTTCAAATTTGTCTAATGAAACCTTGAAGAAAATTGTAAAAAATGGTCTTGGCACTTGTCAGCATATTAAAGATTTTCCATGCCACACCCAAGCCGTGGAGAGCTGCATTAAGTTGGTGGCAGAAGCATCGCGTGCAGTTTGTGGGGAAAACAAACATGATGGTTTTATTAGAGCAAGATTACTATCTCGTCAACGTATGCCTAGTTTTAACACAAAGAATCAATTCAATATTTAAATTGTATTTTCAATGTTTCTGGATATTTCTTGTAATGAATAATTAAAACATAAAAAAATGTTTTTCGTTTGTTTTTCATCCCTGCTGGGGCACCTCAGAACGTTAAGATAATTGTGTGATATTTTCTATGTTTGTTTTGTATATAACAAGGCAACTTTTCTTCGCTATCCGTTGAAAAAAAAATATTTTTTTGAAATTTCATATATTTTCGCTCCACCCTATTGTGTACCTCTATAGATCCTCACAAGATGGTATAAAACACCATGCAAACACTTTTGTTTTTTACGTTTTTTTAGTTGGCAACACTCTAAACACGTTACTTCAAAGATAATTTATATAAACAATGTTTACGACTTGCAGAGCGCCAACGAGAGACTGGCCGTCGGCGCGAATGCATAAGATGTGTTCAAATATTTCCATGAGAGTTTTAGGGATGCCACCACTCGAATACATTCAATCGATTATTGAATAATGCTTATGTATTTATGTTCCCCTTGCATCATTGTGCCCCCCCTCTTTTAAATTTTCTTGAGAAATATAAGTTTTTTTTGCAATTTTGCAATTTTACCTGTACAAAAACTCCAGGAGAACGCTTGATAGCAGGAACTTTTGGAAGTTTTACCGGTTTGTACTCTTTCTCTGGAATACGATTCTCTGCTTTAAGCGCATTGATACCATCTTCCAGCGAATACCATTTAAATGAATCCACTGCTTTGTAATTTGATTTATTCCTTAATCCTGCCTGAAATTAGTGGAAAAAAAATTCATTATGGAACATGTCCAATTTTATATGTACCAACCGCGCAAATAATGGGACACGTATCTCTGAATTTTCCATCATTGGCCATTTTTCCCTAAACCTCGAAAACCTTCAAAATAAACTTAAATGAACCTATCATTGATTGAATACTTTCCAATCCACGATATCAAAATGTCAAGAAGAATATTTAATAATTATTCTTTAATGACAGTTTCGAAGACGTCATAATATTTCACAAAACTATTTTCCTTTTTATTTATTTTGAAGATTTTTCAAAGAATATTTATGGCTAATGCAGGAAAATTCATCGATAGATGCCCTGTTATATGTGCGGTAAATGTCTTATATGTATTACTTGATCGAAAATTTATGGATTGTCTTTCGTTCTCAGGCAGGAAAATCCAATTCACCGAACACGACAGTCCGAGAAACTTTACTCGAATATCCAATTCCAGATCAAGTAGAAGCTATCAAACATGATTTGAAGATATTCAATGAGAAAACTTCGAATGTACCCGATAAGTTATCACGAATAGAAAATGTTCGACATAGAGGACAACATGATAGGGTGATTAATTAAATTTACTACTAAATAAATGTGACTAAAAAAGAGAAATAAATAAGACTAAATAGGGTCAAAAGTGAAGAGGAATTTATGACGAAACATAGAACACCGGATTTATAAGGATAAGTCGGAAAACGCATGACTATTAACTCTAGTGTCCTAGAAGTATACAAGGTTATCGTGAATTGTGTGTCGACGCCTTACCACATATTCTCCTGTTGAAAATGGGTCGGTTTAGGACAAATTATCTATATGAAAAGATTGTTCGTTTGGTAAATAGAGATCGTCAAAGCTTGAAACTTTTTTCTTGTTTATCCGATAACTCACAAACGCTATGGTCGATTCTGACCATTTTGTGAATGCGTATTCACTAACTATAATGACTTATTTATGGCGACGAAAAAACTCAAATATGCTTCGAATTAACCATATATTTTATCGTTTACACGTAAGCAGTGTTATGGCAGGCATCAAATAGCTAGGACTATAATGAAGCTTTTTTCTGTCCTGAAAAATTTTGATCGGATAAGCGGTTTAATCACACAAAATATTTTACCAATACTTAATATATTATTCAATTGTTTCTGCTTAACACAGCATTATTAACCATGCAGGATTTGGATTTACGAGGCGGGTTTTTTAAGTAGGTAGACTTTTGCCAAACCGCGGCCACAGCGCTGCGCTCGGTGTTCTGCGCATGCACACTAGGTACCTAAATATCTTGCCTACGAATTGACGCCATTACAGTTTGATTCTTCCTTGTTTATGTTGTTTCCTGAGTTTTTAAGATGCCTCCGATGATAGTGAGTCCCGCCGACTGTGGAATACGGAGTGTTATAAGATGATTTCTCAGTGCTAATGGCCTAAAACCGATTGATACTCAGTGAGACCTGTACTGTTTATGGATAAAACATTATGTGTGATGGAATTGTTAGAAAATGAGTGAGAGCATTCAAAGAACGCCGCACAAATATGCATAATGAACAACGGAGTGGGCGTCCTTCGGTCGTTAATTAAAGTTTGATACCGAAAGTGGCACCCAGACTACCTTCTGTTCCTGCACTTGAAGAAGCACCTAGGCAGCGATGACGAAATCAAAACAGTTGTGATGCAGTAGTTAAGAAGTCAGGCGGCAGACATCTATGAGGGGGGTATTCGAAAACTGGTACAACGTGCCTCTATGTTGAACAAAATTATGTAGAAGAGTAGATTAAAGTACCGACTTTCATGTAAAAATAAAGTTATTGAGATATCTTTGCACGTCTTTTTTCAATTTCAAAACGCTACTTGAAAAACACGCCTCGTATCATCAAAAATTAATTTCAAAATAGTCTAATAATGAAATAATTTGATTATGTTAATCATTGTTTTTCCCGATAAATTTTCAGCAATACCAAAACAGGTTAGCCATTTGATTAACCAGCAAGGAGAATATCAAATGAGCATCAGAATAACTTTTACCCTCAATTCTGTTTACAGTACACAGTTTACAGTAGATGCTCGATTATTCACCATTCTATTCAATGCAACAGTTAATCCTTCTTCAAAACATAACCTAGACCCTCGGTATATTTCAGGATTATTGAATTGTGAATTGGAGAAGAGAAAAATTTTGATTTCAAAGCATCCCAATGAAAGAAATGGTAAAGTGTCAAGTATGGAGATCGTGCTTGCCAACTTGCAGGTGCATCATCTTTCCTTCCAATCTAACGATTCGTACACTGTGTATGTAAAAACTCGCGAATCGCTAAAGTGGAATAGGAAAGTGCGCATCTCAAGATAGACAGGAAGTAATTCTTGAACATTATGAACAAGATATGGATGTAGTAATAATTATTTCAAGACATCGTAGGTCATATTTTTAGAAACCGCCAATTGCAAACCTAACCTGCGTGTGCTTATTTTTTATGTTTCATATACAATGTACAAATATTGTTTTTCGCTTTCGACAGTTCTAATTCTTCGTAAGCGTTCTCGATCCCAATTTATGGGATGGAGGGAACCTTTCCCGCAAAGGCGCCTTCAAGATTTCCGAACGGTTGGTGAAAATCCTTCAACATAAACTCTCTCCCTTTCATGTCCATTGCTTCGACAAAATCCAAAACTCAAAATCTTCACCATTTCAGAGTTGCTGTAAATCTCCATCACGAAAAGTAAAAAATCAGCAAAATATTTTATGAATGTGATACAACTTAGCAACCAAATGAACACTGTTGCGTCAGAAAGTGATTGTCATGGCTATTAAAACGGCATTCTGTCAGATCAGAAAACAAATCCAAAGCCTATATGGTTAATGATGTCGTGTGAAGCAGGAGCAATGAAATAATGAAGTATTGGTGAAATATTTTAAACGTTCTGCAAGTTCGACTTATAATTCATGAACCATGAATGATAAATAAATGGCAAGTTTTAGTATTTATTTGCCAAAAAAAAACTATAGACAAACAAAATCAACGTTATTGCTATTTTTAAATGATTTCCAAACATCAAACTTAGGCATAAATTCGTAGAACCTTGCATAGAACATTCTGGTACCTAAAAACTAGCATCGGACTTAGTTCACTGTGTGTGTTTCTGTGTTCCAGGGCCTAATGATTTAATTTTTCGAAAGAACTGCGATTTTTGATAAAATCGCCAATGAAATAAAAGCGAGCCATTTTAGGTATAGAAAAACCTAATATCAATCAATACTAATTCAAGATACGGGTTCTTATAAAGTAAAGAAGGTTACTCATATTTGAAAAAACATTTGTTTTATCGAGTTCACTAATATTTTTGAGCCCCTGTATATAAAGTAGCATCGTAAAGTATATAACCCTCAAAAATATAACACTTTTCTCGTTAAACTAAAAAAAAAGTTATATTCATACTCAAATCTGAGTTG
This sequence comes from Cryptolaemus montrouzieri, assembly GCA_013387265.2. NCBI lineage: Eukaryota > Metazoa > Arthropoda > Insecta > Coleoptera > Coccinellidae > Cryptolaemus > Cryptolaemus montrouzieri. The sequence continues at coordinate 27,428,951 of JABFTP020000144.1, read as the reverse complement.
ATTTTATGGGACAAAAAACATGACACTAGTACACCATGCCCTTTGAAATAGCAGAGTTGTATTCAATGTCTGGTATAACCGGAAAGCCTGTATAGATATTCGGAGCATTTAGTATGAAAGGCGTCTAAGATATAGGCGTCGAACATACGGAAACGTTCAGTACCAAAGAAAGCTCCGCGTAAAAGGCTATATTTATTTCACGAATAATGGTTTTCTTATCGTCCACAGGTTCTGAACCATTTGATGTGTCCCAAAAAAACCAGGTACCAACAATTGATAACCGATTTGAAGGAAACTACGTACTCCTCATATTGGACACACCCTCTAGGAAAAACACCAGATTCTATGTCAGGATTACCGAAGGGAATAGACGCCATGAATACGACTTTTGGCCACAAACCCCCAGAACGTACAGACATTTACTCTTTTGAGAAAAATTAATATAACTAATAGAACGTTCTTCGAAACTTTAAATGATCTCTTATATTTTCCAGATATATCCTTATATGAGATAGCTCTTCCGAAAATTTCACCACATCAAGTATTGTGGGATAGTCAAATAAACCATGACAAGTACAAGAAAATTTATAACGATTATAACATAGGAGAAAAAATTGACCGAAAGTATGTACCTACTTGATATTGAAGCCTGACTTTTTAATAGATCTTCACGATATTTGTATACCAAAGCTAGATATGGCAATTTGACTTAGATCATTTATAGGGAATTTTTAGTTATTTTACTGCCTATCCGACTGAACAATTATGCACAACATCCATATGACTGTGAGATCCTGCCCAAAGTGAGCAATCTGGCTGGTCATACACCTTCATAACACCCATACGTGTCTGACTAACCGACTAGTCTGCCTTCGCGTTTTTCATTGAAACAAGTGATGATCTAACATAAAAAAGACCCCAGAGCTGCCAGACTTTACTTATTTTCTTAAAGATGAAATTAATGGGACGACTAAGTTGATAGGCACTCTTAGAGAATGCATACTTAGCTTGACTTATTGGACCTACGTACGTCGATAAAAATTAAACCTACTTTTTTTAATTTCCAGAACTGATTTTTATGTTTGAAAGGATAGGATAAAAATTAATATTTATACCGCCAGACACTTTCCGTAGTCAGTAACTTTTGTCGGATGTTTTGAGGCTCCCGAAATATACTTTAACCTTACTTATATTCTCTGCCCCGAATTTTATATGATATTCAGGGAACTTTTTTCTGGTCTTTTAAAAACAGCCAGACCAATTTTTTTGGTTAACAGCCCACCAAACACTCTTTTAGGGGTAGTATTCTATCAGCTGTTCAGTCATTCAGAATTATGATTTCAGTATTTGAGTGTTTGAGTTTGAGTAAAATATATAAAGGTGCATTGTTTTCAAATATATTGTGGTTGTTATTGAAGTGTTTTCTGATATATCAGAATTTTATATATAAAGCCTAAGATACTTCTGAAAAGTGTCGAGCTGTGTTGAAACAGGGGAAAGAACACAACCTCAAATACAAAAATACCGTATTGCCAAATAATTTACTTGGAAGCGGTTATTACCGGCAATGTTACAAGATATTCGCAAGTTTGATGAAAAAACCTATTCCCCTGAAAGTAAATCTATTGAAAAATCTACATACCTACATGAAGAACTTACTTTTCTTGAAAAATTCCCCTCAGAATGAAGATCTTATTTCTCAATAGAAATTATCTTCAAACAAAAATCCTGGAATATTCTGGAAAGTTTATCGGCAGCAAGTCTGAGTCACCTATATGTGTTAGAAGAGAATCTCCTATCAAATAAGTTTCAAATCCTGCATCTTCATATACCTGACTCCATTACTCGGCCTAATACAAATATCACTGTTTTAATGGAACCAGTTTCATCAGCTATGTTGCAAGATAAGGTAAAGCGAAGAAACATTGAGTTACCTACTGAATCTTATGCTTGAGTTAATAGTAACGTAACTACAGATAAAAGTAATACTTTCTGCATATTTTGAGGCCAAAAAACAAAACCAAAACTCAAATTACCACTCTACTCATCTGATGAAAAAAAGACTTATTAACCAGATTAGATAAAGAAAATAATAGTAATGAGGAGTTAATTGATAAATATGCAGGCCAAGTTTTGTAACTTGCATAATATGATGTGCTTTCCAGAATATTTGACGCTTCTTTGTATAAAGTCGATTCCTCATGTGGTGTACATTTTTCAATAGTTTCACGTTTGCTGGTAACTCCTAACTCTAACGTATGTCACGAAAGTCTTGTGAAAAAGTTTTTTCATGTATAGTTCCCGCAATTTGTGGAAGATCTAGTTGCCGTGATCAACAGATAACATTTATGATTTATATTGAGTATTCCTTCTGTCCAAAAGTCTGAATAAGTTCGCTAAAATGACTTACAAATTAGAACTTCGAAGAAGTATTTACAATTTAGTTGGGCGAGTTCCTAAGCGCGAAATCATCAACATTTTTCGTGGTCAGAATATTTCTAAGACAACTATTTATCGGGTAATAAGTGAATGTAAGCAAGGAATACCTTGCTTGAATTTGCCAAAAAGTGGTCGACCGAAGGCTTTGAGTGAAATCCGTAGAAACAGGCTCTTAGAAAGAGCAAGAGACAAGGTAGGAACATCATTACGAAAATTATCCAGAAGACTTCGTACTTCTCATGAGACAATAAGGCGAGAATTATTGAATGCGGGATGTAAATATCGTAAAAGGCGTAAGTGTCCATAATACACCCAGAATCAATTGGAAAATATCCCCAGATGTTGCCGCGCCTTAAGAAGAATTCACTTCGCAAATGACAGAACCATAATTTAGGAGGATGAAAAATATTTTACATTATCCCATTCTGAAATCAACTGTAATGCTGGTTTCTATACAAGTAACATAGAAAACTGTCCAAACGAAGTAAAATTCAAAACAAAGAAAAAATATGAAGACAAGGTTTTGTTTTGGTGTGCTATTTCTGAAGCTGAGGTTTCAAGACCATATGTAGAGCATGTGAGAGACGAAGCTGTTGATGCAAACCTATATACAGGAAGATGTCTCCCAAAATTGTTAGATTTCATCAATACCTATCACGCTGATGACGAAATAATGTTTTGGCCAGACTTGGTGAACATCCCATTTGTACCTCGCGGAGATAACCCCCCAAACGTTCCACAAGAAAGACCTTCAAACGTTCCACAAGAAAGACCAATCGAAGATTTTTCGGGTTTACTGACAAGGAAAGTCTATGACAATGGATGGGAAGCCCAAAACGAAGAAGGTTTGAGACAGAGAATCTTTCAGAAGATACGAGAAAATCGATGTGGATGTCGTCCACAGACTGATGGGAGATGTTCGGAGAAAATTGCGCGCCATTGAGCAGAACGGGCCCTATCAATCCTTTATATACGATTTTATAGAGTTTAGATATGCGGTGAAATCCTAATTGTATATATATATATATATATATATATATATATATATATATATATATATATATATATATATATATATATATATATATATAATGAAAAAACTAAAGTATTCAGATTTTCACTATATTAACAAAACTATGCCCGGTTTCACCACACTGTGGCTTCATCAGATAGATACAAACTAATGAACAGAGTTATTCCTTATATATTAGTCTCATTTCCTACTTAATATTACAACAGGTACAAGAGGTATGTTGGAAAACCTATCGGAGTTGCTTACTTTATGAATTGAAAATATTGAGTAAAGGAGAAGGATTTAGATCTAATTGACTATTATTGGTAATCCTAGTGTCTAAAATTAAAATCATTCCGCTCGCATTATAATTTCAATATAGCATTCCGAACTGATAATTCTTTAGGCCGACATATCAAAAACTGCAAATCTAAAATTGATAAAAGTAATAAATCCGGTGTTTATAAACTGTCTTGCGGGGATTGTAATAAAATTTATATTGGTAGAACTTTCAGAAATTTCAAAGTTAGATTATCCGAGCACAAACGTAGTTTTAATTATCATAAATCAGATTCCCATTATTCTAATCGCTTACTCGAAGAAAACCATCATTTTAATGATAATTTCAAAATTTTACACAATGAAAATAACAGACAAAAACACAATCTATTGGAAATTTTAGAGATCAACAAAGAGAAAAATTCAGGTAGGTTACTTAATAGTCAATTAGATCCAAACCCTTCTCCTTTACTCAATCTTTTCAATTCATAAAGTAAGCAATTCCGATGGGTTTTCCAGCATACCTCTTGTACCTATTGTAATATTAAGTAGGAAATAAGACTAATATATAAGGAATAACTCTGTTCATTAGTTTGTATCTATCTGATGAAGGCACAGTGTGGTGAAACCGGTCATAGTTTTGTTAATATAGTGAAAATCTAAATACCCATAGTTTTATTTCATTGAAAATATGTATATGGATTTTCATCAAGTATCGACCTCCTCAATCAAATTACTAATGATATAATCAATTCAATAAAGTTTTTTTTAGTAATTAATTTATCTTTTCGAATTTTTTCCCAAGACTTTTGGATTATACGTTAGCCTGGAGATTTCAAGCCAAGCCTTGACTTTCGCAGTGGAAGGTTCACTATAGCTAGCCGGAGGTTTCTCAGATCTGTGAGGCTCAGCCAATGCTCCAGTTCCTTCAGCTCCAACCATTGGTTATTTTCCATCATTGCAGCCTTCAGGGGAATTTCAGGTCTCTGCTCGGGTCCAGTGAATCCCAAGGCAGCCCCTCGGACGGTCATTGATTCCGCCTTCTCAATGCCCGAGTGTCCCAAGTCGCACATCACTATTTCTTTATTCCAGTCTGGCAAAAGTTGAACGACATTCCTGTTCCATAAATGACATGCAGTTGTCGGATACCAATGCCTTCAGTTCAGTTTGGCTATCCGTAGTAATTTTTATTAACCTACTTGTTTGTTTGTTTGTTTTTTCTTTTAACGATGTGCTCGGGAACTATGCCCATTTACACAGGTGGACCTACAGCTTATAGTGGATTCCGAACCACTCTCCTAGACCGTGCAATGATAACTGCCACCACAAGGATTACAAGTTATCTGGTCTTCGGAAGTTTATGCCCTCTATAGGCGACTCTGTCAAATTCAAAGACGCATACAACACCCAAACCTTCGCCGGAATCGAACCGGCAGCCGCATGTGTACAAACTGGGAAGCGTGTGATCTTCCCACCTGGCCACAGCGGTGTATTAACCTACTTGCCAATTCCTACGCATGTACAAAGTTAACACTGGTCAATGATCAATAATTACCGACTCGAATATTTAGTTATAATTTCATCTCTATACCTACACCTGTTCCTGAAAAAAGAATCTCGACAGACGATGGACAGATAAACAACGAAGTGATCCTATAAGTGTTTCATTCTTTCTCTTGCGGTACTAAACCCTAACGTAACGATACACGTTAATATTGAGTGTAGGTATGAACCTTATGCACAAGAAACGAGCAAGATCGAGAAGCAATTGCTTCCAGCAATTTTTTTTAAATAATTTTTAAGAAAATTTTTATTCACTTTTTGAACTCTTCCGCTCAAACTTCTGCTTTTCAGCTACTACAAACCGCCATATAATCCAAATAACTGTGCTGGTCATAAGACGAAGTATGATGAAAGGGGATTAGGAGTCGCCTGCGCTATGAAGTGGTTTAATCCAGAACCAATCAGTGTATCATCCAAAAAACAAGCTGACTATTGGGACATTCATCATTCAAAGACCGGCGAGAGTTATACTCCGTAAGTTTTACACAAAACAGAAATACCCGCATTTTTTTAATTATCATTTTTCCTCAGAATACAAGTTCACAATATTGTACCGAAAAACCATACATTTGGTAAAATGACGCCTAGACCGATGCATGGAATGGCTGAACTTCTGAGACCAGGATGTCCACCTGCATTATACAAAAGGGAAACTCTAGAAAGGATGGCCTCATTGAATATGCTGAGACAGAATATAAAGAAACGGTTTTCACCAACTTTTTGTTTGACTGACTTGTTCAATAAACTTGCTTATTACGACCAGGTAATTACAAAAGTGTTCAAAATCAATTTTTCTTTGAATAGAAATATATATCTGAATCAATTTGAACTAAAATTTATCATTGAAAAACTCATCTACAGAGTAATAGATCTCTCTGGGAAAGAGGTCCTTGACTCTGGACTTAAATGCAGTGAAAGGAAGGTTTTTATAAGCCTCTGTTAGCCTATTGTAGATAGTAACTCCATAATAGTCTGAGTTCAATGTAAATTTCATTCTCATGGCGTGTAGATTAAAACATATTTTGGCCCCTCGCGTAATAATTATGGCTATCAGGGTGTATGATGCCTGTTCTAAGGTTCTTATGTGCAAATAATATAGGTAGATATATACACACGACCAAATTTATATGGAATCACTCGGTATTCCACATTATCGATTATTTTTAATCATGCATCTTTGACTACTTGTGAAGAATCACGTTTTTTGTTGTAAAAACTGGATAGTATGATAGGAAATATTGAATTATCACCACATGTTCGGGATATTGTACTCTGTCGTCACTGAGATTTGAAACTGTGAATTTCAAAATTTGAAAAAGCCTATAATCATTATTGACAATGCCTTACGTTGGATTGTCCGATGTGCAGAAGGGTCGAATAATAGCTCTCGTTGAAGAAGGGGTGACACAGAGGGGTATAGCGACCACAATGGGGGTATCACAAGGGGGTGATTTCCAAAACCTATGCCCGATACGTGGAGCTACAACATCTGCAAAATAGGCCTAGAATAAATCGTAGGAAGATCGCTTCGGAAGAACAAGACCGCTTTTTGTGCCAAATTGCAAGAAGAGACCCTAGTGCGTCGCACCCCATACTCCAAAAGCGATTTCTGGAAGCAACAGGCATCAGTTTCAGTCGAAGCGATACGTCAAAGACTTCGTTCAAGGGGTTTATACAGCAGAGGTCCTTGAGAGTTCTAGCGCTAACCAGACAACAAAAAATTAACAGACTTAATTGGTGTATCGAGCACTAAAATTGGAATATTGAGAATTGGCGAACTGTTCTTTTTTCAGATATGACCAGAATTGGTGTTTGATCAGATGACCGCCGGATTCGGGTTTTAAGGGGCCGTAGAAGACAAGATAGACTCCGAGCAACAAGGCACATTCCGAAATACCAAGGGGGCAGTGTGCTGTTTTGGGGTGGCAATATGCTGAGGCAAAACAGATTTGATTTCGTTTTCAGCCAGTTTAACGGCTAGAAACTACGTGGACCTGGTGCTGAAGCCCTTAGTGAGACTCTCGCGAGGTGCCAACGGTGAGAATTTCATTTTATGCATTATAATGCTCCTCCGGATACCATCAACCTCGCGCGATATTATCTTGAAACATAGGTATTCGCTATTTTGTACTGGCCAGCTTGCTCTCCAAACCTAAATCTCATTGAACATTTATGGGATAATCTCAGAAGGAAAATTATATCGCGCCAGGATAATCCAAGAACCTACAACAGCTCATCCGAGCCGCCACAGAAGAGTGGCAGAATATCACCCCAGAGGAGATCGAAAACCTAATCCAAAGCATGCCTACACGAATTCAGGCTAGTATCAGGGTAGGAGGAGGTAATACAAGCTACTGAGGTCGAGAAAAAAACACCTACTCCGCGAGAACACAATTTCCAATTTTTTCACTACATGCGAAAAGAGTCTCTCATTTTCTTTCATTTGTTTCTTTCTTAAAATAAACCTTGATTTATTTCTTTCTTCAATTGAAATATCTCAAAAAGGATCAATTCTAACAATCCTTCGAAATTTCCAAAATCCTTGAGGTAATATTAAAAATATCGTGTGATTCCATATAAATTTAGTTATACAGGCTGGTCCAACTAAAACTCAAGACCTCGACTTTCCGGTTTAAAATGAAAATGTGGAGAATCGCTCGGACCCGTCGCTTTCTAATTCTAGGGGGAACAACTTTTTCGATTCTTTCGTCCCCGTCACTTAGGGAGTTGGAGAAGCTTTATTTTGTTTGTGGCCTTTGATATTCTTTCAGATGAGTATCTTAGTTTTGTCTCATTTTAGAGTAAGTCTAATATCTCTAATATCTGAATGTGAGGAACTTTTATGTACAAATTTTCAAAAAGGGATTTTAGTTTTTGACTAGAGTCAATATCCTCCTTCGTTATCCAACCCAATCGAGGGGGCTACGTTCTACTCTCAACCAAATTACTTAGACAGCTCACATCAAGTGCCGAAGTTAAAGTGTTTAAAAATTCCACAAATACAGATTTTACATCTACAAAATAACCGTCTTGTTATTTCCACAACCAGCTAATTGTGTATCCATTAGTCTGGAATATGCTCTAGGATATGCAACCATTTAAAGTCGAAATGGCAATTCATTGGCAAGAAGCATGTAGACAGACCATAGTAACTACCAATTGTTTAAAAACTCTTAACATTGAATTAAATCGGATGAAAGGTAGCCGGAATTTATTGCAGTTCGGTCACTTTCAACGAAAATCTCTAGATTTCATCCTTGGTGCTCAACAGTCATGATCAAAGTAAGAATTTCTTTCGGATTTCAACGGTTTGACACACTGTTCTATGTTGCTTATTCCAAAATTCTTCTAGCAGTCTCATAGTGCTTAAACTGCACGGCAACACAGTGGATGTCATATATAAAGAGATCCTTCAATAGCATCATACACTCTAAATAAATATATAAAATATTTTAACAATAATTTTACTATTCAGTTTATTTTACTGATTCAGCCTTCGAAACAGAATAAGTGTCTTTCTGAGAATAATACGGAATTACTTACCTCAACCTCTACGCGTACGAAGTCGCGGGCAAAATCTAGTTTCATATATCAGGCACTTCAATATAAACTTTGTCTTATACTTCTCATTTTGCCGTACATGTGGCTGCCAGTTGACATTCAAACCGACTGAAAAATGTGCTTAAATCAGAGGAATGGCGTGAAATTCACAACTCTAATGATCCTGAGTACGCCTCTGATATTTTCCTTAGAAAATTGAGAGAAAAGATAAACTCGTGCACAAGGCAAGTTTTCATTAGGAGAACAGAACGAAAACGTAAGGAATGGGTCACTAGTGGTCTACTCAGATCTATTGTGTTAAAAAACCCAACGAATAAAGATCTAAGAAACGAATATAAACATTATAGAAATTATTTGAACGGACAAATCATAATGGTGAAAAATGAGTTTATAAGGACTAATTGTGAAAAACACAAAAGGTAATAAGGGTTTGTGGAGGACTGTCAGGGACATTAGTGGTAGTGTTGTGGAGGGAACTAGTGTGGATCATTTAAGATTTGTTCTGATAGTAAAGAAATTGTGGACTGCTTCGCGGACTATTTTGCGGGGGTTGGAACGAGTCTAGCGACAAAGTTGAAGAATCCAGAAAGGAAAGAATTCCGACGTTGGCAGAATGCGCACTTATTCGGTTTCCTGGAAACAACTGCGGACGAGGTTGCATCGGTCATAAAAAGTCTTGAGAGCGGTGACGATGGACTTAGAGCCATTGTCATCTATTATAAATCGGTGTATTAATGAGGGTAAATTTCCGTCAATTTTTTAAAATGTCTACTGTGAAACCAATTTATAGGTCTGGCGATAAGACCTCGCCCTCAAACTATAGACCAATATCCAAAGTATTTACACTTGGTAAAATATTCGAGAAATTTCTCAAGGTGCTAATTGTAGGGTTTCTAGATAAATTAAAAATTTTATCAAACAGTACGGATTCTGAAATGGAATATCAACCAATGAATCCCTCGCACATCTCATGAGTAAGGTGTATGATGCTATGGATAGATGTATTCCTTGTATTTGTATTTTCGTTGACTTAACTAAGGCCTTCGACACCGTTCCACACCACGAACCTCTAAAGTCATTAGAAAGTATTGGCTTCAGAAGCCCAACTTATCAACTCATGAAGAACTATTTAGAAAATAGAAAACTGGTTATGGAGTTAAACGGATGTCGTAGTGTCGAAAAAAATATTGTATGCGGTATCCCACAGGGAACTGTGGTAGGTCCTGTGCTATTTTGCATTTATGTGAATGATATGTTTCAATTGAATATGTCTGGGGATGTCACTTCTTTTGCAGATGACTCTGCAATATTTTATAAAGATTCTTCATGGAAAACTTTAAAAACAAAAATTGAAAGTAACCTTAAAATTATATTGGAGATTTTCTGTGCTAAAATACTCACCTTCAATCCGCAGAGAACGAATTTCATTCCATTCTGTTGTAATGCCTCGGGTATGCTAGATTATAATCGTCTAGAAATTGAGGTTGGGGAGGTAGACGTAGTTAATATTGCGAAGACTGATGGAGTGAAATATCTGGGTGTGATTTTGGACTCTCATCTACGTTGGGAACGACACATATTCTTCCTGATAAAAAAATTACGTCACACTTCAGAGTGTGTAAGGGATTTTGCGATGTGAGCCAACTGATGATTCTGTGTATTGCGTTGGTTCAGTAAATTTTAACGTACGGTATATTAGTGTGGGGGGCCGTGGGTACGATATATTTACAGAAATTGGAAGTTGCTCAGAAGCGTTTTTTAAAGGTCTTATATGCGAGAGAGATAACATACTCTTCGGATAAATTGTTCAGTGAGTCTCGTGTTCTTGTCATGAGACAACTATATTACGCCGAAATCTTGTACATCAGTTCAAGCATAAAAATGTTGAGTGTGCCATTTCACACGGATATCGTACAAGATATGCCCATCAGGGCTATGTCGTTCCTCTCACCTCGAGAAGAATAGGACAGAAAAGCTCCACACTCATTCAATGCTTTGCCGCCGCACATTGAGGCTGCCAAATCAGTTTCCACATTCAAGATCTCCATTAAAAAATGGATCATGGCACATCCTTGATCAGTAGTTTCTGACATGATTGAATTAAAGAACTCCATTTGAAGTGCATTTCATTCCATTCGCTCGAATCATTATATCTTTGCAGTACTCTCTCACTTTCAAAATTGTTTCCAGAATAGAGGCTCGTTTTAGTTTAATTGTTTCATTCAAAATAATCATGTACAAGGTTCAGCCTTCAATGATTAGCCTGGATGAATATCATTTGTTTATAATAAATTTGTAGTTTATCTTATTCACTTTATTCAGCTTATTTTGCTCACACTAAAAGGTTTTATTCGATGTTACTCACATTGTACAAGAAACTAAATGAAATTATTATAAACATGATCGAAGCAAGCGGTTCGCTACCGTAAGTTGACCTAAAATCCACTATGTAATTATATCAAAATATCCAAATTCATGCAGAACTTATCTTTTTCATATTTTTTGTTTCTTTTTTAATATTAATTCTGATGAACATACATATTTTACTTGCAGGAAATGACCAACTTCATACCAATAAAACATTTTTATGAGGTAATGTCATGCCTGAACATTAGATTAAATAGAGAGAATTTAGAAGCATTGTTTGAGAATCTTGGAATAATACAGACAGGAAAAATTGATTATCGCAGGTTCGTGGATGCCTTAGCCTTCGATATGGAATTTGAAGATCAACTTGACGGTAAGCATTGTAAAACGAACAAGTAAATCAATAACAAATATTCCTTTTGAATTTGGGAGGCTTTTACTTGGTAAAATTCCATTATCAATAATAAAAAACAAGTACTGTGTTTTAAGGAATTTTACTTAATAATTGCGATTCGTAACGCGTTTTACTACACCGTAGCTTCTTCAGACGAATGAATATACAGAAAAATATAAATGAGAATATAACTATAAATGTTCTTGAGTAATTAAAAGCTTATTGGGTTGCTTCTTCTTAAGTGGTTATTTATGACAGGTATATCCAATAAAATTAAGGAATAGATTGCTCCCCGAAGAGATTCAATAGAGGTGAAGGGCTTAAATCGACTTGTTCATTGATGAGTCTACCTGAGTGTTTTTATTTATTGATTTCTAAAGTTTCCTGAAAAACTGCGTTTATGTTCCGATATTCTAATATTAAAATTTCTATGTGTACTACCAATGTAGAAATTATCACAGTCATTGCAATTCAATCTATAAACACCTGATTTATTGTTTTTACCAGGTTGGGTTTTATTATTTTTCATATATTTGGCTAAATTATCATTAGTTTGGAAAGCTATGTTGAAATTATTGCTACTTAAGAATGATTTCAGTTTCTCACTTGTAATGCCAACGTAGGTTAAGGTGTTGAATTTTTGTTTCAATTTATCGACAGGGTAAACTTCATTCAATGCGGTTCTACTCTGTTTTTTATTTAAAATATTATTTATTTGTTTGGGATTGTAACCATTATTTTTGGCTATTTGTTTAAACAAATTTAGCTCTTTGTTGAAATTTTGTGGTGATAACGGGATGTTGATCAATCTATGAATAAAACTATTGAATGCTGACATTTTATGTTGATATGGATGACACGACGAGTTATGTATTATAATATCTGTATGTGACGGTTTATGGTAAATTGCGAAAACATGTTTTCCATTTTCATTCGAAATTGTTACGTCTAAGAAATTTATCGAATTATTGCTTTCTATTTCGGTTGTGAATGAAATTTTTGGATGTAATGAATTTATATGATTTTCGAAAATTTTCAACTGTCTATCTGTTCCTGTGAAGCAAATAATGATATCGGCTACATAGCGATACCAGTATAAATAATATTTACTGAGTGGATGATTATAAATTAATTTCGCTAAGTTATTCATGAATATTTCTGCTAACAAAGGACTTAACGGATTGCCCATAATCAAGCCGTCTTCAATAGTATAATATTTGTTATTGCAATGGAAATAATTTTAATCTAAGCAAATTTGTAATAATGAAAGAATATCTGATTTAACACCAGTCCGCAATCCCAGGAATTATAGAATTATATTCGTTGATAAAACTTCATAAACCTAATTACCCTATTAGACCTGTTGTTTCTTATGTAACGGCACCTTCATTCAAACTTTCAAAACTCCTCAACGACTTGCTAATAAAACATTGCAATTTTAAATCTAAATTTTCGGTCAAAAATTCATACGAACTTATTGCCAATATCAAAGATACCATTATACCACCTAATTCCAAACTCATTTCTTTCGATGTTAAGAATCTATTTCCTAACATTCCTCCGAAAGATACTAGTTGAAGAATTATTAGAAAAGAATCATGTCAATACCATCATTAAATCAGATATTCTTTCATTATTACAAATTTGTTTAGATCAAAATTATTTCCATTGCAATAACAAATATTATACTATTGAAGACGGCTTGATTATGGGCAATCCGTTAAGTCTTTTGTTAGCAGAAATATTCATGAATAACTTAGAGAAATTAATTCATAATCATCCACTCAGTAAATATTGTTTATACTGGTATCGCTATGTAGACGATATCATTATTTGCTTCACAGGAACAGATAGACGGTTGAAAATTTTCGAAAATCATATAAATTCATTACATCCAAAATTTCATTCATAACCGAAATAGAAAGCAATAATTCGATAAATTTCTCAGACGTAACAATTTCGAATGGAAATGGAAAACATGTTTTCGCAATTTACCATAAGCCGTCACATACAGATATTATAATACATAACTCGTCGTGTCATCCATATCAACATAAAATGTCAGCATTCAATAGTTTTATTCATAGATTGATTAACATCCCGTTATCACCACAAAATTTCAACAAAGAGCTAAATTTGTTTAAACAAATAGCCAAAAATAATGGTTACAATCCCAAACAAATAAATAATATTTTAAATAAAAACAGAGTAGAATCGCATTGAATGAAGTTTACCCTGTCGATAAATTGAAACAAAAATTCAACACCTTAACCTACGTTGGCATTACAAGTGAGAAACTGAAATCATTCTTAAGTAGCAATAATTTCAACATAGCTTTCCAAACTAATAATAATTTAGCCAAATATATAAAAATAATAAAACCCAACCAGGTAAAAACAATAAATCAGGTGTTTAGAGATTGAATTGCAATGACTGTGATAATTTCTACATTGGTAGAACACATAGAAATTTTAATATTAGAATATCGGAACATAAACGCAGTTTTTCAAATAAAAAATCAGATTCAAATTACGCGAATCATCTCTTAGAAAATAATCATTCTTTCGACCCACAGTTTGAAATTTTGCATACAGATAATAAATACTGGAAGGTAGATCTTTGAGAAACTTTAGAAATCAATAAATACAAACACTCAGGTAGACTCATCAATGAACAAGTCGATTTAAGCCCTTCACCTCTATTGAATCTCTTTGGGGAGCAATCTATTCCTTAATTTTATTGGATATACCTGTCATGAATAACCACTTAAGAAGAAGCAACCCAATAAGCTTTTAATTACTCAAGAACATTTATAGTTATATTCTTATTTATATTTTTTCCGTTTATTCATTCGTCGGAAGAAGTTACGGTGTAGTGAAACGCGTTACGAATCGCAATTATTAAGTAAAATTCCTTAAAACACAGTACTTGTTTTTCATTATCAACAAATATTCCAACCCTGAGAATCTGATGGCAATCTTATTGGTTCTCTAGTTCTTATAAAATAGGAGACAGTAGAAAACCCAGAAAAAATTGGGTCTTTGAGATGGTGCACAGGGAGCGTGGATGGATTGAAAATGTAATCAAAAGAAAGCGAAAAAAAAATTGCGTACTTAAGTAAAGTGATAGTAAGATTGTATAATTCCCATTATTGTAGGTATATTGTAGTCATTTATTACATGCGTGAACACTCACTTAATTCGGTTAAACGGTCACTGTATCAAAATCATCATCACCAAAAAAACTGTTACACGTGTATTAAAATAAAATACTACAACCGAAGTTGAAGTACAGAGATTAAGATTATATAGATTTGAATTTGCAGTAGGTACTTAATCTTTGTTAAAAATATAATATAATAAATATGTGGTATACAAAACATCGAATAATAATTTATAATCTGGCAAGCGAACTGAATTCGAGCAGCAAAGAACCGCCACCATAAAATTTCACATTTAATTCACTGAAAATGCTTATTCCGAATCGTTTCCATTATTTCAAAATAAAATAGATTTAATTTTTTTTTTATCTGAAAGTTACTCGCGTAAGGAAGCAAATCCTATCATGTCTTGACGACACCGCGAGTACCTGGAAAGGATAGACGGTTAATATTTCGCTTATATGCTAACAGGTTATAGTCATGAGGAAATACGTTACATGGGAGGGAGTTTTGCCGTTCTATGAAAAAAGGAATTCTGATATAGAGACGTTCTAGGTGTCTCTATTTCAACCACGAATGGGTGATTGGCAAGAGTTTGCCTTGTTTGCCTTAAAATAGAAACACGCGGTGGAACAAGCATAGAAAGTTCCTCAGAGCATCTTCCATTAAAGTACCTGTATAAAAGAAAAAGCTCAGCAACTTTTCTTCGATGTTCCAATAGTGGAATGGAATCTGTGAGTGCATTGTCTCCGATTAACCGAATTGCTCTCTTTTGGATGGAGTCCAGGAGTTTCAAGCTGTGTTTAGGAGCAGAACCCCATACATGGGAGCCATACTCTATAAAAGGACGAATTTGAAATTTATAAGGAGTAAGCAATTGGTTCGAAGTGAAATATTTCTTTGCGCGATGGAGAAATCCCAGTTTTTTTGACGCTGACCTAGCAATATTCACAACATGGTCATGCAATGATAGATTGTCGCCGATAGTTACTCCAAGCATTGTTATAGAGGAAGTAAGTGAGATGGTCTCATTTGCCATCGTTATATCCGGGACAGTGCTATTCATCTTCCTAGAAACTAAACATGCTTGAGTTTTATTAGCATTGAACTCTACCAGGTTAGCAGATCCCCAGTCAATTTTCAATTCAATTTCCAGTCGCTATTGACTTTGTTGCACTGCTGGATTCATATTTCATTTGTGGCTTCTGATGACAGAGGTTTTACCGAGCAAGAAGATGTATGAAGTGTACTGTCATGCGCAAAGCTGTGGAGTTCACAACCTGTAACAGTGAGGAGGTCATTTATATACAGCAAAAACAGAGTTGCTGTCAATATGGAGCCCTGAAGCACACCAGCATTAATGCCAAGTGTGTCAGAAGTAACCCCATCCACGACCACACTGAGAGATCTATTGGAGAGGAAACTCGAAATCCATATGCATAGCCATTGGGACAAACCATATGCGGACAATTTACTAAGCAGACTTTTATGCCAAACGCGTTCGAAAGCTTTCAAAATATCGAGAGGCACAGCTAAAGACTGTCCAAATTTCTCAATAGAACTTTTCCACATGTGAGTAACTAACGCAAGTAGATCTCCTGTTGATCCCTGGTGCCTAAAACCATATTGTCAGTCATTTATGATACCAACAGATTCAAAATATTTGATAAGCTCACAATTAATGGTTTTTTCCAGCACTTAAGAGGTCATAGGTAAAAGGGATATCGGCCTATAATCGCCCCTTTTAGGGGTTGGGTTGGATTCTGGAAGTTTTCCAGTTGAAAGGACAAATGCCTTTATGATAGGAGATAGTGAAAGTCTACAGAGAATAGGTGTTAATTCAGAGGCGCATGTTTTCAAAACGATAGAATGTATGCCATCAGGCCAAGCTGCTTTATTAGTATCGAGGTTGAGCAGTATTTTTCTGATTGTCTTCTGCCTGAAAACAATATCGGACATAAGAGACCCGACATGAGAAATAACAGGAGGGTCCCGCATCCATAGTAAAACTAAAAGCAAATAGCCCTGCGAGAAGGTTTGCTTTTCCTTCAGGTGTAATGGCCAGAGACCCATCTTCCCTAGTCAAGGGCGGGAGGGAGCTGGAAGTAAAGTTTTTCCCAACAGATTTGGCCAATGCCCAAAAGGATCTAGAACAGCTAGGATGATTAACAAGCTTAGTTCTTACCTTGTTCATATGTTCAGTTTTTGCATATGTTACTGCAAGATTGCATAAATTACGAGCTGAAATAAACGCCATTCTGTTTTCAGGACAAGAGTTTCGACACCACTGGCAATATGCCAGCTTCTTGGTCTTCACAGCAGCTGCACACTTACCATTAAACCATGACTTACCTTGGCTGTGCTTTTTGACAGAATGGAGAATTAAATCTTTTCGGGGCATTCTGATGGATCCTATCTACAGAAAAAAACTTCCTTCCAAGGGAAACCAGAAAAAAGGTTCGCAACCCGTCCCAGTCGGCAGAATTATGGTGCCAGACTAGGCGAGGTGGTAAAGTGATAGGAGGTGTCGCTGTGAAACGGCCATAAGCCGGTGTCGGTGTCTTCGGGGCTTTTCTGAGTTTGTAAGTGACATACATGCGTCAACAGATCTGAGCCTGCCACTCTGCTCCTCCGTCGCCTTTCTCCATCTTATCGTATTTCTGTTCCATTAACTGACCAGATCAGTGCGGGCGTTCAAAAAATTCCTCCTCTAAGTGCATTTGCGAAGATAATTACTCAGTAACAGAGATATTCCATGCTACCATCTAGTATCACTCAGAGATTAAGGTACAATGAATTAACATATCGAAACTTTCCTTCATGTCTTACATTAAAAAAAAAGTAAAAGGTTTCAATATCCATATTTCTGAAATAAGTCACAAATGTATCAATATCTGCAGAAATAATGTCTATGATAATGTATATTAACTGTTCACTAGTTTGTATATTTGGCGGAATAAGGTACACATAGCCCAACATCACTTTATGCACAAGAATCTACCGAAGGATTTTCATCAATGGCAGCTGTAAAAGAAGATAGTAGTATGCACTTTTCTAGCAAGGATTTATTGTACCATTTGCTGGTTTTATAAAACATTGGAGATAACGATTGCTCTTCAGATGGAGCAAGATGAAGAATTAGTTCAAGTTGATGATGTATACACAAAACCATTTCGATTACATTTCAACTATGATTTGTTGCTGTTACTAGGCAAGACATATTTATTTATTTTTTCGCAAGCAAAAATGAGTAAATCACGAATTTTAAAAAGAGTCAAGATTCGATCGGGGAAACGTAGTTTGTAGAGTGAATAAACATTCAAAATACACCAAGCCTCAAAGGAGCGCCCCTAAAGTGTAAGCTTAGGAAAAAAAAGAATAAAATGTCTCAAACCTATAGAGAGGTAGATTCAAGAATTGATTTTTTACTCACTTTACATATCTGGAGTACCAGCGGCAATGTTATGCGGATTATAATAATAACGGATTTATCAAAAATCTTATAAACCCATCATCTCCATTATAGGCTAATTTAAAAAAAAACATCTCCAAATTGAAGGGTGAAACCTTTTGGGTATCAAATTTCAGGAGAAAAAGTAAGAAATTCAACAAATTATATCAAAGCTCTTTTCGTAAGCTCTGTAGCAGTACGATGGAGGATTTTGAGCTTGTGCACACAACCATTCTACGAAAGCTTCACTGATCCAACCATGTTCTCACGTTAGGCCTTATGTTCCTATCAATAAGTTTATTTTACCACCTTCTCTGTGGAAATATTAGATCTGTGGTCAAAATAACCTACAGTATCCATGCAGCACACCATTGAAACATGAACACCTCGCTCAGCGCAGGAAGTACCTTGTGGGATCTATTTTATATTTGTCGAGACAAGGTAGATAGAGCTAAAAAAAGTTCACTACTTCAGTAATGTTGAAAGCAATAGCTGTACGCAGGTAGTTTTGAGATTTCTGGTTTGGAAGCCAGCTAGTCAATCCTAACAAGCCATCTTCAGATCATGAAGAAATCTACATTCCAACTGATTCCTTACAGCTAGTTCATAAGCTAATTTGTGCATATCACCAAATAAATGCGATTCAAAAATTCTGAAGTGTTCCACTAGCTGTCTATCGGTAACAGCCTCAGAAGTTAGTTAGACTTGTTTTTACCTGAGTGTGCAAAACTACTTTTGGGATTTCTGGATCAGAAACCTGCTAGCCAATCCTAACGAGCCATCCTTAGATCATGAGATAATCTCTATTGCAACTAACTACTTTCAGCTTCAGCTAAAGCATAAGCTAATATGTGCATATCAGTAAGTCATACCAACTAAACGTGATTTAAAAACTTTGTGAAGTTGTTCACCAATTGTCTTTCGATAACAGTCTCAAAGGTTAGATAGAATTATCGTAAGTCTTTGCTGACGTCTTAATGAATTTATTGGTATCGGTTTTTTTAATCATATGTCTAAGGGTTGGCTGAGGAACTCCAAATAATGTCGCCTGTCAATTTCTTCATTCTGTAGTACAATAAGTCTGGAACGTTTACTTCCTTCATCCATGGTTTAACCGAAGGTTAAGAATGTCATTTTGCCAAAATGTATTCACTTTACATATGTGTAAAGTACAAATCATGCCGAAATAGAAGTGACAATATTGTGCGGTTTATATTAAATACGGATTCATCGAAAATCCCATAAATCCATCATCGACATTGTCGCCTTATTTTTTGAAAGACGAAATTGAAAATGAAACGATTATGTAAAATATCAAAATTATTATTAGATTGTATGGTTTCCTTCCAGTAAATGATTTGCTTTTTGTTTATCAAATATACATTTGTGTACTATAACCTAATATTGAAGTTTCTAAAGTTCTACCATTACTAATTTCCATTACAACTTCCACAAGAGAGCTTATAAATACTTGACTTGTTACCTTCATTAATTTTGGATTTACAGTTTTAATAGATCTCCTAGAGTTATGACTGAATTTTAACTGGGTATACCATTATAATTTAATGTACTGTATTTTTGGTTGATTTATTTAATGCTAGGAAAACCCACATCAATATGCAAAGATTCCTTTAGTACCTTCATGATTTTAACTCGCCCTAATATTAAGTTCACTTTGGAAATAAAATTGAGAATTCAATCAACTTTTTAGATTCAACTAAGCAAAATTGACCACAAACATGATGTTTCTATTTTCCATAAACTATGCTATACAGATATCATCATTCATAATTTTTCCGCACATCATACATAAACAGAAAATAGCTGCTTATAACTTTGGTAGATAGTCTCACCACCATACCAGTGTCACCATATATATTCTTGAAAGAGCTCAATATAATTAAACAAATAGCAATCAATAATGGTTATACCTCTAGTATTATTGACAACATACTTTCACATAAACAATTTCAACATATAAGGTTTTTCCTGGTGTTAAAGAGACCAACCTAAAATACAATATAAAAACTTATATGGTAAACTCAGTAAAACGTATTTCCTCTTATCTCATAATCTCAATAGAGCTTACAGAATAGATTACTCGCAACTCAAGTAAGATATACTAAAAACCGTAACTCCAAAATTAATGAAAGAAATTAGTCAAGTGTGCATAAGCTCACTTGTGGAAATTGTGATAAAATTGATATCGGCACAATTTTTAGAAACTTCATTAGGTGATAAGAGCAGAAACGAGTGTTGAACAAAAACCAGATTCTCCTTTTACGCATCATTCACAAGAAAAATGCCATACTCTCAATAATAGTTTCTGTTTTTAGAATAAGCAACCTTGTTTGAATTTTCTTCAGATTAACCTGCTTTTGCTATTGTGCGAGTTATAACATTATTATTCAGGACGCACTTCCTTTTGAATATACTACTTAACTGGTAAAGTCATAGTGTAGTAAAATGCGTACTTAATGAGTGAGGATAGTGAAAATTTGATTCTTGATTAAGAGAAAAATTAGCATTGATGCTTTCGTATCCAAACTATTTTTTATACAAAAGACATATCGGCGGAAGGGAATTCAATAACTCGGGGAGTATCGTTCGGTAACGACGACGTACTTCTTTACTGTCAACTCTTGGAAAAACAGAAATTTCAAGGAACGATTTTAGGACATTTCAAACATGGACATACCGAATTGAATTATGGATCATTTTTCAAAAAAAGATCATCTTAGTTAGAAGAATAGAATTGATGACAAAGGAATAACTAAAGATTGAATTCAAAAACGACTACCAAGAATGTTGGCTCGAGCAGCTGATTTCACAACTGTTCCCAGGTTTTCAGTCTTTAATGATTTCTGATACCATTTCCACCTTTCTTTTTGACTAAAAGTGGATTTAGTGCTGTAAAAAGATGAATAGGTTTCATATTACTGAATCCGAGTTCATTTAGGGTCCTCTTTAAGTACAATCAAGGCTGATATTCATAAACTCTTCAAAATGTATCCAATTCAATTTTCTCATTAATTATAACAGAAGTTCATGCCTTTTGAGAGACAATAAAAATATTCATCAAAATAACTAAAAATCTATGCCATTTGATTGCTGCTACTTCAACATTGTTTTTGTTTCCCTTGTTTCATTTCATCCAACAATTCATTTACGACCCAAGTTTGATAGGGATGAAGAATTAAGTTTTGTATTTAAGCTGATACAATGGCACTTCCTCCAGATATTTATGATGGTTTATTATTTGTTGATTTGGTTCACTACACAGGTGTGCATAAAATATGTCAAACATTAATATTCCACTGTGCTTTAACCAACATGGCACACATTGCAACTTTGTCGACCACGATATTATTAAATGGTGCCATGTTAATCAAACCAAATAGTTTTCGATGAAATTTCATATCAGTCAAGGCCATTTACTTGTCAACAATAGTTACAACGATAATAGCAAGATTTAATTGGATATCATAGAAGTATGAAACAATACTCTTTCCTTCTCGAATATGTAGTGTCCCTAAGAATCGAGAATACAAGCCCAGCCATCACTATCCTTGGTGAAATATCCAATCAAATCTTGCCACTACTGCTGTAGTCCATGAGAACATTGTTGGTAAACAGACTTGAAAACTAGCTCCCCACCAAGAATGTTTAATTTCTCTGGCCGCCATTGCTTTTTTCTTGGTTTCTGTACAGCAGAAAGTAATTTAATTCTAATATCATAATGAAAAATTTTCAGCTTTGCCCTTTGATAAGCTTTTTTACTGCTCTGAGTCGACCGCAGCAAATCTGGATCGATGTTTCACCAAAGACAATGGTAAAGCCACCGATGAAGACCACTAAATTTAGTTTTTAACAAAAACTTCGATATTTTAGACAAACCAGCAGCTGGTCTTTCTTCACACAGATACGATCTCAAAGTTCCACCACGAAGAGGATGCGAATCCGAGAGAGACAACTTACCCACAGACGATGTAAAAGCTTTACTGGATAGGAGCATATTTATTCATTACAACATATCTTATAGGGACATGTTCAAAGTAAATATTCATGTACAAACCAGAATACACAGGTGTCCCCAATTGCTTTTATTTTGGCGATTTCATTCACTTCTAGAGGAGATAGCGAAAAACTATCTAAGAGGCCTAGGGGTCAATTTTTGAGAAACGTGAAATACGCAAAAACTATTATCCTATACTCTTTATCGTTAATGACATTTCAAAAAATGTAGTAGCTCTTTTGTTTTCGAATATTTTGCAAATTTGATGAAACAATTTTAACTATCTCCTCTATATGAAAAATCGCCATAATCAAGCAAATTTAAACACTCTATGTATATATATTCGTACAAACTCCTCTGGTAAGATCCAGAGAGCAGCAGGTTAAAAAGGAATTAAATTCAGAGGTTCCCTGTTTGAAATATGAGAATAATATAGAACCATATACCCTATATGTAAAATTATTAATCTGTCCATGAGCTTCCAAAAACCTGGTATATGTAATTTTAATAATTATTTAAGTTAATTGGCGTTTTCAATTATTGTTGCCTATCGACCTACATATGCCAACTATGTTCCATAGATGGTCTACACTATATGTAATCTTATTGGCTTTTTCATTTGCTAATTGGTTTTGTTGGGAGAGTGTGCTCTCATCACACCTCCAACAGGGTTACCAACATTAGACTCCATCCACGAAAAATGCCAATCAGCCTACAGATATTCAACACCTAACATAGTAAACTAAGGTAGCAACAAAGTAGTTCGTCTCTAGGATATAAGTGTTTGATTTATCATCACCAAGTGGGATGTGCTATGTAAAAATATATAAAATAGCTTTGTTAAAGAAACTGCTTCGATTGTTGCTTCTCAAAATCATTTTCTCCAAGTTAAAATGTTTTCACTACGTCTAAAATAGCACCACAATTCCGAAATCTATGTTAGGGCTTATTAATAGCAGAATCAAAACTGCCTATTCCAATGCAATAAAATGTTGACAAGTATATATGTAGTATATACATGCATTACAGTTTATTCTTAGCCTTATTAAATGTAAAACTATATTTTAAATATAAGAAACCTTCTGATATACTTTCCATAATTGAGAATGATTTGTTTAATTATGATGGATTTTAAATCCTACCTCAAAGAAAATCATTATTGATATTTGGATGAGAGACTTTCATTTCATGTTACTCATGTTGTCCATGCAATTGTAAACAGAGAACCAGAAGACACCCTATGAAAATATATATATCCTCCTGAATTAAATTTCAATCAGCATATACAACCTAGTAAAGCTCAATTCTAATCATTTAATTTAATATAATATAGCAGATTATGAATCATCATTTGCTAGAATGGTAAACCACTAGAGTGGTTAGTTTGATTTGATGAAGCTCATTTCTGAAACACCTTTGTTATATATTTTTCCATGACGATGACTACCTAATGAAAAATTCTACCTTTTGAAATACTGATAATATTAGTTTCTCTTGCCCTAAACTGAAAATGAATGTTTAAATTGCAATGAATTTCACTTGAACCCAGTCACTTCTCATACTTATCGTCGTCCATTTGATTTTATTTTATCCATCCCGAAAGTATATATGACTATGCATTAGTAAATTTTATAATCAGAATGTTGGCAATTCAACATGAATCTATTTTCTGTATGAGCGGATCTACAAAGGAAAAAAAATTAATTCATTCTTAACGACCATCATAACCTAATAAAACCTCTTCTGTTCTGTGGTGTATTAGAAAGTGAATACTCTTCCTCTTTCCATCGTTACACTGGCCCTGTGTTACCGAGCAAACCGATCTTAGGCCAAACGAGTCAACAGTTAAGGTACTAGCCTAGTAATTAAATATCAATTCTACCTAGGTCAAACTAGTTAGTTTAGGTTATTCTATGTTAAAATATGATGGCCTAACTATATTGTCCAGAGAAAGGATGCCTTAAACAAATTAGTTTGGTCGGTAACACTCTGTATATCCAATTGCCCCTACATCTTATTACAATTTATCAACAGATATGGGAGCCATATTATGTAGTAAATCAATTCAAATATAAAAATAACTAATCAAAATGACAGACGCACGTTTTGCAGATGCAATAAGATTCGACCTTTCTTGAGGAAGATAGATTTGTATGAATCGAAGTAATTTCGCCGTTTTTCAAACCCTCCTAGCATTATAGAAGACTAGAGACCAGAAGGGCAAACTGCATTGAGAGAGAGTAAGAAGAAATAGTGCCGGTTGCGATCTCTTCCAACTGCTGTTCCCAGCTGTTATTTTTGATTTTCTTTTTGTTTGTGAATCAAATTTCGTTCATTCAGTGCGTAATGCTCGGAAGGAAAGCTGGTAAGAGTAGGGATGCCGATAAGTAGCACTATATCATCCCGCAGCGTCCTATCTCCCTTCGAAGGCAGTTTCCCCCTCCTGATTTCTAGTATTCTTGATACATATAGTATGATGATTTTTGAGAATTCATTGTTCCCTCTGTTCTCGATGCCAATTTCAAAGGTTTTGATAAATTGATAATGTTGTAATCCTATTGAATTGGCTTTCAATTGATATTTTCAGGCGAGAAGTAAGCAATTCATCAAAACTTTGTTTGAAAACTGCGGCTATGATTTCGCAGAAGGTGCGTTCGATGCAATGTTCAAAGAGGCTATGGATCAAGATAACACAGGAGGCGTATGTGTGGATACTTTCTACAAAATTCTCAAGCAGAACATTCTACCATTAAAAAAAATAGTAGACGAAATGGACTGCACCACTAAAAAAATAAAAACATCGAGCTTATGCTTACAAACTTGAATTAGGTCGAACTAAAAATAATATGTGATGAAATGAAAAACTAGGGCAGTGAATATTTTTGTTTCGATAAGATTCTCTTATTTGTAATCGAGCATTGTAGTGATCGATTTTAATTGTTATGTAGGTTAGATAATGGGCGTAATAAATATAGCCTATATAATTCCATGAAATAAATCTGAAACTCTATAGTGTGCTTCTTTGTATAAAATCGAAACAACTATTACATAATAGGTTATGATCGATTAGTGAATACTTAAATCTAGATGAATCTGCAATATCAAAAATTACTAATAATTCGTTTTTGAATAAAATTTGTATTATATAAGTAATAATCAGTGACATCAGAACATGTGAACGCCTAGTACTACAGTATACCTTATATTATGCATTATTCATGGTATATATTTTATGAATATCTCAGTGTTGTTTAAGAAGAAGATAATACAAGTGGCCAACGTGGTTGAGGCTTATAGTGTATAGGGAAATAAATCTTCGTCATCCTTCGGTTGGTAGTGGAAAGATTCCGAAAAGTTTCTGAAATTTTCTTCATTGTTTGATAATTTGGTGCTCTCTGATTGAAACAGTTATCAATTCTTGTGTTTTTATGTGGGATAAAATTAGTAATCGTATAACTTTTACGTGATCTCTCAGGAAACATCGGATTATAAGGTAGGTTATATACTTTCAATGTTTTTCATCATGTCAAATGCGTCATAGTATCATTCATATTTCCAGTTTCGATGTTTTACAAGATTCGTTCTATTATCGTATGGAATTTGTACAGTTAATCGAACCAATCTTCGTTACTCTCGCAATGGACCATTAGTCAGCTGATTTCATGTATTTCTGCGTATTTTTTTCAATGGGCCTTGGTATTATCCGCCCCCCACTAAAGATTCAATTATGTGCTTATTATTTCTTTTAAAAATCAATTACACCTGAACCATTGTAAGGATTCCCTGGTCTAGTTTGCCTTTCAATGATCTACGTGTGAAATGTGCGAAAAAATATTTTCTAAAAGTGCTGTGTAAATTGTTTTTGCAAAGCTAAAAAATGGAACATACTGACTTCCCTTCTACAGGTAGAGTTTTGTTACTAACATTTGCTAATTTCAACTGTGTTATCTGAACTTATTTTAAGCTATATAATCGTTCCTTAATTTAATTTGTATTCATCAGATAATAATTAACTTGATGATATATTTGATGAAAGGTACATCGTCATGACAGATGAATTTTCAGCTCCTGAATCACATTTAAATTAATCAATTATTTGTGTTGATTGAAAGAATCGTCTGTTCATGGTTGTATACTTATATTAGAGGTTAAATTCCGCAACATATAATCATAACAAATTAATGGTTTAATATAAATAAAATATGAATATATTGTGCTGTGCAGTCTTTGTATGTGCAGTTTTACAAAATAATTCAATGTTAAGTTGAAACTATCTTATGTTTATCCTGAATGAGGTTTATTTTCTTTAATTGAATTTATGTCTCAGTTCCCATTTGTAGCAGAATTGCGAGGATGTTTATCTGGTGTCAATATTGATACTAGTTTATTGGGTGTATTCGTAATACAATATTGAAATATCTCATTTTCATATAGATATTGCCAATGGAACAGGGTCCTGTAACATAATATTCCAGAAAAATTGTTTTCTTTTCCAGAATGAATATAGATCATACAGAGTATTTTCTTTGTTGCCTACATTTATTCATAATCATTGCCAAGTCAACGAAAGTATCATTATTTTCTGCTTGTTCAAATGATCTGAAGTAGAATATCTTTATTCCATTTGTTTAATTCCCATGAATTCAATCATTCCTACAGTTTCTGTTCCTTAAATATTCAAGATATATTTAATTCTAACAAAAGCTTTCTTAGATAAGGATTTTGTCACAAATATGTTTTATTCCTATAATTATCAGCTCTACTTAATGTTGGTAATTGAGATTGAATATATAACAGAGCAAAAGAAGGTCAGTCATTACTTAAAGAGTATTCTGCCTTAATAGAAATATTTTCTTTTGTAGAGAAACCATGTAGAATTATTTTTTTGTCTTTTACGTAAACAAGGGCATAAGTATTTTCCCTTTTCAGACAGTGTCTAATTACAACCTCCCTGATACCAATAGTTTCGTAAAGAGTCATTCGAAACCCTTAGAATGTGGCACTTCGGATAGTGTCTAGACTTAATGAAAGCATCCATAGCTTCTACAGATTTATTTTTGAATATATTATCTATAAATGAAATTGAACTCTCAAAAATCTGAAGCATTTTATGCTAAAAAATAAACAAAGTTTTTGAGGGTGTAGACATTTTTCTCTGAGAAACATAGTCAATTAAGTTTCAAAAATATTCATGAATTCGGGAGTTAAATGAGCATAAAAACTCAAAGAAACAGCGCAACAGAAGCATAAGAGTAGGAGTTGGTGTACTGGTTGAGAAATTTAGAACTGAGCAAACATCAAAAAAGTGAAGTATTTCCTTATTTAAAATTAAGATTTTGAGGATATTTTTCTCTACAAACTTGTGCTTTAAATTATTCCTTTCTCTCGAATATTTTGGCATTTCTTCAATTTTCTCAAGGGTTTATAAATTTTATGTACTGATATGACTTGACAGAAACCATGTTTCTTTCCATGTGATAAAAAACATTGGTATCATGACGGTACCTTCAACTTGCTTGAAAAAACACTTTTCAATACAGTTATGGATGTGAAAGGGGGGTAATTCAGAGAGTGTACTGCGGCCCTTAGGGCCTATTGTACTATTCTATAAGAGTATATCTTTAGCATCACAGATAATAGTCCTTGTAGGAATATACTTATATTTCTTTGTTCTATCAGTTAGAATCCTATAGTTCCGGTTATAATAAGGCAGGTCAATAAGTGGAGTGGGGTGTCTTAATCTTTGTAGAATTGATAAGCGCCATCATCAATCAGTCTGATTTTCGTTAGGTAACATGTGCAGTAGGGGATCAAAAAAAAAACGAAAATTTTTTTCTCGCTTGTTACAATTTTTCGAATTATTGATCAAAAGCTGGAAAAATTGATAGGCATTGATGATTGACGAAGAATATCTCATCATTTTTGTAGAGCAGTAAATTTTCCTCAAAACTATAAGTTTCATGATTCATAATGATTTTTTTCCATTGAGTTATAAAATTCATAAGAATAGAAAAGATTTACTTTCAAATGATCAAACTTCAACCATTAACATCTATTAAACAGTTGGGTTTACGAAAAAATCGTAAAAGGTTTTTTTTGTAGAACATTCAATTTCCTATGAAATCTATAAAAGATATATTATTTCGAGTAGTTGGAAGCGAGATATCAATTTTTCTATGTGATAATAAAAAAAAAATAGAGGACAGTAACGAACCTTTCTATGCAATTAAGAGCTCATACTTGGAGAGACTTTCTTAGAGCTGTTTAGGAACCTATTTTTCAAAGTACCAAGCGAAAAATAAATATTCTTTTATGACCCACCCTAATATAGACGGCAATTGTTAGTGGTAATGATTGTGATTGTAGCGATTGTTCTCAATAGAAATCAAGCAATGTTTAGCTTGTCAGAGAAGTCCCGTGGTTTCGAGCATACAACTAGTTCTAGTATACCAGTCACATTTCAAAATAGAACATAACATCTGGTTCTGTTTGGTTTGTAAATTATTCAATTCAGTTTCATTCAACAAAAAAAGTATGCTGGAATAATAATTGAAATGAGGCAAGATTATAGTCTTCAAGATTAATTTTTTCGACCATGCAGATAAGCATTTTCCAATTCTATTGAATTCTATTTTCTTCGATATTTTAGCTGCTACATAAACACCTCAAAAAGTCATATTTTAAAGATATTAGTAAGTGTTCCTAGACTTTTTGAGGTGTTTATGTAGCATGACCAGAAATGTTTAAATTTTCATCTATAACTACTCCCAAATATTTACATTCTTTAATTTGCTCTATTCGTTTCTCCTTCAATATAAATTTGTGTGGTTATCTGTGTCAATTGAACTATACCTATTTTTGATAAGCATAAAATTCGTTTTCCTAATATTAATAGTCATGCTGTTACAATCCAACCATTCACCAATCACTGAAAGTTACCTATTCAAAACATCAACGACCCTTTGTGAATCATCTCCAACACAGAAGAGCAATGTGTCGTCGGCAAACAACTGTACACCACACTCACTAACACACCGAACAAGATCATTGATATACAGCAAAAAAGGTCCTGCTCCAACACAGTCCCTTGAGGAACTCCAAACTCCGACGCTAAAAATGCTGATATTTTCTCTCCAAATCTAGTAACCTGTGAACGATCACTCAGGTATTCTTCCATCCACTTTATTACAGTCTTGCCAGAGCCAAGTTTTTTCAATTTCCCTAAGAGCAACAAGCGACAAATTGTTTCGAAGGCCCTTCTAAAATCCAAAAATACGACTCCAATGATTTTTCTATTTTCCAAGGCACTTTTTCACTCAAGAAGAACTGACTGCAACGCACTCACAAGAATTGTTTCTTCTAAATCCAGACTGATTTCTGGTGAGTAGTTTGTTTTTCTTGATGTAATCAACTATCTGTTCGTTAACTACCATTTCCAAAAACTTCTTGAGAACAGGCACCATATTGATAGGTCTGAATTCTTCGCAGTTATTTGTACTGGAAACTTTTCCAATGGGGACAATTGTTGATAATTTCCACGCTTTTGGAAATGTTCCGGTTTCCAAGCTGCTGTTTATAAGCTCTGAAAATCTGTTTCCTATGACATCGAATGCTAATTTCAGTATTTCGATATTTATAGCATCCACACTGCTTTTTTATTTTTCATTTTCCCTTATCAACCTAAACTCCTCCAATTTGCATTCAACTTGCGGGATCATGTCCAATATTTTCTCAATTTTATCTGGAGTGGTCGTAGGAACAATATCATTTATACTATCTATGAAATATTTATTGAACTCATTAGCTATTGCAATATCCTCCTTAACCGGGATTCCATTGAAAACAATTTCTTTTTTTTGTGTATCTTTGTGACGACTGACTAATTCTTTTATAGTTTTCCACATTTCTATAGAATTTCCAGTGTTTTCATCGATTTTTTTCATGTAGTAATTTTCTTTTCGAACCCTGATCAGTTTCAACACTTTGTTCCTTTGGCATTTAAATGTGTTCCAGTCGTCCATGTGTTGCTATAGCTTTTCTATACATTCTCAGACACATACTCTCCTCGATTTCCTTAGTCCACCAATTATTATCACTCCATCTATTTTGTATTATACATGTCTTTAAATGAGCATGCTTGTTCAATACTTCCAGTATAGATTTTTCTACGTTTTCTGCTATTATATTTGTATCTGTGGTGTCTCCATCCCATGCTGTATCTATTAGGCCCAACTGAAAACTAAGCTCCTACTTTCATTCTCTGGTATATTAGTTAGCAGTTTAACTGTCAGTATATTGTGAGCAGTTACTTTGGGTGTCAAATGATTTCCTACATTCAATTCCTTATCGTTTGTAATTATCAGGTCTATCATGGTAGATGCATCTTTGGTTATCCTTGTATATGAATTAATTTGCTGATATAATCCGTACTCATCTATAATCTTCCTAATTTTCTTTGAATAGCATGAAATCTTTGACATATCTATATTAAAGTCCCCAACAAGTACCATAATTCCATCCTGATTAGCATAAGCTTCTAAAATGTTGACTCCGAATCACTAGAGCTAGGATAGTGGTAGATGTTGATATTAATCTTTCTATTCTTGAGCTTTAGTTGTATTCCAGTAATCCAGATCCATATGCCAATGCTTTTAGTCAGTAACTTCTTGAATTTGATTTCTTCCTTTATGTAAATGAGTGTACCTCCTGTATGTCTACTCAATGAGTTTGCTGCAACCTTTGAATATCCATCCATACTTTTCTCTGATTCCTGAATATCGTCTGTAACACATGTCTCGGACAAACAAACAATCGCAGGTTTCCATCTATTAACCAAGAAGTTTAACTGAGTTTTATGATTAATTTTCTATGTTAAGGTAAGTTCATAGGCTTTGTGAATTCTATCTAATTATAATTATAATTTCTTCCAAAAGATCCTTCAAGTTGAGCACCTCGAATATGAGTACCTCAAACCATAAGAACTACGAAAATTATTTCATATATGGTTTAGTCATCAAATCTGGCACTGAATAAACTAATCGACCTATTCTGCAATGTGTACTATGACAAGAATGCCTTTCAAATGAAAATGAAACCTATGCTTCTAAAAAGTCTACAACATTCCAAGTATCCTAACCCTGTAATAAACATATAACATTTTTTCGAAGGAAATTGAAAATTTTCGAAAAAACTTAGATTATATGGACACATACAGATACTAAATTTCTGAGAACTTAATATATTGTATTTTCGAAAATAACAAAAGCAAAGAGACTGAATCTTTATCTAATAGCAACATGCGAAGACGAGTGGTGAAAATCACGTTGAATGTTTGTTCAATATGTTCAGAAATGCAATTTCTTTTCCCTTCAGGTTTATGAAATCACAGATGTAACAAACCTTAATTAAACAGGTAGCACCACACTATGACTACAATATGTAGTCTCCAAAATTATGCCTGAAAACTTGAACAGAGTAATGGTGATTAATTTGATCAAAGCAAATCCCCTAAATATACGCTTGTTCTCATTACTATGTGAAGTTCTAGTGATTTTAAGACTGTTTCAAGTGAAAAGGTTTCAAACAGATTATAAGAACTGAGGTATGAAGTGATAACTTGGAGCTATTGTTATAATAAAAATAAGCAGCGGCAATTTTCATACTGAACATACATTTTCTTATCTTCTTATTTCAATTGGTTTTGAGAACTGGTTTTATTTTCATTTGTCTGCATTTTTTGTTTACAAAACCTTTTCATTTTAAAAATTTCATTTTATTTTCAGTTGTACGAATAATTAAATTCATTTTAATGATATATATACAGAGTGCTTCAACGAAAACTAAACAGAGGCTATATCTACCAAGATATTCATTTCTGATCAAAACGCAAAAACAGGTCAATTTTTGTTTCAAGGGGGACATCTTTTGGGGTACAAAACTTGCCTGAAATATCAACCCCCTAAGCGGAGGTTGCAATCCTTGAACATTTTGAATAGGGAAGATGGGTCGAGTGATGACTCAAAAGAAAGGTGGTATCTTTGTCTACATTGCCTTGAACGAATTTCCATTTTTAATTGAAAACTGTAAAAGATACAGGGTGAGCAACTGAAAGATAGGGAAGACTATTTCCCTGAGACTATTCAAGTTTCAGTGAGGTAAAATGGAACAGATCCATGCTGATCAATGGCAATCATCATCAAGTACCATCCTCATCTCGAATTTCAACTCCTGGAGCAGGGGTGACAACCCTTGAAAATTTGGAAGAGGGTAGATGGGTCGAGTGATACCTCGAAAGAAAGGTATTATCTTTGTCGGCATCCCCGTGAACGAATTTTCATTTTTGATTGAAAACTGTAGAAGATACAGAGTGAGCTACTGAGAAATAGAGGAGACTATCTATCGCCCTGAGGTATCACTGGATCGAAATATTACCCCTGCTCTAGGGATTGAAATTCGGGATGAGGGTGATTTCGGAAGATTACAGCTTTTGATCTAAGATGAATCTATTCTAGTTTTTCGCACTAATACTGCAATAGTCTTGGGGCGATAGTCTTCCCTTTTTCTCAGTTTGGGGCGATAGTCTTCCCTTTTTTTCAGTTTGGGGCGATAGTCTTCCCTTTTCTTCAGTGGCTCACTTTGTATCTTCTACAGTTTTCAATCAAAAATGAAAATTCTTTCACGGGAATGCAGACAAAGATAATACCTTTTTTTCGAGTTATCACTCGACCCATCTACCCTCTTCCAAATTTTCAAGGGTTGTAACCCCTGCTCCAGGGGTGAGGATGGTACTTGATGATGACTGCCATTGATCAGCATGGATCTGTTCCATTTTACCTCACTGAAACATATATATTCAACAAGAATGAGTTTATTTGACTATCAGTATTCATTCAATTTCCCTTCAGTTTTCACGCTAAATTAATGCAAGTTTTCTATGTTTCTTGTTGATTTTCGAATCTTTGAATTTATTGTAATGGCTGCTGAACGTCCTGGACGCTATTTGAGTGATAATGAAGTGGTAAGAATTGTAACACTTCTACTAGAGGAGGGGCGAAGTCAACGTTACGGGCTAACTTGTTGAATGTTAGCCAAAGCATTATTTCAAGAGCAATTATTCGGTACCACGAAACAGGGGAATATGGAAGAAGGGCCGGACAGGGAAGAAATCGGATAACAACACCAGTTGATGATGGTTGGCTTCGTTTAACTGCACTAAGAGTTCGGCACTGTACGGCTAGAATGCTACAAAATGAACTGGCACTTTCCAGAAATGTACATATTTCATTGCAAACTGTTATGAACAGGCTCAGAGAAGACGATATCAGATTAAGGGTGGCTTCTACCGATCCGCGTCTCATCCGAGAGCATCGAGTTGCAAGACTTCAGTTTGCGAGGGAACATGCAAATTGGGGTATTCCAGAATGGTCGAATGTTCTCTTTTCCGACGAGTCCAGGTTCTGTCTAGTATCAAATGATAGACGCATGCCTGTATACAGACGACCTGGGGAACGGTATCAGCAATGCAATATCGGGCAAACCGAAAACTTCGGAGGGAGCTCAGTAATGGTGTGGGGAGGCATTTCTTTCCATGGTCGAACTGAGTTAGTCCTAGTGAATAATGGAGGAATGACAGCGGCCAGATACATCGCAGATATCCTTGAACCCCATGGTGTACCCTTTAGCCCATTGATTGGCGAAAACATTTATATGCATGATAATGCTCGGCCTCATGCAGCTAGAGTAGTTACAGAATTTCTGCAAAATGCTGAAATTGATATTTAAAGATGGCCAGCCAGAAGTCCCGACTTTAATCCCATAGAACATGTTTGGGACAACATGGGGTAGCAAATTCAGCAACGTAGGATGCCTTGTAGAACACTCCAACAACTAGAAAATCTGCTTCCTGAAATTTGGAACTCAGTGACTCAAGAGTACATCCAAAATTTGTATGAGGTGCTTCCGAGACGTATACTGGCAGTAATTAGGGCCCGGGAGGAAACACTCGATTTTGAAAATGATTAGTAACCCTTTGATGCTAGTTGATTGGCCTCTTCGCGAATGTTTGAAGATGGTAGAATTTTTTAATTTTTCATTAACTCGAAAATTGTTGATATTTTCCACCATAAACTCATCTCTTTTGAATTATATCTTATTTTACACTTCTGAATGTTACCAAGCATCGACTCTTGAATGACCAACCTAAAAGTTTACATAGTATTGTCGTAAAAGTAGGGTGATGCGAAAATTTTTGTCGGGAGTGTATTTTGTTGTTTACTGATGCAAATATAGTAATTTAAACACTTCATCAGTTTCAACAACATAATAAAACCATATGTGATCAAAAATGAATAATTAGGTTTATAAATTTTTATCTCGATGATAACTTATTCAAATATTTACTTATTCAACTTGGTAGTCTTCTCTTTTGTGTTAGTTACCTTAATAGGAATATTAATCTTCTTCTTTGCTCGAAGTGATCAAATTGTTGCAGAAATTTGAAAAAGCTAGAAGTCAATGATTACAAACACTTATGTTGAAATGGATAGTATGGAAATTATCTCTAATTTCAAAACACATGGAACGAATTCTGTTTCATGGATTTCCACATTCAAGCACATTAATTCTTGATTTACATTTTTTCCACACATACATTTTTATTATCGGTTCAGCCCAAAAGCAGTTGTGTTTTTGATGGTGAGGTACCCTAATGAAATTATGTAGATGCATAATTTTAGCGTGGAGCAGTTGGAATGGATCGATTTCTTCAACAAACTAACCGCTGGTATTCCACGAAAACATGCAATGAATTGAGTAATTAGCTGAACGAAAATTTGCCACCCCCGTCTATCTTAAGATGGACTGATTTTGGCGGAAAAAGCCAATTTCTGATTGGAGGGAGACCACTCTGAGTTGGTTCGGAGTATGTAAAAGCAACCCCTTACCAACAGCAACACCGAAGTCTAAATTCATTATAAGGAAAGTGGGTCGAGTGACATATCTTTGGCAAGATCTTTCAATCCTCAATACAAAAATAGTATCATTATGAACATTTATATCTCACAGAAGTCCAAACACAACAAAAGTTTGTATTCCAACGAAAATTTGCCATCCCCTCTTTATTAAGAAAGGCTGATTGTAGCGAAAATCTGAGACACGTGAATTATTGTTTGGAAGGGAAACAATTCCTGAGTTGATTCGGAGCATGTAAAATCAACCCCCTAACATCAGTAGCACCTAATTCAAAATTAATTATAGGGAATGTGGCTCGAGTGACATCTTTGAGAAGGTCTTTCAATTTTCTATTCAAAAATGTTATCTTTATAAACGTTTAATATCATAAAAACAGTCGAAACACAACAAAAGTTTGCTTCCAAAGAAAATTTGACAATGCTTAAAATCAAATAAAGTTTTCAAAATGACCTCATCCGACATCCATTCGATGGTATAATTCTAATTATCTTCTATGATTCTCAAGTGGCGATTCTTACCCTTAGCACTTCCAAGTTTTAAATTCTCAAGGAAATGTAATAATTTGAGGTAATGATAAACATAAATGTTATACAGGGTGTTACATAATAGTATGTCACAACTTGAGGGGGCAAATCTACGTGCAATTTAAGAAAAAAAGTTCATATAAACATAGGTCCGCAATAGCTTCGTTACGTAGCTACAGGGTGTTGAAATTTCCGGAAAAAATTGGTTTTTCTCCAAAACTCCTGCACTTTTTGAGATATTCAGTCCAAATTTGGAATGCAAGCTATTTTTTACAGAATCCGTCATAAATTTCAACTAGAATCTACAAGGTGTTTTCTTTTCCGGAGCCATGCCTCATTTTGCCCTTTCAAACTTTTTTGCAGTATGCCACTGATCAGCGTACAATCAATTTTTGTCATCTTTGTTCAATTTGAAAACTTTTTTGACACTTGTGATTTTCTCGTATCTCCAACCGTTCTCGAGCAAAACATTATTCAACGATTGTATGCTTTCGCTAAATTGAAAGCACTTCTAAAAAAAATGACTAGTAGGCTTTGATTTTTTCAGACAGTTGCTAAAGTTGAAGGAGTGTCTGCTCTAATTGTTTATTAAATTACGGATTAGTTTTAAGACTTTTGAAGCTATTGCTGTAAGAAAAAATGGCTGATTTTACTAACGCCGAATTGGCTGATATCCATTACATGTACGGTCTGGCTGACGGAAACAAAACAGAAGCTAGGCGATTATATCAGGTGCGCTTTCCAAATCGAGTAACACCAGACAGGCGAACATTTTCAAATATCCACAGAAGTTGAGGGAAACTGGTACTTTTACTGCAAATAATCATTCAAAAGGTGCAACTCAAACTAGGAGAACTCCAGATACTGAGGAAGCAGTTTTGAATTGTATTGATTTGAATCCTCATGTGAGTACAAGAAAAATTGAAAATTAGTTGAATATTTCACATATTCTAGTTTGGAGGATTCTCCACGACTTTTTATTGTACCCGTTTCATATTCAACGTTTCCAAACTACTTCCTCGAGAAGTTGATTGGGCCATTTTTCTTTGCCTAACAGACTAAACGATTCCGCTTATCGGCAATTTCTTGAGGAGGAGTTACCTTTATTGCTCGAGGATGTGCCACTTTTGGTGAGAAGCATACTTGGTTCAACAACCGATGGATAGGTCGGGGTGTGCCAGAACCATGGCCTCCTAGGTCCCCAGACTTGAATAGTGTAGACTTTTTCTTATAGAGATATCCCAAAAGTTTGGTTTATACCACTCCAGTGAACACTGTAGAAGAATTGAGAAATCGAATAATAACCTCTTGTGACACGATAAGAAATACCCCAGGAATATTTCAAAGAGTGCGTGATAATATGCGAAGAAGGACAGAGGCCTGTATTCTTGCAGGTGGAGGACACTTCCAGCAATTTATTTAGTTTTTAATTGTTCTTTTTTTAGTTTGATATTGAATAAGTATAAGTTGAGTCTCAGAAGACGAGCTATCAAAATAAAAGCAAATTTTGGGCATACCTATCGAGTATTTCTATTATTTTTTCTATTTAGCGAATAACATACAATTCAAATAATTCAAATTCAATAATCTTTCACTCGAAAACGGTTGTAGACACGAAAAAATTACAAGTCTGAAAAGTCAAAGGGAGACATGGCCTCGGAAAAGGAAACACCTTGGAATTTCTGTTAGAATCTAGGACGTGAAATGATGGAGGCTGTAAAAAGTAGCTTGCATTCCAAATTTGGGCTGAATATCTCAGAAACTGCAGGAGTTTCGAAGAAAAAAAACATTTTACCGGAAATTTCAACACCCTGTAGCTCCGTAACGAAGCTTTTATGGACGTATGTTAATATAAACTT
Source organism: Cryptolaemus montrouzieri (assembly GCA_013387265.2). Lineage (NCBI taxonomy): Eukaryota > Metazoa > Arthropoda > Insecta > Coleoptera > Coccinellidae > Cryptolaemus > Cryptolaemus montrouzieri. The sequence continues at coordinate 27,391,358 of JABFTP020000144.1, read as the reverse complement.
TTTTTCTCAAAATTGCACGTAGATTTACCCCCTCAAATTGTGAACTACTATTATGTAACATCCTTTATAGGAAACGCACAATTGTTCTTATTACATCATCTGGTAATAATCTGTTTCACATTTGTCGAATATAAACGTTTGTTAGGCAAACGTTGAAAATGGTTGACTGAACTGATGAGCGGGTCGAAATTATTTCAATATATTACCGAAATAATAATTGTGTCAGAGAAACTACAAGGGTTTTCAATGTGAACCATCCAAATAAATAGGTAGCACACCAGAATGTTTTATATTTGATGAATAAATTTTCATTTACGGGTTCGGTCTCTAACAAAAAAAATTAGTTCAACATCGTCCAATACGGAACAAAGCAACTGAAGTGGCAGTTTTGAGCCACAAATGAAAAACACTACTTCCATCAGAAAATCATCACCTGTATCTGGTATGTCATCTTCAACTGTCTACAGGATTGTGAAACATTACCAATTTCACCCTTATGAAGTGAAACTTGTTGTTGTTTGTTCATCAAATGAACGATCCTGATCGCAGTTTACAATATTGTGAAATTTTAATCAAAAACAGTAACCATAATCCACATTTTGTATAATACATGTTTCACGATAGTACCTTCACTCAGAATGGTGAAGTGAAGAGGCATAATTGTCGCTATTCAGATACCTCAGTAGTTCACACAAGCACACCCACAAAAGACTTTATGGAAACCATATTGTAGGACCTTCCTTCATCGAAGTTAATCCCAATAGAGTGTGCGACAACATTTGGATGCAAGTATCCATGGTCGGTGGATTGACAGAAAAGGAACAGTTGAGTGGCCAGGTCACCTGATTTGAGTCCTTTAGATTTCTTCTTATGGGGTCATCTTTATATATGCTACACAACCTGAAAGCTTGGAAAAGCTGCGGAGGAGAATCGAATGCAGACTTTTCACTCTAGAATTCATTCAAAATGTTAAATGACAATTCGAGAATCGTTTGTATCATTGTATAAAGGTTGGAGGAGCTCATTTTAAGAATTCCATTTAATTAATGACATTGTCAAATTTTTGTTGAAATACAAGCTGTCTTTATGTTCGAACCATTTGTATTATATTAAATGTTCATAAAATATATTATTTTTAATAGAGAATTAAAAGAATTTTCCAAAGATTCGTAACTCGACTAACTTTCCTCTCAGCATTTTCCACTATAATCAGTCAGTCCTGAGGTAAAACGGGGTGGCAAATTTATATATATATATATATATATATATATATATATATATATATATATATATATATATATATATATATATATATATACTGGGTGATTCACCAGTGGCGCTGTGCTCTGTAGCTCGTACACTCTTGAGGATTTCATTTTGTTCGAATGCTATTGTATTTGGAAAGTAAGAATCTACTTAAGCAATTTATTTTGTAGTAAACAGGATGTCCCAATTTTTATAAAAATCTTGGGTAGTTTTTTCGGATTGAAAGATTACTTTTTGTTCAAGATTCATAGAATATTGTACCATATTTTTGCATAAGTAACCTTATCTTTATCTACGACCATTTTCGATATGAAAAAACTGAAATAATAAAATCAGAGGTTGCGAAAGGAGAGTTTACTAGTACAGATCATTATACTTGATCAGAGAAATGGAGATATTTTTAGGTAGTCGTGTATGAAATACGTAATAGATTGGTGTTTGGTGAGATGATCTACAAGGTGTTGAACTATTTCAGTAAGTGTTCGAAATGTTGCCCGTTTCTTCGTAGACTTAACTCAATCCTTCTGAGGAAAGACCGTTGAACTCTCGACAACATTTGCGGTTTAACTGACTGAAAGGCGTCGACTATTCTCTGTCTCATATCCAACTGTGTTGTAGAAGGAATCTGGTAAACGATGCACTCAATATAGCCCTACAAGAAAAAATCTAGATTTGTAAGGTCCGGAGACGTAGCTGGCCATCTAACTGGACCACCATGTCCTATCCATTTATTTGGAAATACATGATTCAAATGCTCCCTAACCTGATGTGAGTAATGGGCCGGTGCTCCATCCTGTTGAAACCACAAATCTTGTCTTATATGTTCTGGTTCATCGGCAAGTAACATTGGTAGATGATTTTGCAGCAAATTTAAATACATTTCACTATTGAGGTGCCCGTCGAAAAAGTGCGGCCCAATTAGATATCCATCTACTATAGCGGCCCATACATTCAAGGACCAACGATGCCGGCGATCTATTTATCTCATGAGGTGTGGCGTAATAATAAAAGTTGTGCCTGTTAACAAGCCCATTCTTGTAGAAAGTTGCCTCGTCCGAGAAAAGAACTCTGCCAAACATATTTGGATTTTCCGCTACTTAGTCGCTTGCCCAATTGCAAAAATTGATTCGATTTTCATAGTCTTGATTGTTCAGTTTCTGGTACAGCTGTACATGAAATTTATTCACTTTCAAGATTCTCTGGACGGAAGTTTGACTTATATCTGTTAACTGAGAAATCTCTCTTTGGCTTTTATATGGGTCCTCTGTCACTGTCATCAAAACTAATAACTGGTTGTCTTCAGCTGTAGAGTTTTTGGTTTTTCATGTTTTTTTGTAAGCCATATTACCCGTTTCAATAAATTTAATCAGAAGTTTTTCAAAGCATCTTGCATCAGGATGCCTCTTATCAGGAAACCTTTGTGCATAAACTCTAGTTGCCAACAAAGAATTTCTATCACACTCACCCAGAAAATAAATCATATCAACCATTTCTTCTTTGGAGAACTTCATGGCAGTCAATTGAGGAAATTGGGTTCAAACCTCATTTTAACGGTTATTAACGAAACACTGATAAGTTCACCATGTGAAATGCAGAATATGATATGTCCGGACACCTGACAGAAGGCACAAATTAAAAAAAAAATGTCAACACATACCTCGATTTACGTTTTAATCATCTTGATTTTATTATTCGTTGAAAGAATTATCTTGTTTAGGTTTCATTTTTTACTACTTGAATCATTACAGAAAAAAGCTTCTGTGCGAATAATGATGCATGTTAAAGAGTTTGATATGGTTTGTAGAATTTTGATAAAAATATTTACAAATAATCGAATATTTAGAAAATGATCGAAGATAAGGTTACTTCTGCAAAAATATAGCACAATATTCTATGCGTTGACATGAATAATAAAATACAGGATGTTCCATTTGAAAAAATAAAGATATATTTTTTAAATTACAATATTCAATAATTTTCTTGAGTCACTCCTGTATAAAATGATGATAATCTATTTCAGTTCATCAATAAAGCTATCCTTGGGCAATAAGAAAACGAAAGGAAAAAACTATTCTTCCTCTATGGCCGAAAAAGCATGCGATGATGTGATGATTTTACGGAAAAAAATATTGTGTCGAAACTACTCTCCAAAAAACTTATTACTTAGATACATTATAGCAGAGTTTAGGCCGCTCCTGAATCTTCAACAAAAAAGTGGTCTTCTAATCTGAAAAAAACCTCCCAAGATTTTTTATAGATAATTGGAACACCCTGTTTACTTCAAAATAAATTGCTGAAGTAGATTTTTACTTTCTTAATACAATACCGTTCGAACAAAATTGAAATTTTCAAGAGTGTTCGAGCTACAGATCACCGCGCCACTAGTGAATCACCCAGTGATGAATTGCAATCTGCAATTGCTTTCAGACTTCGAATGAATGCTTAAATCCCTAAAAAGAGTTTCAATAAATTAGTTTGTTATATGTTATTTTGTCCAGGCTGCAATAATTTTTACATACATTAGACTGAACGTTCCATCAAAATTAAACAGTGAAAACATCGATCTTCATTCAATAAAAATATAATAATAATATGCGGCAACATAAGCTAACTACTGACTCCTGAATATCCACTCTCCCTAGTATTGGCAAATTGAAAGTTCTACACATTTGCCCGAGGGATAGAAAACTAAATTGCCTAGAATCAATAGAGATTTTCAAATCACTTTTTAATAACAACTTTCAGATATTGAACGACCAGAGTGATCTATGTAAATTCCATATTTCCGATGTATTCAAATAATAACTCTATAGTTTGTGAACTGCATAACTAAAATCTGGCTTTTCCAAATCATAATGTCTCTACCTTTTCATATATATTTCATGTCACTAGTGAAAAAAGTGTTTTAATATATTCAGCTAAAATTTAGCAGTTTTAAATGTAACAGTCAAGGTAATAATTTAAAAAACATTCTGTATTTTGAACTTTTTGAACATAATTCACTAAAACTTATGGAAATTAACGAAAATTGACAATCTTCTCTTTATACTAACAAAAATTTTAATATTATTTATCAGTTTTAGAGGCAAGCTAGAAAAGCTCAAGCAACTGAACTTTCCGGTTATTTTTCTATGCTATTTCGATAATTCACTCTTTATATAGTTTCGATTTCAGCCAACAAGAAACATGGAAATTAATAAAATAGACTCCCAAAAATTTTAATTCTCAGTGAAGAACATAAACAAACCCAACCGCAAGATTATTTGCTACATTATTAACTATATACAGTCGATTATGATTCATTTTGCGAAAGAAGTTCCTACTCAGTTAAATTCAGAACGGAAATGAAAGTGCAAGGAAATAATAAATACGCGCGGAGTGACTAACCTATTTGCTATTTGCAATAAAACTGGGAAAATATAATAACACGTATTTCTTAGAATGAGTTAACCAGTATTCGGTTTCTTTTGAAAATACTTTTTATTCATGTAGTCCTTTATTTCGAGGGAATAACTTTGATCAATTGCAAGAATACTTTGTAATTTTAAAGAAAGTAGAATTTTGACATTATGAAAGGCGCTGGAACATAGGAAGCGTTAGATGGAAATTCCTTTCGATATTACTTTCTCATAACTTTTTTTTTATGCGCGCTTCCCAGGAATGTTGGACAGAGTTCCACAGCTCCACACTATCCAACATCCGTAACGAATGTTTGGGGCAGATCCCCATACATAGGAACATTTTTTTCCTCAAAACTCCAGCAGTTTTTGAGATATTCATCCCAAATTAGGAATGCAAGCTATTTTTCACAGCCTCCATCATTACACGTCCTAGTTTTTCACTGAAATTCACAAGGTGTTTTCTTTTCGGAGGCCATGCCTCCTTGTGCCCTTTCAAACTTTTTTGCAGTACGCCACTGATCAGCGTACAATTAATTTTCGTCATCTTTGTTCAATTTAGAAACTTTTTTGATACTTGTAATTCTCCAACCTTTTTCGAGTGAAAAATTATTGAATTTGAATTATTTGAATTGTGTGTTATTCGCTAATTAAAAAGAAATAATAGAAATACTCGATAGGTATGACCAAAAAATTTGCTTTTATTTTGAACTTATACTTATTCAATATCAATCTGAAAAAAAGAACAATTAAAAACTAAATAGAGTGCTGGAAGTGTCCTCCACCTGCAAGAATACAGGCCTCTGTCCTTCTTCACATATTATCACGCACTCTTTGAAATATTCCTGGGGTATTTCTTATCGTGCCACAAGAGGTTATTATTTGATTTCTCAATTCATCTACAGTGTTCACTGCTTGGTATAAGCTAAACTTTTGAGATATCCCCATAAGAAAAAGTCTGAACTATTTAAGTCTGGGGACCTAGGAGGCCATAGTTCTGGCCCACCCCGACCTATCGATCGGTTGTTGAATGTATTATTCAAGAATCCCTAGCCTCCTCACTGAAATGTGCTGGTGCCCCGTCATACATGAACCACATTTTGTTTCTCAACAAAAGTGGCACATCCTCGAGCAATAAAGGTAACTCCTCCTTGAGAAATTGCCGATAAGCGGAACCGTTTAGTCTGTTAGGCAAAAAAAATGGTCCTATCAAAAAATTTCCAATTATTCCGACGCAGACATTTAGTGAGAATTTTTCTTGATGATGAGATTCTTCAATCAAATCTGGGTTTTCCTCAGCCCAATAATGATTATTGTGAAAATTTTTGATAGCAGTTCTCGAAAAGTTAGCTTCGTCTGTGAACATTATTTCACTAACGAAATGAGCGTGTTCTCTAATTGTATCTAAGAACCATCGGCATAAATTCAGTCTTGAAGGAAAATATCGACGAAGTAGAGCTTTGACGCGTTGAATATGAAACGGGCACAAAAAAAGTCGTGGAGAATCCTTCAAACTAGAACATGTGAAATATCCAACTGATTTCCAATTTTTCTTGTACTCACATGAGGATTCAAATCAATACAATTCAAAATTGCTTCCTCAATATCTAGAGTTCTCATAGTTTGAGTTGCACTTTTCAAATGATTATTTTCACTGAAAGTACCAGTTTTCCTCAACCTTCTGTGGATATTTGAAAATGTTCGCCTGTCTGGTGTTACTCGATTTGGGAAGCGCACCCGATATAATCGCCTAGCTTCTGTTGTGCTTTCATCAGCCAGACCGTACATGTAATGGATATCAGCCAATTCGGCGTTAGTAAAATAAGTCATTTTTCTTACAGCAATAACTTCAAAAGTCTTGAAACTAATCGTTAATTTAATAAACAATTCGAGCAGACACTGGTTCAACTTTAGTAACTGTCAAAATAAATAAATAAATGAAAAAATCAAAGCCTACTAGTCAGTTTTCTAATTAGAAGTGCTTTCAATTCAGCGAATGCATGCTATCGTTCAATAATTTTTTGCTCGAGAACGGTTGGAGGTACGAAAAAATGTGTCAAAAAAGTTTCTAAATTGAACGAAGATGACGAAAATTGATTGTTGCTGATCAGTGGCGTACTGCAAAAAAGATTGAAAGGGTAGATTCTAGTTGAAATTTATGACGTGTAATGATGGAGGCTGTGAAAAATAGCTTGCATTCTAAATTTGGGCTGAATATCTCAAAAACTGCAGGAGTTTTGAAGAAAAAACAAATTTTTTCCAGAAATTTCAACACCCCGTAGCTCCGTAACGAAGCTACATACTATTATGTAACACCCTGTATAGTTATTCATTTGAAAAAGATTCAAGTAACTAAATGAGTCACTGATTACCCGATTCGGGTAAGCCATTTTTTCTTACAGCAATAGCTTCAAAAGTCTTAAAACTAATCCTTAATTTAATGAACAATTCGAGCAGACACTGGTTCAACTTTAGCAACTGTCAAAATAAATAAATAAATGAAAAAATCAAAGCCTACTAGTCATTTTTTTTATCAGAAGTGCTTTCAATTTAGCGAATGCATACAATCGTTGAATAATGTTTTGCTCGAGAACGGTTGGAATACGAAAAAATCACAAGTGTCAAAAAAGTTTTCAAATTGAACAAAGATGACAAAAATTGATTGTACGCTGATCAGTGGCGTACTGCAAAAAAGTTTGAAAGGGCAAAATAAGGCATGGCTCTGGAAAAGAAAACACCTTGTAGATTCTAGTTGAAATTAATGACGTGTAATGATGGATTCTGTAAGAATAGCTTGCATTCTAAATTTGGACAGAATATCTCAAAAACAGCAGGAGTTTTGAAGAAAAAACCAATTTTTTCCGGAAATTTCAACACCCTGTAGCTTCGTAACGAAGCTTTTGCGGATCTATGTTTATATGAACTTTTTTTCTTAAATTGCACGTAGATTTGCCCCCTCAAGTTGTGACATACTATAATGTAATACCCTGTATAACATTTATGTTTATCATTACCTCAAATCATTACATTTCCTTGAGAATTAAAAACTTGGAAGTGCTGAGGGTAAGAATCGCCACTTAGGAATCATAGCAGATAATTAGAATTGTACCATCGAATGGATGTCGGATGAGGTCATTTTGAAAACTTCATTTGATTTTGAGCATTGTCAAATTTTCTTTGGAAGCAAATTTTTTTTGTGTTTCGACTATTTTTTATGATATTAAACGTTTATAAAGATAACATTTTTGAATAGAAAATTGAAAGACCTTCTCAAAGATGTCACTCGAGCCACTTTCCCTATAATTAATTTTGAATTAGGTGCTACTGATGTTAGGGGGTTGATTTTACATGCTCCGAACCAACTCAGGGATTGTTTCCCTTCCAAACAATAATTCACGTGTCTAAGATTTTCCGCTACATTCAGCCCTTCCAGAAATTTCAACACCCTGTAGCTCCGTAACGAAGCTACATACTATTATGTAACACCCTGTATAGTTATTCATTTGAAAAAGATTCAAGTAACTAAATGAGTCACTGATTACCCGATTCGGACCACTGAGTGGTGAAACTGACACTCCGAGATCGTCATTAGACCAGATGAAACTACTCAAGTTATAGTCCCCAAAAAGGAAAAGTTCAGAACCCGGATAATGTAACTTAATTGATTCGACACTATCGCAGAGCTTCTGGTAATCATCAAGATAGGTCTGGGATAGATACACTGTACCAAAATCAAGTTTGTAGGGGATGAAGAAATACTCACAAAAACATGCTCGATGTCGGTGCTTACATCATCAATGATAATTTCAGAAGAAGACAAATTGGCACCACATCGATCAGAACTCCACCACCGTGGGATTTTTGGCTCGTAAACGAATCACGATACTTACGATAAACCACATATCCATGAAGATTCAGCTCACTCGTGGCAATATCGGAGTTGAACCAGGTTTCAGTCAGCAAATCTAAGTCATATTCACTATTCGATAGAGACTCCCTCAATAAATCTAATTAAGTTCTCATACCACGGATGTTCTGGTAGTATACAGAAATTATTTTGGATCTAAGCTTGGTTGGATTATTGTTCGGTTCTACCTCGAAAAAACCGCTTGACCATTACACCCTCTGGCCAAACGTCAGGATCCAAAATTTTTTCACCAAATCCACAGGAACTGTAAGTTTAAAGGATGCGTATGTGTTAGGATACTTAAAATTCAGCTGAGTGCAGGATACATCAGGTATCACATCTTTGAGAGAATCAACAATATCTTCAACTTCAGTAGAGGGAGCCAGACGAGAAACGTGGATCTCTATAGTTTTCGGAACAGCGGTCAGTAAAGTGAACCTGGACTCCCCTGCAATAGGTTTTGAGTTAGTCGAGGTCTTCCTCAAAGCAGAAAGTTGCTTCCTTCCAGTTGATTTGGTTGTTCCAGCACCGATAACTCCCATCATAGCCTGATTTATACCATTAGACACCTGGAGAGAGTTATTTTATCGGACTGATCTGACTCAGGTTTGAGTGAAGTTGATGATGAAGCAGAACTTTTGCTATCGTTTATCCCACTTGCAACCCCAGAGTTGAATGGTAGCATGTTGATCTTCGATGTTATATTTGAAGAACAGTTGCTGTTCACACCCTTCTTCCTTTCAGCAGACCCTTTCGATACACTCGCCAACTCTCCGAAAGTAGGCAAACGAATCAAATCCACGCTTGAATCTCTTAGTACCTTCATTTCCTGCTTTACTGAATCCAACTAGTTGGAAAGCTATGAAATCAGCTTCCTATTGTGGCTTTCGATGATACTGATCTTACTGTCGACAGCTGCATCAACAGCGGTAGCGATTTAATCCAGAAGTTTCACTATCTGGATCAGTTTCTTTCTTTCCAGATGGTGAGAGTAAATTCGTAGCGAGTTTCTGTTTTACCACAGGAAGGCAGCTATCGCAAATCCAGAACAGATTGGCCAACTCTTGAATGGGTTTCAAAATTGCATCTTCCACTTCCACACATTGGCGTTGATATTTAGCCTGATAATGGAAGCACGATAAGGACTTTGTATTAACCACACAGTTATCGGAACACACCGTACAGCTATCTAGATTAGCCATTTTGATATGAATGCGTAACAGAGAGTTTGTAATCACCTATATATAGAAATTATAGAACTAGTACCAGCAAAAATTATTCAACAACAAAAGAACGTTCAACGGGTCACTCTAATCATCGAAACATCTGTTAACAATAAAAACGATTTGATCAATTTGATTATTTATCAGATCAACGGGAAGCGCTTTTTCAGAATTGAAACAGTCGTTTTTGAGAATTAGCACAAGTAGAGCGCCATAACTTCAGAAAGTACATGACGCACGTTTTAAGCCTCAATTTGATACCAAATACAAAATTTAATGACAACTAGAACCCAAGTCAGGGCGCGATTTGTCACCAGAGATTACAAACAATATCACGTTCACGGCATGCTTATCAAGTATATCGGAGGTAGAAACCCCTCCCATATATTTGATTTATAATATGATGTACCGGGAGAGTGTTCAGTCACGCATAATATAATAATAAAAATTGGAATTTCGTACTACAAGAAATAAATAGTTAACTTATAGTACGGATTATATCGAGGGGTCAGTCATGAATATCGACAGCAGGGTTTACGTTGTTCCGCTAGCTATTCCCCCAGCCTCGCCTTAACCACACAGACTGAAATGCTGGGCTCTGGTCGTATTAGATTGTTCTTCGCAGGTCTTACACAGACCTGCCTATCAGCAATCTCAGTTCTTATCATCCCAGGGTGACCCGGAACCCAGACGTGACGATTATGGTTGTTAAGCGCCAGTAGTTCCAGTTCCCGAATACACCTAGACTTTGAAAGTAATCCTGTGTGTGCCCAGGGCCCAGAGCAGCCCGACTGGCGAAGCAGATCGTGATCCATTCATTAGTTGCATCTGTCAGCATTTGAGCATAGCCAATAATCGCCATAATCTCTTACTGGAAAACTGTTATATGTCTATATAATGAGAGGTAGAAACCCCTCCCATTTCTCCGGATGTAAGCTCTGCTACCTGATCCCTTCTCGAGCCATCTGTGTACCAGATACCCTTCACCTGTCAAGGAATCCATCGTTTCCCCACTCTTGCCTGAATGCGATTTTCATCTCTATCTTATGACCTAAGTAGTACCTCGGCGTAGTTCTATCCCAGTTCCTTCAGAGGAGGTGGTTGCTGTCAATTGCTTCAGGAAACAGCTTGCCCCCGTCCCTTGCATGTACGCCGTCAAAACTACCCTGCTAATAATTTTGAGGTGCAGTGGTTCTACCCCTAACAGTGCACCTAACGCCGCGGTAGGGGTATTTCTTTAAGCACTCACCACACTTCTCACCATCACTGCTCTAAGCCTCTGTAAAGCCAGCTTCGCCGTCGGTTTTTTCACCTTCGTCCAGCAGACCAGCGAGGCGTAGTTGAGTCTGGGTCGCAGAAGAGGTTTGAAGAACCACATCGTACGTGTGGCTTCAAGCCCCACGTGCCGCTGAAGGTCCTCCTACATGTGCAACAGAAAACCTGCCAACTTGTGACCTTAAGATGCTGAGGCCAGCTAAGTTTCCTAGCCTATACTACCCACAAGTAATTTATTATTTCATTTCGAGTCTTGATCCAAAGAAAATGGGCCTCGAACATGATGGAATGTTATGCTTCCTCGTGGAAACAACCAGTTTCCCCATTCGTGAATTAAAAGTAATCTGCAGTGTATTCATATATTCCTGCAGATCCCTTCCTTTGCTGAGAACGACTAAGAGTAACGCATGGAATTTGAAATTCATTATATTTACAACTACACGAAAAAAAAATATTTTCAATTTTGCTTCTCACTATGTTATAGAAAATTCAATTCTCTACAAAATTGTCTTTATGCATTTTTCACTAAACTCAAATTTGTTGATTCTGAATCAAAAATAGTCAGTCTGGCAAAAAACGTATTGACGCTGATCGTGACAATTTAGATTTTTTTTGTACTAAAATTATTGATGATTTTATAACGAATAAGTCTGCTTTCATTCGAACAGTTTGAGCTTTTAAATGATTTCCTCAATTCACCTTCTATACAGAGGCCAAGTGATCAAATAACTTGCTTATCGTTATTGAAAGTAAAGGTAGTGAATGATATTGCTGAAGGAACAGTAGTTGCTTTAGTTGAAGAATTCAATTAGTTTGGTATTAAAGACGAAGAACATAAACAGCATTTGTAGACAATTGTACAGTATCATCGTAATTATACATTTCGTGCAATGAAATATAAATCCAACCAGTCAACAGTGAACAAAAAAAATTATAAATAAAATACTTTTTTTGTTATTATATCGAATTAATGTTAAAATTCAAAAATTCTTGATGAATAATTAAGTATATTGACCCAGAATTTAACTTCGTAGCGCACAGGATAATAGTTATAACAGTACTTTTCGAATAATGGCGTAAATTTCCGACGCTGAGATATAAAAGTTAATTCTCTACACACATAACAAAAACTGTCCTGGTGATTAGAACACTTTCGCGGCATTTTTACAGTGTAACAAACGAAGTTGATTAAATGCAATCGTTATACAGTCACTTAAGTTATGATGTTCAAACAAAATCACGTAAATGAGGTTAGAAATAAATATACAGCTGTCACAAAAAACTGGATGTGACTAAACAAAATAATTGTTTTTGAATAAGGATACATCAAAATAAATAAAAATCGTAACAAATAGTTCGTGTGACAAAAGCAGTTGACTACGAGGGCGGTCTGAAAAGTTTCCGCCCTTTACGTGATGGTGGCAGCACTCGTAAATTGAAGCTAGTAAATTTTCATTATTCATCTGTGGACAATGACTCACCAAAGTTTCATCCGTTTTGAACGCGCAGTTAAAGAGCAGTCGTTTGCGTGAGTTGATGTAAGTGTTTTTGCGAACATAGACTAAATCTATTAACGAGCTATCATTAAATATTTATTTTTGAAAGGCAATACGCCTATACAAATCAAAGGTAAGTAGGATTCTGTGTAGGACTCTGCACCATCACTCACCACAGTGAAATTTTGGGCATCCGAATTTGAACGTTGCCGTTAGAGCTTCGGAGACGACGAACGTTCTGGTCGTCTAAAAACTGCAAATCCCGACGATAGCATCGCCAAAGTCGACGGCATAACTAAAGTGGGAGAGATAGCAGAGATTATGAACATATCGAAAGAACCTGTTTGTCACATATTAAATCAACATTTACAACTGAGAAAGATGTCCGCTCGTTGTGTGCCCATTTTTCTCACGTTAGACTAAAAACGTGTTCGAATGAACATTTCTAATGCTCTATTGGCAAGTTTGAGCGCAATAAATCTGAGTTTTGGCCCCGATTAATTACTGTAGAAGAAACTTGGATACACTATTATAGGCTAGAAACAAAAATACAGTCCAAACAGTGGACTTTAAAGGGGTTTTTTGAGAATGTCATTTTAATCGATTATCTTCAAAAAGAAAAAATTATCACTGGAATACACTTCGCATCATTACTTAACGAGTTAAGAACAAAACTGTAGAGAAACTGCCACATTTACAGAAAAAGAGCATCCTGTTTCAACAAGACACTCGTCTCACTCCTCAGCGGTTGCCATAGCGGAAATCCACGAACTACGGTTTGAACTGCTTGTCCATCCACCTTACTTACCAGATCTAGCCCCAAGCGACTTCTTTTGGGTGTCCTTATCTAAAAATTGCACTCTGAGGACAGAGGTTTTCACCAAATGAAGAGAGACAATCTCTTTCATACCAGAGAAAAACGCCAAGTATATTTGGACGGGTTGCAGAGACGGGAATATCGCTGGGAAAAGTGTGTAGAGTTACAACGAGATTATGTTGAAATATCAACAAAAAAAAAATCAGAAAATAGTTCTTGTTTTTTTTCAGGTTGGAAACTTTTCAGATTATCCTCGTACTTTGACTTCTGTGACTTGTTCTAGGACAAATTATTCTTTTTTTATATTGCCGTTGGTTATTCAAGAATTAGATTAGGTTAGGTTAGATCGCACGATCGAGGAGGCATCGATAGGAAATGGATCCTAGAGAAAGAAGGAAGGTAGGATCAAAAAAAATATCCTTTTGCAAGAATCTGCTGATTTGTTTTCGATAAAATCTGAGATGGCCTATCCATCCATCGAAAACATTACGACCATAAAAGATTTAAGCACCTATTAATTTCGGAATTAAATGAGGATGTTCTGATTCCTATGACGATGGCAACACTTTCAGCAATTCCTAAGTTATCGTTGTTAAGCAGAGCATTAAACATATCTATTTCTGGATCAATATTTTCGACATGTTAATACAATAAAACGATTCACAATAACCAACGACGATTAGTTAAGACTATGTAAATGAATGTGAAATTTCTACATCTATTTCTCAACAATGAGATATTGCAAATTGAATGCTGTAACATAAAATACACATTGTTGAAAGTGCTAACAGACGAGTTATTGAAAGTTTGTTTCGTGATAAACTTTTATCAATGCGATACGGTGTTAATTTTTCGTTCGGTATAAACGATATAAGTAATTTTCTGGTAAAATGATAAAATAACTAGTTCAATTTGTGGAAAATATTCAATACGAACAGTATTGGTAGAATGTTGCTCGATGTTGATAAACTTTCCACGTTTGTTACGATACGAAGCCGTCGGCGTATTTTATATTTTTCAACTTTTTCTGTATTTCGTGAGTGAAAAACAACATTCCCTTTAGTAGATATTTCTATTCAGTTAAGATCTTGGCATTATAGAAGAGTTTCCATAGAAAAGGGTCATACACCTTTTCAAATTTCAAAATTTCTGAGAAACTTGCAATTTTTCTTTCCACGACACTTAAGTCAGACTGTTGCGAATAGGGAATAAAATCCCGATCTCGCGAGATCTAATCTAAGTTTTCGGAATTAATCCCGAAGCATACCATGACGAGATCCCGTTCGAGATTGACGGAATTGAGCGGCAGTAGTCAGCAACGCTACACGGCCACTCGGAGCGCGAGCGGTGCGCTGATTGACGGTCGGGTATGCCGAATAGAATTAGAAAACTATCCTGAGTATTCACGAATATTAGCGACATGTCACGAGCGGGACTGATAATATAGAACCGTGTCGAGTGAGTGAGAAAGAGGTAGATGCAGGCAGTTATCTGTTTGTTTACGTACCTAATTGTTTTAGTTGTGCAGTTGTAGTCGTAATTTTTTCTTGAATTACGGTTTTTTATTGTTTGAGTGAGTTAAAGAAACAACTTTTGGATTCTTATGAGTGTTAGATTGTTAATACCTTAAAATATGGTGAAAAGTAGTCCAGCTCAAGTGTACGTAGAGTTTAGCAGTCGTTTACCGGTATGGAGATATTTCAAGAAAGCATTT
Organism: Cryptolaemus montrouzieri; assembly: GCA_013387265.2. Taxonomy (NCBI): domain Eukaryota; kingdom Metazoa; phylum Arthropoda; class Insecta; order Coleoptera; family Coccinellidae; genus Cryptolaemus; species Cryptolaemus montrouzieri. The sequence goes on along the minus strand of JABFTP020000144.1, from coordinate 27,376,262 downwards.
AATAATTTAACTGCTCAATGCAAGTTATGAAAAGCTGTTCTCAAGAGCTTATCCGGGTCTACAAAAGGTTTACATGCCCATATGATGTCAATCCATAAAATTGACACAAAATTGAATGCGGGAGCCGGTAGAACATCACCTGTTAATGTGTCACTAGCTTCGACTTCGTAAGCGTCCACTAGTTCGTCGTCAGTTGCGCGGGCACCTTTTTACGTTGAGTCTCAATTTTCACCAGTAAGGTGGGTGGACCATGGAAGGCCACCCTAACGAATAAACAGTTTTTATTAGTTCATTTACTGGATAAATAAAAGAAACTAATCATTAATTTACACTTTGTTTTATTGTGTATTATACAAACTTCTTTTTGTTATTCTAGATGTAATCGTTATTTTTGAACTTAACTTTTATAAAGCTTTTTTTGTAAAACGGCCTTACAAGTAATATTATAAACATTTCAAAACAAAAGTTACTAATGCGAGATTTCGCATGGCCCCATATTTTTCAAGGCTAATATTATAAACATTTCAAAACAAAAGTGGTACAGCACGGTTACAATGGATGCAGTTTCGGTCTCGTTTGACCTCGTCAGCATTGTCTACTCATTCGTAACACACGGCTATGCCGTTACCTACTTATCTCAATTCGTTGGAGCGAACGCAATAATGTAAATGTCACTGCGCCCCCCAACGAACCGAAACAGAGGCTACCTCACCAACGCCCCGCGAAACGGTGAAACCAAAGAGCAGATAAAACAGAAAAACGTTAAGTGGTCACACTAGTTCGATTACATACCGCCATGCAACACTCACGTATCAGACAGAAGCGGTCGTCGAAGGACCGACGTTCCTCATTTCTATGTGGTTTACAACCAGGCTACACAAACATCTCAAAACAAAAAGTTACTATATGCCAGATTTCGCAATGTGTAGACATATCGAAGAAAATTATTTTTCAAGGGACAATATTCAACCTTCCGTAGAATGTTAAATATCCCCCTTGAAGGAGCTAGTATTCCGATCTACTCTTCATAATCACCTTTAACTGGGACAACAGGGAAGTCGTACAGCACGGTCAGATGTCACGAACAGGAACAATGAACTTCAGTTCCGGTCTCGTTTGACCTCGTCAGCATTGTCTACCAACATTACGAAATCTTGCATATAGTAACTTTTTGTTTTGAGATGTTTGTGTATGCCTGGTTGTAAACCACATAGAAATGAGGAGCGTCGGTCCTTCGACGGCCGCTTCTGTCTGATACGTGAGTGTTGCATGGCGGTATGTTATCGAACTAGTGTGACCACTTAACGTTTTCCTGTTTTATCTGCTCTTTGGTTTCACCGTTTCGCGGGGCGTTGGTGAGGTAGCCTCTGTTTCGGTTCGTTGGGAGGCGCAGTGACATTCACATTATTGCGTTCGCTCCAAAGAATTGAGATAAGTTGGTAACGGCATAGCCTTGTGTTACGAATGGGTAGACAATGCTGACGAGGTCAAACGATACTGAAACTGCAGTCCATTGTTCCTATTCGTGACATCTGACCGTGCTGTACCACTTCCCTGTGACCCCGGTTAACGGTGATTATGAAGAGTAGATCGGAATACTAGCTCCTTCAAGGGAGGATATTTAACATTCTACGGAAGGTTGAATATTGTCCTTTGAAAAATAATTTTCTTCGATGTGCCAATACTATAAATCAGTCTTTAAATTTAAAACAGGAATTGTAATAATCAAAAGATCCGCTTTTACTAAAACCACAGTAAAAACTCTTTATTTAAATGAAAAGTTAAATGCCCAACACATTATAATCTTTAAAAAACTCAATGAACATTCCTTGGACACCATGGTATAACTAAGGATATATTAATGGAAATTATATAAAAATGATAGTTATGAGTATTATATCGATAACAAATAAGTTTCCAATGCTCTTTACAATGAAATTATCAATATTTTTTTACTTATAATGGCCTTCTTATGGGTCCGTTCTTTGTAAGGCTTTTTATTGGCCTTAAAAGGAACCACTGGCTTTCATAGGAACACTACCGATATTTAAACTAAAATCGAAGCAAAATTATTATATTTTTTCTTTAGTACCCCAAAAAATCCTTATATAACAATTTACAGTAATAAGAATATGATAATAATAGGTTATTCACATAAAAACTTACCTTTAGCTGAGCGCGATTATTTTCCATCCTATTCTAACGTCACAAAATGATTTCCCGAATGGTAGCCAAATATGGCCATTCAGAGTATTCTGTACACTCAAGGTTATGAAGAATCTTTTCACTTCTAGAGGTACCAATTACAAATTGCCTTCCTCGCCAAATACAATGAAACAAATTGTAATGAATTATGGTTTGCAGTCACTTTAGACTTTAGATGAATGGACATTAGAATAAATCAGCGCTTTTCAGATGTTAATGTACACGCAATTATTAACAGTCAGCCTACTTACTGGAATATTGGACTAGCGTGCAAGAATTTGAACATCCTGATCTGAACACAAATCGCAGCGCGGATAATTATGATAGTTTATACTTTTCCTTACCTATAAGACAAGTTGATCTGGCTGTAGAATACCAAATGATTATATCGAAGCTAAGGAAATGCGTCAAACTTTTAAGGAATTCTCCTACCAAGAAAGATATCCTTCAGAATTAAATTCAGCAAGAGTTTGGCAAAACATTTCAGCTGGTTCTTGACTACAAGACACGTTGGTCTAGCCCAGGGGTGCCCAAACTTGAACTGCTGGTGATCTACCTCAATATTTTTAGACTACTTACGATCGACTCTGAGAGGCTGCAAGTATGTGTGTTGCAGGGTTGTACATACACGATACACCCTACCTACCTACATAGGTAGGGTGTACCGTAGCATATACAGTACAACCTTTCTAATCCGAACACACTCTAATCCGCGCATACAGTAATCCGAACAACGAAACTTTGAAGTCACCCACCTCTATAATCCGCACAATTTATTTTTTACCTTAATAATCCGAACGTCGTCAATAATTTCATCGATTGAAAGTGTCTGAACTTGCAGTATCTTGTCTGAATACTCGCTTCACTTGTGCAGATTAGATTCTCTTTTCACATTCAGCACCTTATATCCGTACTAATCATGTCGCGTCGACATAAAACGTTAACATTGCAGCAAAAATGTGAAATTTTGAAAAAATTAGATGATGGAAAAAGTGGCCAGAATACACTCAATTATATCTTATGATTCTGGTCCTGGGAAACGGCGTACGCTCAGAACTAGTGAAAATCCGAATGTTGAAAATGCTCTATACACTTGGTTCTTACAAGAACGATCTCGACATACACCTTTATCTGGTGATCTCATATGTGAGAAGCAAGTTTTTTTGCACCAGTATAACAGGTAGAGGTGATTTCAAGGCAAGTCAAGGATGGATGGAAAAAATTCAAAAAAAGATATGGAATTCGACAACTTACCATATCAGGAGAGAAATTGTCCTCAGACGTTAGTGCGGTAGAACCATTTAAAAATAAATTTCTTCAAAAAATACGGAAGATGGATCTAGTGCCAGATCAAGTTTACAACGCAGATGAAAGTGGGTTATTTTGTCGAATTCTTCCAAACAAAACACTAGCACATGCTGCTGAAAATTCAGCTTCAGGTCGGAAGATGAGTAAGAACCGTATTACATTCATGCCATGCTCTTATGCATCAGTATATCATAAAATGAAATCGTTGGTTATCGGAAAAGCCAACAGACCCCGAGCATTCAAGAACTGCTCCAATTTGCCTGTTTATTATAAAGGTCAAAGAAAGGGGGGATAACTAGAGAACTTTTTTATAAATGGTTCCACAAACAATTTATTCCTAATGTTAAAAATTAAACGAACGAGCTGAAATTGCCACAAAGAGCTCTGCTCTTATTAGATAATGCTCCTGGACATCCAAGAGAAGAGAAATGAATCAGTGAGGACCGAAATATTCAGGTCATGTTTCTACCTCCTAATTGTACTCCATTATTACAACCAATGGATCAACATGTAATACAGAATGTGAAATTGCATTATCGAAAATCTTTGCTACTGAATATTGTGGGACAATAACGTTTCGCAGTTACTGAAGCAATTGGACCTCAAACATGTGTTTTCTCTTGAAAGGGCCTGGTCATCTATGTTCCAAGAGTTAATTCAGAAATCATGGAAGAATTTATGGCCCACAAAAGATGATGATCATGACGCAGGTAACCTGTTGCCTCTTTCACGGTTGAGAGAAAAAATTTTGCTAGAGGAAGAAGAGAAAAATCGCGATCTACGCATGATGACAGATGTGCTAACAAATATATCTGGTCAAGAATTAACAACTGAAGACAATGAAGAATGGGCTGTAGGAGATAATGAAAATTATCTCTCTGAAGCTGAAATAATTAACAACATAGAAAGTGACGAGGATACAGAAGAACTTGAAGAAGGCGATCTCACCATGAATTCAGTGAAACATGAAGAGTCTCTTGTGTTTCAACAAATGTTTGGAATGGTGCACAGAAAATGATATTCCTCAGCACCAAATATTATTGAATAAATTGAGAGAGGAAGCTGCAAATTATCATCTTCGTTCGTTGAAACAGAAAACGATCCAAGACTTCTTCAGAACCTGAAGAATGATCTGTGAAATGTATCACTTTCTTAAAAATATATAGTTATATTTTCATGTTTTTCTGTTGAATCACAATAATTTTGAGTTTTTCAATGAATATTTTACGTTTTTCAATAAATATTTCACGTTTTCGATAAATATTTCACGTTTTCGATAAATATTTCACGTTTTTCAGCCGTGTCTTTTCATTATTTCAGTCAAGGATTGGGTGAGGTTTAGTTAGGTTCTTCTCTATAATATCATTGAAAAAACTCATAGTTATTTTATCATCGAAATGAAGCCATTGTTGCACTTCAGCTTTTCTGCTTATCGATGTCGGATTTGTTTCCTTCCGTTTGTTATGCCAAAAAGCGCTATCACTACGATGTTTGGTGGCAAATTCACCAAAAGTTTTTGAGCTAACCATTTCTTCATTGGAATTCAATTAATGAAGATAAGTTATTTTCGTTTATGATATACCAACCTTCGACAAAACCTTTTCATTTGCGGCACGACAATTAAAAAAGTATGTAAAATCGTACCTGCTCCTACTTAGCCTCTGTAAAAGGTAAAAAAATAAGTAAATGTTGTTACAAGCGAGATATCGAGCACTGATGAAACTTTAGAAGTTTTCCAATTACCCGAAAATTAAAAGAGCTGGTTGAGATTGCATTCTGTTTTTTCTCTTATGTAGGCAATATTTAAATTGAAATTTGCGAAATTGCTCATGAATTGTCAATTTTGTCATTAGAATATATGAAATTTTAAAAATTTCTTGCTTATATAAAGTCTTACGCTGTTTCTATGTAAGGCTTTCCAACCTATTAAATTAATTTTCAATTAACCATTCATGTCCGTTTTTAACTTCCAGAAATGGCAAATCGATCAGGAGCAGCTCAGAGGCCAAACGGCACGCAAGGTAAAATATGCCAGTTCAAACTTGTCCTGCTTGGAGAATCAGCTGTCGGCAAGTCGAGTTTAGTGCTTCGGTTCGTAAAGGGACAGTTTCATGAGTATCAGGAGAGCACCATAGGCGCCGCCTTCCTCACACAGACCGTCTGCCTCGACGATACAACAGTCAAATTCGAAATCTGGGATACCGCCGGCCAGGAAAGGTAAACTGAACAAAATAATTATAATGTTGAGAACTTCTATTACGAGAATATATGTTCCAACATTAACATTTGTAAGATAATTTCTTTCGTCACACTTTGATTCACTCAATAGTTTAAACAACAAATAAGTAATCGAAGATCAAATTATACTAAGTAAAAATAGGTTTTATGTCAAATAATTCAAAATAAACGAAACTGCAACACTCATGATTAATGTTATCAGATGACAGCCCTTGAACTTCTGCAGTATTTATTTATGCTTGGCTAATAACACTGTGCTAGTTCAAAATTCTAACACGAGGGAGACATGCCTAGTAAACCTATATCGGGTACGCTGAATCCAGTGGTAACCACCGTTTTTGAAAGTTAGCTCTTGTTTAGGAGATATTCGCCTTTGAAGTTAGCTGATTTTAGTAGGGTTATTCGCTTATGACTTCACTACATTATATGCTTGTAATTCCCAAACCGTTCGGAATATCGCTTTACTGTCTTCGGCAAAGTTTTAGCTATTGTAATGGCCAACAACTTTTCTGAATATACCAACATAGAGAAACCTCATTCAAACACCGTTTCTTAACAAAATGTCCAGAAAACTCCATTTCTTTGGCATTTTTTCGTTAATTTTCGTCTAAATAATAGAGAAATCAAGGGAATTTCGCTTTAAAATCTCAAAATAAGAAAAGAAAACACATTCCTATAGTTAAATCGCAAAGTTCAAACGCACAATCATGATTTTAACTCAAATTTTTATTCCAATTGCAACAATTTTCAACAAATAAAAATATAAATTCATGTTCATTCTTCTTCTTCTCCATCTTCATCTTGCTGTGAATTCCAGCAAATGTCTCCTAATAGAGAATCAAGTTTTTTTCCACTATACCAGTGCTCAAGCCTAGCCGTCACCTGATGAAACCGTTCACCATTCTAATCTGATTCACATGGTGATTGTTCGGCAAACTTGTCTGCATGGTAATGTGAAAAATGAATTTTCAGAGACATTTTTACACCGATGTTACGGAAAGCAACGAGCATATTTTCAACGTGTATGCGCCAGTTTCCGTCACGATGAATTCCAAGTACATTTTCGATGACTCCTTTGACGCAATCCTAAGCAACGAGCTGCAAATTCGACAAACTTTTTTTAAATTGTTGGTCTCTCATCAAGCGTCGAATATCAGGTCCATTGTGTATGCCTGTAATAAAATAATTCGAAAAAATATGTGTTAAATATTGAATAAGTTAGGTTGATTGGTACGTATATAGTTTCACACAAACCTTCTTTTATTTTCATTCCACTCAATCTTGGGAAAATTCGCTTCAACTCATTGAATGCATTGCCTTCAGGATCTAGGGCCTTGATGAAATTTTTAACAATCCCAAGCTCGATATGCAGAGGTGGAAGCAACACTTTTTCGATTGGCACAAGTGGAATTTCAACGACGTTTTCTCGACGCAATCTGAACCCTTGTCTCATAGGCCAGCTTTTATTGGCATATTGGTTGCCGGCATATCGAGTATCCCATAAACATATAAAACACATGTTTTTCATATATCCCGTCTGCATTCCTCTCAAAAGAGTTAACACCTTCAAATCTGCACAAATCTTCCAACGATGGTCTTCATATTTCACCAAATCAAGGATTTTTTTCAATGATTCGTAATTTTCTGTCGTTTTTGTGCTTATGGCAATCGGGACACTGTTTTTTGAGTTTGTGACATGAAGCAAAACCGCCTTGAGACTACCTTTGGACGAATCGATGAAAAGACGCCAGTCTTCTGGTTTATACTCATGATGCATTTTTAATACCAATTCCTTGATATCAGTGCAGTACGCGAATGAAATGTCTCCGATGGATTTGAGAAAATTCGGCATGATTACATTGTGGAGATACATTTGATGGTACATAAACCGATGCAGACGTTTCGCCAATAGTATCAAAAGTAGATGGAATGTACTCTTCTGTCAGACTGGGTCTTTTCGGTATTGGAATGGATTCCGAATGTGGTAACGGCAACTGAACAAACCGACTTCCTCTGAGTTCAACTTTACGTTTTTCAGCTCTGTTCAATCCGACAATTTCATTAACACAAGCACAACAGTCATCTGGATTATGTTCTTGAGGATTTGTCCAAATTACTGGAATGCCAAAAGGCATAGATTGGAATTCACCTGTAATAAAAATAGCCTCAATTGATATAATCTTGAAATAAATGATAAATCATTTCATTTTTACCTCTTTTCCATCCACTCAATCTTATGACACAACCAGTACAAACAATTTTTGGAGCCCAGTTCACATCTTTGATTACAGTTTGGTTGAAATATTGTGTGTACGATTCAGCAATTTCTTCAGAAATTGAACGCTTGCTTGTCATTATAGTTAACTTACCACAAATGTAGCAAAATTTATTGAATTTACTGCACGAATTCATTTTGATATTTTTATCAAATATATAATTTGTGTAAACAAAGAAACTTCAACAAGAAATGTCAAATTAAGAATTATCAGAACTAAGACTATGAAAAATGGCACACAAATACATAGCAAAATACGTAGTAACATCAGTGACAATACTAATAAATACGTATTAACAGTGACATCTGTGAGAAATTAGAGTTAAAATCATGATTGTGCGTTTAAATTTTTTGATTTACCTATAGGAAATGTGTTTTCTTATTTTAAGATTTTAAAGCGAAATTCCCCTTGATTTCTCTATTATTTAGACGAAAATTAACGAAAAAATGGCAAAGAAATGGAATTTTTTGGACATTTTGTTAAGAAACGGTGTTCGAATGAGGTTTTTTATGTTGGTATATTCAGAAAAGTTTTTGGCCATGACAATAGCTGAAACTTTTCCGAAGACAGTAAAGCGATATTCCGAACGGTTTGGGAATTACAAGCATATAATGTACTGAAGTCATAAGCGACGAACCCTACTAAAATCAGCTAACTCCAAAGGCGAATATCTCCTAAACAAGAGCTAACTTTCAAAAACGGTGGTTACCACTGGATTCAGCGTACCCGATATAGGTTTACTAGGTATGTCTCCCGCGTGTTAGAATTTTGAAGTGTCATTTTCACGCACTGTGTAACCATTCCCATTTGTTTAGTTTATAAGTGAAAAATAAATAATCCAAATAAATCTTCAAATGAAAGAACAAGTTTTATAGTGACGTCAAAGCGGAAACGACAACTATTCAGCTGGTGCTGTAGTAAGAGAAATATTACCCAACCTCCCCAATTGCAAACCGCCTACATTGATGATGAATATAATAAATTTCGAGTGTCTCCTATTTAGGTACCACAGTTTGGCCCCAATGTATTACAGAGGCGCCCAGGCAGCTATAGTCGTGTACGATATCACCAATCAGGATACGTTCGGTAGGGCAAAAACATGGGTGAAGGAGTTACAGAGGCAGGCAAGTCCTACCATCGTTATTGCTTTAGCTGGTAACAAGCAGGACTTGGCCAATAAGCGAATGGTGGAGTTTGAGGAGGCTCAGACATACGCCGATGAAAATGGACTGCTCTTTATGGAGACGTCAGCGAAGACAGCTTTGAACGTAAATGATATATTCCTGGCGATAGGTAAGAGAATTGTTCACGAATTCAAACCCTCAATCATTTAAACTAGGTTACTACCTAGTTTGAGTGATCATTATTATTTCTTGGTTTGGGCTCTTTGTGTATTATTATGACTTCTTGTAATATCAAGCTCACCTTAAGTATACCCCAACCCAAAATATATCAAAGGAAGATCGAAAAACACTTCGTTGAAAAGGTCTTCTGATTATCGACTCAAATACGTGAATTCAAAATATTGAACTCGATTGTCTCGAAACAGTAAGTATTCTAGTGATAGGATGAAGGAAACAGAAAATAGGATTAACGTTTTGTCCCTTCTTCATGCACGGCGCCCTTATGAGCACTCAGGCCATTAGGCCTATTGTGCTTCCCCTGTTGTGTTGTTGTTATTAATTTGCAGAAGCTGTTTAATGAAGTTCGCGAGAAGGTTGTAAGGCCTTCTTGATCATCCGGCATCAGGTGTTTCAGTGCCTAATGTCTCCAATCTGGAACCACGTCACTACGTGGTTTCCGACGACAGTGTCACGACATGTAGAAGTTTATTGAATTGATGTCCCTCTAGTAGGCCAACTTTCATCCCAATAGACTTCTTGTCAAGGGACAATAGTTCATATACCCTCTTCTTTGATTTCTTATCAGCCTTTTTGACTGTGTCCCGAGATGCACGTCAAGTAGTTCATGACGTCCGTAGTGTACCAGTTTTGAAAAAAGGAGAGCATGTGGGTCCATGAGATAGTCAGAATATGTTGTAGTCCCATCGGTCTAACAGTTGTTGCCTTTTTGGTACGGATGTCTGCTTTCTCATCCCCTTCAATACCCTGATGGGCTGGGCACCAGAGCAGAGTGACTGTTTGGGGTAGTGCCACTTTGCATTCGTCAACTTATTTGGATAAAATCCATACATCTTTCAAATATCACAGGGCGTTTTAGCTATCGAAGCATATGTATGTTTTATAATATGTATGGAATTCTCACCTAACACTTGAATAATGAATGAATAAATGATTGCTTTTATCACTTGGCAATGGTTTCACAAATATTTATTGAAAATACTCGACATATGTTTCGGGTTGTTAGCCCATTATCAAAAGTAATACAATACTGAATTCAAAATGAGTGATCTCACTTATGTATAACGGCATTCACGACATGAGGTTAATTGAAGTCTAGTTGGAAGTTGCAAATTGGCTGGTTTTTCCTATGTATGTTTTACCCCTTTCTTGAAACGCTGCACCACCACTTTAAATAGACGAATCAAACGTAGAAAAATAATAAGGTTGCTAGTAAAAATTCAATATGTAAATCACAGTTCAGGTGACTGCAAGTAAGAAGTATGAAAAAAATCCGAGTATCGTTCTCTTACTATAATAAGAAATAATACACACCGGTTAGGTCGCTTAATCACTGCTCAGAAATATCTGGGTCAATCCCTGATCAAAGTCAGTGCGCTTTTCGGATTCTGGAAATCGCTTGCTCCCATCTTTCAAAAGAGATGTAAAGCCGTGTTCGACATTAAAGATCCCTTTCCTCGACACAAGAGGGATTTGGCAAAATTCCCGTGTTATTGAGGAGGCAGAAATTTCCCGGCGTGTCATTAGCCGAAAAGCAAAAATAGAGCACGTTAAAGGATCAAAAAAAAAAACGAAAAAAAAAGAAGTAAAACAAATAATTGAGCCAGTGAAGCATAATAGGCAGTTCAATTTGTACCACACCGTATGTAATCAGATTCAAATGAAAGGGATTATGAAAGAGGTTAAATCAAATAATTATGCAAAGTTCAAAGATATTGCTTATCCATTCAGTGCGAGTCTTAAAATGAAAACTGGTACTTTGATCCCATTAATTCTGCTGGAAGGCAGATGCTCTGATGAACCAACCCTAGTTATACCAAATCCCTGTTATCTACTACTTCAAGTTCTCGAATTAGATTTAGTCCCTTGATCCGATTAAATTCCAAAACAACCCTAGTTCATGAATGGTTTCTAGAAGCTTGGTATATTATTGTAGTTACTTGGGATATCCAACTTATTTCACGAAAGCAGTTTATTATTAAGTGTCAGATTCGGAAAAGAAAGATGTTGGATATCGAAATGAACTGGTGACCTTCGAATCTCTTGCTGTTGCCAAGCCTACGTCTAACCTAAAAATTTACTGCGATCGTTGCCTTATCGATCTACATGTCAATTGGAGCCAACATGCTATGATGGAACAAAATAACCCTAGATTTCACCAAAATCAGTACATTAGCACTTCTATTATTCCATCTCAGGAATCAATTGACAATTGATAAGGACGTGAATGTCTATGTCATATGATTTAGAGTTGAGATCAATGATGTACAAATTTTCACTAAGCATACTAAATGAAAGTTCGTGTTCAAACTCCGCGTCAGTTTAGGAAGCAGTTGTGCCAACTTGCAAATTTTTTATATAATCAATTCCCGGTGCTTTTCTTGACAGAATGTATTTTATGGTAAAAGCAGGTACTTAGCTTAACAGAAAGAAAATCCAAACAGAATTACTTCTTTTGAGTCCGGCATTTTTTCTATTTATTGATTTCCAATGCTTCCCATAGGTTCAGTTTCAATATATTCTCATTGCGTGAAATATCAAAATTAATAAAAATATGGTTTTCTTCTAGTAAATGATTTGCGTGCGAATCTGATTTTTGTTAATGAGAACTGCGTTTATGCTTACGTATTCTAATATTGAAATTTCCGAAAGTTCTACCTGTACGAATTTCATCACAACTTCCACAAAAAAAATTACAACCGTCTGATTTGTTTCCCTCATGAATTTTAGGTTCACAATTCTTAATATCTATGCCTAGAGAGTTATCGGTTCTGAAAGCTATATTCAAATTATAAGATGAGAAGAAAGACATGAAATCCAGACTAGGTTTTCCAAAATAAGTGAATATATTATATTTTTGATTAGTCTCTGCAACAATTGGAAAAATCTTATGGATTGTATATTGAAATTGTTTGTGAGAAAACATACTGTCAATCATACTAGAATTATATCCATTATGGACCTTCATTTGGTTTATAATATTGTGCTCTGTCAAGAAATATTTTCTGACATTGTTGTCATGATAAGTCTATATATAATACTGTTATAAGCAGCTGTTTTATGTTTTTGTGGATGTGCAAAAATATTGTGAATGGAAATTTTGTATGATATAATTTATGGAAAATAGAGAATTAATGGCTGTGGTCGATTTTAGTTAGAGTTACATCAAAAAATTAATGGAATTCTCAGTTTCCATTTCCAAAATGAACTAAATTAATCTAATTGTCTATTCGTACAATCCACTTGACCAATGATGCACTGTTTTGATAGTGGATGATTATCAATTATTTTCTCAATGTTATTTAATCTAACCTGGTCAAGCAGAAATTTTCATCGATTTTAGAAAGATGGTTCAATTTGGACCATTAGCAAAAAAGTTATGAACAAAAATCCAATAACAGAGCATTCAATTTCGACACCTCGTGAACAGGTTATCAGATAAATTCCAAAATTTACCAAGTAGGGTCTTTTGACAGGTACTGAAAAATATGAAAGAATCGAGGAAACCTTTGAAACCGTTTCAGGCTGTTGGTTTGGTTTCTATTGAAGAATGTTACACTAAAAACATTGCATGCATCTTGTAGAGATCTCTGGCTCTTTTCAAATTCAATGATCTGTAACATTATTAAAAAAAAGTATATTAACATGCAAACGTTATATTTTATGATTTTACCCATTACTGAAACAATCTGGAATGTAATCTATCGAAATTATATCATTCTAATTGAAGAAAAAATTCTTTGTGAAGAAAAGAAAATATATAGAATAATCCATTTAAGAACCTAGGACATCATCTTACAAACCATAAGATAGTTGTTTCAAATTAAAATGTTGACCTGTTGCATATTTGTTTTCAAGATGCAATACCTTTTAGTTGAATAACAATGGTAGTAAATATAAGTCAGTCAAAATCCCTAGAATGGGTTCTCTGAAAATCGGCAATTGCATAAAGTATTTATATTTGTTGAAAAACCAAATAGACCTTAATACTCACTCAATATTAAATGAACTTGTCTTCTACAATTTAACCTTCCATTATATTCTAATTATATTTCCCAAGAAGAATCTAGTCATCTGTGAAACTATTTATTTATCTGAATATTGGCACATTGATCAAATATCTGGGAAGTGTTAATGACATTGATAATTTATCATAACTTACTGATCGTTTTTTACTCTGCAGCGAAAAAACTCCCGAAGTACGATCAAAATCAAGGTCAATCCGGCCAGGGTCAGGGAAGGAGACTGGCGGAAGGGGATCAAGGCGCAAAAACCCCCGGAAATTGTTGCAAGTGATGGTCGCCGCCTAAATTCCTAGTGTTGGCATATATCTCGTGGGAAGGAATGAACTGTGCTGGTGCACTTTAGTGATATATAAGTGTAATAAAAATGCCCTTCTATTTACATAATACACTGTCACATATTAGTGCATTTTTAACCGTATTATCTATTAGTTGTCCACATTTATACTTTGTAAAATCTAATATATTTCTAACTGATTGTCGAGTGAACGAGAGGGTGTCCGGTAACTTTTAATCGTTTCCAGTATCACTAGATGGTGTTTTGGAGGGCTTTCAAATCTAATAGTAATAATTAAGTATAAAGAAGTTTCATTTCTGAATGTGTGATAGTTTCTACATTTCGATTTCTCGTCTTAGAAAAATGATGTGCAGTAATATTCGAAAAATTATGTAGAAATCGCCAGGTCTTCTTCGAAGAAAAAAATATATATATATATATATATACATGTGATAACATAGAATTTTATTTTATTATAATTTGAAATATGATATTCAATATATGACAGTGTAGTAGGATCTTTATAATATTTAAATCATAGATTGTTAAAATTTCTGTCGATGTGTGTATAATGGAATTGGAGACTAAGTAATTGATTGATTTAACGGAATTTTAACAATCCAAAAACATGTTCAATTTATGCGGTTTACCTTTTAAATTAATATTTGTACTGTCAGAGGTAAATTTTAAATTGAACGTATTTAATGAATGTTTTTCTAACATTCGATTTAATTGTACCAGAAAATTGTCCAGTAATGCACAGGCACCTTTTCTCATCTTATTTGCGTGATACTGAAAGAGATTTTCAGGTATTTCTTGAATTTAAAAATCAGGCCAGACAATCAGATTTCAAAGAGAAAAATATCATTTCTGAGTCTTCCAGTCTAAAACTATCTAAACTTTAGTTTTATACTATGTATATTTTTTAGTTTTAGTTCAATTTTTAAACTATTTTTTTTTTGTAATGATGTGTTCGAATGATATCTTGGTTTCGGTCCTTTTCAATTCTCAGTTTTTGTATTATATAAAATTATCTTCACCCAGATGTTCCATCTTTATTCATTTTGTTTATAGAAAATAATGTTATCGACTGCGAACTCAGTAAATTTACTTTGAAAAAGAAAAGAAATGAAATGATGAATTTAAAGTGTAATAGACTGCAATCATCCAGTATGTAGATAAGGAATCAGAATTGACTTCAATCTCAAATTCTTTGATCTTATTCAAGTTATCAATTTTCAACTTTATATTGACGGTTTACTTTGTTCAATGCTTAAATTCGCAATGAAAAAGGTGATGTTATACTTATTTGAAATATGCAAAAAATAAACTTGGGTAGTTTTCAATTCATAGAGCATCAAAAATTCATTTAGTTCTTTTGCCAAACAGTTTTGAAAAGAGTGTTGTAACTTTATCATTGTTTTATTTTCCCTCCAACTAACAACATCTATATTGGTCAATATTAGCAGTGGCTGTGAAATACTGGCAAATTTTCGAAATTCAACTTTTAAACCTGAAAGTTTTCATTTAATTTGCTAATTCTAAATTATTTCCACACAAATAACTGCTCATGTATAATCTTAACTTCAAGTGTTGATAGCATCCAGGGATATCATTTAACATCTGCATCTGATGCAGATGTATATTAGTTGTACAAGGTAGATGGTGGCTGTACAGAGTTATAAGAAATACCAATATCGTATGTGGATGTCCATAATCATCTTTGTATAATATTTGAATATAATTAAATTTATTATGATTAGTTACTATTGTCAATTTTATTTGCTTGCTTACATCATTATTGTTCTGTATGCACATAAATTGTACAGGAAGATCATACTCAATAAAGTTGAAATATGTATTCACGTAATTTCAATTATAACACATAAAAAAGCACCATCAGCATGGGATAAGCTACAAGTGTCTCTGAAGCTAATAGTCCAGTCATTTGAGGTTTTATCTGCGGAAAAATGCCCAGCGAGCTGAATTTTTGTATACACGTTATTTACGGCGTTACAATGAAAATGTGATCGCGCCGGTTAAAAAAATTATGAATGTCAAAAGCTCACGAAAATCAGTTTTTATTTCGCAAATATCTCGCGACCTATTGCTCGGAGGTCGAAAGAGTCATTATACAAATTGTTTGTCGTAAAATTATCTACAAAAAATGGCTGTTGCACTTTTCTGTAAAATTAGCTGTTTTCGGAGTAGAGCGACTAGAATGCACTCACATACGGTATCGTATAACGTACACCAAGCCGTAAACTATTACTTTTGATTCTTGTTTGTGAGTGTCTTCAAAACGTCTTTCTGATAATTGGGCGTTTTGTGAAAAATATACTTGTTATAGAGATACCTGCTACTGCCTGTCTGACTGTTTAGCTCAGTTGAAAATTATTTCTTGAGTTGTAAAGACGTTATTTTAGTAGTGTTCTTCAACAGTTTTTATAATGGGTGATATATGTTTAATATGCAATGAATTGTTATCGAATGATGATGTAGTAGAAGTTAGGCGTGGTTTACAAACATTAAAAAATGCTAGTAGCGCCAAAGGTGATGGTAATATTGAATATTTAAGTACTGTGACTTTTGTGAATGTTCGTAATAATTGTTGAAATCAAATGAACAATTTGAGTATTGCCGCTTATAAACGACACCAATATTTCCGCATAAGAAAAGAATCAGCTCTTTTGATTTCAAAACATTTTGTTTGTTTCTTGGAGAAGAAGCAAGTGGAGTGATTGAGAGAAAGAGGACAAAAATAGAGATGCGTTATTACATAAGTGAGTACTCTAACACTTAAACACACAGTATTAAAAGCTGCAGAGAAGCGCGGTGATAAATATGGAAGGAGCGTGTGAATTTTGGGTATGACTAAGTATCTGTCAAAACTAAGTATCATGATATATGTTTCTCCAATTAAAATAAAAATCATGAAGATGTTTGAAAAAAAACCCAACCCAAACAATTCTGCAGAAATAAACACCTCAAAAAAGTCTAGGAAACACTTCTGAATATCGATATATCGTATCCAGAACGATCAATATGAATGATTTTTTAAAGAAATGAATACCTGCATCAATTTCACACCAAATTATGTAGAGTGCCGCAACAGATTACAGATTTTTTTAATAAAAAAACAAAAAATGCAGCAGATGCGACGCTGGTTTTTATAATCATTTCATGTATTCAGTGTTTGAAATCAGTTAGTTGGCACTTTGTTTCTGTTGTAAGCACAAATAAAAGATTCGAGTTTTGTGATTCGACCATGGAAAGACGACATTTGACTAGAAAAGAGAATTGGCATGCTCCAAGCTGGGAGCTCACAACGGGAAGTATTCAGGGTTCTGGGAAGTAGCCCATGTGTCGTAAACCGTTTATGGTCGCGTTTCAATGAAACAGGTAGCATAGAAGAACGCCATACTGGTCGTTTCAGGATTACTACAGTCGCCCAAGACCGATTTTTGGTTTTACAAGCCAGAAGAGATCGTACTACCACAGCATCTCAATTAGCTCAAGAGCTATCACGAGTTCATAATGTACAAATTTCCGACCAAACTGTGAGAAATCGACTGCACGAAGGTCAACTCCACTTCAGACGTCCTTTAAGAGTTCCACAACTGACCCATGGAAATCGCGCTGCTCGTTTAGCTTGGTGCCAAGAACACGTAAACTGGGATCGAGAGAGGTGGGCCACAAATCTCTTCAGTGATCAATCTAGATTTAGTTATTATCCCAATTCGGGAAGAATTCGAATATGGAGGGAACCTGGAAAGCAAAACCGTCTCCAGCATGCTCGAGAAGTTGTTAGACAGGGATGCGGATCAGTGATGTTTTGGGGAGGTATACGCCTTGGTGGAAGAACGGACCTCGTTTTCATACAGAACAACCTCACGGGAAATTCTTACGCAAATGAGATAGTTTTACCTGTAGTGGTACCGTATTTCCAAACAATGGGTCAAAATCCACTCTTCCAACAAGATAATGCCCCTCCTCATCGTGCAAGAGTTGTCTGGAACGTTCTTGAAGAGAATGATATCGATCTTCTACCGTGACCATCCTGCTCCCCAGATCTGAATCCCATCAAGCATGTGTGGGACACCCTCAAAAGAAATCTCTTGCGTCAAAACGTCCTCCATCATGAACAGGAGCTTCGATTAGCAGTTCAGGAGGCTTGGAATGACTTAGGGCAAAATGTAACAGACAATTTAATATTGAGCATGCCGCTTTGGAGAAGTCAAATATTATTTTGTTTTCTTGAAAATACATTATATACAGTACATCCTAACAAAAACCGAAAGATTTCTATAAATTCGAATCATCAAATTCATATTTTAAAGACATTGGTAAGTGTTCCCTAGACTTTTTTGAGGTGTTTATTTCAACAAGAAAATTGCTCTCAAGATGTCATTGTTAATGCTGGAACACAGTTTCTATATCAAACTAATGAGACAAATTTCAGCAGCTCTACAGCATATTTATCGAGTGAATTATCAAATGCAAATCAAGCTAGGAAGAGAAATTGATCCAGAACAGTGGGGCTGGGAGTTAAAAAATAATATACTACAGCCAATAACAACTTCATTATCAATTTTCAACTTATATTGACGGTTTACTTTGTTTAATACTTAAATTCGCAAAGAAGAGGTGATGTTATACTTCTTCGAAATATAGAAAATATTAAATTGGGTAGTTTCCAGATCCCAGAGCATCAAAAATTCATGTAGTCTTTTGCTAAACACATTTGAAAAGAGTGTTCCAACTTTACATAGTTTTATTTCTCCTCCAACTAATAACATCTACCTATATTGGTCAATCTTAGCAGTGGCTGCTCATGTATAATCTTAACTTCAAGTGTTGATAACACCCAGAGATATCATTCAACATCTGCATGTAAGTATATTAGTTGTTGTACAAGGTAGCTGTACAGAGTTATAAGAAATACCAATTTCGTATACGGATGTCTTCAATCATATTTGTATGATATATGAATATAATTAAATTTATTATGATTAGTTACTATTGTCTATTTTGTTTGCTTGCTTACATCATTATCGTTCTGTATGCACATAAATTGTACATGAAGATCATATTCACTAGAGTTGAAATATGTATTTATGTCATTTCAATTATATCCCATGGAAAAGCACCATTAGTACAGGATGAGCTACAAGTGTCTTTGGAGCTAATACAAGAAATCATAAAGCCCTAATGACAATCTCTCTCATTCAACAACAATGAAATGCATTTTGAAGAAACCAGTGCCGATCACTAAGAGAAAAGTGCACACACTGGTCCCCCTTTGCTGCCAAATTCTAAGAACTTAGGTAAGAAACACATCAGCACTAAGTGAAAAAACTTTTGGCAAGTATTTGTCAACCGAAATCAAATACCTCTAGAAGACGTGATCGTATACATAGACATATAGACTGAGCTAAGAGATTGTTTTTCATAAGAATTACACAGTATCGGTCTCAATACTGTAAGCTTACCCACGTATAATTAAAATAGTTATTGATTCCGCCGTTACGACTTGATAGTTAATCATGATGATAATTTTAATTAAACTATGTATTATACTATCACAAGTGATTTATTAAATATCAGGATTGCAATTTCGGTCTCCTGGCCATCTTCAGCTGACAACAAGTTCACAAAAAACTTCAATGAGATTATACGCTATCCTAGAAATATGTTTGAAGAGGTTTTAAGGATTAGAAAGTTTTGGAATTGAATAGTCCTTTGAAAAATCTCTTCTAGAAACCAATAATATCCAATGGATATTGTATGATGGTCCAATTAGAATCAAGTTTCTATTTACGCCGTCCTACAATAGACTGGTCCAAGTAAGTAAAACATCGGTTTTTCCCCTTATGTTTTAATTCGAATTCCTACATCAGCATTCTCGCACCGTATGAATGAAAATAAATAATGAGTGTTAGATTGTGTTAAGTGAAAGAGGAGCTCAGCATGAAAGAGAAAAGCTGTTTACGATCAATCCGAAAAGAACGAAACGATGATATGCTTTCTTCCATTACTATATCTGTTATTAGTTACATTAGAAAAAAAAACCATATAACTCTCGACAAGAATTAGTGCTACCGGTACCAACAAGTATGAAGGAAGCATTTTCTGCGCTAAACAAAATAGACATTCGAACTAGCAGAGGTGAGGTGTTTTTATGCACATCCAGTGAACGAAACAATATAAATAATTTGGTCCTGTAACTCTAATCTTTGGTTTTTGAAAATTGTGACTCGTATATACTTAGACAGTAAATTTGATTATTCTTCTAATTTCTTTTGCTAATTACTCCCGATACATTGCTTTTTCAACGAACGTAACAATATTATATTGTTTACTACCAAATAAGCAGGCAAACACATTAAAAATTGTTCTACTTGATAATAGAAAAACGCAAAAATTAAACAAACGAATATTTTTGAAGTCGTTGTAGAGTTTGAAATAGGCAATCACAAAGCAATTGAATATGTTTGGTCAATATTAATCGTCATTTTCCAGATTGTCACCAAATTTACACAGATGCCTCCAATTGAGAAGATATAGCAGTTGGTCTTACTGTTTTTGACTCGCAATTTGATTCGTGTGAGAGATTCACTTTAGGAGAAAATTTCTTCATTTCCGTTGATGAACTCTTTGCAATTTCGTTGGCCCTTTCCTATATCGAAAATAATTCAAAATCATTCTTCTTGAAAAACGTAGCCATTCTATCTGTTACTCACTCGATAGCTTTTTCACAACAATCCATAATAATATATTATTATCATGTTCAATCTTAGCCAAATGGTTTCCAGATAAATTTTTATTGGTGAATGCACATGTTGGGATCATAGGAAATGAAAGAGTAGATAACATTGCGAAAGAAGCATGCATATATCCCATCCAACTGCCAAATTATGTCCCATCACATCAATGTAATGTGTTTAAGAAATATATTCCCAAAATGTGGACTCGCGAACATCAGGTTAGCACGAAAGGTTCATTTTATAAGAATATTGAGGAAAGACCAGATGCCACAGTGTGGTTCAAAAATTCTGGCTGTGATCGAAAATAAATGAGAATCATAGGAAGTTAAGAGGATCCACTTTGTCCTTGTGGTGAAATAGGTACTGATCTGCTTTTAGGGTGCAACAACTACTTTTGAAATTTCAATCGACCATAAAATTTGAATTTCCTATTATCATCGACAGATTTAGATTTTCATAAAGTATTGTTCAATAGAAATGTTGTTGAATAGAAATTTTGAAATTCTCAACCTCGACTCCTTATGTTTTTCTTCTTATTGTAGAACCTTTCTTCCATCCAGTAACTCACGTCTCGATGAGTCCCTTGGCGTATTGTGTCCTTGTTTTAGTCCATTGTGTGAGTAGAATTAAAAATCAGAACGAAGTTGAAATATCCAATCAATATGGTACATTGAATTATCGAATTGCTGGCTGATGACGAATGCCAATACCACTCCTGGGACCTTTGACCCAAAGAATTAAAAAGAAAGTTTGGCATGCAACAGTGATTACCGGTTTTAGAATTCATCTTTCGAGGCTTGGTTCAGAAAAATTCAGAAACCCGATGACTGATGATTATGAAAACATAAGGAGTGAAATTGGATCCCGATAACAAATGACTTAGCGCTTGCATTACTGAATCCACATTAAGTAGGAAATTGTTTTATTTTTGATTTGCTGCAAGTATGTACTGACGATCAGAGTTATACGCTGATTATTTGATCCACAATGATATCATTGAAAATTCATTATTTCCTGAAGAAGTATGAGCCAAACGTTCGGCAACATTTACCTGTACCACAAATACTTATGAATTTCAATAATTCATTCTCTAGTTTGTATTCTAATATTATTGTTTTCTCTGAAAAACTGAAAGAATTTCAAATAGATACTCACAATAAGATTCAAAGTGCTCATTTACCAAATAAGATTCCTGAAGAAAATTTAAAGAATCGCCAAAAGTTCATTTCAGAAATGATTAATAGGTATTATAAGAAGTTAATTAGCGTTTTCAGTTAATCAAATGTTTATCATACCTATGGGAGGGAATTTTCATGTCCTCGAGGTGTGAGACCACGAGAGTCAGGTAATTTCAAAATTAGGAAACATAATTATGGTCGCCACCATATATTAGAAGAAGCAACTATTTAATCATATAACGTCGTACAATGAACTCAGTCTTCATCGAAGGTTTCCCCACAAATGATGCATTCTGTATCATGATTTGTTTCTTCCCTAGTTAAACTCTGGATATTCTTTCTCGATCTCATTTGACTGATTGCTGCTATTGTTCTATCAGTTGCAGCCTTGGATATATTGGCTATAGCCTTGGATATATTGGCTGCAGCCTTGGATTTGTTGGCTACAGCCTTGGATTTATTGGCTACAGCCTTGTTTGCTACAAGTGCATCTTTAAATGGAGAGGATGTCAGAATCTCACTTTTTTGGGTTTTTCGAGAACGTGCTGCAAGACGCTTCCTATTGAATGGATAAATTCCGGTGCATTTGAATACATTTTGTGCTATTTCTAGTCTAGCTGCCAGTGTGAAAGCCGAATTGATAAGGAAAGCGATTTCATAGTCTGAAATTCTCGCTCCTGGGTTTTGTCTTATCCACATGGCACTTGTTGAACTGAATGCAGACTTGAACGGCTTGAAAAATACCCGGTCTAACGGTTGCACTTTGTGAGTTATGTGTGGTGGTGTGCTGAGCATATGGATGTGATAAGCACGAGTAAAATCTATCACTGCCAATTCCTTATGGCTCCCATGTCCATCGAGAATCAGAAGAACAGGGTTTTCCCCTCGAAGGCTGTGCGTGCTGTTTGAAGTGCTGGAGCCACTTCAGGAATATCTCACCATTCATCCATCCACTTCTTTGTGGAATAGCTATGCTTTCCGGTGGAGCTCTAATCATCAATCGACCATCTTTATCCATCCGTTTTCTCAGGAAGATGAAAAGAGGAGGTACAAAGTGACCAGTCACACTCATAGCAAACATCAAAGTGATGTTTCGTCCCCTCTCACCAGATGTCAACTAGCCTACTTGGTTTTTTCCCTTAGTAGAAATAACTTTCTCATTTTTGTGCACCGTCGAGACTCCCGTTTCATCAGCATTGTAAATTTTCGAAGCTGGAAAACTATATTTTTCCTGAAGCTGGAACAGCTGATCATAAAAACGATCTACTTGAGGTTTATTATTGGTTGACTCTGGAGTTCTGAGAGCAATATCTAGGAATCTTTTCGAAAAGCTGTATTAAAAATCTTTTCCGGCCATTTTTTTTCCTTGTTGATGGTTAGGTTAGATTTCGTCGAGCCTACTACAAATACTACAATTTCTTTAGCCATTGCGGAGACAAGTTTGTCTTCAATAGTAAAAAAGCTATTGACAGAACCTTACGAAAGGAAAATGCTCTGGGATGTAAATGATACTAAAGCCAGAAAGTATCATTATTTAGTAGCCGAAATGATTGCACTCGACAACGAGCCATTGTCCATAGTGGAAAGAACCGGATTCACCAGACTCCTAGAAAAAGTTTTACCTCGCTATAAATTGCCAGGCTGGACTTATATTACTCAAAAAATCGTTTCTGATATATATGACAGAAATTATGAGAAAATCAAACGTAACATTTCGAGTGCCTTCGCTATTTCAGTGACATCAGACATATGGACTTGCTAACACAATAATGCTAGCTTTCTGAGCTTCACAGCTCATTGTATATCATCTGAATTTAAACTAGAACACGGTATTCTGGCAATGAAGCCTTTCTCAGGTTCACACACAGGAGTAAATATAGCAATGGAACTTAACTTTGTCGCAGACCGCTGGGATATTGAGCACACTAAAATACGTCCTTGATCAAAAAGTTCCCGACTTTGTTACCGTGTGGCGCCCTAAGGCACCCGATTTCAATTATTTTCTTTTTGTTAGGTTGTTACAACTGTTGTTCATATTCCCTCTAACTTTCAGCATCATCGATTGACATTTGATAAAGTGACATCGTGTTGTTTACAATAACCTCTCAGTGTGTTTTCGATTCTTTTAATTTTTAAAAATGAATACAAAACGAGAGCAACGAATTTGCATTAAATTTTGTGTTAAAAATGAAATTAGTGTTCTGAACACGTTGGAAATGTTGAACAATTGTTTCGGCGACAATGCTTTGAAACTAACAACAGTTCGCGATTGGCATGGACGGTTTAAAAGCGGACGGAAGTCCATTGCCGACGATGACCGTTCTGGCAGGCCATCGACATCAACGAATGAGGAAAGTGTCGACAAAATTCGTGATTTGTTGTCTACAACCCGTAAATTGACCATCAGAAAGATTGCAGAGGAGTTGAGTATCGCATTTGGTTCCTCTCAAAGCATATTGGTCGATAGATTGGGCTTTAGACGTGTCGCTGCAAAGATGGTGCCTAAAGACCTGAATTTCATGCAAAAAAGAGACCGTGTTGATGTCGCCAAAGACATGATTTCCAAGGCTGAATCCGACCCAACGTTCATCAAACACATCATAACGGAGACGAGACGTGGGTTTATGAGTATGACACGCAGTCCAGACATCAAGCGAGTGAATGGCGTGCACCGAATGAGCCGGGACCGACGAAACCACGTCGTTTCCAGTCAAAAAAGAAAGCGATGTTCACGGTTTTCATGGACTACCATGTGGTTGTGCACCATGAATTCCTCTCAAAAGTTCAAACTGACAACAAGGAGTATTATTTGGGCGGTATGAGGCGTTTGCGTGAAGCTGTTCGCCAAAAACGACCAGAATTGTGGCAAAATAACTCATGGATTTTACACCACGATAACGCGCTGTCTCATAATACCTTCATTATCTGTGACCATTTGGCTAAAAACAGCACCAATACCATCCAACAACCACCTAATTCACATGATTTGGCTCCCTGTGACTTTTTCCTATTCGGCCGACTGAAAAAACCGCTCCGGGGAACGCGTTTTACTGCAAATCGAATCGAATAAAAAAGTGTTTTGAGGATTGGATCAAGCGCTGGTATACGTGCGTTGCAGTCGATGGAGAGTATTTTGATGAATAACTTGTATTGTATTTATTGTATGTATTTTTCATTTTATTAAAAAAAGTCAGGAACTTTTTGATCAAGGAGGTACATTTATTAATTCATGATACTAGTGCTAATATGGTGAAGGGTGTTCGTTTGGCTGAGTACGATTCTGCTAGATGTTTTATACATACGCTTCAAAGAGCTATAAACGAGTCGCTCAAAGTTCAGACTGAAGTGACAGCAATGATTGCTGCTGGAAGGCGATTTGTGACGCACTTCAATCACTCAGGTTTAGTTCAAGAAAAACTGCTGACGATTCAAAAAGAGCTAAGTTTACCCGAACATCAGTTAGTGCAATATATTAGCACTAGGTGGTTTTCCACTTTTTATATGATTGAACGTTTGTTAGAACAAAAGCGGGCCATATCATTGTATGTGGCTGATCACGATACACTCATAAATTTGACAGCTCAACAGTGGAGTTTAATGGAGCAGTGTATCAATTTATCAAAGTTCTTTGAAGAAATTATTAAAATAACAAGTTCTGGACTATCCTGCGTGTCGGAAGTTATACCACACGTTACTGCTTTAAAAATATTTAGATAAAGCTGAAACTGAGCAGAGAACTCCTAATTTATCACATATGCGAGCCTCGTTAAATGCTGAATTAGAAACTCCATAAGTCAAGACTCAAACTACTTGACTGCAACTTACCTTGACCCGAGATTCAAAACAAACTACTTGGGGGTGATTGATGCTGCAAGAGCACGCCAGAAGATCTTATTGTAATATTTGAAAATGTCTTGTGAAGAGTCCTCAACTAGTAGTGCATCTCCAACACCGGCTAAAAAGATTAGAGGAGAGGGGACAGTCAGCTGTATCTCGCAAAGCTCATGACACGTTTTGGGACTGCTTTGATGAGGTAGCAAATGAAAACAATACTGAGCAGGTTCAACATGAAAAAAGAAACGCGATAACCTGTGAGCTGGATTTTTATCTCAAGTCAGTGCGAATTGATCGCAATAGTGGGTAGCTAATTGCAAAAAACACCCAATTTTAACAAAGTTTGCTAAGATCTATCTTTCAGCACCTTGCGGCAGTGTGTACAGCGAAATAGTTTTTTCTGAAGCTGGTCTTATTTATGAAAAGAAGCGAAACCGCTTGCTACCTCTCAATGCAGAGAAATTAGTATTTATTCACAATAATTTGCCCTCAGTGCAGTATGAGTACTAATTAAATAATTTTCTTTCTATTACATTCATTTTGCTATTGTGTGATTTAAAATTTAAAACTAAAACGGATTATGTTTCTTAAGTGATACTAAAGCTAACTGAATAAAGTAATCATCCGGTACTTCGCCGGATAGTATTAAGGCCGCCGGATAGGCCGGATACCGGATAGTTACCGGATATCCGTTTCATCTCTACTTAGACTCATTTCGATTGTTTTCAAGCATTCCTTAGTAATGGTGGATTACTCACAAAATAATTCTTCAACCAATCTAAATTTCTCATGAATAAATTTGAATTTTCAATTATTTGCGTTAATTTCTTGGCGCAGTATAGTCTGTTACCTAAATAAAGAAATAACTGTTAGCTTTACAGTTCAATTTTTATATTTCTAGCATTAGATCCTAAACAATGTTTTCTACAAAATCATTGGCTGATACGAAAACAATGCAAGAAACAACATGGTTTCAAATTTATGAAATATTCTTGTCAATTTTTTTAATTATACAGGGATATCCACCGGGACCGTCCGTTGAAAACTTTTTAAGTTCCAATTACAATATCAAGCTGAAATTTTATACGCGGCCATAACTAGCGATTTCCAATTGAAGTGAAATATTTTCGAAGTGATACCATTTCCGGTTATACCGGAAGTGGGTCATCACTTTGTTATTTCAAATGGCAATCTACCTTTTTTATTATACATCTAGAACCGACATTTGAGTAAGGCATAAAATACCCAAGTTGTTGACACTTATCTGTCAAAACTTTTGACAGATTTAATTATTAATGTAATTGTCTTCGATGATTGGTTTTCGCTTCGTTCCTACAATTTTTATTCATCCGAATTGTAGAAAATTGCTTCTAATGCTTCGAAATTTTATTTTACTCATAGACGGTAAATTTGGAAATTGGTTATTGAAATGCCTGCAATTTCTACCCACTACTTTTGACATTCTAAAATGAATTTAAAAAGATTAAATATATTTTCATTGAATAACTAGTGGTTTTATTCCAAATGTATTGTATTTTTTGGATATTTTCAATTTGAAATAACGACAATTTTTGTTGAAATGTCAAATTCGAATGAACGAAGTGACAAGTACATTAATTTTAGGCACCTGTCGGGTGAGCGTAGCCAGTTCAGCTACTTGATTCAAATATTTCAAAGCATTCTCTGTTAGTTCTTGCAAAATCATCAAAATTCAATATATTCCCAAATTATTTCGGAAGTATGAGAGATGGGTATAGTACTACTTATACAATTCCACCTGAAATTTGACGCTTCATCTGATGGCGATATAAAAATTGGCACGTGCAATTTGAAAAAATTGAGTTATTGCTGTTTGAAAAAGGCCAAATTGAAAAAATCATACAAAACAACGCAATAAACATTTGACATGTGTAGATTGCTTAAAAAATTCCTTCCGGTATAACCGGAAATGGTATCACTTCGAAAATATTTCACTCCAATTGGAAATCGCTAGTTATGGTCGCGTGTAAACTTTCAGCTTGATATTGTAATTGGAACTGAAAAAGTTTTTAACGGACGGTCCCGGTGGATATCCCTGTATAATTATAATTACCAGTGGTTGAGAAAAGTTTGAGGGGCAGAAATGATAACTGACCCCAGAAGAAAATCACCCTGTTCATTGTATTTATTGCTTCAGTATCCTAATAATGTGGAACCTGAAATCCTAAAAAATACTATTTCATACATTTCAACACCCTGTAGATCTATAACGAAGTGATTGCGGGCATATATTCATAGGTAGGTTATAAAATGACTTGAGGAATCACCCCTTAAAGTTATCGAACCTATTTACACGCCTTATAACCCATATCTCAACGGTCTTGAAAACTTTCCTAAAAAATTCCGTTGATTTCGTTCATAAACAGTTACTTTTTCAATATTTCCAGCAAAACTTCGATTACTGGCGTTAATTGTACTCTTGCGATCAGATTCTCTTCTTCAGAACATCGAAAACAGGATGAACGAAGCACACAATCTATTTTAGTCTCGTAAAAATAAACACCAAAATTATAAGTCGTTGTCGTCGGCGATACTCGAATGCATCTAGTGCGCGACGAAAGTTTATGTCAATAAAAATGAAGTTTTATTAGCTTTTACAAAAAGATCGAACATTTCATTTGTAAAAATTTTATGTAAGAGGTGGTAGAATGAGTCAAGTGGTTACGTACAGAGAAAGAAGGCAAGTGGTGGCGAGGGCCTACGCCCCTGGAGGCTGTCCAATACACGTTGGCAAACAAAAATGTGGAGAGACAAAAGGCCTGGATATTATTATGGACTTTCACAAACTTTATGAGGAAAAAATGAGTGAAATAGATGTCAGTGCTGGTGGAGATAATTTGCAGGTATTTTTTTAAGAAAATTGACCTGTAAGATATCTTATAATTTTTATTTAATAATTTGACTATTGGCAATTTATCTTCCCAAGTAAACAAGGGAGGTCTGAAAAGTTCCCGACGTAACGAAGATACAAGACATTTTTATGTGAATATTTTTTCTTATTTTTGATTAGTTTTTCTGAACTTGGAAATGTAGTAACACTTGTTTAGAAATCGAGTCACTTTATTATGAGTACCGCTTTATTTTCAGTCTTCACGGCTTTACAATTTTGCCTTGTTTCAGGCTAGATAACTATAACAATACAACCTGTATTGTTTCAGGCGTTTACGTATATATATTACAAATAGTCAATTGATTCCGCAGTTACGACGTGATAGTTAATCATGATGATAATAATTTAAACTATGTATTATACTATCACAAGAAATTTATTGGAAATCTGGATTGCAATTTCGGTCTCTCGACCATCTTCAGCTGACAACAATTACTGAACTAATGTTGAAAATAAGATTCCGTAACAACCTCAAAACAAAAAATTCAAAGCAACGATTTAGTTTCAACCAAAGCTGATAAATCAAACGATACAGTCGTTTTACCGAAATCATTATATTATACTACGATCGGCCTATTATCACTGACAGAATGGTGACCAATAATAGGCCGGACATAAAGTCCACGATAATAATAATAAATCAAACGATACAGTCGTTTTACCGAAATCATTACATTATTATTATTATTATTATTCAGGACTTATGCACTATTTCAGCTGTTAGCTGATATAATTTACCTTTCCCAGATTCAGCAATCAAAGGAATAGGCTCGATTATAATATACTTGACATAAATTTCCTAACTATACTACATGTATTAAGAATTACAGTTTTTGCATTTCTATATAGGTATTCTTATGCAATTCTAACTTCTTAAGGCTATCATGCAGTTTTGGGTATTAACCCAGTCGAGGATACGATGACAGGAACAATATCTATATTATCGAGGTGCCACATCTGCTTGATCTCAATAGCAAGGTCTGTGTATTTGGACTTTTTCTCCTGGAACTTATTCAGCACGTTGTTATTATTCGGTATGGCGGCATCCACCAGCATTGCTGTTCTGGCTCTCTTATCATACACCACTATGTCCGGCCTATTATTCGTCACCATTCTGTTAGTGATAACAGGCCTATTGTAGTATAATCTGAAAGAGTCATCTCCAATACGAACGTCGGTTGATACTTGTAATATGGCTGGAAGGTATTTAGAAGTCCGTACTTGTGTGCAAGTTTCTGGTGTATAATGTTGCACACTTGATTATGCCTGTAAAGATACTCCGTATTGGCCAGTTGTTCGCGTCCGGACGTGATATGCTGTATAGTCTCCGATCTTATATGGCATTTTCTGCACTTATCTGTTTGTAATGTTCCGTCCTTCATTAAAAATTTTTTGTAATTGTTTGTAGCGATCACTTGGTCTTGGATGGCCATAAGGAATCCCTCTGTTTCTGCGAATATTTCTCCTTTCATCAACCATTTGTTGGAGTTTTCTTTGTCGATGTGTGGTTGATTAATTTCATGGTGATGTCGTCTATGCAATTCCTTTCTTGACCATTGTTCTTGTTTTTCAGTATCTGATAGGAACGGTAGATTCAGCAGGTCATCTCTGGTAGCAAGATTTAGTGGTGTATGTCCCCTATCAGCCAACGATACCACTCTATCGAGGTCAGAAGTGAAAGCTTTTGCAGAGAAGAATTCTCTGAGATTTTTTATCTGTTCGGTGTGTAAATTGACAACATCTATTAATCCGCGTCCTCCTTCTTTTTGCTTCAAAGTTGTTCGTATCACAGACGATTTTGGATGATGATTGTTGTACTTTGTCAGCATCGTTCGGGTCTGCCTTTGAATATCATCCAGCTCCGTCTTAGTCCATCTGATTATTCCAAATGAGTAAAACAACACTGGAATGGCGTAGGTGTTAATAGCCTTGACTAGATTCCCCGAGTTCAACATCGATTTCAGCACAGACTTCAGACGCTGACTATATTCTGAACGAATCTTCTCCTTTGATTGTTTTTGGTCTGACAATCTGGCTTGTTGGTATCCCAGATATTTGTATGTTTCGCCATCTCTCATGCACTGTATAATATCACCGTTTGGAAGTTGTGTTTCACCATCTATGACTTTCCCTCTTTGAATGTTCAGGGTCTTACATTTTTTAATCCCGAATTTCATATGAACATCTGCCGAGAACTCACTGACAGTTTTCAGCAAATCATCCAATTGCTTCTTGTTCGAAGCATATAATTTGATGTCATCCATATACATTGATATTATTATTATTATTATGAATACAGTAAGAGTGAGGTCTTCAAGACTTATAAAATTAAAAAAAAATAAATCATTACAATCAAGTAATTTAAACATAAAAATCAAAATTTCATAAGTATAAACTAAACTGAAAGAACCAGTCTAGCATAATACAACTAACTCAACAAGCATCTACACAGTCTATTCAGGAAGAGAGTTCCAAGTGTTAAACACTCTATTTGGAAGGAATGCTCTTCTACAGGTGGTGAGATACCGCTCATGTGTCAGCTTCAATTTGACCTCTCAGGTTGGAATTCTTATCCAGTTGGAAAATATCTGCGAGATCAACAGAGAATTATGCATGTGAAATTCGGTAAGTGCTCACCAGGCATCCTCTCTCCAGTCGGTCAATCTGGGACATCATTTTTGTCATCAGCTTCTATCTTCTTAAGATGGCCGATGAATTCCATACGGGAGACGGGTGGCTACGCGTTGAATTGATTCAATAAGATTCATGTCTCGATCAAGAACAGGCGTCCAAACTGAGGAGCAAAACTCTATCTGTGGTCTTATATAAGTTTTATACAAACACGCCGCTGTATCTAGGGAAGGTTTAGAAACAATTTTTTTCTGGCATTAGTACAGATTTTTCTGTGTGGGCTGTTCATGTCAGATCCTTAGTCACTAATACTCCCAGATCATTATGCTTTTGGACAGTTGAGGGGGCATTCCATTGATATAGTATGTGTTGGGGATTATTTTGACCGATATGCATCACCACACATTTTGATGCATTTAATGGAATAAGCCATTTTCTGCTCCACTCCATAACTCTGTCAAGGTCCATCTGAAGCTCTCGCCAAGCAATGAGAGGGTTGGAGTATAACTTGGAGTAAATATATATATATATATATATATATATATATATATATATATATATATATATATATATATATATATATATATATTCTTTTCAAAAAGAGAGGATTTACAAAAATTCGAATAATTGTATTTACGATGAATGCTTGTATCTATAATTTTGGTGAGTGTAAGAAAAGCACAAGTGTGAGCTCAGGAAAATGTAACAAGGGAACCATACTATCTTGCGTATGATTCAATAAACGAGTGAAAAAACCTAAGGAAAAAACTCATTTCTCTGTCAATATTGCACTAGCAACAGCTTGTCTGTTTATATTGTGTTAGTGTCGTGTGTACATAAAGAGTACCAAAAATTTTTCTGCTCAGCAGCTTCAATCCTCATTTTGCACTCCATGATTTCCAGACGAAGACAAGGGTAAAAAGAAGGGGGTTTGGTACAGGAATCTGTAACAATGGAAAAAGAAAACCAGCAGAAAAATATTTCAACAATCATACCCGACTCTTATATGTCTAAACACACTTGAATTCAAGAAAACATTTTACTAGAAAGCAAGGCTATGAAAAGGACTAAGGAGATAATCAAAAGTACTTAACCTGCGATATTTCCTCTTTCGCGGAGATGTTCTTCCGTCGCAGTGACTCTCCTGAAACATAATCACTTCCTTGTTCTTGCTTGCCAAATTTGAAGTATAATCGCAAAATCCCTTCAATATTCAAACTCAACAAAACAATTCCCTCTCTATTTGACCGAGGGAGCCCCGATGGCTAGGTTTGGTCTTCTAAGTGATGCCGATTATGATCTATAGATGTTCTAGAATCATTATGAACCCAATAATTTGGGTTGGCATCTCCCATATATTATTTCTTCGTGATTCTTGTTTAATTTAGAGAACAATTTGCGAAAAAAATACTGACAGTCGTTTTAAAAATATGACAATAAATAATTAATAATAATAATACTCGGAGTTGTCTGGATACATCGCACCCGTGGAAGAAAGCAAGCCTGGAAGGTCAGAAGTATATATAAGGAAGACTATAGAGCCAAGGACTGATCCTTGGGGGACTCCACTTGTCACCGGATGCATACTTGAATAGGCCTCACCTACTTTAACCCAAAAACTTCTATTGCTCAGAAACTGCTCAATCCATCTGAGTAAAGCTTCCTTAAGCCCAATGTGATTCAACTTTTTAAGTAGATGCTTGTGTGGGACTTTGTCGAATGCCTTCTGGAAATCGAGATAGATGACATCAATAGGAAAGCCGAGATCGATCGATTTGGTCCACCCATCCAGGCACTGCAACAAGTTAGAGGTCACAGATCTGCCAGGGAGAAATCCATGCTGCCGAGGTGAAATTATGTTGTTCTGCATCAAATATGGTATCAAGTTACAATTATAATTAAAATTGAGTTATATTGACGGAACCTCAGCCACCAAAGGGTTTAGGTTGAACTGAACGCATTCAAAACATTTTCTCACAGGTATTTAACAACTCCCTTCTCTTCTAAAGGTTCTATCACAACGAAAAACAGCAAAATCATCAAAGGACAATTCACTGTCACCCACCACATGTTACTTCACATACACGCATTTAGGTAAACTTCTTTCGGGAATGTTCCAGAATATAAGTAAATTAAAAATTGTTGCGTCAGTGCATCCAATTATGAGGAGAAATATCAAAGCATACTAACATAAAAATATCCTTAAAGTCATAGAATTATTCATAGATTGAAAACCATAAGTAAAATGATATGAATATTCACAGTTTATAAATTTTGTTGGCTTTCAGCTATTATTTATATTCATTGATAATTTCATAATTTTTATATAACACACAGCAGGAAATAATTAGGAAAATTTACAATTCCAAAATAATCAAGGCAATAAACGAGTTTCCAAATATCTCAATTTGCCCTTTATATATGAAAATATGTATATATGAACTTCACAAATATTTGACGTATTCAAGAGTTCTGTTCTTTTATTCTAACCAATTCACGTTCCAAAAAATACATTGTTCACTAAATATAGCTACTGCGTGATTAGATTCTCACTGCGCGATTTCATGAATAAGAATTCTCTTTTTTTATTACGTCAGGTAGTAAACTTCGAAAAAATAACAATGCCTGCTTCAAAGAACTACAGAATGATTCCATAATGTAGAAATATGATTAGTTAGTTATCGATGGTTGCCAAAAATGAAACCGAAGTAATGTGCGATGATTGCTTTTATTTTCAGGAAAAAGTTGATCTTCAACAAGAATGGATTAACGACCTAACAGAACAGAATAAGATGCTCGCAAAAGTGATCGAAGAATTAGAAATTGAGGCAATCGGTAGGGTGCAACAACTAGAAGATAAATTGAAAAATGCGGCGAAATCTTTTGGCGAGGCAAGTTGGAGAACTTTCATTCATTCCCTCTTTTTCGCATATTGCATAATGAAAGGACCCCGTACGTTTTGCATTAAAAAGCTCCGGTTAATTCTTCTCATTTTTTTGTATTTCATACTATTTCCTCTTTAAAGTTACGTTGCGAAAACTGTACGAGAATGTCTAGTTCTAGAGATACAATGTGTCAAAGTTAGCAATCCCATTTGGTGTGTTTTCGCCATTTACCTATTCAACACTGGAAAATTCTCAAAAAAAGGCCTATATTTTGTTGCGAGGCCACTAATATAATATATAATATTTGAATCATCGGAAACTGAAAACTCTCTATTAAAGATCATAATCAGCACCGTTGTGAACATTTTGACTGTGTTTTCTAAGGAGAAAGGGTGAAATTGAGGAAGCGGGGATAATATGAAAACATGGATGAGTAAATAGAGTTTTTCTAAGATGTGTTTAAGATGCATGTAATAACATAGATCGATTGGCCTCACTAACAGAGTACCTAGCTTTCTGTTCAAGATTAAGATGTGCAATGAATTGGGTGCGACAGATCTACTTAGTTTCGCTCTCAATCTATCGGATGGAATCGCTCCTGTAGATGAATGTTTCAATTATAATCCGAGGAAGTTCTTTTTCACTCAGTATGCGCAATGGCGGCAATAGGTACTTTTTAGGATGATATCCGATAAGGTTCTGATTATTTCCAACTCAGAATGACACGTTTGAAGGGTACAGTATTAGAGCGCCTTGTGATGAGCGCAGTCATGTAGCAAAAACGCAACGGAAGAAACTCTGAAAGGAGAAGACCTCTGCTAGTATCTTTCAAATCAGAACTATTCTATACCCAATATTATCATTGGTTGTTGAGAAAATGGAAGAAAGAAATCATTTCAGGAACGAACGACCACACACACATGTGTCCTGAATCTTGGGAATTTGAATATAAAAACCTAAATTGTTTGTTTTTCCTTTAACGTGCTCTATTTCTGCCCTTCGGCTAATGACACGCCGGGGAATTCTGTCACCTCACTAACCCGGGAATTTTGCCGAACCCCTCTCGTGTCGAGGGAAGGGATCTTTAATGTCCAACACATCTCTGTTAGACAGGACCGACAGCTTTACATCTCCTCCGAAAGATGGACACTCAAGCGATTCCCAGAATCCGAAAAATCGCACCGACTTTGTGGGGATTGAACCCAGGTAACTCTGCGTAGGAGACGAGCATCATATCCCATACGCCACCGAGCCGGCTAAAAACCTAAATTAGTCGCACTGAAGAATCACATCAACAGAACGAAGATATTAGTCATCAAAATCAACAATCAACTCAGCGTCATGCTGATTCCATCTCTTTCCTGCATCTTGTATGTAATTCAGCACGGCTTGATCGAGGTATTTCATTCTTTGCTGGTGCCTTGCGTACCCAAAATACCACAGCACGGAGGCTATGTAGGCGCAACATCCACGGGTTCGAGCACCCGACTTATAGGTGCAATAGTACCCTGAAATCGGACTTTCTTTATCCATATTATCTTTCCTGTTCGGAACGAAGGATATACAGAGTTGGTATGTGCTGGCGTTACGGAATCTAAAATAAACCCTTATGCGTAGGAGGTCAGGGACTTCTCTATTTGAATCAAATTCGATAGCCTCTGTTCCATCGTGGTCCAAATTATCTTGCACGTAAGATGGTTGTAAACACAGCTGATAAAAGCCCAGATTGGATCTTCTTAAATATTCCATATCCAATATGGGGTATTCCTGAATATCGTTTTCATTTATTCGCTTCCAGATTGTATTCCTTCGTTCCAAGTTTTCTCTTGTCACGTATTCTGGCAAAATATTAGCTTTATTCCTTCTGTTTCTGGGGATTTTCTGCTAATTCTGCAGTTTTTCCATCCATTATAAGAGGCTCATGGTATTTGTTATTCAGGGCACCAGTTATCAAATAAAAGTCTTTCAGATTAAGGACATGAGCTCTTGACATAACTCCATCCAGGAACTTGAAAACCGATTTAATATGTTACATGATTCAACAATCCATCTTTGAATCGTTTTAAGATTTGCCTGGTTTGCTTGTTCTGTTGTTAGTAGTCTCTGATTCGCTGCGAGAGATGCAGCCATTTTGCTGATCAAATTCAGTTCGACAAGAGATGGTAGAACATCTCTATATCCACGGTCAATTATAAATATATCCCCCCTCTAAACCAATCCTGACGTCATTTATATTTTGATTTAATGCATTTCTTAGTATTGCAGCATCATTATTTCTTCCGTCTGCGAAATATAGTCGATGAACATCCAAATTGAAACCATTGGTAGCTACGAGTAGTGCAGGCTGAACTAGATGCCGAACTTTGTGTACTGAGTATGACTGCTGCAATATTCTATAGTTTCCTGATTTCTCTATATAGCTGTAAGTTCCAACAACAATAACTACAGCCTTTGGAACATTCGGGTTTTCGTTGTGAAGTTTATTAGCAAACCCCGTCACATATCTATTGCTGAATTGCTCACGGGTTAAGGCGTTCAATCCAATATTTTCCCGTACAAAACGAGCCATTCAAACTTTTTTTACGGTACTAACAGCTAACAGCTTGACGACTTGGATGAGAAAAAATGATTTTTGAGATAGAATCTGACAAACCTTGTCTTAGTTTGCAAAGAAAAATAATGAGATCATTTCTTTCCACATACCTGAGAAAAGTTCCATCCTCTACCGGATCACAATAAGTGAAAAGCTCTTCGAATTTGGGTTTGGTCGAGGAAATCATAGTTTGTAAATCATCTGCTGCTGAGATACTTCCCTCTATCAAACGTTCTCCTATCGGACGAGATTTCGTAGCTCAGAGAGAAAATTGGTGATTTCTGAACACTGAAGTGCTACTGGTCTATGTATGGCCTTTAGATTTTGTTGAAAAACTGTCAATAAATACCCATCATAATTGAGATGACCTTGACATAATCTCACTGAGGCTGGGGCATAGATATTGGTGTTCAACTATACCTGAACTCTCGCTTTGACAGGAATACGATTTAAAAGACCTCCTCTTCTATTTTCACAAATACAGCAGGAATTAGTTGATTTTGATTTCAAAACTCTCAGTCTTAAGCAATCGAAGTTATTCGCATTCTCTAAATCAATCCTCAAAAGTTCATCAAAATTCATACATAGTCGAGTGTCTTCTTCAACCTCAATAAACGGATTCTCCAATTAATTTCTATAGGGACAGCGATTTCATCTCTATCAGCATTGAATTTCCTCATATATAGCAAAGTTTTCGGACGAAAACGATAATCACACACAAAAAACAATTTATATTCTGGGTCATTATAATATAGTCCAGGGGTTCCCAAACTGGGGGACGTGGGGAAATTCTAGGGGGGGCGTGACACCCAAATGAAATGAATAAAAAAATTACAAAAATAATTTCCTTAAATCTTCGAAATAAAGTCTTTCTGAGTTTTCATAATTGTTTTTGTAAAGTTTTAATAAAGTTGTAAACTTTATCAAAGAAGGTTACAGTTTTTAAAACTACAATGCACACAAGAGTTCAAGGTTCTCAAAACCGTCCCCCTCGACGGCCACGGCCGTGTGTACCGATACCTCCGTTAGACCTGGGTGTGCGTCAAAGGACAAACCTAAAGAGTTTTTCGCTGCAAAATCTCAGAAATTAAAGCGCATGAAGTTAGATAGCACTGAATCTGCTGCTCACTCATCTATAAAAGTGCTTGAAGCTTCCTATGAATTATCTCTTCTTATAGCTAAGGAAAAGAAAAGTCACACTATTGGTGAAACGCTCGTTAAACAGTGCTTTTTAAAAGCAGCCAATGTTGTCCTTGGAACTGATAGTAAGCAAAAGCTATCACAGATACCAGTTTCAGACAAAACGTAAAACGCCGAATTGATGCAATAAAAAAATCCCCGTTAAAAGAATGAAGGATGAACTGATGTTTTCTTCTGAGCTGGTGACCACTACTAAAGCTGTAGATGTGATGAAAGCAGTATCAGACTTTTTTGAGAAACACGAACTTTCTCGGCAAAAACTTATTGGTGTATGCACAGATGGTGCTCCTTCAATGCTCGGTTCTCGCTCAGGCATTGTGCAGTTGGTCAACTAGAAGAATGCTGACGTGGTTGTGATTCATTGTTTTATTCACCGCCAAGCCTTGGCAGCAAAAACGCTCCCAAATGAACTCAATCCTGTTTTAAAGCTATGTATTACAGTAGTCAACTACTTAAAGAACAGTGCATTAAATACTCGACTGTTTAAAAAGCTTTGTGAAGATTTAGGGAGTGACTACAAAACACTGCTATTTCATACAGAAATAAGATGGCTATCAAAAGGTAATATGTTGGTGAGACTATTTGAGCTCCGTGATGAAGTGATTACGTTTTTGGCACTGCAGAAACGAAACGAGTTTAGTGCAGAGATCAAAACGAGCTTAGTGCAGAGATCAAAAAACTCAGTAACCAAGTGATTTTGGCCTATTTATCAGACTTTTTTGACACGTTAAACAACCTAAACTTGAGACAGCAAGGTGCAGACTCAAATATAGAAACACATCGGGACGCCATCAAGATGTACGTTGAGAAACTACAACTTTGGATGAGTAAAGTGTCAATGAACCCCAGCAACTATTCAAGTTTCAACAAAGTAGTGTCAGCCTCAGCAGAAGCATGTTTTGAGGACGTTTTTGAAGGACCGCTTTGGAAAAACTTGATAATTGACCATTTAAAGAATCTCAAGGAAGAGTTCAGCAGGTACTTTCCTAACTTGTTAGAGGAGATTACAAACTATCAACCGACCCATTCCACGTGGGCATACAGTTGCTGCCAGAAGAGTCGCAAGAGGAGGGAATAGAAATAAAAAATGACTCTGCTGCAAGATACGATTTTGAAAAAATGGACATGCTCTCATTTTGGTTAAAGTACTCAAAAGTTTACCCCAGTGTTTCAGAGGGAGCTGTACAGATGTACTTGCTTTTTCAACAACATACATGTGCGAAAAAGCGTTTTCCACTCTTGTGGTGATCAAAACCAAGTAACGCAACGAACTTGATGCCGAAAGTGACCTACGCTGTGCTTAGTTTGAAACTCAAGCCACAATCCGTTTACTTATCCAGACCATGCGAGCGCATCCATCTCACTAGGTAAAATTTTATGTTTTATGTTTTGTTTTTGTAAGTAGGTAGGTGCTTTACTTCCTCAAATTGAAAATGTATCTGTGTTACATTTGAATTTGGGAGGCTTTTACTTGGTAAAATTCCTTTATCAATAATAAAAAACAAGTACTGTGTTTTGAGGAATTTTACTTATATTCGTTGATAAAACTTCATAAACCTAATTACCCTATTACACCTGTTGTTTCTTATCTAACGGAACCTTCTTTCAAACTTTCAAAATTCCTCAACGACTTGCTAATAAAACATTGCAATTTTAAATCTAAATTTTCGCTCAAAAATTCATACGAACTAATTGCCAATATCAAAGATACCATTATACCACCTAATTCCAAACTCATTTCTTTCGAGGTTAAGAATCTATTTCCCAACATTCCTCCGAAAGATCGTATTACTTAGTTGAAGAATTATTAGAAAAGAATCATGTCAATACTATCATTAAATCAGATATTCTTTCATTATTACAAATTTGTTTAGATCAAAATTATTTCCATTTCAATAACAAATATTATACTATTGAAGACGGCTTGATTATGGCCAATCCGTTAAGTCCTTTGTTAGCAGAAATATTCATGAATAATTTAGAGAAATTAATTCATAATCATCCACTCAGTAAATATTGTTTATACTGGTATCGCTATGTAGACGATATCATTATTTGCTTCACAGGAACAGATAGACAGTTAAAATTTTCGAAAATCATATAAATTCATTACATCCAAAATTGGATTTACAACCGAAATAAAAGCAATAATTCGATAAATTTCCTAGACGTAACAATTTCGAATGAAAATGGAAAACATGTTTTAGCAATTTACCATAAGCCATCACATACAGATATTATAATACATAACTCGTCGTTTTATCCGTATCAACATAAAATGTCAGCATTCAATAGTTTTATTCATAGATTGATTAACATCCCGTTATCACCAGAAAATTTCAACAAAGAATTGAATTTGATTAAACAAATAGCCAAAAATAATGGTTACAATCCCAAACTAATAAATAATATTTTAAATAAACAACAAAGTAGAATCGCATTGAATGAAGTTTACCCTGTCGATAAATTGAAACAAAAATTCAACACCTTAACCTTCGTTGGCATTACAAGTGAAAAACTGAAATCATTCTTGAGTAGCAATAATTTCAACATAGCTTTCCAAACTAATAATAATTCAGGCAAATATATAAAAATAATAAAACCAAATCAGATAAAAACAATAAATCAGGTGTTTATAGATTGAATTGCAATGACTGTGATAATTTCTACATTGGTAGAACACATAGAAATTTTAATATTACAATATCGGAACATAAACGTTTTTCAAATAAAAATCAGATTCAAATTACGCGAATTATCTCTTAGAAAATAATCACTCTTTCGACCCACAGTTTGAAATTTTGCATACAGATAATAAATATTGGAAGGTAGATCTTTGGGAAACTTTAGAAATCAATAAATACAAACACTCAGGTAAACTCATCAACAAACAAGTCGATTTAAGCCCTTCACCTCTATTGAATTCCTTCGGGGAGCAATCTATTCCTTAATTTTATTGGATATACCTGTCATTAATAACCACTTGAGAAGAAGCAACCCAATAAGCTTTTAATTACTCAAGAATATTTATATTTATATTCTTATTTATATTTTCTGTACATTCATTCGTCTGAAGAAGCTACGGTGTACTGAAACGCGTTATGAATCACAATTATTAAGTAAAATTCCTTAAAACACAGTACTTGTTTTTTATTATATCTGTGTTACAATGTTGGAATTTGTATCAGTAATTGTAATCGTTTTCATGTAGTACTTGTTTTAATTTTCATCATACGTACAAAGGGGGGCGTGGGGGTCTCCAAATAACTAGAGGGGGGCGTGGGAACCCCTGGTATAATCGAAAGATTAAAATAATAGGAAAAACACAATTCAAGACACTGAAACAATGATCATTCGGCCAATTATGAATATTGAAAAGTAACAATTATAAACTATTTCTTCTCTATGGGCCTGCATAGCAAATAATCGATGCGCAGAATATACCGATAACATATATATATATATATATATATATATATATATATATATATATATATATATATATATATATATATATATATATATATATATATTATATTTATTCTACCGATTATTATTTCCACAACAGGTGTTATTCCTAGAAATCTTCACAAAAGTATTGAGATTTTGGGTCTGAAGAAAAATTTGTTTGAACAGTTACAAAAGATAACAGTCATCAAATCTTGTAATATTCTTCGTAGGTTTCTTTCCGAAAATAATAATGAGGTAGAGTCATAGGTTTTCTCTTTAGTTTATACTGCTCAGAATCTCATTTCATATTATTTATTTGTTTACATAAATGTAATATAATTAACTGACAATTTTGTCATATTTATATTCAGAGCAGTATTCTATTCGATCGTTCACCACTTCACACAAAGGAAACTATTAATGAGTAACATTCAGAGTTACTTGACTAAGATCCGTACACTGGATTTTTCCGGGGAGAAAGCCTCGTTGGTACATTGATATCATTGTCTGATGATGCTATGGTATGTATATATTCTGGAAGATTGACATATTCTCATAACATTTAACGTTATCCTAATATATAATTATTCCAGGATATGTTTTGATTATAATCATTGCCTGGCAATGGTATTAATTACCGGGTGGTGGATTTATATTTTTCATGAAATCAGTTTGATTGCATGAACAGATATATAGGCCACTTGTCGGGGTAAAACCCCTATATATATATATATATATATATATATATATATATATATATATATATATATATATATATATATATATATATATATATATATATACAACATATTATCATAAAAATAATATACATGTTTTCATATTTTCCCGGCTTATTCAACTTCACTCTTTTCCGTATGCTATGGTATGTATATACTCTGGAAGATTGACATATTCTCATAACATTTAACGTTATCCTAATATATAATTATTCCAGGATATGTTTTGATTATAATCATTGCCTGGCAATGGTATTAATTACCGGGTGGTGGATTT
Organism: Cryptolaemus montrouzieri; assembly: GCA_013387265.2. NCBI lineage: Eukaryota > Metazoa > Arthropoda > Insecta > Coleoptera > Coccinellidae > Cryptolaemus > Cryptolaemus montrouzieri. Next base: position 27,334,094 of record JABFTP020000144.1, on the reverse strand, counting down.
ATATTTTTCATGAAATCAGTTTGATTGCATGAACAGATATATGGGCAACTTGTCGGGGTAAAACCCCTATATATATATATATATATATATATATATATATATATATATATATATATATATATATATATATATATATATATATATATATATATATCAACATATTATCATAAAAATAATATACATGTTTTCATATTTTCCCGGCTTATTCAACTTCACTCTTTTCCGTAGAAAATAAAATCAAAATGTTGTGTTGATTAGTATTTTTAATAGCGAATTTTCAATTTCCGATGATTCAAATATTATAAATATCCTCCAGAACACCGAAAAACATACGATATCGAGCACTCTCCCGATTATACCACCATATTGGATCCGTCATTCTGAATTTTGGGTTTTTGATGTTAAATTCGTAATCACTAACCTCAAAAACTCCCAAAAAGTGGCCTCGCAATAACATACAGGTCTTTTCTTGAGAATCCTCAAGTGTTGAATAGGTAAATGGCGAAAAAACACTAAATAGGATCTCTAACTTTGACACCCTGTATATCTCTTGAACTAGACATTCTCGTACACTTTTCTCAACGGAACTTTGAAGAGGAAGATCCTTAGTATGAAATATCAAAAAATGAGAAAAATTAACTGAAATGCCTTCTTAGTGCAAAACGTGGGGCCTCCTTTGTAATTACTCTTGCAAGAAATTATATCAAATATCTCAGCTGAGAATAGAAGAATACCGTTTGGTATATATTTGATAAACGATCAAATTAGTTTCCAGAGTCCTAAATCCGTGCTGTTGTGGGATAATGAAATTTTTCACATGAGAGAAAAGATACTTATAAATTATACGTTCAAATACTTCAGCAATAATCGAAAGCTTGTTAATAGGTCTATAATTAGAAATATCATTTTTATCTCCACTTTTGACAATTGGGACAACGGCGGACTCCTTCCGCGTTTTTGGAAATACACCATTAATCAGAAACTGATTGAACAAAATATGCAGTGGTTTACTTAATTTGTGAGCGCAATTTTTGAGAAAAATTGGTGGAATGCTGTCTGGACCTGAACCCTTCGACACGTCAAGGGATAAGAGAACCTCTCGGACCTCTTCCTCTTCTATGTGAATATTTGATAGTACATCATTATTGCAGTTTTTAACAGTTACACTACGACTACGCTGCTGAATTTCAGGAACATATACACTCTCGAAATAACGGGCAAAAAGATACCTCATTTCATTGGGATGAAGCAATAATTTCTTTACAACATCAAAGAACAGTTACTGTCGATTGGTACACAACCATTTGTTTACCGTACGTCGTTGGTAAGCTTCGAGAAACCTACCTCGAATGACGAATCACCCTATATCAAGACAGTGCAAGTTCGCACACAGCGCAGAAAACAATTGAATGTTTAACGCAAGAAAACATCGAATTGTTAGTGACTGATTGCGTACAGTCAGAATCTAAGTTCCAAAGATTTTTCTACTTTTCAAAAATCAAGAACAGACTGCGTGGTCGAAAATTTCAGTCTTCATGAGAAGCTGCTTTCCAAAAGTTCTAACGAATACAGAATTAATTTTCGCGGAGAATATTTCTAAAAATGATAAAGTCCTTAAAACCTCTCAATTGTATCATTTCAACTCCTGAATCTTGAAAGACATCCCTCGTAGAGCTTCGCAGGGTCAGATGTATAGGATGTCCCTGTTGTTGTAGGTTTTGTGAGGTAGAGAAATTCGTCACCGTGAAATTGCAAAATATATTGAAGAAATTCAAATAGCTATTTACGGATATTTTAACATAGAACAAAGACGTTCCTTCATTCATTTATTTGAATGAAAGAGAAAGACAAAAAAATGCGAAACTATATTATTAACATTATGTCAAAATTTGATGTGATGTTGGATAGAAGCATTCTCTGAAGAATGGATAAAAATTCATATCACGTTAGGCCTCCGATATTCACGCCTAATGAACGAAAATAACAAACTTAGTACTGTATAATGAGAGACAAATTATTCTGTTGAAGTTCTCTCAGTTTGATTCCTCTTTTCGAAGCGTTCATGTTTGGTTTCTATTTTTCTACATCTGGTAGAGGGCGCCACTCGTAATCTTTTGCAATATCTTTTGTGTAGAACGTCATGTTATCTGATTTGAGTGATATCATAAAATATCAACAATGATATGTTTTTCCTTGAACAGTACCAATATGTCTATTATGAAGAGTTATTCGCGAAGTGCCATTCGGATATATTGACAGGTGACGTATTTCACGAACACGTTTTATCCACTTAATTCAGCTTATGTTATTTCTAGGTTATATTTTACTTGAATCATGATCTCAGGAGCCTTCTAGAATTCATTAGAAGGATACGGGACGACAAAAAATGGTCCATAGACGGACTATGCTTCTACGAAGTGACGTGGCAAGATCTTTTTGGGGCAGATCCCAAAGTCAACGATGAAAGTGAGATGTAAGTCGAATATGATTAAACGGAAGTACTTTACATTTCAAGAAAAATCATAATTTCAGGGAGGATTCGCCGCATAACACTATGTCTGGAGTGAATTCAATAAACCTTTCTTTCGAAGTTGTGCCTGATTACCGATATTGCGGCGATAAGTGTAACAAAATATCAATATTGAGAAGTCGAGATTTTGGCTAACAACTCTGATCCTGCTCACACTGAATATATTAGATGTGTCCCCAATAAATATTATGTTACTTGTTATGCTTGTTTTTCTTAAGAAATATCACCTTGTTTACAAAAAGATTTGAATTGTGGAGGCCGTTACTTGATGTAAATCCATGATATAAATGAGATAAAAAACACAAGGTTTAACTTTAATCTACACTTTATTTGAAAAAATTCGACGACGTTTCGCTGACACAGCAGCTTTATCAAGAATAACAAACAGAATGAAGAGTATGGTATTATAAACAAATCGTAGAACAAGTTGGATGAATAACAGGAAAAACCCACACCGAGCCATTGTACAGTTATATGAAAAGTAATTAAGAACTAATTAAACAAGTTAAGTAGGGGTGAATAATTCACATCTACCTGCTCATTCAAAAGCTTGTCCGAATGTTTGTATCTATTTATTTCTAATGCTTCTAGGAGATCTAATTTTAAACTTTTGATTTTATATGTAATATGTCAAAGTTTTTATTGAATGAATGGTTTTCTTTTATTAAGTGGTTTGAATAATTTGATTCAGATTTATTTGTATTGAAGCTACGTTTATCTTCAGATGTTCTTATGCCAAAACTCCTATAGGTACTACCGATATAAATTTTATCACAAGAACCGCAATTAAGTTTATAGAATCCTGATTTACTTGATTTTTCAACACGAGATTTATTATTTTTAATATGTTTACCTAAGTTATTAGAAGTTTTGAAAGTTATATTAAGATTTTGTTTGACGAGAAAGGATTTAATATTTGTACTTGCAGAACCGCAGAATGTTAAACTGTTGAATATTTTATAGTCTTTATGAATAGGATATACTTCATTTATTGCTTTCTGATACAGTTTTTACGAATGATTACATCTATCATATCCGGATTATATGAATTATTAATGGCTATCTGTTTGATGATGTTAAACTCTTTATTATAATCTTCTACTGATAAAGGTAAATTGAGTAACCGATGTACCATGCTGTTTAAAGCTGCAACTTTGTGTTGAATTGGATGTAATGAGTAGTTATGTATAATTGTATCAGTATGTGTTGGTTTACGAAAGACCGAAAAAACATGATTATTATTTCGTTTAGTGATTTTCAAGTCCAAAAAATTAATGGAATCGTTCTGTTCAATTTCTATCGTGAATTTAATGTTCAAATAGATGGAATTAATGAAATTAAGAAATAAGTCTAATTGACGAGTAGTTCCAATGAAACATACTAAGATGTCGTCAACATATCTATACCAATAAAGAAATTTGGAAATGAGTGGATGTGTATGAATTTTCTGTTCAATATTATTCATAAAATCTCTGCTAAAAGTGGACTCAAAGGATTTCCCATGATCAAACCATTTTCACTTCATTTTTATAATGAATCATTAGCTGACTTTTAACCGAGTAAAGAACAAAATATTTTAAAGGCCATCAAACAAAAATCTCAACTAAATGAAGTTATTTTTACAAAAGCAGATAAGGGTAATACCGTTATTGCGTTAAATAAAAATGACTACCTATTTAAAACTCTAAATTTCATTTCGTCCGGAAACTATACAATTTTAAACAAAGATCCAACTATTACATTCCAGAAAAATATTAAAATTGCAATAAATGACGCAAAATCTTTAATTAAAGCAATAGATAAATACAAATTAATTTTACCAAACCCTCAACCACCTTAACTGTATTCACTCATCAAATTGCATAAAGTAAATAACCCCGTTAGACCAGTCGTATCTTACGTTACAGCCCCAGCCGTGAAATTGTCGCACTACCTTATAGATATCATTAAAAATTATTGTTCATTCAAATCAAAATTTTCTATAAAAATTCTTTCGAATTGATAAATAACATAAAAACGTTAATCTACCACCTAACGCAAAACTTATTTCGTTTGATGTTGAGAATTTATACCCAAGTGTTCCTCCAGGTGATGTCAAAATATTAATCGAAAACATGTTGAATTCGAATCATGTTAACCACATAATTTAATCAGAAATATTGAATCTGTTGGACGTTTGCATTGAACAAAATTATTTTTATTTCAACAACATCTATTACAGTAGTGAAAATGGTTTGATCATGGGAAATCCTTTGAGTCCATTTTTAGCAAAGATTTTTATGAATAATATTGAACAGATAATTCATACACATCCACTCATTTCCAAATTTCTTTATTGGTATAGTTATGTTGACGACATCTTAGTATGTTTCATTGGAACTACTCGTCAATTAGACTTATTTCTTAATTTCATTAATTCCATCTATTTGAACATTAAATTCACGATAGAAATTGAACAGAACAATTCCATTAATTTTTGGACTTGAAAATCACTAAACGAAATAATAATCATGTTTTTCGGTCTTTCGTAAACCAACACATACTGATACAATTATACATAACTACTCATTACATCCAATTCAACACAAAGTTGCAGCTTTAAACAGAATGGTACATCGGTTACTCAATTTACCTTTATCAGTAGAAGATTATAATAAAGAGTTTAACATCATCAAACAGATAGCCATTAATAATTCATATAATCCGGATATGATAGATCTAATCATTCGTAAAAACTGTATCAGAAAGCAATAAATGAAGTATATCCTATTCATAAAGACTAAAAATATTCAACAGCTTAACATTCTGCGGTTCTGCAAGTACAAATATTAAATCCTTTCTCGTCAAACAAAATCTTAATATAACTTTCAAAACTTCTAATAACTTAGGTAAACATATTAAAAATAATAAATCTCGTGTTGAAAAATCAACTAAATCAGGAATCTATAAACTCAATTGCGGTTCGTGTGATAAAATTTATATCGGTAGAACCTATAGGAGTTTTGGCATAAGAACATCTGAAGATAAACGTAAGCTTCGATGAAAATAAATCTGATTCAAATTATTCAAACCACTTAATAAAGAAAACCATTCATTCGATAAAAACTTTGACATGTTACATATAAAATCAAAAAGTTTAAAATTAGATCCGAACAAACATTCGGACAAGCTTTTGAATGAGCAGGTAGATGTGAATTATTCACCCCTACTTAATTTGTTTAATTAGTTTTTAATTACCTTTCATACTTACTGCACAATGGCTCGGTGTGGGTTTTTCCTGTTATTCATCCAACTTGTTCTACGATTTGTTTATAATACCATACTCTTCATTCTGTTTGTCATTCTTGATAAAGCTGCTGTGTCAGCGGAACGTCTTCGAATTTTTTCAAATAAAGTGTAGATTAAAGTTAAACCTTGTGTTTTTTATCTCATTTACAAAAAGACCTCGCATCATTAACGCAGAGAATGGATATCAAGCCATCTATTCGAAATTGAAATTATGTCGTGGTTTTCCTCTTCATGATTACAAGAATGCATTCTTGTGTAAAGTCGTATGAAAAGTTTTTGGGATACACGGTATTAATAATAATAATTGGAATTTCTCAATAGAAGAACACCTAAGGTGGATTCATACCGGACAAGTGGTAATCCAATGAGTTGTTGTTTCGATCCCAATTTTACACCACCTGCACCCAAGATTATTCTCCAGACCTATCTTGGACAGTTGATATCTGAACTTCCCATATCCCGTCACTCTCTGTGCCAGGAGCCATGCATTAGTTCGACTGCTTTCAAGTGCCAATCTTGTCAAGGTTTTACTAGGTGATCTACTCAGCATAGTCTTGGACTGGCGGCAACCTCGAGGGTTCATTCAGATGTCCCTTTGTTGTGCTGCTATCCTGTCCTCCAACCTTGCCTCAACAACACAGCCTGAGATCCCAACTGCAGTTCCTGGTCCTATTAAAGTATTCTTAGCTTCTGGACAGGCCAACCTATCCACAAACTCATTTCCTCTGATCTCGGTGTTACTCAGAATATGGTTGTTATATGTGCACACAGTAGTCCGACTATCGGAGCAGATCGTGGTCGACTTATTGGTTGTGCCTAGTTCTGTCGGTCTTTGAGCACAACCAAGCATCGTCATGATCTCCGCCTGGAGAACTATTGTATGTTTACCTAATGGATGGTATAAAATCCTTCAATTTTCTCCGGCAGTAATCTCCGCCCTTTGATTCCTCTCTGGTGTTCGAGCCATCCGTATACCAGATATTCTCTTTATCTGGCAAAGTATCTTTTCTTTCCTCCCACTATTGTCTGGATAGGATTTCCGATCTCATAACCGAAGTGATACCTCGGCGTGGTTCTGTCCGAGTTCGTCCACAGGAGGAGCTTCAGGAAACAGGGTATGTATTGTACCGACCACTACCGTGCCTCCGTTCTTAGCCACTAAGCAGTCAAAAATAATTGCGAGGTGCAGTAATTCGACCCCTAACAATGCACCTAACGCCGCTGTAGGCGTGTTTCTTTGAGCACCCACCACACTTCTCATCATCAGTGCTCCGAGCCTCTCAAGAGCTATCTAGATCGTCGGTTTTTCTACCCTCGTCCACCAGACCAGCAACGCGTAGGTTAATCTGGGCTGCAGAACGGTTTTGAAGAACCACAACAGCACGTGGGCTTCAAGCTCAACGTCCTGACTTAATATGGTATTGGACACTTGAGATGTCAGCTGGCAGTACGACGGTAGAAAACTGGTATACGAAAAGCTGATATCCTTAGATTTAACAATTACTGTAACTTTAAGAGTATCTTTCAAGAAACGCTTGGGAACAATCGAAATGAAAATTGTAATCATAAAAATTGAAATACTAATACTGAAATATGTAAAACTTTTGGAAAGAATCAAAGTCCCAAAAACCTGTTAATACCGGATGTTTCCACCTCTGACGAGAAAAACTGAATATTATCTTCTATTGAGAATCCCTGACATGCTCAATGTGATTGAGGTCTGAATTTCGTGCAGGCCACTCTATTGGAGTGATTTCGTGATCTTGATGGTAGTTCCTAACGATGTGAGTTTGGTAAGGTCTTGCGTTATCATCAGGAATTCACGTCTTGGCTTGAAAATCAAGCTCCTTGACTCGACTTCATATCAAGTCATATCAAGTCAAGCTCAATTCAAGTCAAGTCAAGTCAAGCGTTTGTTCAATCGAAAAACTTGAAGCTTGAAACAGAACACAATTTCAATAAAATATTGAACTTCCTCTTACATTCAATGAGAGCGAAAATAAAGCTTCAAATAATACTGAATATTTGATCCGGAAATATTTAAGTGGAGTTCAAGAATCTGAACAGAATTCAAAAAGTTGTTGAAGGAAACGCAAATATAGAACTAGAACAAGAGTAAAAGTGAAATGTATATTTTCAGATGAAACAAAGCCATAGCTACAGCATAAATGAATTTTCTGTGGATCAATTGAAATAAACTACAGTGAAAATAAAAACAACTGAATTATACTTCTGTGAAAATAAAGAAAGTACCTATATTGAAACGAGTTTCGGTCCATCGACAACCTCTTCATAAATAACTTTAAAACTAATGCCTTAGAGAAAGCACAGAAGAAACCAAAAGTATGGTTCCGATACGTAGATGACATATTTATTATATGGCGAATTAGAACTGTTTTCTATCGTACCTGAACTCCATTCACCATAATATAAAATTCACAATGAAACTAGAAGTTAATAACACCTTACCTTCCCTAGATGTGTTACTGATGAAAAAGAAGACAATAACATTGACTACACAGTATATCGCAAACCAACACACACAAATAGATACCTTAATGCGAAATCACACCACTATCCTGCACATTCAAATTCAGTTATGAACACGTTAGTTACACGTTCAGAACACATTTGTACCAACAACAATAAAGATTAATAGTTGAAACACCTAACTCAAATTTTGAAGAATAACGGGTACAGCCATCACACGATTCTTAAATCGATAACGAAGACACCAAAGCAATCTATGGACCAAGAAAAAGTTGAATATAACGGTACAGCCTATGTCCCATATGTTAAAGGCGCAACAGACAAAATTGGCAAACTACTGAGAAGAAATAACATCAGAACCATATTTTGTCCACATAAAACAATATCAAAAATACTTCGAAAACCAAAGGACATAATTCCATTAGAAAAACAAGGCGTTTATAGCATTTCATGCAAGGGATGCGACAAAGTATATATATATATATATATATATATATATATATATATATATATATATATATATATATATATATATATATATATATATATATATATATATATATATATATATATATATATATATATATATATATATATATATATATATATATATATATATATATATATATATATATATATATATATATATATATATATATATATATATATATATATATATATATATATATATATATATATATATATATATATATATATATATATATATATATATATATATATATATATATATATATATATATATATATATATACTTGTACTTCTCGATTTATCAACAAATTATTTCAAGAAAACCCGAAATCGATCTCGCCGCATCCAAAACGGTTGCGAATATAAAAGATGTACAACAGCGACTAATAAGAGAGGCAATAGATATAGAAAAATAGAAAAAACAAACAATATCAACAAACGGGATCACACACTCAGCAGTTTCCTGGAAAATAATTCTGGAACAGAAGAAACAAAATAGAATGCGTGAGGAATCCACGTACACATCACAGACGAACCCACCTTCTTTATACGGCAACGATAACACGCCACAAATGGGCGGAGCCACAACTCGAACATTATACAACCTGAGACCGCGTATAAATAGACAAGTCAGCGTATCAACAACTCATAGACCTTTCTTGGTACGAATAGGAGACACCCGATCTTCCACCAGGAGGATAGAAGCAGGAGTACCACAAGGATCACTACTAGCGCCGTTGTTGTTTAATATCTACACTTCGGCCGTCCCGAAGACCCCCTACACGAGCTTAGCCCTATACGCGGACGACACGGCCATAATGACCAGATCGACATCCCACCACTTGATAACCAGAAGACTCCAAGAGGCCGCAGACCAATTGGAGGAATGGTTTACCAAGTGGCTGATCACCATCAACCCAGAGAAGAGCTCGGCACTCTATCTGTCCAGAAGAAGACGTAGCCCCGAGGAGCAGATCATAATGAACGGACAACCCATCCCTTGGGTCAACAAGGCCAAATACCTGGGAGTCACACTCGACCGGCGGCTGACATCGCGTCAACAGGTGGAAAACTGCACTAGCAAGGCGAAGGCAGCCCAAGCCTTCCTGTACCCCCTAATGAACAGGCGGAGCAACCTGTGCGCAGCGAACAAGCTGAAGCTCTACAAGATCATCATCAGGCCCATGATGACATACGCGTCAACAGTCTGGGGACATGCAGCGGCATGTCATATCCGGAAGCTCCAAGTCGTGCAGAACAAGGCATTGAGGATGACCGTGGACGCCCCCTAGTACGTGCGAAACTCCCAGATACATCGAGATCTGCAAATGCCGAGTGTGATGGAGTTCAGCAGAGATACAGTGGTGAAAGCGTTCCAATGAGTTTGACGAATACCCAAATCCATTGGTAAACACCCTAGGAGACTACGAGGAAGACGAACCGAGAAAATACAAATGGCCCAGGATGGTGCTTCGAGAAGACCCGGATTAGCTATAAGAATCTTGTAATAAATATGTTAAGACCGTCGTCACTAGGACGACAAAATGAACTTGTACTTAAATTAATTATTTTAGGTTACATTCAGATCCCTCAGATCATGGCTTAGAAGCCAAAAATTGTTCAATTTTTCAATCAATCAAAGAGATGTAAAGTAAAAGTTGTAAAACTGGTACTTGAATAAAGATTATGTTAACTGACTAACTGACTGTCAACAACTCAGTGTGAACTCGAACTCATTCGTAAGTTTATAGTGCTAGCTATCTGGTACTCGCTTGCTTGTAATCAGTTCACACCGTTTGATAATGGCAGAAGGGGCACTGCCGAAACGTTGGAATAAAGCAACTGGTCCGCGAAAACATTAAAATTGAATATATGTATTTATATTCATTTTTTGCAACGCCCGTATTTGATACTCTTTTATTAGCTCATTACGTATGGCAATAGTAACTAGTTTTTTTTATTTTCCAAATATGTATATAAATATATATATATATAAATGTTTCGGTCATTCCATCAGTTTTCATTGCGTCTCATCTTTAAGGATTTCAATTTTTATTTCAGGATGGAAACACAGCAATTGACGATGGACGCAAAGCAGCTCAGGATGGAAATAAACCAATTCAGAACAACGACAGGTTAGTTTTCTAGATATTTACTTTTCTTCAGATTTGAATAACAGCCTCACGAGATAGTAGCTAGAAGGATATTCCTAGTACAGTCGGAAATATTGCACATGAGAAATAAACTGTATACAAAAAAATTCGAGATATTGAAATATTTTGAAATTTATTGGTAAAAAATAAGAATATCCCAAGTATTCAGAAATATATCAAGGATTTATAATAACAGAATAAAAATGAAGCATCAAGAATGGATGGTAAACGTGTAACAATTTGATGTTAGAAAAAATTAATTTCTATGCGATGTCTACTCCTTTCTTTAATAACAATATTAATTCTTTATATAATAATAAGGTTGTCCATGCTTTCCTGCGGAATTTGAGATCACAATGCGGAAACGAATTCTACCAACTGGCTGTGGTAGATGATTACGAAAAGCTCGTTTTAGTTACTCACAAGCATGTTCGATAGGATTTAATTCTGGAAAGCGTGGAGAAAGAATCGGTCTCAACTTACTGCGTGCTAGGTTGTCGTTTATACCAGATGTCCATTATGTGCATAATCCGTTCATTGTTCTATGGAATGGTTATTGATTTGCTGGAAATCCTAAAAGTATTTTCAAATATACATAATATTTCATTACAGGGATTCGTATAGAAGTTTTCTGTTTCTCATCATTTTTGAACTTGTTGATCTGAAATAAGATAAGTTTCCTCAGATTAGTATATGCATTATCTGAATTGTTTTCGAATTAATCGACATTTTGAGGAAATATACATTATTTTCGAACATCTCCTGTATTCACTGAAGTCGTCTTGAAATCTAAATTTTGATACTGAATTATTTTCATGAACCTATATATCTGTAACGATAAGTAACTGTTGAAATAGCTATACAGGCTGTTCTGTGATGGAGATTCAAACCACATCTCTCTTATAATTGATCTTTGAAGCCTGAATTTGATTTGACATATCCGATACTATGTTAAATGTAGTCAGTGAATTAATATACATTATTATTATTTTTTATTATCGTGGACTTATGCACTATCTCAGCTGTTAGCTGGATATAATTTACCTCTCCCAGATTCAGCAATCAAAGGGAATAGGCTCGATTACAATATATTTGACATAAATTTCCTAACTATCCTACATGTATTAAGAATTAAAGCTATTGGCATTTCTATATAGGTATTCTTATATACGAGGATACGATGACAGAAACAATATCTATTTTATCGAGGTGCCACATCTGCTTGATCTCAATAGCAAGGTCTGTGTATTTGGACTTTTTCTCCTGGAACTTGTTCAGCACGTTGTTATTATTCGGTATGGCGACATTCACCAGCATTGCTGGTCTGGCTCTCTTATCATACACCACTATGTCCGGCCTATTATTCGTCCCCATTCTATCAGTGATAACAGGCCTATCGTAGTATAATCTGATAGAGTCATTTTCCAATACGGGCGCCGGTCGATACTTGTAATACGGCTGAAAGGTATTCAGAAGTCTGTACTTGTGTCCAAGTTTCTGATGGATAATGTTGCACACTTGATTATGCCTGTGAAGATAGTCCGTATTGGTCAGTTGTTCGCAGCCGGACGTAATATGCTGTATAGTCTCCGATCTTATAAGGCATTTTCTGAACTTATATGTTTGTAATGTTCATTATAAATTTTTTGTTGTTGTTTGTAGCGATCACTTGGTCTTGGATGGCCATAAGGAATCCCTCTGTTTCCCCGAATAATTCTCCTTTCATCAAGCATTTGTTGGAGGCTTCTTTGTCGATGTGTGGTTGATTAATCTCTTGGTGATGTCGTCCATTCAATTCCTTTCTTGACCATTGCTCTAGTTTTTCAGTATCTGATAGGAACGGTAGATTCAGCAGGTCATCTCTGGTAGCAAGATTTAGAGGTGTATATCCCCTATCAGCCAAGGATACCACTCGATGGAAGTCAGAAGTGAGAGCTTCTGCAGAGAAGAATTCTCTGAGATTTTTTATCTGTTCGGTGTGTAAATTGACAACATCTATTAATCCGCGTCCTCCTTCTTTCCGCTTCAAAGTTGTTCGTATCACCGATGATTTTGGATGATGATTGTTTTACTTTGTCAGCATCATTCGGGTCTGCCTTTGAATATCATCGAATTCTGTCTTAGTCCATCTGATTATTCCAAATGAGTAAAGCAACACTGGAATGGCGTAGCTGTTAATTGCCTTGACTAGATTTCCCAACTTCAACATCGATTTCAGCACAGACTTCAGACGCTGACTATATTCTGAACGAATCTTGTCCTTTCTGGCTTGTTGGTATCCCGGATATTTGTATGTTTCGCCATCCCTCATGCACTGTATAATATCACCGTTTGGAAGTTGTGTTTCACCATCTATGACTTTCCCTCTTTGAAAGTACAGGGTATTACATTTTTCAATCCCGAATTTCATATGAACATCTGCCGAGAACTCACAGACAGTTTTCAGCAAATCATCAAATTGCTTCTTGTTCGGAGCATATAATTTGATGTCATCCATATACAGCAGGTGGGAGATTGTATGGTAATTCCTATCTGTTGTTATTCTAAATCCGTATCCTGTTCTATTGAGCATTGAGGATATGGGTTCATAGCTAAACAGAACCATAGTGGACTCAAAGAGTCTCCTTGAAAAATTCCACGACGTATGGGTATCTTGTCGGTTTTAATTGATTTATTGTTCATGTTAACCTGCAGAGACGTGCGCCAGAGTGTCATTGTTGTCTTTAAGAATTCTACCAGGGCTGGGTGAATTTTGTATATCTGCAATACTTCAGCAAGCCAAGAATGGGCGGTACTATCGAATGCTTTCAGATGATCGAGAAAAGCTGAATGAACATTCTGATGCCCTACGTGTGCCTGTTTCATTATCACAGAATAGATGATGAGTTGTTCCTTGCACTCGTGGTGTTTCTTTCTGTATCCTTTCTGCTCATCTGCTAATATGTTGTTGTCGTCAAGGTGTTGGTGTATTCGATTGGACATGCATGAGGTGAGTATTTTGTAGAGTGTTGGCAGGCAAGTGATTGGCCTATATTGAGACGGATCCTGTATTCTATAGCTCTTAGGTAGCATATATGTCAAGTTTTGTGTTAGGAAAGTGGGTGTTTTCTTGGGATGTTGAAGAACATACGTGAGCTGTCTCGCTAGGGCTCCATGTTAATATTCGTTTCCGTGGCTTGGATGTTATCTGTAACTCATTGACTCCGGCAGGTATACTGTTATGAGTATCATTTTAGCTTTTGAGTTCCATTATGACCTCTTCTCGTATGAGTTGCAGCGTTTCTGAAGAGAATGGCCTGTTTTTAACGATTGTTCTTCGTTGATCCGAAATTCTCTGCTCGGATATGTGCTGTAATTTCCGATTCCAAGTTTGTAATCTTGTAATAGGAAAACATACTAAAGGAATTCATTTCTGGGGTCCACTTCATGCATTTCCTAGGGAGTCCGACTCTCGTGGTCGTAGGCATAATGGCTTGCGCCACCGTTGAAACATCAAGAGCCGGTTGGGAGGTATTGATGTTATTTCCCACTTGGTTTTGTCTGCAGTATCCCTACTCGATATCACGCTGCTTCCGTCGCTAACCGAGGAAAACTGTGACTCACTTTCCGAACAAGACCCTCGTCCTAAATCTTGAACGCGACAAGAGGTTATGGTGGTACAATGTCGATTCACCCGTTTATTCCTTAGATTGTACATCATTGTATAAGTTGCATTTTATACCTACTACCAGGTTCAGCTTGGGTACCTCGGGTTCGCTAAGCGCGTACTCAGAAACAATGTTCCTGAGCCTGTGAGGGGCTCATCCGCATCCTCGTCCTCAAAAAAAAAATCCTCATCCTCATCCGCATCCTCTAAAATTTTGCTTGACACTTCCTCTTCGTCCTCTTTCTCCTCATAATCATTTTCTCAACAACCCTACTTAAAAATAACCGAAAGGTCGAAACCAGTCCTGTATCAACAAATAAACGTATAAAACTGACAAAAGTGTTTTTCTTTTCATAATTTGAAATGGAAATTTCCACAAAATAAATATGTCATCAATAGCATTAATTAAATTTGGGAAAGCCTGTACAACGGGGACCTCCAATGTATCCAAAGGACCCCAAACACAATGAAAAATGTGGACCGCATACTCATAATTCCTAACTCCCTTCAATTTTCGTGCACTGACAGCGGAGAAAAATATAATATAATTATATGTTATTTGAATTTTAGGAAAATTCTAGAGCGAGAAGAATCTTTGAAAAAACTTCCTATAGCAACGGAAAATTTGAAGGAGAAATCTGATGAAAACGATCGTCTGAAACAGGTCAGTACTAAAATATGTTTTAGTTTTCCGTTTTAGTTGAAATTTCAATTAATTCTATTTATATAAGATTACCTACTACCGCAGCCAAAAGACCTGGTTCTGGCCGAATAATGAGTTGCTTGCTTTCAGCAGGACCAGGAGAATATGTTCTATATAAGTTTCCATAAACTATCTACTGAGAGGTATTTGCCATGAAGTTTGGCACCTCTTAGTTTCGTCGTTGTTCTAGTATCATAACCTGACGATATTGAATAGTATTCGGTGGTTGATTCATTCACTCAAACACACAAAATTTTATCAGAATTGTTCCAGCTGTTAGAAAAAAATTCAGATACAAAAGAATTACAGTTGGAGGATATAAAATTAGGGACAGTTGCCAGATCTCGGCATTTTGAAGATTAACCAGATTTCTCAATTATTGATTTATTGATGATCTTTTATGTACTTTTCATTTGTCTCTGCATTATATTGGTATCATGAAAACAACAAACATATAGTTCAAACAATTTATTATTTTGCATAAATTAATTCAAGTAGTAACAAAAATCCATTAAAATAAATTTTAATCTTCAGTGCCACCTTCTGCTTAAATGAGAACTTTTGTGCATACTCTCTATACCTCTATACTAACCTTTGCATTATCGTGGAGTATGGAGCTGTCATTCGATTCTCTAATAGGAGTTTCATTTAACTGCTTCTTCGTAGTGGTGACTCTCTTTGCGGTCACCCGTTTGGTAATCTCAGAGATGATCTTTATGGGGTTAATGTCTGATGAATTACCTGACCACTGCATGGACAAAAAGCTAATCATCAGTATCAGGGTACCACTCATAAATCTGATTTAGAAGGTGGTTTTCTAGTACTCACCTCCTCTGATTCCGTTTCATTAACCCTTTTACGATATATAGTCGTTTTATGCCGTAGAATAGACCATACCAAAACACTCACCGAACCTTCTCAAAGCATTCTGCACTAAATTGATCCAGAAAGCGTCAGCTCACAAAAGATCTGTTATCAACCAAGATCTAATATTGGCTCACACACCTGTAAAATGAAAACTGAAAGAAAATCTTTAGGTCGGTGGTAAATTCGCTCCCGAAAGGTAACGACCAAAAAGGTTCATGTCTGATTGAAACTACCATCGACATGTAAATTCCCCCCCCGAGCTTTTCAGGTACCTGAACCCCTACCTATTTATCTTCTTTAGAAGGAAATGATGCACGTCAAATGAATTTCAATGGGATTATGTTCTATAACCAAGAAACAGTGGCGGACATGATTAATTTATAATGTTATATGTATATATGTACAAAATGATTTTTAAGGTTACAAGGTCGAAAGTTATTTTACAGAAAAGTTGAAAATCAATGAAAAAACATGTAAAATACTAGAATCACGTATCTAGAGAGTGGAGATGCTTCTAACGGTGTTATGGGTCCCTAGAGCACAAATTCTTCCAGAAAGTATTTGTTCGTCAAGACACAGCTTCTCCCAAAAAGTATTTGGATCGTTGAAATACAGCCTCTCCCAAAGAGAATATTTCGTTGGCCAAAACACTTCCTCTCTCAAAAAGAGTTTTTGCTCGTCAAAATACAGCCTCTCCCAAAAAGTATTTGGGTCGTTAAAATACAGCCTCTCCCAAAAAGTGTATTATGGTCAAAATACAGCTCCTCCCAAAAATAATCTTGGTTCGTTGAAATACAGCCTCTGCCAAAAAGTATTTGGGTCGTTAAAATACAGCTTTTCCCAAAAAGCTCGTATATATTGAGCGAATACGACCCTTAGTTTCACAAAAATCCAAAAAATTCCAACACAATAATCCCAAAGGTATAAAACTCAAAATCTTTGCAGAAAAGTAAGTTGATGTTAGAAGGCAGGAACCAGAGAATGAATCGCTGTCGAGTCGTTCCGAAATCAAAGAATCTATTGCATGCGCAGGAGGGGCAGGGAGCACAATATCAAACTAACTACGGTTAGTACACGGAGTGGTAATGCCAGTCTTACACGGTCCGAATGGCAGTGCTCAAATACGAAAAGATGAAAGCGTAGCGTGTTGAATCGAAAGTGACACGTTACAATTTTTCCAATCATTCTTCCCTTATGTTGTTAGCGCAGTTTGCTTTATGTTTATAATTTATAGGCGTAACAGTATATGGTAATGAGATGTTGGTTTCAGTATAGGCCAACCAATCTCTCTTACATTATAAAATTAAAAACTGGTCTCAAAGTTACAGACCCTAGACACATGCCTAGGTTGACCAGGCATTTAGTGCGCGCCTGCCTAAAGATGTAGCTACAGAAGTTCGTAGGATTATGAATTTTTGGAATTAGATAATCCCCTGTGAAGGGGAAATCAATGATATGCAATGCATTTTGTTTAATGGTCCTATTAGAATCAATTTTGTATTTACCCCATCTTAAAATAAACTCTTCCAATTCATTATGAAATCTTTCTCTTTCCCTTATGCTCCAATTCAAGTTTCTACATGAGCGTGTTAAAATTGTATTAGTGAAAAGATAAAGTAGTTAGTCGTTGTCAACAACTAAAAATTACACAAGCGTCAAACAACGATGGACCTGTGTGGATAAAAAGTCATTGAAGCCTGTGGATGCCAATATAACAGTGACCCGACATATCTTAGAACATTGCTTTGACTCAAAATTACAATCTTCGAACCGCCAAACTGCGAATTCAGCAAGCAAGAGAAAAGCTATGAACGACTTATCCGGAGAGCCAGCCAAAGTTTGACGAGTTGAGGTTTTCCAAGATGGTATGCCTTCTTTGATCACTACATCTGATGTTAGTTTCATTAGGAGAAATGTATATGACGCTCGCTGGATACTACTAGTACCGTTATCAACGAAAATTGAAGAAACCTTTTTGTGCGCTAAGCAAAAGAGTCATTTGAACGAGCAGGAGTGAGGAGTTTTTATGCTTATCTGGTGAAAAGGGCAAAATAATAGTCTGCTACATTAAGTGTAATTTCTGTTTCTTGAAAAATGTGCCTCGTATATACTTGGACGATATTGATTATTCTCCCAATTTCTTTTGCCAATTTCTCAAGATACTTAGCTTTTCGAACGGACATTACGTACCACTATTATATTGTTTGTTACTAAATTAGCATGCAAACATATAAAAATTGTTTTCCTTGATAATGGAAAAATGCAAAAATGAAAACATACAGCTGAATATTTTTGAAGACCTTGTAGATTCTGAAATTGGAATTCACAAGGCTATTCAACAAGTTTGGCCTTCAGCAAAGATATCGGCTGTAGATTTCATCTTTCACTGGTACAGCAAAATTCGAGAGCTCGGTTTGACTATCATCATTTTAATATTGTATAACTTTTATTTGGTCGCCAATTTTTATATTCAGCCTTATCAATTTATCGATGTTAATATTACAAATTATGCACTTAATTTAATAACCAGCTCTGTTGAGGTTCGCAGGAGTATCAATTCGGTTTGAATTAAGTTGAAGCACTGTTGTACTTATTTTATTTCGATTTTGATTTTATAAGTGTTATAAGGTCCTTGTGCTTGAACCGAGATACCCAATTTATCTATAGGATTAATGGAATTTTTGATCATTTGATGATTCAAAAAAGTCATATTTATACGATACCAGTGTGCAACAGTCATACTTCGGTGTTGTCTGGCCCATTTGTGTTGAAACGTGGTTTTCAGAAGGCCGACGACCCAACCTTCAACCAAACGCCTCTGAACTATTTTTTCAGAATTTTCTATACCGCCGTCGTACAGCATTGTTCTCAGATGTGACAACCAATCAAAAAATTAATTCCGTTTCACTACTGACACTATTCTACATTTTCAAAATCTATATATATATATATATATATATATATAATTTTTTTTTTTTTCAATGAAATTTTCTGAACTTAATTAAAAATTTATTTCAATTTGAATGGCACTGACAGTTTATCTGAAACGTTTCTGGTTTCAAAGGAAATTAGCGAAAGTTTCGATTTTCAAATGGCTCACCCTGTATATTTTTTGAGAAATCGAATCAAACTCTCTTTGTCTATACATTCAGCATATTTTAAGACGAATTTGCCGAATTTTTAATTTTTTTTTTTCTGATAAATTTGTTTTCAAGTCAAGGTGGCTATGACGACAAAAAACTGCGTGATTTATCGACTGAAATCGAGTACATTTGGATTCATCACTGAAACTGTAGAATTCCTTCTGTTATTGGCTTCGTAAAATTCCAAACATTGTTTCTTTACAAAAAATCTTATTTTCGCAAGGTACAATAGAGGCTCATTAGCACTATAATACGCAGAATATTTTCACGAATATTTTGACACCAAATTGATAATTTTTCGTTGAAAAATTCCATTCGTAATCCTGGATATAGTATAATACTCGTTTTTCAACTCATTATCTGAAGTGCTTTGGAAATGCATTGAAATCCTATCACAGATAGATCACAGATCATAGAATTTTTTGTATTCAATTTTAAATGTCATAAGATAAGATTGTGTTGCATCTGAATCGGTGAGTTGGTATAAATTGTTCAGAGTTTTTGAATTTCACGGCAGAAAAACAGACGAAATGCTGTACACACAGAATGAAAAAGTAGATATGCTACTCATTTATGGCGAATGCCGAAAAAACTCTACAGCATCAGCAATTTTATACGCTGAACGCTATCCAGAACGGCAACATCCTTCAAGGCACTATTTTCCTAAACTGTAACTGTAAAATGGTAATAGCCGAAGATTAGAATTTTGCAACCAGTTTCTCCAAAAGATGGAAATGGATCCAAGGTATCCTTATAAAATTTTATATTCAAATGAATCCCGATTAACTAACAACGGAATGTTCAATAGAAACAATACGCGCTATTGGGCCCACGAAAACGAGAATTTAGTACGTGAGGGTAATTTCCAGAAGCGATTTGGGTTCCATGTATGGATGGAAATGGTAGGGCGACATCTCATAGGTCCAATCATTTTTGATGGACCATTAACAGGGGAAAGATATTTAGGATTTTTACAAAACGAAATAAGCGATCTGATTGATGGTTTACCATCAGCTGTTGCTAATAACTTAATTTTACAACAAGATGGAGCACCAGCGCACAACTGCAGGGAAGTTGTTCAATACCTAAATAATAATTTAAATGAAAGGTGGATAGGCCCGACAAGTTGACCAGCTCGATCGCCCGACTTGTCCCCATTAGATTTTTTTTGTGGGCCCAAAACCGTGTTTATAGAACTGCTTCAATCGAGAGGATTTAGAAAATAGAGTTCGGGGAGCACAAATGAAATTTTTCCAAATCAAATGGATAATGCAATACGGGCCATTATTCGCCGCAATAGGCTGTGTCAGGCACAGAATGGAGGTCTCTTCGGAAACCTGTTGAGAAGTTATGCTCAATTGATTTGATGACATTCCATCTATGGTCCATTTGTGTATTTTGCGTTATTTATGTGTTTTGTTAAATTTTTATTCATCTGGAATGTACGATGATGAGTATGTGCGCCATGCCAAAATAAAACTGAGGTTTTGCGTTTATGCTTTGTGTGCATTACAATTTTAGAACCAGCTGAGTCGTCATAGCTACCTAGACTTGAGAACAAATTTATCAAGAATGATTTAAAAATCCTGCAAATACATCTTCAAGTATACTGACTGTATAGACAAAAAGAGTTTCATTCGATTTCCCAAAAATATACAGGGTGAGCCATTTAACTTGAAGTAAATTTTAATCAATTTCAAAAATTTCATTGAAAAATATTGGCTAGAAAAGAATTTTTATGGGCGAGTCTCTTTCTAGTTACATATATATATATATATATATATATATATATATATATATATATATATATATATATATATATATATATATATATATATATATATATATATATATATAAACTCGCGTCATGCCTCCTACGATTGCCCTTAAGTGTGAGTACAAGAAATGTAACAGGGGAACCATACTATCTTGCGTATGATTCAAAAAACGAGTGAAAAAACCTGTGGAAAATACTCGTTTCCCTGTCGCTATTGCACTAGCAATAGCTTGTCTGTTTATGTTGTGTCGTGTGTACAAAAAGAGTACCAAAAATTTTTCTGGTTAGCAGCTTCATTTTTTATCTTGCACTCCATGATTTCCAGAAGACAAGGGTAAAAAGGAATAGAGTTTGGGACAGGAAAAATCTGTAACAATGGAAAAAGAAAACCAGCAGAAAAATATTTCATCAAATAAACCTAACTCTTATATGTTTAAACTCACTTGAATCTAAGATGATGATGAACATTTTACATAGCAAGCAAGACCATAAAAAGGACTAAGGAGATAAACAAAAAGTACATAACCTGCGATATTTCCTCTTTCGCGGAGATGTTCTTCCGTCGCAGTGTGAGTCTCCTAAAGGACAATCACTTCCACCTTGTTCTTGCTTGCCAATTTTGAAGTATAATCGCATTTATCCTTGGAAATCCCTCAAAACTCAACAAAACAATTCCCTCTCTGTTTGATCGAGAGAGCCCCGATGTCCAGGTTCGGTCTTCTAAGTGATGCCGATTATGATCTATAAATGTTCTAGATTCATTATGAACCCAATAATTTGACATCGCCCGTATAATATTTCTTCGTGTATCTTGCGTAATTTATAGAAAAATTTGCGAAAAAATTCTGACATTCATTTAAAAATTATGACAAGGATAATAATAATATTATGGATATATCTTGTCGAGTCGAAATTTCGAGGGAACAGTTTAACATATCGACAGGATAATCATTAAAAGTTTGACATCAACAATTTGTATGGCTATGTTTTTCTTTCACTATTTTCTTGTCAATTTTTCAATACGTTTAGCTTTTCCAATTCTGCTGTAAGGGACGGAGACAAATGCAACACATTTAAAACCATAAAAATCTGCCTTGCCATTCTCAAGTTATAAGCGTTCGAACAAATCTTACTCTGTTTATATATTAGAAATAGACATATAAAAGTCTCATTAATCACTTAGTGAAACATGTTTACTGAATAATTTTACAACTGAAGAAAAAATAAAGATATAATGCATAAAAGTATGTTTGACATATGTTTCGGTTTTTTTTTCAGTTTTGAAAAAATTGAAAAATCTTGAAATATTAAACTGTCGTTCATACCTAGGAAGCAGATGGGAGAATTGGGGGCAAACGGAAATCAAGGTGGTCCTTAGTAATTGGTAGATTATGTTTGTGATATGATGAAACTTCTACGAATTCTATTAAATCTAACCTCTTGATTTTGCTACCTGAATGTAAAATTTGGGGTTTTGAGAAAACTAACAAACAATTTTCATTTATACAATTGTCTGAAAAACCAGTTGTTCATTTATTAGGAGTTAATGATTTTTTTACTCGACTACTCTTATATTGATGGAACGATCAGTTTGACCTTTATAAAAAGCAGAATAATTATGAGTGTATAATTTATATACACCGCTTTTTTCACCTGTATCGATGTCGATCTTTATCACTGACCATGACTGAACATAGATTTTCCGTTTTTGTACATATTGTGTTGATTTTATTCTGTTTCAATATATGGCAAATTTTAATACTTATTTGTGAGATATAATTAATTCTATGATATTTTATTGTTACATGAACCTGAAGGGTGGGGTGATTCGAGGATAACAATTATTTAATTTGTTGTTTAGCCATTAACTTTCCACCTACTCCATTATGAGGGTTTATCATTATTCGGAAGTTTATAAGAATGCTAATATTTCGTGCTAAATATGTAGCTATTGTCACGCAGTGTATATTTGCATGTGAATTTGTTACGCTCAGAATCCTTCGTCAATAATAAAAAGTGAAGTAATTACAACAGAGGGTTCCAACAATCAAATCGTTCGATGCCTGCGAGTGATGTTAAGCTGAAATTGAAAACTTCTAGAGCATCTTTCAACAACAAATAATACTGCAATCAAAATCCTACTCCAGAAATACTGAGGATTTAGCAAAAAAAATTAATTACCAATCTTACAAAAAGAATTAGGTATCCTCGACGTGTTGAGGTCACCTGTGATAGAGAATAAATTAAGATATGAATTAGACTCCAAAAATTGACATATGACAATCACATGATATTTTCAATGGCATGGCATAAAACGACATCAAAAACGATAACAGTGCTACGAGTCGACAGTATAATTTCTCTGTTGCACAATTTAGTATTCTGCTTCACTACCCTTGACGAACGTTACAGTCTATATCTCTTCGTTTTCTCAGCTCGTTGTACGCAAGCGTGACAAGTGTAGTACATGCGTAAAAGACTCCAACACTTTCAGATGCATGCATAATGTACATCAATTCATCGTTTCTTTTTCTTTCTTCAAAATTCGTTTCAATCAGTTAATACGAGTGTTTCATAATAGAAACAAAGAACCACAGGACCAGGTAATTACGTGATACCAGTTTATATTAAATCTAATCTATTTTTTTTGTAGGGCATTGAAAATATGCTTTCGGCATGCACCGATGAAATTGCAAGCAAACACGATACGATCTCCATGTTAAGACGTGAAATCCATAAACTAGAAGAAAAAAACGCCGAAACTGAAAGAGAAGCTATGCTCAAAAATGACATTATCAGGGAACTGCGCAAAGAATTGAAGAAAACGAAATTGAAGGTGAGTGTTAGATGTGATATGATTGAATTTTAGGCGAAGACCGGATTGATTTGTAGCATTGTTCTTCTTCGTCCTGATTCCTTTGCACCTCCTTGGTTGGCCTTACTGGTTGGTTATTCCTGTTTTCTTATGTTGTGGTACATCTGCACTGGACTCTAGTTTACTCCTCCATTGTTCTAGGGATGTCCTCTTTCCCACTGTCATCGGTTTCAGTTCCATTATATAGTTGATCTTGTTATTTTCGTGACCTTCCATCTGGTTAAATGTTCTTATCGTGAGTCGAATGATGATTTCTTACAATATTTTAATTTACATTTCCTTCCTGAGTTGTTTGTTGCTTATATACCATGGGGTTGCTGTCCTGAGGATCTTGGTGAGTGCTGCTTGTAGTTTTCTTTTCTTGAATCGGTCCTCTGAATGCCAGGTTTATCCTTCGTATCTTATTCCTGGGATTATGATTGCTTTTATTATCATTATTTTGTTTGCCCATGTGAGTCTGCTTCTGCCGTTGAGTAAGGGTTTTCCGTGGATTATTGATGTTGTTTTTCTTGTCATCTCCTCAATATACCCCCTGTAGTTCAGTTGGTCGTTCAGAACTACGCGGAGGTATCTTGCTTCCTTCTTCCATTCGATTGCTTGTCCTTATATAATGATTTCCTTTGGTGTTTTCGGGTGTTTTCTCTTCTTGTAGCCAATGTACATTGCTACCGTCTTCTTCGGATCAATCTTGATCCTCCATCTTCTCAAGAAAGATTTCCCCTTGTAGCCATTTCTAACTGCTGTTTGTGGGATATGTATATTGTCATGTCGTCTACGAACTGCGCCATTTTGGAGTGTTTCATATTCGGTATGTCTGCGATGTATATGTAAAGTAGCAGTGGTCCTAGTGCTGATCCTTGACTTCTGGTCCTGTATCCGGGCTACAAATCTCCTGTTTTGTAGGTATTATATAGTGATATTGGTAAATTTCACTAGAAACCCTGTGGCCTTCACCTTGTAGAATAATCCTTCGTGCCAAAGTTTGTCGAATGCTTTCTCAATGTCCAAAAACGCCGCTCCTGTCGGTGTTGATATGTTCTGGGAGTGTTTGAGGTGTGGTATCATCATCTTTTTCTTTTTTCCTGTCAGCAGCTGCAATTTTCCATAGTGATTAATCGTCTGTGCTCAGTTGCCCTAATTTGATGTCTCACTGCTCATAGTATATGCTCCCTAGTTCTTCTTTCACTCTGTTGGTTAGTCCATTCCTTTCTCTTTTGTCTTCGAGCTGAAGTGTCCTTCGATATTTCTTCCTCTCTTGTTTCTTCTGTCTTATGATTGTTAGAATAGATTATTTGTATGCATAGATAAATCATTCGAATGTATTTTCATTTCAGTTGACAGGCGCAGATGCGAAAGAGAGAGCGAAGTCAAGCTTCCGCAGCCAAGTTCCAACAACGGACGAAAAAGCCACTAACACAACGGAAACCCCTGAGTTCATTACCATCAATCACTCGACAAACCCTGAAGTTTCGAACAATTCGACGATCATCTTCATTCACAAGGGACAGAAGGAAGAGAAGAACGATCCTAGAGCAATATTCGACTCAAGTGACAGTTCAGAGTGCGGACTTAATGACGCCATGAACGTCACGAACAGGGGTTTGGTACATTATTGTAGATCCGAAAATGACATCAAGCAAATAAACTGGATAAGACCCACGAAGGAAAGATCTAAACTGACAAGGATTCACAAGAACGATGGCGGCGATCGCAGGTGTTATGAACAAGATCGCGACCGTAGATTTAGCTCGAAAAGATTAAACATACCCAAACATATCCCAGTGAAGACTTACGTGAATAATATAGAATATATTCAAGAGGCTGAATGACTCTTTGTATTTTATACAGTACCATATATTCCGCTATTGTTGTTTTATAGCATACATTTTTTATTTATATAATGTTTCGTTTTGTTATTCTATTTATTAGTTTCAACGAGAAAATCGAAATAAATAGAAATTTTAAGCATTGTTATTAAATGGGCAAGATTTCGGAATTTGTGGTTAAGTGGCATCATAGAGTACCGGAGAAATTTTGTTTTTCACTATGTTGTTGTTGTTGGATTCAACCTTAGATTATGTATACAGGGTGATTCACGGAAGAACATACCTAGAACACTGTACTTAGAGTACACCTAGAGGAATCCTAATCAAGGCTCAAAAAACAAGGTAAGGCTATCCGCTGTCGATATACATGCTGTTTCATGTATTTGGGAGAATACAATCAGAATCGAAGATCTGAAGGAAATGAATAATTTACTGAAAATGCATGGAAATATGTCAAAAAGCGCTGATAAGGAAAAGGTAAACAACTATCTCCTTCCCACCAATGTAGATGAATCTGACAGTTGAATTGTTCTGAAAACATACGGAGATGTATTGAAGAAAACACCTACACCAAGGTCGAATGGAACAGATCCGCAACTCCGTCATCTGGATCCCATCATCCATCGAAACCGAGTAGTTCAAATATACAGGTAACAAACAACGTAAATCGCGTAAATCTTACCAAGAAAAGTGGATTGAAAGACGGCGAAAAATGGCAGAAAGTGAAGAAAAAACTCGGAAGGAAAGATGAAAATGCAATAATTGGAGCAATGAAGGCATCGAAAAGTATCAAAACTATTCCACGGAAGGCCTTCATCGATGCTTCTAGGTTTGTACCCGAAACAAAAGCAGAGGATTTGGAAAATATGGTCAAAGGTACTCTTCCGGAGGCAAAATGTGAAATCCTTGAATCGTAGTACTCGAAGGATTATGCGTCATTTAAAGTGATGTTTGACTTGATCAATCTCGAAAAAGCAATGAACTCTGACATCTGGTCGTATGGTGTATATGTGACGAGGTTTTTTTCACACGACGGCTGCTGCAAAGCTAAAAGAATAGGGAGATCTATAGAAACTAGTGGAAATTTTGTTGTGTTCCATCAAAACGTTCAATGTCTTCAAAATAAATATAGGGAAATCGAGGTTCTAGCATATGATCTAGTCAAAAAGCCTCAACTTCTTTGCTTAACCGTACATTGGTGTAAGGATAGTGATCTTCCTTGTTTACATATATCAGGTTACAATCTTGTATCCTCCTTTTGTAGAACGTCTGTAGGTCGAGGAGAATCTTGCATTTATGCCCATGATGGGCACGACTTTGAGGAAGCATCTGATCTGAAACAAGAAAATACTTACGTTGATTGCGGCAATGGTTAGTAAAAAACTCCGAATTGCGGTATTAGCTGTGTATAGGTCGTCACTATAGGATCTTCAATCAGTGTTTTCGAGGCTTGAACGTACTTTGAACAATTGTTTGATTAACTACTCTGAATATAAGGTTGTCTTGGGTGGAGACATTAATATTGACCTGCTTCAGCAAAATTGCTCTACACGGAAAAATTTTGTGGACATTCTTTTAGTATTTGATTTTACACAAACAGTATTCTACAAGGATTACAGCTCATTCTGATACTATCATTGATAACATATTCATTAATTTTGAAAATGAATCTATAGGTTCGGTATTGGATACCTCCCTTTCATCATTACGCTCAAGTACTTAAGATAAGTCTAACTGAAAAGGCAACTCATGAAAAGAGAAAAAAAAGATTTTTCAGTGACAACATTTTTGTCATTGAAAAATGATTTTAAGAAAGAACTGAAAAATTCCGATTGGAGAGGGGTTTTTCGACTTGGAGTATTCTTTCGACAGGTTTTCTTCTGTATTTTCGGACTTATTCAATTTGATATTTCTAGAGAAAACAGTAATAAACTCGAATTTTGACAAAAGCAAATGCTGGTTTACTAAGGGCATATTATCTAGTAGAAACAAGAGAGGGCTTGCCTGGAAGCGAAGACTTGGTCTTGTTACGCAAATAAAAGTCAGGTCAATATACTTGAAGAAATGATAAAAGGCAAATGCTCTCCCAGAGAAGTTCTGAATAAAGTAAATAGTACCTTCATAAATCAGTGTCCGGAAATTGCTCCAAATCATTGCATTCTGAATATCGACAGAAACCCTCGGAGTATTTATTTCCAACCCACAGTCTTCAATGAAGCCTTCAATACGATAACGCAGCTCAAGAACACATCGTTAACAGGTGAAGATGGAGTACCTGTCAAGATACTCGAAGCTGTTGCCAATGAAATCGCTAGACTTCTCTCTCATATTATCCATCTCATGTTCGTAACGGGTGAATTTCCCTCAGCACTCAAGTGCGCCGTGTTGAGAGCCATTTACAAAAAAGGACCTAAAGATCAGGTCAGTAATTATCGCCCAATCGCTCTCCTGTCGAATCTGAACAAAGTATTTGAAAAACTAATTTGTGTGTGATTGTTAGCGTTCATTGAAAGGTTGCTGGTTCTGTCTAATAGTCAAAACGGTTTTCGAAAAAATCGGTCCACCACTCTTGCGAAGTACCAGGTACTATGCCATGTTATAGAGGCTCTAAACAACAAGAAGCATACACTCCTCATATGTCTCGACCTGTCGAAGACCTTCGACAGTGTCCGGCATGACATTATCCTCGAAAATATGGACAGGTATGGTATGAGGGGTGCTGCTCTTAGTCTTTTCCGATCGTACCTTGAAAATCGTAGTCAGTATGTTATTGCAAATGACTCTGAGGGAACTACTATAAGATCTAATGAGGAAAAGGTTTTGAAAGGTGTTCCGCAAGGTTCAATTTTGGAACCTGTATTCTTTTTACTTTATATAGATGATCTCAGTCTAGTTCAATATATATTGGTTACGACAGTCATCAATTTACAATTTTTTACAATTCAATGCGAATTTCATAACAGGCTTTTTTTTTAATGCTAATCTTAAATCGAACATTTCTGAAACCCCTCTATTGTATTCGCATCCCTCAGTATAATCGTTTGACTAAACTCTGACGATGGTCTTTTATATTCAGTGATTACTCTCTGGAGAACCAAAACTCCAAGGTACTGGAGGTGCTGGGTGTGCTGCGGGAGTAGTTTGGTGAAAATAATCCTTTATTGAACGTTGATAGAACCAAAATTGTTGTGTTCGACTATGGGACGGAGGAAGTGACTCGAATGCTGCTTGATAGGGACGTGGGCTTTCAATGTGAGGATTCGGTATGTTTGTTGGGTGTCAATATCGACCACAGGTTGGATTGGCGTGTGCACACGGATGAACTGGCTAAGATACTTTCAAAAATCACTGTTTCCTTGAGAACTATATCGCTTAATGTAGACATGAATACTGCTATAGCTACTTACCACGCCCATGTTCTGTCAAGGTTGAGGTATGGAATCATATTTTAGGGGCTTGTGCGATTCTGAGAGAGTTCTCTTGGTTCAGAATAGGTGTCTTCGTGGTATCCTAAACATAAAACAGAATGACAGCTGTAGGCCATATTTCATTGAAAATGGAATACACAATGGAAATAAATCACTTTTCGCAGATAACACTCTCAAGCATGACTATAGAACCCGCAATAAGGAAAACCTCACATGTGAGAAATACAACTTCACTTAGTTACAAAAGAATGTATACTATTCACTCCTAATAATTTATAATAAACTACCGACTACCTTAAAGAACTTACCATTACGGGCTTTAAAGAAAAAGCTTACTGGAATTTTAATAAGCAAGTGCTATTATAAATTCGATGAATTTAGCAGATGCAAATTTTCGATTTCGATTCTGTGTTTTATGTATTTTTTCTGTTCTGTTTCTCTATTTCATTCTATAGTAGGTATTTAGGTATAAATCATTTTTTAAGTAGCTATTGACATGTTCTATGCCAGTTTTGGCCGATGTAATTTCGGAACAAATAAAGGAGATCTTTCTCTCTCTCTCTCTATCTCATAAACACATGTCGATTCACTCGAAATTTCATACAAATACATGATGACAAGATTAAAGTTAAGGGATTGATAGTAGGTGAAAATCAAATTTCAAGGCCGGAGTTTTTGCATCAAAGAAAACATAACACCATTTTATGTACATTATTTTCCGAAAAACCTTATACACAATGTGAATTATCAAGAATCGCTCTGAAAAATTAGCTAAATGCGAAAACTGTCACATCTGTTCAACATTTTTATTGAAGAATGATTATGAAGGCGACTCATTTTTTTAGTTTCAAAAACTTTTCGTGGTCCAAATAACGACATGCCTACCTAATGCCAATTTAGAATTTGATATTTATCGATTTTCATGTATCTCATAAGTATTTCAGCTACCCCCTGCAGAATCAAGCAGACGCCAAAGTTTCGTTTTTTCGATATCTTTCATTGAAAGAAATATTGGGTACGACAGTCATCAATTTACAATTTTTTACAATTCAATGCGAATTTCATAACAGGCTCTTTTACAATGCTAATCTTAAGTCGAACATTTCTGAAACCCCTCTATTGTATTCGCATCAGTATAATCGTTTGACTAAACTGTGAGTGATTTCTTGATCTTAGCGAGTGAATTTTTCAGCTCATATTGATAGAATGGCAAAAATTTCGTTATTTATTCTTCCTCTTATCACCCTTGTGTTTTGAGATCAGTCATTCAGATTTTAGCGATTTCTTCTAATTGTTCTTTTTTAATAAAATCATTCGTTTTGTCTATGTATTCTGATTTTTGTGATATAACGGTGGCGTCTGATTTATCTGATTTGATCATAAGATCATCGGTTCGAACTTTTCCTCTCATGGATTTTATGACGTTGAGTATGAGATTATCTTTTTTAATATAACATTTTTTGAGAATCCTTGTAATTCTTTGAACTATCATTTATAAGTCATGAGAATTTAAAGAAACAATTACCTAGTCGAAAACAAAATTAACCTCAACATCTCTGAAAACCAACTGGCGCAGATATAAAATCTATCAAAAAAGTAAAGGGAATAAGTCTATGAACCACATAATATTTATTTTATATCCAAACTTATTGTATCGCCTTCCGAAATAATACATTTACGCCTACAAATAATCCAATCATCAAAACATTTTTCAAACGACTTCAGTTCTCGTGGTGAATTGTAATCTGAGTTTTGGAAGAAGAAAAAAATCGGCCGGGGCCATATCAGGTGAATACGGCGGTTGTTCGATGGTATTTGTTTTATTCAGAAATTTATCCACAATGATAGCCTTGTGAGATGGTGCATTATAGTGGTGCAAAACCCCTGAGTTGTCTGTCCACAAATCTGGCTTATTTCGAAGAAATTGCTATTTCAAATGCCTGATAACGCTCAGGTTATATTCTTTTTTTACCGTCTGACCTTCTGATAATAGTACATATATAAAATATGTGTGTAAAAGAGATCGCGGAGCGCAGGGAAGGGAGTTTGAATACAGAGCGCGAATAAGTGGACAAAGTGTTTGAAATAAACCAAGCAGTATCGATTGTGCTATATAAATTAGTTATAATTGTTCAGTTTACGTGTAAATAAATTAGTTAGAGTTTCTGTAAGGTTGAAGTGTTTGATTTGAACCCACCAAAAATTGCAAGAACTGAGAAACGTTACAATATAAAAAACATCAAACTTCATTCATTAAAAATGAACAAGATTGAACATCGGCTAATCACTTCATCTAAAATGGCCACCTCCTTTCTAGTATTGATGAATTGAAAATTCTACACATTGCCTCAAAGGGTAGAAAACTCAACTACCAGTTAAAATTTTCCAATCATTTTTTAATGTTAACTGGTTTTTTCAAATCCAAATAACAACCCATTTATTTTATATTAATTTGTACTCGATTTGTATACTGTCAAATGAGAAACCACCGTAACAGTGATAGAAAATGAAGAATTTGTGAAGATGATTTTTCTTGAAATAACACCTTTAATTTTGAAGACGAAACATTTCCGGATATGGAAGTATTTTCTAATTTTCAATATTTTTATTAGAATTATTTCCGAGTTAGAGGATGAATACTGTAACGGATTTTCTTCGTCTGGAATAGATCGGGCGCCGACTTTTGTTTGCTGAAGTTGTCCCCTCGGGGAAAGCGATCTGTTACATCTTTCGTTCCAGATCGCTTTAGACATGCCCTGGTAAGCTGCAGTGGAGAAGAGTTCTTTGTTATTTAAGGCTTTTGCGATAACATTGAATGTCAGTTTTAAGTGAGCTTTCAGCATTTGATAACTGGAAAAGAAACTTCTATTTTGCTATGGTTTGAACAGATTTTACTCGGACTTGATTTCCGAGATAGGGATTGAAGAAAGACAAGATGTTCTATAGTGATATTCAATGTCGAAGACAATGTTACTTTATACAATACTTACACAGTTCGTGTCAATTTCAACAATAATACGAATACATGCGTATAAGCCATCAAGCAATATTTTGAAGAGTTCAGGTCAAGCTTGAACTATGCGAGCAAGGCGAGAGTGGTAGGAGGTAAGCGAAGCGATGATGAGTAGTAAACTGTACAGTTCTATCTACGGACATGAAACTGGCGGTCGGTATGCAAATGATACGGTATATGCAGAGATATATTGAAGTTTACAAAACAAAACTTTAACATTTCAACTAATTACGTGCTGCTGCCTCTGGCTATTTCATTTGGTTCGATTATTCAACTAGCAAGCCGGCTCGGTGGCGTATGGGATATGATGCTCGTCTCCTACGCAGAGTTACCTGGGTTCAATCCCCACAAAGTCGGTGCGATTTTTCGGAATCGCTTGAGTGTCCATCTTTCGGAGGAGATGTAAAGCTGTCGGTCCTGTCTAACAGAGATGTGTTGGACATTAAAAATCCCTTTCCTAGACATGAGACGGTTTCGGCGAAATTCCCGGGTTAGTAGGTGACAGAATTTCCCGGCGTGTCATTAGCCGAAAGGCAGAAACAGAGCACGTTAAAGGAAAAACAAACAAACAATTCAACTAGCAAACTCTATAATGGGAAAACTATAACCCGTTCTATGTCTGAAATCCATGAAGAAGTTCGTGTGCAGAATTCGAGATCTTACAAATACCATTGTGTGTGTGGGAGTAACAGCACTACAAGGTGAAGTAGACACTTCGAAACTTAGAAAATGCATGTGTACGGGGACCAGCACAGCACAGAGTCAACGGAAGCCTCGGAAATTCCTACGCAAATACAACAGGATGAAAATAAAATAGTACTATTAAATCAATTAGAACAAAATAGTTACCGACAGTACGTGAAACTCTTTAGAGCGTGAAATTGCCGGGGCAATTAAACGAGACCCTAAAATAGTTATCGGGGGTACGTAAATTTCTCTAGAGCAGTGGTGCTCAAACGGTCGATCGCGAGTGCTTTTTGAGTAGATCTCAAGAATAGAAAAATTTTAAAAAGTAAGTGACTAAACTACAAACATTTATTACGTAATAAAATAACACTTTGCTAGCGGCAAAAGACGACTTCATCAAAGGAACGGCCGGTACTTGTCAAGGAAAAACCGCGTTTTTTATTCTTGCCACTTTTATAGAAATTTCGGGCGGCGCGTTTGACGGGAACATTCGAGACTTTCGTTCACGCCGATATAAATGTTGCTTCTGCAGGAATTGGAGTCATTCTGAATTGTAACTTGAAGGCAATACTACGTCGATACAAAGTTTATTATTGTATAGTACAAAATGCGTGCAGCGAAGAAATCTAAAACGTATCGTATCAATAACGATTGGGAGGAAGAATTTTTCTTTTGTGCGGTGAAGGATAAGTGCATTTGTCTTATTTGTCGTGCGTTGCAATACCTAAGCGTAGTAACTTAGACAGGCATCACAAAACGGTTCATAAAAACTATGAAAAGGATTTTCCGCCACACAGTGAATTAAGAAAACGAAAACCACGTGATTTGATATCTTGTTTGAAAAAGAACAAGCCATGTACACAAGACCAGCCAAATAATCAAAAACTACTACGATCGCGTCATTTGAAATATCTCATATTGGCGAAACACAAAAAAACAATTCGAAGATGGATCGGCTGTGAAGGAAGCATTTATTGAAGCGGGTGAGCCTTTAGTTGCAGATTTCAAAAATAAAACAGAAATCATGTCTGCTATTAGAGGACTTCATTTATCTTGTCCGATTGTCACAAGGCGTATTGAAGTCATGAGTCAGGACGTGGCAGATAAACTAGAACATGATATCATGAAATGTACATACTTTTCTTCACAGTTCGACGAATTCACCGATATGACAGACACTGCCCAGCTGTGTATTTTTATTCGGATGGTATTCAATGACATGTTGGCTGAGGAAGAATTTTTGACAATCATTCCTCTGAAGGGTAAGACCCGTGACGAAGATATATATGACGTTTTCCTCAATTTTGTAAAAAACTATAAGCTACCAATATACAAATTAGTGTGCATTACAACTAATGGGGGACCAGCGATGACTGAAAACAAAAACGATTTTGTGGCATTGTGTCGACCTAATGAAGATTTGCCTTCAATTTTTCATTCCATTGCATCATGCATCAAGAAGTTTTGGGTTCAAAAGTTTTAAACACGGAGGAAATTATGGGCATTGCAATAAAAATTGTGAATTCAATCCGTGCACGTAGCTTGCAACGGCGGCTCGTTAAGTTACAGTTTGAAGATAGGGAGTCAGCTGAACACACTGATTTAGTTCTTCACAAGAACGTCTGGTGGTTGAGTCACGGAAAATTCCTAGAAAGGTTTCAAGAATTATTGCCCGAAATAACAGCTTTTCTAGACGAAAGAAATGATGACACTCAGATGTTGAAAAATGAAAATGGCTGAATGATTCGGCAATTTTGACTGACATCACATTGCACTAAAGCACCATTAACTTGGAGCTTCAATTCAAATGAAAATCTATTATTGAGATGATTAGCGCAGCAAATGCATTAAAAAGTAAATTGCAACTTATGATAGATCAACTGAAAAGAAAGGATCTGAAACATTTTCCGTCTTTGAAAGCAAGGAATCCTCAGTTGAATTATGATTTGTATGAGGCTGAATTATCAAATATTTTGGGACAATTCGAAATGCGTTTTTATGGTTGCGGTAAATTGGCAAACATAGTATCATTTATGAGTTATCCTTTTTCATGTAAAAACATTAAGGAATTAACTACTGAAATATCAAGCCAGTTTAGTATGAACTCAGGTTCTGTTGAAAATGAGTTGGTGCAGATTAAATCAGATAAATATCTCAAAGCTACAGCATCGGATACAAATTTCTGGTGTCTTATATCTGAAGATGAATATCCGAACCTGAGGCAAATCGCCCTTCCACTGACGGCAATGTTTGGTGCAGTTCTGCATTTTCTGAAATGAAGATAATTAAGTCAAAATATCGCAATCAACTAACTGACGATCATATGTCATCATGATTGCGATTAGTACTCAGTTGTTATGTACCATGTTATGAAAAGTATGCTGAGGACGTGCGGTGCCACGCTTCAACATCCAAAGTCACTCCTTAGTTCGGTTTAACACCATATGTGACTCTTTTGTTTTGTAACAACTAATAAACTCTCAATTTTGAACTATGAGTTTTTTCAATGATATTATAGAGAAGAACCTAGCTGAATCTAACCCTAACCTTGACTAAAATAATGTATATTGTGCGGAAAGCTAATATCTATATATGTTATGGTACACCCTACCTAGGTAGGTACCATAGCATAGAAATACTTCAAATCTAAAGTCATTCTTGATTGTTGAATTCTGGAACCACAGATTATTACGATGGTCTGATTTTAATCAAACCATAGAAACCGCCATGATCTTGGACTGGATCTGAAAAATCGGTATTTTTCAGTCATCAAACAACATGAATCATTGACGGACGTGCACCGAATGAAATAAATCGGGACAATCTATGATTTTTCTATGAAAAAAGCAATGAGTGCGAAAACGGCAAAATTTGTTACAATTTTTTTTGAGAAATATTGAAGTACTGCATCCACCATAAGTAAAGTACACAGAACCAAATTTATATGGAAACACTCGGTATTCCATATTATTGATTGTTTTTATCCATGGATCTTTGACTACTTGTGAAGAATGAAGTTTTTTGTTGTAAAAAGACTGGAAAGAAAAGAAGAGGTGACACAGAGAGATATATCGGTCACAATAGAGGTTTCATAGGGGGTGATTTCAAAAAACCTAATCCCAATACGTGGAAACTACAATCTCTGCAAAATATACCTAGAAGAAGTCGTAGGAAGATCACTTCTGAAGAACAAGACCGCTTTTTGTGCCAAATTGCAAGAAGAGATCTTATGCGGCGCACCCAATACTCCAAAGGCAATTTCTGGAAGCAACAGGCATCAGTGTATCAGTCGAAACAATACGTCAGAGACTTCGTTCAAGGGATTTTTACAGCAGAAGGCCCTTAAGAGTTACAGGGCCAATCACACAACAAAAAATTAACAGACTTAATTGGTGTATCTCGCACCAAAATTGGAATATTGAAAATTGGCGAAATTTGCTTTTTTCGGATGTGACCAGAAATGGTTTTCGATCACATGGCTGCCGGATTCGGGTTTTAGGGGTTAGAAGGCAAGCTAGACTCTGAGTAGCAACACAAATTCAGAAATACCAAAGGGACAGTGTGATATTTTGGGGTGGCATTATCCTGGGAGGCAAAACAGATTTGATTTCGTTTCCTGCGTGTGTAACGGCTAGAAATTACGTGGACCTAGTGCTGGAGCCCATAGTGAGTATGAGTGAGTATGCTCCTCCGCATACCAGCAACCTCGCGCGACATTATCTTGAAACAGAGGGAATCACTATTTTGGCCAGCTTGCTCTCCAAACCCAAATTCTATTGATCATTTATGGGATATTCTCAAAAGGAAAATTATATCGTGCCAGGATAATCCAAGAACCCTACAACAGCTTATCCAAGTCGCCACAGAAGAGAGGCAGAATATCACCCTAGAGGAGGTCGAAAACCTAATCCAAAGCATGCCTAGACGGATTCAGGCTTGTATCAGGAAAAGAGGAGGCAATACAAGCTACTGAGGTTGAGAAGAAAACACCTACTCCGTGAGAAAAAATTTTCTATTTTTTTACTACATGCGGAAGAGTACCTTATTTTCTTTCAATTGTTCCTTTCCTTAAAATAAACCTTAATTTATTTCTTTTTCAATTGAAATATCTCAAAAAGATCAATTCTAACGAAATTCCTGAGGTAATATTCAAAATATCGGGTGATTCCATATAAATTTGGTTATGTGTAAAATCGCCAATGGTTTGTATTCAAAAGGAATATTTGTAATTCAAAACCGATGTGTTGAAAATTTTTTCCGCACCATAGAATTATAATCAAACAAATATATAAGAAATGTAAATCCCATTTTTTATAATTTTGATAATTCCCGAAAATTTTGGATGATTCGATATGGGAGAGAAATATTGACATTTTCTTATTACTATAATATTTCACCAAGTTGTGTACTAAAACAAACAAAAATTGCCTACCCTGTTCATTCTCGAAATTAAATAAATAATCAATATTTTGAATATTTTAACTGCACGTAGTTCCTCAAGCACTATGAACAAAGTAACTATAACTTTTTCTGTTTGAATGTGAAATTTTTTTCTTCCAAAAGTCTGATATTTAGGCTGCCCCGTTATTTACCAATTATTGAGGTATTCTCTTCGATGATTATGCCATTTGTACCTATGGCTCGTTGCCACGTCCGCGAGGATATTGAATGACACGGATTGATCTTGTAGACCTCAATCCTGCGTTTATAACGCACGTTTGCCCGGTGACGCCAACGGAGTGATGAAGGCAGATGAGTCACAACAAAAATAAACTTACCAGGGTGAGCCCACATCCTCCATCGCGTTGAAATCAACGGTCCATTAATAAAAATTAACTTCGTTGGCGCCACCAGACATTCTTGCGTAACAATGTAGGATGGTCGAGGTCTAGCTTCATTAATTATTGCTTGAATGTAACAGGATCAAAAATTCAAAGAATTCGAGAAAAACATTCACGTGGAATCTACGCCCTTATTTACCGAGAAATCCCAACCACTCAACTGCAAGAATTACTGCTATCTATGGAAATTACTATCAGAAATATCAGGATTGAAACTACAGATTGAAATGAAGGACGATTTACTAGTTCAGCAGCTCAAAATAATAAACGTTCTCGCTACAAGACTTTTCGTCATGGAGACTTATTTCAAGAGCACGGGAAAAACCACCGAGGAAATTGTATATAATCTATCTTTTTCCATTGTAAGATTTGTAATAATTTCCTTTTTGCAGTTGCAGTTGAATCATTACTAAGAAGATGGTATATGTCGTTTATCTGAATTCAAGTTTATGTTCTGTGTTATGAATAAAACATACATACAAAATCTTTAGTGTTCTTTTCCCGAGAGTAATTGGCTATTTCTGTATTCGTATGCGAAGATTTACTTGAACTATAACGAAGATAAGATAATAAAAAAAAGTACTGTGTTTTAAGGAATTTTACTTAGTAATTGCGATTCGTAACGCGTTTCACTACACCGTAGCTTCTTCAGACGAATGAATGTACAGAAAATAAGAACAAGAATATAAATATAAATGTTCTTGCGTAATTAAAAGCTTATTGGGTTGCTTCTTCTTAAGTGGTTATTTATGACAGGTATATCCAATAAAATTAAGGAATAGATTGCTCCCTGAAGAGATTCAATAGAGGGGAAGGGCTTAAATCGACTTGTTTAGTGATGAGTCTACCTGAGTGTTTGTATTTATTGATTTTTCCAATGATCTACCTTCCAATATTCATTATCTGTATAAAAAATTTCAAACTGTGGGTGGAAAGAGTGATTATTTTCTAATAGATGATTCGCGTAAATTGGATCAGATTCAAATGACGCGAATTATCTCTTAGAAAATAATCACTCTTTCGACCCACAGTTTGAAATATTACATACAGATAATAAATATTGGAAGGTAGATCTGTGGGAAACTTTAGAAATCAATAAATACAAACGTTCAGGTAGACTCATCATTGAACGAGTCGGTTTAATCCCTTCACCTCTATTGAATCTTTTCGGGGAGCAATCTATTCCTTAATTTCATTGGAAATAACTTTCATAAATAACCACTTAAGAAGAAGTAACCCAATAAGCTTTTAATTACTCAAGAACATTTATATTTATATTCTCATTCTTATTTTCTGTACATTCATTCATCTGAAGAAGCTACGATGTAGTGAAACGCGTTACGAATGGCAGTTATTAAGTAAAATTTCTTAAAACACAGTACTTGTTTTTTATTATTGATAATGGAATTTCACCAAGTGAAAGCCTCCCAAATTCAAATATATCGAAGATTATTATTATTCATTTTAATCGAGTGGTAAACTGTCCAATCATGGGAAATACTCTTTCTATCAAATATTGCTTTGAAATCCGATACTCCAGTAAGGGAAACTTCTTCTGCATTAAGATGTAATTATAACCAGTTCCATAAGTATAAAGGAACTGATTTAGGGAGGATTCTCTTGTATGAACTGACAGACATTAAGGCTTGTATGTTTAGTCAGTTTGAAGGTTTTGAAGAATACTTGAGTTGGTTGCATGTATGTGTATTTGTGGTACATACAGGTGTGTGATCAGAGGGCATGCTTTCCTGGTTTGCCAATCTACTATCATGGGAATAGAGTATGCTTCAGAGTCAAGGCCTGTCTCTAAGTGATTCAATGTTCCCATAAACTGATTTAAATACGCCAAAGATTTCAAGCAAAAGAGTTTAATATAAATATTGCGAAGACATTGTTACCGAATCTATTTTCTTATTTTCTAATTGATTATGAATACACAACACAACAGAGGGCCCTATTTTATAAAAAAGAAGTTCAGGTACTAGACGATTACATGGCTTTTTAATTTGACCGATCTCATTCGGTCTCTTGTTTAAGCAATGTGGGAAAGAATATGAAATAATTCAGGTATTGCAATTTATATAAAAGCGAAGTATTTTGCATCATCTTCTATAGATATATGGGTTGTTTTACTGTATCATCATAATCTTCTCTCTCAAATTTTTCGTCCTAAACAGCAATGTCATGCACATATGATGGAACTCCAAATCGATCCAGTTAAATCCATATCTATTTATCATTTAATTTCCAACCAAGTTGATTGGAGTTATTGAGCTGGGATTCTTCAAATCGGAATTGCCTCAAATTTTCGATATATAAATAGATCTTCTCAATTTTTGCTCCATTTCAAATACGAAGGAGGAAAAGTGCTTTCTTCTAATTTTGCAAAATTTTTTTTGAATTGCTCATTTTCGCTTTCAGATTTACATTTTGTCAAAAAAGTACCAAATTTCTCATCGAAATTTATTTTATCGCTTTCAACATAGGCCCCTTTCGAAATAATACATTTACGCCAACAAATAGTCCGGTCATCAAAACATTTTTCAAACGCTTTTTTCAGAAACAAATTATTCAAAATGAGTACCTTGAAGTGGAAATTTGAGTTTTGGAAAGAGAAAAGTCGGCCGGAGCCATATCCGGTGAATTCGGTGCTTGTTCGATGGTATTTGTTGAGTGTTTGGTCAGAAATTCATTCAGAATGAATTGTGAGATGATGCATTATCGTGGTGTAAAATTTGGCCCTTTTCGACGAATTTGCTGTCTCAAACGCCGTATAACGCTCAAATGATATCCTTTATTTACCGTCTGATCTTTTGACAAGAATTCTGAGTGCACAACACCGCAACAATCAAAGAAAACAGCCAGAATTACCTTGACTTTTCGGTTTAGTTGAAAGGCACGATTACATTGTTGAATAGTTTGCATGTCAAACTTATGAAACCATGTCTCATCACCAGTTACAATGCGTTTTATCAATGTGGGGTCGGAATCGACTCGTTCCACTATGTCTTCAGCGACCTTCACACGATTCAATTTTTGAAGAAAATTGAGGTTTATTGGGACTCGTCGCATTGCAATGCGTTTAATGCCCAAGCAATTATTTAAAATGGTACTAACTGATTCGTGAGACACAGAAAGTTCATTGCTTATCTCTCTCAAACTCAAATGACGATTTTCCATTACTATTTCTTTCATTTTATGGATGTCAACTTCAGTTGAAGATATTGATGGTCGACCAGACAGAGGCATATCTTCCACCACATTTCGGCCGCTCTTAAATGCGCTGTACCAGTCATATGTACGTGTTTTTGATGAAGTCGATTCACCGTTAGACTTCTGTGACATTTTCAGCGATTCAGCACACATTTGTAAAAAAAATTTGGGACAAATTCTTTGTTCGATATTTTTATCCATTGTAAAAATCGCAGAACACACTTGTGGGAATCTAAATGACAGATCGAGTTTAAACTTCTCGTCAGTATAGAAAACAGTTGCCAACTTAGAAACAACAAAAATTTTGACAAGTTAGATTTTTCAAATAATCATTTCCCCGTATTTTTTCGACTGTTTGCTATGCTCTATTGAAAATGAAAATGAAGAAGAATTATTACATAGAATAGCCGAAAATTATTTTTTGATATAAAAAAAATCAGTTTTCCAGTGTATTATACCATATGCAATTGAAGGCATAGTTAAATATGCCATTTTTCAAACAAATAGCATTGAATTGGCTAAGTTTCAGGTTGTATAAAATAACCACCCCTGTGAGGGGTAGAAAACGGAGGTTACAGATACTAGCCTATTCCGTGGTTATTCTACAATTCTTTGTTGAAATCTAAAACTAACTGAATCAACGACGTCGAGTATTCGATTAACTGAGAAGAGGAGAGGTAAAATTGGCAAATACAAACACTTCTCCTGACTTCTCGTACCATTAATTATTGACGGCACTAGGTTTTAAAGTATTCTTATTCATTATCTCTCAAACGACAATAGTGAGGTTATGTTTAATTTTATGAAAAAATTTCCGTTTTGGAAAGACATTCTAATTCACCTGTGCTCTCATCTGTTCCTCAGGAATTGACGTCATAGTGCCTAAAAGTTGTTTCTCAACTGATACTACTTGACTATATGTAATTCGTGCTATATAAAATCACTTCCTGTTTTTTGTCCGGGCTTGTAGTCCATTAATGGTAGACTGTGCATGAAGAAAATTAATAACATTGTTTTCATCTCATGAATTTCTGCTCCAATTTCAGCCTGAAACTTCTGAGAGGGAAATGGAAATCCATTCTATGTCCGAAGGATCATCCAAAGAACCACCAACTGTTCATCAAGATCTTCCTATTTCTGATAATTATTCACCAACAGAAGACCAAAGAATTTTACCCCCTCAAGCACACAGTGCAGGAACCAAAGATGTACCTTTGACGTGCGTTTGTCAAACTGAAGGTTATTCAATGTTATCCGGAAAACCAATGAATGATTCATTACAAACTTCAGTCAAATCATCTACTCATGACAAAGGCGGAATCATTCCGAAAGGGGGAGATCTATTTAATCTGGATGATTTGCCAACAGAGTATCAATCAATTTCTCCTTCTCAGGCACACAGTGCAGGTACGAAAGATGTACCTTTAAAGTGCGTTTGCACAACGGAAGGTTATTCAATGTTATCCGGAAAACCAACAAATGCATCGTTGCAAACGTCAGTCGAATCATCTACTCAAGGCAAAAGTGGAATTCTCCCCCCCAAAGAGAGTAATCCATTTTTTATTGATGATTATTTGCCAAAAGAATATCAATCGATTTCTCCTTCTCAAGCACACGGTGCAGGAACCAAAGAAGTACCTTTGACATGCGTTTGCATGGAGGAAGGTTATTCAATATTATCCGGAAAACCAATTAATCAATCGTTAGAAACATCAGCCAAATCATCTCTTCAGGACAAAGGTGGAATTTTCACCCCCAAAGAATCGGTAAGGTCAGAGAAAAGCGTGCAGTTGGCAATTGAGAAGGAATTTCAGCAAGTTTTAATTGTCGAACCAGAAAAAGATCTTCATTTACCCGCTCTAGAACTCGAAAAACCAAATCTGGAGAGTGTACCTGTAGTTGGAACGCAAGACTCCATAGAGATTCTGAAGGGAACTCCCATAACGGAGTTCGAACAGGCAACAGATTCATCCAATTCGAAGATTTGCGTCTGTAGTACGGAGGTAAGCAATTGATGTAATTATATCTCAACAATGAGAACATGCGGAATTTTTCGCTATATGTGCAAACAGATTGAAGACTTTTATTCATTGAACAATATTCAACCTTCCGTAGAATGTTAAATATCCCTCCATGAAGGAGCTGCTTTTCCGATCCACCCTTCATAGTCATCATAGCTGTGTTATTCCGGAATTTTCAATTTTCCGGATTGAGCAAGCGACCATACCTCGGTACTAATTGAGATACGTAAAAATATTTTCCATTCTTTAGGCACTAGTTTGAATGAAACTCATGGATGCATTCAAAATTGTTTTTATTCAACAGTTTTCGAGCTATGAAGTGAACTTGTGTTTTTTCAATACAAACTTTTCTCGAAATTGGTCTCATTAAGTAGAGGTTTCTGTTTCTTTCCGAAAATAAATGAAATACAATAGGTAATAATTTTATTACGGTCTATTTTTCAAAAAATGATGAGTCATTTCCAACTGACTTCTTTATGACATGGGAATCTTGTCATTCGCAAAATCATTCTTTAGGGCAGGGGTTCCCAAACTTTTTTGTACCACGCCTCCCCCTCGGGTTATTTGGAGACGCTCACGCCCCCTTTGTACGTATGATGAGAATTAAAACAAGTATTACATGAAAAACGATTATAATTACTGATACAAATTTTAACATTGTAACACATTTTCAATTTAAGGAAGATAAGCAATACTTACAAAAACAAAACATAAAATGTAATTTAGTGAGATGAGTGCGCTTGCATGTCCTGGATAACTTGATAGGTCCTGGGTTGAGTTTCAGACAAAGCACAGCGTACTTTCAACATTGAGTTTGTAGCGGTACACGAGTTGAAAACGCTTTTTCGCACATGTATGTTGTTGAAAAAGGCAAGTACATCTGAACAGCTTCTTCTGAAACACTGGGGTAAACTTTTGAGTACTTTAACAAAAATGAGGGCTTGTCCATTTTTTCAAAATCGTAATTTGCAGCAGAGTCATTTTTTATTTCTATTCCCTCCACTTGCAATTCTTCTGGCAACAACAGTATGTCCATTTCGGACATACGGTCGGTTAATAGTTTGTAAAACTCCTCTGGTAAGTTGGGAAAGTACCTGCTAAACTCCTCCTTGAGATTCTTCAAATGGTCAATTATCAAGTTTTTCAAAAGCGGTCCTTCAAAAACGTCCTCAAAACATGCTTCTTCTGAGACTGACACTACTTTGTTGAAACTTGAATAGTTGCTGGAGTTCATGACACCTTACGTATCCAAAGTTGTAGTTTCTCAACGTACATCTTGACGGCATCCCAATGTGTTACTATATTTGAGTCTGCACCTTGCAGTCTCAAGTTTAGGTTGTTCAACGTATCAAAGAAGTCTGATAAATAGGCCAAAATCACTTGGTTACTGGGTTTTTCGAACACTGCACTAAGCTCGTTTTGTTTCTGCAGTGACAAAAACGTAATCACTTCATTACGGAGCTCAAATAGTCTTCTCAACATGTTGCCTTTTGATAGCCATCGTACTTCTGTATGAAATAGCAGCGTTTTGTGGTGAATTCCTAAATCTTCACAAAGACTTTTAGACAGGCGAGTATTTAATGCACTGTTCTTTACGTAGTTGACTACTGTAATACATAGCTTCAAAACAGCATTGAGTTCGTTTGGAAGCGTTTTTGCTGTCAAGGCTTGGCAGTGAATGAAACAACGAATCCCAATCACGTCAGCATTCTTCTGGTTGACCAGCTGCACAAAGCCTGAGCGAGAACCGAGCATTGAAGCAGCACC
This sequence comes from Cryptolaemus montrouzieri, assembly GCA_013387265.2. Lineage (NCBI taxonomy): Eukaryota > Metazoa > Arthropoda > Insecta > Coleoptera > Coccinellidae > Cryptolaemus > Cryptolaemus montrouzieri. The sequence continues at coordinate 27,289,337 of JABFTP020000144.1, read as the reverse complement.
ATCTGTGCATACACCAGTAAGTTTTTGCCAAGAAAGTTCGTGTTTCTCAGAAAAGTCTGATACTGCTTTCATCACATCTACAGCTTTAGTAGTGGTCACTAGCTCAGTAGAAAACATCAGTTCATTCTTCATTCTTTATTTCCAATGCAACGAACATATACAACCAAATGAGAACATTGTGCTACGTCTGTACTGTTTTTTTTATTGCATCAATCATCTGGTTTTTAATGTCCTCGCCCATATCAGCAATTCGGCATTTTAAGGTGTTGTCTGAAACTGGTATCTGTGATAGCTTTTGCCTACTATCAGTTCCAAGTACAACATCGGCTGCTTTTGAAAGGCACTGTTTAACAAGCATTTCACCAATAGTGTGACTTTTTTTCCTCAGCAATAAGAAGAGATAATTCATAGGAAACTTCAAGCACTTCTAACTTCATGCGCTTTGAATTCTGAGATTTTGCAACGAAAAACTCTTTAGGTTTGTCCTTTAAAGAGGCATGTTTGATGGACCAATGTCTCAGAAGACGATTAGGCCTCATCGTGTCATTGCTTAATACTTCATAGCAACTAACTCACTAAGGAAGATCAATATAATCTTTAAGCAAGGAAACAAACCCATATTGAATATAATCGTCAATGTACTTGCGTCTCTTTGCCGTGTTCATCTTCTTCGATTCGGCTTCACATAGAACTCACACAACACAAAAACAATTACTCCAATTCAAAATTCGCAACAATTATAGAACACCCACAATACAGCAAATACGTTGACTGATATTTCACGTAAAGTACTGTGCCAGAACAGACTAGTTACAACTCAAGCACTGAACAAACTGCAAGGTTATTGACAGGTTATTGACATTCGACTGATGATGCGCTGGTGGTGGGGGTTGGGTGAAGGGGTGGAAGGGGTGCAGGGATGCAACAATCGAAGGTATCGGTACACACGGCCGTTGCCGTCGAGGGGGACAGTTTTGAGAACCTTGAACTCTTATGTGCTTTGTAGTTTGAAGAAAATTATTTTTGTAATATTTTTATTTATTTCATTTGGGTGTCACGCCCCCCCTGGACTTTCTCCACGACCCCCAGGGGGGGCGTCCCCCAGTTTAGGAACCCCTCCTTTAGAGTGATATTAGTATATCTATGACCATGGAGGGATCACAAAATATTAGGAGATGAAAACCGTAGAGAACGTATTCGTTTTGTTAGTAATATTTTGTGATATCAAGAAAGAAATTCTGTAATATTAGAACAACAAAAAATACGAAATCTACTATGATATAATTTCTGCTCCAATTGAAAGTGTTAAGAGCTGCTGGTGATCTTTATATCGAAAGAAAAGTGTTCACGATTTTTGCGAAAATCGCGGAATAATGAAATCCAGTTTCACGTACATCATTGGAAAAAAAACTTAGACCTGACGCAGTCTGGAAATTTCGTTTTCAAAGGTGTTTCCGAACATTGAAAACTACAAACACAATGTCGAGCTGAATTTTCAATCCGGAAACTTTCGAGATATAACAGTGCAACTTTCTCATTTCAACTGTTAACCAATGGAAATCTTATCTCTTTAACTCTTCAAATATATATATATATATATATATATATATATATATATATATATATATATATATATATATATATGGCTTTTCTGTGTTGAATTATTGAATGAAAAATGAAGAATGATGAAAAGCAATGCCAGATGCTCGAATTGTCCTCCCAAATAGCCGACTCGGTGGCGTAGAGGATATGATGCTCGTCCCCTGCACAGAGCTACCTGGGTCCAATCCCCACAAAATCGGTGCGATTTTTCCGATTCTGGGAATCGCTTGCTTGTCTCGGAGGAGATGTAAAGCTGTCGGTCCAGTCTAACAGAGATATGTTGGACATTAAAGATCCCTTCCCTCGACACGAGAGGGATTCGGCAAAATTTCCAGGTTAGTGAGGTGATAGAATTCCCCGGCGTGTCATTGGCCGAAAGGCGGAAATAAAGCACGTTAAAGGAATAACGACCAAATAATAAACAAATTCTCGATACATAGTCTGCATTTTCTTCTGGTCAAATTCATAGCACTCAATTTGGTCAATGGCATCATAGAATCGGTAAATCAAATCCTACCTACTTTTCAGCAGCGTGAAATAAATTTTGTTCCTGACAAAATCCCATATGGAAAAGTCTAATGGGCTGTTGAAACCATTTTGTATCGAGATCTGCAAGCGGAACATTTTCCCACTACAGCTCACCGGTTAAAATATTCAAATACGTGTTAGCGTTCACGGATTCCTTCAAAATATATGGTCCTATGATTTGTTGCCAACCACGAATTGAACCCAAAGCGACCTTGGCGATTTCTCTCTTGAAAAACATGGTGATTTTCATCTGACCAGTGATGTCGATTATTTCTAATAAAGGGTCCATCACTGCTAATCCTCACCTCATCGATCTTAATAACGTTTCTGAGGAAATCTGTATTTTCGAGGCATTTCTCTTTGAGCCATCTATAGAAATTAATAAGCCGCTCTGAATCACTAGGAAAAAGTCTTGTGATTCAATTTCATCCTGAATGGTTTGAACTTATGTTTTCTTAATATTTTCTGAATGCAGCTTTTCGAAACACCAGTTACATCAGCTATTTCTCTCGTCGATTATTCAGGATTTTCAATTACTGCTGCAATTACGCTCCTTTCAGTTTCTTCAATATTTTCTTCAGCTTATTATTCGACCCTCGGTTTTCCAAGCTGGTATCGCTCCGAGAACCGCTCTTGATAAACATAACCAGCAGCTTCACTAATATTTCCGCTTTCAATGAAACACCAAATCATATCACACTTCTCGGCGTTTCTATATTCCATTTCGAAAAACCTTTCGAAATACCACAAACCCTTTCTTCAAACAATAAAAAGATAGATATAGATAATGACTGAAGGTGCCTAGCAGCCCGGCCACTGCGACCTAGTGGTCTATTGTGGTACACTCTGTCCTAAATTTCACTCACAAGCTCCATCCTTCTCGTAAAAGATATTAGCTTTTTCGGTGAGAGCTTAATAAGCTCAGTCAGTTTGTTGGATCCAAGGTCCTCCAGTCTGACTCTAGGACTAGCTGGGCACTCACACATAACGTGTTCCATTGATTCTATCTCTTCTTCACATAGTCTACACAAAAGATTCTCAATCAATCCTTACTTGTTTAGGTGATTACTTAGTTGACAGTGCCCCGTTAATATGGCAGGGCCAGCCTGGAGAGTTCAAGCGAAGCCTTGGGTCTCGCAGTGAAAGGTCCACTGATGGTAAGTAAAGAGTGCCTGAGACCTAAGAGACTCATCCGGTGCTCACGTACGTTCAGGTCCTACCACCGGTTATTTACCCTTGCAGTCTTCAGGAGAATTCCGAGCCTAGGCTCCTGTCCGATAAATCCTAAGCCTGTTCCTCGAGCGGCCAATGAGTCCGCCTTTTCATTGCCTCGATGCCTAAATGGCTGGGTAACCAACATCAGAAGGGGCCTGTTCCGTTCTCTCACTTTGACGAGGATGGAGAGTATTCCATTGTACCATAAGTGACGTACAGGTGTCAGAAGCCAATGCATTTAGTGCAGCTCGGTGATGATTTTAATTGACGTACTTGGTAAACCCCCCGGAAGCAAGATGTTAGCCCAGTGGTCAATGGCGAATATTTCTGCCTAAAACAGTAGCAAGGTCGTAAAGACAAATCGACCATTCCGTGGCAGCACCTCGACCATATACACCAGCTCTAACACCTTTTGGAGTTTTGGAGAAGTCTGTGAACTAATGGGGGCCCTCAAGTAGACGGTCCTTGGAGCTGGTTCATTCCTGTCTGCTAGGAATAATGATCTGGAATGGCAGCTCCATATTGGTTTTGGGTATTGCTATATCAGACTTCATAATCAGAATCCCGTTGCTCGATTTCAGACAGTACCATTTCGGGAAAATGATGGAATCTGTTGGAAGCCATTTCAGCTGCTCCTTTCACCATGAATGAAGAGATCCAAGGCCTGGGTCTGGGCAGTTCCATGACCTCAGTAGGTCTATAGCGAAAAGCACCAGTAATCATCATGCAAGTCGTTTTCTGCAATTTAGAGAGCATGAGTTGGGATTGCTTCTTAAAGCTGCACTCCCACCAAGCGATGCAGCCGTATATGATACGTGGTTTCACCACCATCACTGCCACTGAAGTTGCTTTGCGGCATGACCCCAATTCTTTCCACAGGTCATTGGACATGCCCATAAGGAATATCTAGCCTCGTGTATTGTGTTTTTCTGATGTGAATTCCACGTGAGCTTACTATCCGAGGTAACCTCCAGATATTTAGTTTCCTCCGCAACTGGAATGAACACTCTACCCAGGATCGGTGCCCCGATAATTGCCAGAAAATACAAAAATTCTAAAAATGGGGAGATAATTATTACCTTAAAGCGCTAAAACCGTTGGATTATAGAATTTTTCGAATGCATCACTGAATTCTATTCAAAAGACTGTCTGAAGGATATGAGAATATTTTACGTAAATTAACTGGTATCCAAAATATAGTGATTTGTTCAAGTCCCGGAAAATCGAAAATTCCGGAATAACTCGAAATCAAAAAAATGAAAACTGAACATAGCCACCCCATAACCCCATAAAACCATCGAATTTGGGATATCTTGTACATCTAGCTATCAGCTAGATGGGTACTTGGAGCTTCAGCTTTTCGACAGGTCGCATCTTGCAAACACAGTGTGTAGCATTGCTGTAGATACCTGAATATTTTCTTGAAGTATTCTGTTTGATTTACCCTTTGTTTTCATCATTTCCCGGTGGCGCTGGTAAAAGCATCTGTGATAGTTTGTTGGAGGCGCCAATTGTATATATATATATATATATATATATATATATATATATATATATATATATATATATATATATATATATATATATATAAAAACTGATGGAATCAAACGAGACACCGAAACTGCAGTTTATTGCTTCTATTCATGACATCCAACCGAACTGTACCAATACTGCGTGGGGTTGCTTGGCGATGATTATGAAGGTTGCATCGAAAAACCAGCTTCGGAAGGTTGAATTTTGATTTTTGAATAGTAGTCTTCAATTAATGTAATAAATTCATCAAAAATACGTAAAATGTAGCTTGAGGAATGCATTGTATCAGACTAAAGAGTTTATACAGTGGTTCACTAAAATTTTATCTCAAAACTCGAAGCTCGTTTCGCCAACTAAAATTGCTTCATTAGGAGATGATAGTACACAAAATGTAGTTTATTAGGATTAGAAGAAATATTCGAAAATATCAACATAGAGTTGCTCTACAAATCAAATTCAATTTGGAAAAACTTACTCGAAACCACAAACACAGAACTAACGCTTTGGATAAGAGTGGCATTTATGAGATTTATGTAAAGATTGTGGAAAGTATGTTGGACAAACTAGAAGATCAATCAAAACAAGATTGAAAGAACATGAAGCAATTTCAAAATATGGACGTACCGAAAAATCTAGAGTTGCCCAGCAAGGTTTCGATCAAGGTCATAGGAGAATGTAAAATTGATAAAAAAGGTTCCAAACACTGAACGCTTTTCGAAGTATCTATTTAATGAAATACAAACATCCACTAAACGACTAAGATCCGATTCCGTTCAGTTTACTGTATAGTTTGTTAGATTAGACACGCCCATTAATAGCGCGCGTAATCAATCAGGACGATGATTCATCAAAACCGTCTTGTAGCAAGGCTAAATTAGAAAATAAATGATAGAACTATGTGGAGTAAGATTTATTGTACTATCATCTCCTGATGATGCCAACTTAGTTGGCGAAACGTTTTGGTGAAGTAGTATATAGTGTTTTTTGGCACGTAAAATGTACTTTCAGGATATTTGGTTTGAATTCGAGCGGCTGAGAAACGAGAATAAATTACTTCGTGAAGGGGTAGGTTCATAAAATAATATATTATAAAAAAAAGAAAAGATCCAATATTTCAGAACGAACTACAAAGACTTAAGGATGAAATAGAAGAGAAAATGAGAAGAATATTGGAACTAAACGAAGAGGTACGAATATTCATTTAGTAAAAAGCTGGCTTATAATTCTCTTTTTCCATACAGAACCGTGCCTTGAACAATATGATCAACGTGATGAAGAGTAATCAAGTAAGTATAAAGGCTTCTGCCTCCACGCCAATTTTCGATAGAATTAACCATTTCTCAGTATACCGTAAAGTATTTCTAATAAGCCTCAAACAAATTCCTCCTCAATTGATTGAGGTGAAATCCAAAATGAAATAGTATTTGGAACTAAAAATTGTCATTACTGAACTAGCATATGTAGCCTTGTAGTTCAATCAATAGACTCCCCAGAATTCTCAACAAAATATAAAAATTATGATCGTATAGAACGAAAAATTCTGAGACAGCCTCTTTTTCCAGTGAATCAATATTATTCTCATTCTTCCTATGTTGTTTATTTGCTCCCCTAGATACTTGAATAGTGTTACCGCACAGTTATATCGTCTACTACTAGGTGCTCCAGTGTCTTGTAATGCGGAATTTTCATGTGAACTATTTTCCTTAATCTCAGTTCTGTATCAATTAGTTGTATTTGTATAAACACGTCTATCAATTTGTTCATACAATGTCATACGAAAACTAAAGCAGGGTACCAGATATTTAAACTGACCAACAAAAAACAAGGCCAGGGACTAGAATTACTGGAGAGGGAAATGAAGATAAACAACATAGTGGTGCATAGAGAAGAACAGATGGGAGAAAGGGAGAGAAAAATAAAAACCCTCATGGAAAAAATTGATATGGTGTTCAATATAGATACGGACATAGTAGAACTCAGAAAATTGGGTCTTCCCAATCAAGGAAGAATGAGACCTATACTTGTCAAACTTCGATCGTGGAACAGAAAAATAGAAATCTGCTAACGAACAAAAAACTGAAAGGCTCAAATATATAGATCAAAGATGACTATACGAAGAAAACCCTGGAAGAAAGAAGGTGTCTAATCCCTCATGTGTGGGATGAAACACAAGATCCACCTCCAATACAACAAACTGGAAAATTGTACGCTGGTAAAGGGTCATTTAGCGCACGATCATTCGAATGCAACAACGTTAACGAGGAAACTATGAAACTCATTAGAACGAAGCAAAAAAAAATTATTCAGAGAACGCTTCACCGTAGTTATTTCAAAACCATTTTAGGACACTAGAAGTTAATGAAACTGCCCTAATTCTACTTTTACCATGATAGTACAATTTTTCTACGAAAGAATTAGTCAACATTTCTCTCTCCAAGACTATCTGTCGAGATATTGTTAATATACAGGGTATCCCAAGTTTAGCGGCTTATTAGACGTTTATGGATAACTAATAATGCTATCGTTCTGAATTTTTGGTAATTAATTCAACTGGTCTTAAACTCTATTTTTAAAATATTTTCACCTCAATGGCACTTCCGGTTATTCCGGAAGTACATACCAACTTTGTTATTGAATATAGAACACACTGTAAATTGAAAACTGGTTCGATAACAATTGTTATTCCAATTACAAAAACACCTAACATATAAGACTAGCTTGTTCTGTTCATGAAATATCCTAGTTTTACTTGAAAATTATCGATTTTTTGCTTTTTGAAAATATTGATATATCTCGAGAACGGCGTGAGCTACCATAATAATGAAAGGTGTTTTTCAAACAAGAAACCATGGGGTACATGACTCATATCCGACTGAATCTCAGTCAGTATACAGAGTGATCTTTTTTTTCTTCGCTCACATTTCGAAACAACGAAAACGTTTTTTCAAATTGTAACCCATATTTTTTCAATTCATTAGATTCGCCGTTAAAAACTGAACAAAGTTTCCTAACTAGTAGAAAGAAAATTTGTAACGTATCTTCTGAATCTTTTAGCTGTCATAGACTACATATTTGAATGTAATTCGTTAAATCTCCCACAAGTTCTACTCTCATCTCCATAATGAAAAATAAATTGCCGTAACTTTAAAACTTGAAATCTCAGGTGCAGGGTATGTATGGGGAATTTCATTTTTTATGATTTTTTGGGGCGAATCTAATGAATTCAAGAAAAATTTAGGCTACAATTTGAAAAAACGTAATTTTCGATGTTTCTTCGTTTCGAAATGTGAGGCGGAAAAAAGAGCACTCTGTATACTGACTGGGATTCAGCCGGATATAAGTTATATCCTGCATGGTGTCTTGTTCGCAAAACACCTTTCATTATTTTGGTAGCTCACGCCGTTCTCGAGATTCATCAATTTTTTCAAAAGGCATAAAATCGATAATTTTCGAGTAAAACTGGGATAATTCATGAAAGAAACAAGCTAGAGTTATGTATTAGATGTTTTTGTGGTTGGAATAATAAGTGCTATCGAACCAATCATCAATATACTGGGTATTCTTCATTAAATAACAGACTTGGTATGCACTTCCGGAATAACCGGAAGTGCCATTGAGGTAGAAATATTTTAGAAATAGAGTTTCGGATCAGTTGAATCAACTACTACAATTTCATATTATTCATATATATATATATATATATATATATTCATATTTTATTTATTCATATATAAAACTGTAAACCTGCATATAGTGCTGTTAACACACTAATTACATCTAAGCCCATTTACCGGTGTAACTATAATAGTAGCAATAATAGTTTGTGTGAGCGGAGTCAATTTAGTATTATATAAACAACATCAACACATAGCAGTTAGGTACTTTTGATAGATTTGAAAAATGTTCTGTTGGTATACCGGAGATTTAGCTCCAAGATTTGTTCTTATTTTTTTCTGAATTAAATTGTCAGTAGTTCTTGTTTCATATTTATGTATGGCGGAAACAGGCTGAATAGAGGAGCCGGACTTCATAAGATCGTTTCTGATGTTGAAAGCAAGTTTGCAGTGTTCTAGATTCTTAATTTTTTGTATCTCTAAAAAAATAAAATTCCTATTTAGGTCAATTGTAGGTGTTGAATAGGGTGGATTATATATTGCTTTGATGACTTTGTCTTGTAATCTTTGTACTCTTTTTAGATTAAGTTTGTGGGTATTTGACCACGCTGTTGTAAGGTATGAGAATATCGATTGAACATGTGCAAAATATAACAATTTTTTGCATTTGGAGGGTAATTAGAAGGTCATCTGTCTGAAAGCACATATGAGAGCTCTAATTTTTCTATAAATAGAATCAATATGTTCATTCCATGAGAGTTTCTCATCAATAATCAATCATAAGTATTTATAACATTGCACTTTCTTCAATTGTATTTTGTTAATCTCAATGTCCAGACAATATGATGTTTTTTTCCTGTTGAGACACATGTATACAGTCTTGTCTCCATTGATTATCAGTCCGTTTGCTTTTATCCATTTGTTGAATGTCTCCAACTCTTGCTCATTCGATGTTTCTAATTCTGCTTTGTTTGTTCCATTATATAACAAAACGGTATCATCTGCGAACATGAAGTGCTCAGCCTCTAGACCATGGACAAGTTTTCCACGTATATTAAGTATAGGATTGGTCCTAAGACTGTTCCTTGTGGAATACCAGTGTTGACTTCCTTCAGCTCGCTCATCTCTCCATTCAGAACTGTATTGTTTTCATTTGAATTTGAAAGGCTTTTACTTGGTAAAATTCCATTATCAATAATACAAAACAACTAATGTGTTTTAAGGGAATTTTACTTAATAATTTTGATTCGTAACGCGTTTCACTACACCGTAGCTTCTTCAGACGAATGAAAGTACAGAAAATAAGAATGAGAATATAAATACAATTGCTCCTAAGTAATTAAAAGCTTATTGGATTGCTCCTTCTTAAGTGGACAGGTATATCCAATAAAATTAAGGAATAGATTGCTCCCTAAAGAGATTCAATAAAGGTGAAGGGCTTAAATCGATTTTTTCATTGATGAGTCTACCTGAGTGTTTTTGTTTGTTGATTTCTAAAGTTTCCCAAAGATCTACCTTCCAATATTTATTATCTATATGCAAAATTTCAAACTGTGAGTAGAAAGAGTGCCTATTTTCTAGGAGATGTTCGCGTAATTTGAATCTGATTTTTATTTGAAAAATTGCTTTTATGTTCCGATATTCTAATATTAAAATTTCTAAGTGTTCTACCAATGTAGATATTATCACTGTCATTGAAATTCAATCTATAAACACCTGATTTATTGTTTTTATCTGATTTGGTTTTATTATTTTTATATATTTTCCTAAACTATTATCAGTTTGGAAAGCTATGTTGAAATTATTGCTACTCACGAATGATGTCCGTTTCTCACTTGTAATGTCAACGTAGGTTAAGGTGTTGAATTTTTGTTTCAATTTATCGACAGGCTAAACTTCATTCAATGCGAAATATTATTTATTAGTTTGGGACTGTAACCATTATTTTTGGCAATTTGTTTAATCAAATTTAATTCTTTGTTGAAATTTTCTGGTGATAACAGGATGTTAATCAATCTATGAATAAAACTGTTGAATGCTGACATTTCATGTTGATACGGATGACACGACGAGTTATGTGTTATAATATCTGTATGTGGCGGTTTATGGTAAATTGCGAAAACATGTTTTCCATTTTCATTCGAAATTGTTACGTCTAAGAAATTTATTGAATTATTGCTTTCTATTTCGGTTGTGAATCCAGTTTTTGGATGTGATGAATTTATATGATTTTCGAAAATTTTAACTGTCTATCTGTTCCTGAAGGAAATAATGATATCGTCTACATAACGATACCAGTATAAACAATATCTACTAAGTGGATGATTATGAATTTATTTCTCTAAATTATTCATGAATATTTCTGCTAACAAAGGACTTAACGGATTGCCCATAATCGTCTTCACTAGTATACTATTTGTTATTGAAATGGAAATTTTGATCTAAACAAATTTGTAATAATGAAAGAATATCTGATTCAATGATCGTATTGACATGATTCTTTTTTAATAATTCTTCAACTAAGTAGTACTTATCTTCCGGAGGAATGTTGGGAAATAGATTCTTAACATCGAAAGAAATCAGTTTAGAATTATGTAATGGAATTACATACGGTTGAGGACACATAACAACAGTGGAAGAGCAATCGAGAAAGGTCAACGCATATGGATCAAAGAGCATATGAAGATTTAGTATTCACTAAAGCAGATAAAGGTAACACCGTTATCGCGATTAGTAAACCGATTATATTTCAAAAATTGAAGAATTCTTAACAGCCGGAAACTATATAATATCAACTAAGGATTCTACCGCTAAATGTCAGAAAGAGGTTAAAAACGTTATTTTGGCAGCAAAATCATTAATTACAGACCACGAAAAATATAAATTCATTAACTCCAACCCACAATCCTCCGAAGTATATTCTTTGATAAAACTTCATAAAACTAATTACCCTATAAGTCCTGTTGTTTTTTATGTAGCGGCACCTTCTTTCAAACTTTTAATATTCCTTAACGACTTGCAACTAAAACTGCAATTTTAAATCTAAAGTTTCGGTCAAAAATTCATACGAACTAATTGCCAATATCAAAGATACCATTATACCACTTAATTCCAAACTCATTTCTTTAGATGTTGAGAATCTATTTCCCAACATTCCTCCGAAAGATACTTACTACTTAGTTGAAGAATTATCAGAAAAGAATCATGTCAATACGATCATTTAATCAGATATTCTTTCATTATTACAAATTTGTTCAGATCGAAATTATTTCCATTTCAATAACAAATATTATACTAGTGAAGACGGCTTGATTTTGAATAATCCGTCAAGTCCTTTGTTAGCAGAATAATTTAGAGAAATTCATTCATAATCATCCACTTAGTCAATATTGTTTAACCTGTTTATACATAGCGATAATATATTATCACTATGTAGATGATATCATTATTTGCTTCACAGGAACAGATAGACAGTTAAAAATGTTCGAAAATCATATAAGTTCATTACATCCGAAAATTAGATTCACAACCGAAATAGAAAGCAATAATTCAATAAATATCTTAGACGTAACAATTTCGAATGAAAATGGAAAACATGTTTTCGCAAATTATCATAAGCCGTCACATACAGATATTATAATACATAACTCGTCGTGTCATCCGTATCAACATAAAATGTCAGCATTCAACAGTTTTATTCATAGATTGATTAACATCCCGTTATCACCCGAAAATTTCAACAAAGAATCAAATTTGATTAAACAAATAGCCAAAAATAATGGTTACAATCCCAAACTAATAAATAATATTTTAAATAAAAACCAAGTAGAATCGCATTGAATGAAGTTTACCCTGTCGATAAATTGAAACAAAATTCAACACCTTAACCTACGTTGGCATTATAAGTGAGAAACTGAAATCATTCTTGAGTAGCAATAATTTCAACATAGCTTTCCAAACTAATTATAGTTTAGACAAATATATAGAAAATAATAAAACCAAATCAGATAAAAACAATAAATCAGGTGTTTATAGATTGAATTGCAATGACTGTGATAATTTCTACATTGGTAGAACACATAGAAATTTCAATATTAGAATATCGGAACATAAACGCAGTTTTTCAAATAAAAAATCAGAATCAAATTACGCGAATCATCTCGTAGAAAATAGTCACTCTTTCGACCCACAGTTTGAAATTTCGCATACAGATAATAAATATTGGAAGGTAGATCTTTGGGAAACTTTAGAAATCAACAAACACAAACACTCAGGTAGACTCATCAATGAAAAAATCGATTTAAGCCCTTCACCTTTATTGAATCTCATCAGGGAGCAATCTATTCCTTAATTTTATTGGATATACCTGTCATCAATAACCACTTAGGGAGGAGCAACCCAATAAGCTTTTAATTACCTGAGAACATTTGTATTTATATTCTCATTCTTATTTTCTGTACTTTCATTCGTCTGAAGAAGCTACGGTGTAGTGAAACGCGTTACGAATCACAATTATTAAGTAAAATTCCTAAAAACACATTACTTGTTTTTTATTATTGTATTGTCTTCTATACACAGATAGACTTCATTTCTTCATTTCTAACAAGGAATGACTTCATGAGTGTGAGAGCTGGGCCTCGTATACCAATGTTTTCGAGTTTCTTTAGTAGTATGTCATGTTTCACTGTGTCAGATGCTTTATGTAAGTCGATGAACAAAGCAACTGCAAGATATAGTTAAATACCTTTCCATTCAAAAAATTGTTATATCACAAAAGTTGTTGAATATGATAAACTTCAAAAGAACGTAATTTTTTGGTTTACCCTGGGCTATAATTGCAGCAAGCTATAAGTTACGAGAATTAATTCGCAAAAAATACAACGGAAAGTTTCGGACGATTTTTCCGATATATCTCTAAATTTGATGAACCGACCATTAAAAAATAAAGATGAACGATGAATCATGTCAGGACTTTTATGATTCCAAGTTTTCTCTAGGTGCTCTATGTTTTTCTTTTAATAAGTGAGAATTTCACTTTCAAATTTACGAATTTTTGAGTTATAGAGGACATAAGAGAATTACTGGAAAAAGATATCTTTCTTTGGTCTTTTTTTTCTATACGATCATATTTTCCGTTTTTTGCTACGAATCGAGAAATTATACATTGAGCTTTCATCTATTATTAATTGGACTATTGTGCAGAGTAAAATTTTAGTATGACACGAGAGGACGTCTTCATCTTTTGCATGGATTCTACAGAGTGTCAAGATCAATTTCAAATTGTGGAAAAAATGAATAGTGCCTGACAATTTGCAATTACTTTTAGAGCAGTACCACGTCCTGTATACCGGACATCGACTACAACTTTACTATTTCAAATGGCATGTTATACTTTTCAATGTTTTCTTTGAAGGGCGTCCTTTTTTAGGATTTTTGATTTAGATTTGTCGTATCTAAAATTAACCACTATGAAGCTATGGTATTTTTTCATCAAAATTTTTTTGTCCAAAAAAATTGAATCAGAATAGAATAATATTATTTTGCTAGTTCAACGACAGAAGTGTTATTTTGGAGGGCAGCGTACTTCATAATGCTATTTCAATGATAGGGTGCTCAAAAATCACTTGACAACTCAATAAAACTTTTCAATTATTTGTTGACATCGACCAACTTAGTGTCATTAATATTTTTAAATAATTCCAATAGTCAAACTGAGGCCGAAATTGAAAGAACCTTACATTGAACATTGCGGAACATAGAAACTGGCATCGGAATTAAATCCTCGCTGTCTGTTCCTACGGTCTACAGCTAATGATTCGATGTTCTAAAGAAACTGCAGGCTTTCGATAAAATCGCGCATAAAATGAAAACGAGCCGTTTCAGGTATAGAAACAACTAAAACTAATCAATAATAATTAAAATTACGGTTCTGATAAAATATGAAAAAATTGGTACTCGTTTTTGAAAAAGTTCAAATCTGAGTAAATTTTTGGGTAAGGAAGATGACATTATAATTTCAAGAATTCTGATAAAGATAGCTCTTATGGTTAATTTCAGACAGAACGAATTTTAACGAAAGTTGAAAAGTACACCATGCCATTGGAAATGGCAAAGTTGTGGTCGAACTAGATCAGTATCCATTCATTCTAATCCCAAAATTTAAAGTTGGTCTATAAACCCGTTCTCCAGATACTCTGACGCGGACATCCTGTATAGATTTAATAATTTTTATTGGTTTTCTACTTTTTGCCGATTGAAACCTATAATCTCGCTGTTGGATATTGATTGTCGGAAAGATGAAAATTGAAACCGTTGACTCCTAGATCCAGACTGTTCAATGTTTTCTGACTTTAAAAGTTTTGAAAATAAAAATAAAACAATATTAATTGAATTTTGAAATTATATGTTTTCCTTGTTCTTTTGAATGAATAGGTGCGAAAAATTTCAAGAGATGATTCCACAAGTCATTTCATGACGAAAAATTAGTGTTAAAATATTTAGATATCTTCAGTTTTTTTTTCTGGTTCGTACATTTTTTGAGATATTCAGTTCAAATTGTCAACTTTGGAGCCTCTTCAGGATCTACTTTATTATACCTTTGACCCGGTTATGAAAATCTACAAGGCATTATTTTTTCTGGGGTCCCGTGTTCTTTCTGCCCCCCGAACTTTTGTCAGTGCCCTACTAATTGAAAAATTTCACAATGAATCATTCATCAACTTGGGACCTCTTTCATTTACTACCCTTATTTAGCCACAGTTTAAGTAGAAAAAATCAACAAACATCCAGTATACGGTCGAAACGTAACAAACATATTGTAGTACAAACTCTTATTCTTTCTCAAAAACAAACTAGATTATTTCACCTAAATTTAAAAACCTAGAAATCAAAATAAATGCTCGAAATAATCATCTTACACCGAAATCTAGACATCGGCGTCTTGATTCACGTATCTGATCGAAAAGTCAAGGAGAATCTTAATTAACTATAAGAGATGCGATAATGCGATTTTTTAAGTGTTGAACAAGAGTTTTATAAACCAATATTTTTGAACGTCCTCAAGTTCGAAGACCTAACAGATTTAAATCTGGCGATCTGGCCTGACGTGCCCAAATACTAAAATAGGCAGAAACTCCAAAGTTCTTATACTTAACTGCCACTTTGACACGAAAATTAAAAAAATCAAGTAGAACTTGCTGAGGTCCTCATATAAACTTGTGTGTATCTCCATTTAATTTAGCTGAAAGAAACAATAAAAATTCTCCGTTGAGTCACCGTTATTTCAGTTTATCAGAACTATTGAAAATACTACAAACGCAAATCAACTGTTGCTTCACGACTACTAGAAGTAACTTGATGTAGCAAATCTGGAAAAAGTTTTAGAACATAGAAAGATTAACAATGCGACACATGTCAACAAAATGAAACATTTGATTTATATATGATGCAAAAAAAGTTAGCTTTTTCTTAAGAAAATAATATAGCACCGTCCCTGTTTCTCATTCCTGATTAGCAGAATAATCAACTCTTCAAAACAAGATCGGCTTGATAGATCTTAACATAAAATGTGAATGGTTGCTCGATCGTTCATGGAAAATGAAATAAATTGAACCTTTCCCTCACAAAGAACAGCACAAATATACTTTCTACGATAACCGAAACAACAAATACATAATTGATTACATTATCACTAACCGAATGTTTCTACCCCAACAAATCTTAGATGTAAGAGTTTTGTCATCAGCTAACATTGGAACAGACCACAATCTCGTTCTAGGGAAACTGAAGATGACAGCTCAATTAAAAAAGAAAACACCATCTGTAAAAACTGAAAAATTTAACGTAGAATCGCTCAACAATGAGAGCACAAAACAACTTTATTCAAACCGTTGCAAACAGTATATAACTCGTAATCCAATATTGTAGCAAGATAACCCCGACATAGCATGGCTCAAACTAAAAGAAAACATATACAAGGGTGCCACAGAGGCCTTGGGAACCCGCACGGTATCACAGAACGGCAAACGTAATAATAAACCCTGGTTCACCACTGAAGTCAAAAACATTACAAAGGAAAAAAAAACAAATATATCTAGAATATAAGAACCATCCGACACCAAAGAACCGAAATAGATACATAGAAATAAGAAATAGGGTGAATAACAGAGTTCGGGAAATTAAAGAAGAATACTGGCAGAGATTTAGTGCTGAAATGGAAGCGGATATATACGGAGCGCAAAAACGAATTTGGAAATTATTAAGGGGTATGAAAAAGGACACCAATGAAACTATACAACTGAAAACAATCACAAACGAAACATGGGAAAATACTTCAAAAATCTTTACACGGAATCAGAATATGAAGAAGAACCCCCAGAAGAAGACTTAAGAAACGACATTATAAATGAACCGGTAACAATCACGAAAGAGCAAGTAGCTATGGCAATAAGTAAACTTAAAAATAGGAAAGCTCCAAATGAAGATAAGATAACAAATGAGATGATCAAATATGGCGGAGAAGCCATGAGAGAAGAGTACACAAAACTGTTGAACATCATAATTCAACACGGAAAAATACCAGAAGAATGGAAAAGAAGTGTAACAGTGCCTATCTTTAAAAAAGGAGACAAAACAAATCATGCCATTTATTGCGGAATAACCTTATTAAGCACCTCTTTGAAACTGCTTACAAAGATTCTTGCCGATGACATAACATCAACAATGCCAATCAGCAAAGAGCAACAAGGCTTTCGAAAAAACCGGTCCACGGTCGATGCACTATTTATAACAAGGCAATAAGAATTAGAAAAGTCTCTTGAATATAACACTCCAGCATATCTTTGTTTCATAGACTTAACGAAGGCCTTCGACAGAGTCCAACTGAAGGATATAATCAAGATACTGGAAAACAAAGAGGTACCCAAAAAATATATAAGACTCATAAAAGATCTGAACACTAATACAACAACGCAAATACGAACAAACCACACCCTAACGCAGCATTTCGGAACAATGTCAGGCATCCGCCTAGGTGATAGTCTTAGCCCTCTACTATTTAATACTGTTATGGACCAACTTGTAGAGACCGTTAAAAACTTGGGACTAGAACACCGCATGGGAACCTACAAAATTAACATCTTATGCTATGCCGATGACGCCGTACTCATTGCAGAATCAGAAGACGACCTACAAATAATGTTATACGCCTTTAGCAAACGCGCAAAAAATTTCAATATGGAAATCTCAACAAGTAACACAAAATGCATGACCATAGCTAAGGAACCTCTGCGCTGCAAGTTAACAATAGACAACGCCACTATAGACCAAGTCATGTCATTCGCATACTTAGGGTGCAAAATAACAACTACAGGATACCTCGAAGATGAAGTGAGGAGACAAGTGAACAAAGCAGCTGCAGTATCGGGACATTTTAAACAACCAATTTGGAGAAATAAACACCTCAGTATACCATGCGAATCCAGAATCTACAAAACATGTGTGCGACCAATTATAACATACGGGGCAGAAACAAGAGCAGAAACGTCGGTAACAAAGAGGATACTAAGAACAACAGAAATGAAAACGCTAAGAACTATAACCGGTTACACATTGAATGACAGACAAAGAAATACCGACATAAGGGAAAAATGTGAAACAGACGATATTGTAAGATGGGTAAGAAAAAGAAGAGAATGGAACCAGCATGTAAACAGAATGACCACAGATAGAATAGCCAAAATCGTATATAACAACATACCACACGGAAGAAGACCCGTTGAACGACCACCAAAACGATGGCGGGACAGTTGGCAATCAACTTCACAAGAACTGCTGCAGGGAAACCGGAACTGAACAGGCGCTACGCCTTCTACACGGTGAAGAAGAAGAAGAAGAAGAACAACCTTTAAAAGAGGTATCACTCAACCTCTTTATTATACGGAAGTTTCCACGGCAGTAGTTAATAGGGGTAGGGGGATGATGCGCAAGAATTTTTTTGTAACAACACAATCGTTTTAGATCAAGTGTTTTCCTCAATTTGTGTACCCACTACAGCTGATATAAAAGCTAAATATGTTTACTTCAACATAACCGATTGTACTGATATTATAAGAAATCTCTTTTTTCGTCAGTACAGAGCATACAAGGTAGCTGAATTTATTTCTGAAGAAAAATATAACCCACTAAATATGGTCATCCTACTACAAAAACAAATTTCAAATTAATATGAAAAATTCCTTCAACAAAATCCAACAACCGCTGACAAGTTTATAAAGGATAAGTAAAATTGCGCTCCCTAAAAATATCTATACCTGGGGTGCTCAAACTTGAACTGTTGGCGATCTACCTCAATAATTTTAAACTACTTACGATCGACTCTGAGAGGCTGCAAGTATGTGTGATGCAGGATTATCGTATATATACGATACACCCTACCTACCTACATAACGTAGGTAGGATATACCGTAGCATATATAGATACTAGCTTTTCGCACAATATACATTATTTTAGTCAAGGTTTCAGTTAGGTTTAGTTAGGTTCTTCTCTATAATATCAATGAAATACTCATAGTTCAAAATTGCGAGTTTATTGATTGTTACAAAACAAAAAGTTACATATGGTGTTAAACTGAACTAAGGAGTGACTTTGGATGTTGAAGCGTGGCACTGCATCTCCTCAGCATACTTTTCATAAGAGATATGTAACCACTGAGTGCTAATCGCAAGCATGATGACACATGATCAGTCAGTCGATTGCGATATTTTGACTTAATTATCTTAATTTCAAACAATGCAGACTCGCACAAGTAAGTTGACCCAAACATTGCCTTCAGTTGAAGAGCGATTTGCCTTAGATTCGTATATTTATCTTCAGATATAAAACACCAGAAATTTGTATCAGATGCTGTAGCCTTGAGATGTATACCTGGTATAATCTGTACCAACTCATTTTCAACAGAACATGAGTTCATATTAAACTGACTTGCTATTTCAGTAGCTAATTCCTTAATATTTGCACATGAAAAAGGATAACCCATAAATGATGTTATATTTGCCAATTTACTGCAATCATAAAAACGCATTTCGAATTGTCCCAACATATTTGATGAATCAACCTCATACGTTTGATAATTCAACTGAGGAATCCTTGCTTTCAAAGACGGAAAATGTTTCTTTTCAGTTAATCTATCATAAGTTGCAATTTACTTTTGAATGCGTTTACTGCGCTAATCATCTCAATAATATTTTTTCCTCTACCTTGAAGCTCCAAGTTAATGGTGTTTGATTGCATTGTAATGTCAGTCAAAAAATGCCAAATCAGTCAGCCATTTTTCGTTTTTTAACATCTGAGTGTCATCACCTCTTTCGTCTAGAAAAGCTGTTATTGCGGGCAATAATTCTTGAAACCTTTCTAGGAATTTTCTACGACTCAATCACCTGACGTCAACGTTCAATTTTCATACCTGAGGTGATGAAATGGATTAATTACTAGAGGTGTACTCAGAAAAATATCGCCCTGTAGATTTTCACAGCTAATAATGAAGTCCTTAAAGAGGCACCAACAAAATATTTCAAGTTCTCTAGGAGCCAAAAAAAAAATCAAAAAACATCCCATAGATTGGTAACGAAGTGTTTACGGACACAGGAGAACTTTCATGAAATGACTTAAGGACTCGTCCGTCAAAATATCTTTCGCACTTATTCATTCACACCCTTAGATGGCTTATATGAAAGTTTCTTTCTAAAATAATTCATACATTTAATCCAAATTCTAGAGTGTTCACTTTTCTTAGATATCTCGGATCAGTCTCAAGTACTGAAAAATTAGTCTTATCCGCTACCATGTTCACAGGAATATAGAATAACCATGGATCCACCAAGCGATTCAGAGCCCATGAGTTCGGACTCAGAATTCTGTGATGGAGGATCTGAAAATTGCGTTTGCCATGCTTCTACCCGTAGAAAAAGAATAAGCTGCAGGGAGAAGTTCGGTTACCATGCTGAAGACATACCAGATCTTACTAAGTTAGCCAGAACTATTTGCGTATGTCGCGAATCAAACAACACGCGAACGCTTCCGAAGGAAAAAAGTGAATCGCCTCCTTTTATCGATGTTTTCAAACGTAGCGAAAAAGAGAAATTTATATCCGACTCGAGTAGCACAGTATGCAACGACGATGTGTCTCCGTCCCATATCACTGATTCTTCCACGGTGAATCCATTAAGAGCAAGAGGTGGGAACGACAATAATATACGGTGTCCTGCGGAGACATTTCCAAATTACGACTATTCGCAGATAATGGAAGAATGCTTCGACCATACCTGTCCTAATAAAGAAGAAGCAACTAATACCTATCCTGAAGAAACTGTTCTATTATGTGATCCGAACGAAATATCAATTCAATGCGTGAATGTAGCGTGCCCTTCGGAAGGATGTGCTGAATTCAAAGGCCAATTTGAAAAACCTCCAGATTGTCGCGAAGAAACTTGTCTAAACGTCACGTGTTTCGAAGAGCAAGCCAGAGAACATGAAGCACAGCTTGGGCCATCTCCCAAATGTCATGAAGATACTTGTTATAATATATTATGTCATCAAGAACCGTCCCCAATGGGTGCTTATCCTGACAGAAATATGACTGTAGCCGGTGGTCAAAATACTTTGGATGCGCAAATCGACAGTTTTTTTCCGATAACTTGTAACGACAATACTTGCACAGTTCAGGAATGCTCAGCTGGTCCAGGTTATAATATGAAACTTACTACCCCTGGTGACACCTATGACTTCCCCATTACATGCAATGATGATAATTGCCAATCTCCAGGGTGTATGGCACATGGTGGTGGCGTGGCTTATCCATCTTACCCAGCTCAACAAACTGAACTGAAACTTCCCACGGGCGAAGAATTTTTTACACCATTGACATCAGTTGTGGCGTCTAAAGAACATACTCAACAGAATTGCATCTGCATAAACAATTATAATCGACAGACGGGACAAAGTTGTCCATGCATTCTACTTCCTCCAGGTCGTACAGATATCACTATTCAATCTGTAGGACCAGCAACAAACAGAATACCTAGTACTTGCATATGTACTACACCAGAAGCATGCCAACTAGATACTTTTTCGCCTCAAAGTGTTCCTCCTGTTATTTCAATATACAGCGCACAAGGAAATGCTCCTGGAATTGAGCAACATTCGTCCAGCTTTGCTAGAGGAAAAGCTTCGGAAGGACATGGCAGTTGTGCACGAGGAATATGCGAAACCTGCGCTTGCATGAGATTCCCCAGCACAGATGGACGTCCTCTTACAGGAGTCCCTACAGCTACGTCAAAACCAATATCAAGACCAGCCACAGCTCCTGCATATCAGGAAGTCAAAACCGCAACAACCATTTCTGGTGCATGTGCGATATGCGGATGCAATCTAACCCCCTGTGGTATCATCAGTGAAAAAACCGACATAGGAACTGTTGCGAGGCCACTAGTTAAAGATGCAGGTATTGACGTTCAGGTAAGAACTTCTCTCATTTCATTAAGCATATGTTTTGTAATTTTTATTTGTATTTTGTCTCATATCTTCAGAATTCGGTACCAATTCAGCCATTTAAGGCTTATTGTGTTCCTCTGTTGCCACTCATTCCTGTCTATGCAGGGTTATCTCCTTAACAAGGTCCAGAATCTCATTTATCAGGTCACTTTCGCTTGGCTCTTTTAGGATTTCTTTGTCCCCTTGAATTTTCCATCTCTTCCAAGCTAGAGATTTGCATTTGTTTACATATTGATAGGCTATTTCTTCCTCTTCGTTGCATTGTATACATATAGGTACTTCCGATAAATACCTATTGTGTGTGGATATTATCATAGCCCCTAATGTTCAGTAATTGGGCCTGTTACGGTGCTTAGTGTTTATCTACTCAGTCTAAGAGCTTCTTTAGTGAATTTCTTGATAGTTTTCTCCAACAGAAGTTTGGTACCCAGACCAAAGTTACCTGGTTCCGTTTAGAAACTGGAGACATACCCATATGAGCTTCGATCGGGTTTACCTCATAGCCTGAGCTTTTATTGCCACCTGACTGGCCGTTATAGTGTGTGCCTGTTCTTAGAGTGTATTTTGAGATTCTTACGAACTCAGGTTGTTATGACACATACATACTTTTGCCTGAAAGATTTTGCGTGCACCCCAAATTACATTGTCAGCAGACATTTCGGGTTTTGTCCCCGGAATGTCGGCTGCCAGCTCCAATTCTTTTTTCTATTTTGTATTCGTCCGTCTACCAATTTATGTCTTTACGGTCAGAGCCAAGTCAATTGGTCCAGTCTATCACCGTTTTATACTCCATGGTCTCTGTAACTTTCTTAATCATCGTATCACACCCCACACTCAGTATTCGGTTATTGATCCATTCATGATCAATTTGAAACTTCAGAATAGCAACCAGGCTTGCGATTGGAGTTGATCTTAAAGAGCCTTTGATGCAGACCCCGACTAGCCTTTGAAGTTAGTTCAGCTTCTCTATAACTTCCATCTGCATCACTTTTGGCCAAATGTTTTAGCCAAAGATATAAGTGTGATATACTGTTATTTAATTTGCCCATGCGACTGAGCCTATACAGGGTCATTCACTAGCAAACAGAATCATTTCGTATGATGATAGTGCACATCTGTGGAAGTTCGAAGGCATATCGATTTCGATTCTTAACGTTTGCATTCCGAATATACTAGCAGCGATTTGAAGAAATTAGATAATTGAATTATAAACCTATTTCAATAAAATTTTCATTCTTTGTTTTGAGCCAAAGGTTTATTTTTCTGGGCGAACTAGACAAAATTTTACAGTTCGCCCTGAAAAACAAACCTTTGGCTCAAAACAATGAATGAAATTTTCATTCGTCATATCCCTTCCAAAAGATATCACCCGTACAAAGTAACCCAAATCAAATAGTTACTGAAGCCATCTCTGTAACTGTTTTAGCTAGAACAAATGAGTGTAGAGTACTACATCCTATTCAGATTTTTCGTTTTGGAGTTTTCAACGAAAGTAGAGTTTTTGTATATTTCAGATATGTACAATTCATCGGTCTTATAGGATTTAGGGTTCAAAACAAAGACATTCCATAGGTACTTCTTTATGTAGAATGCGATGAAGAGTTTAAGATGCACAAGTTTATGACGTGTTTCGTCCCTTTGTCTTCATTAAATAAATAGTACATTCGAAAGGGTGATCTGACTTATATATTTCATTGGTAAATGCTGAATAGTAAGAAAATCCGAACAGGGTTGCTTTTTTCAAGAACCGAAAAGATTTGGTAATGGTGACGAGTTTAGGTCTAATTAACTATGAAGTAACTTTCCGAAATTTTTCTGTTTATTTATTATAATTGGTTGTTTTAATCAATAATTTTCATTATGTAAGAAATGAAAATCATTATTAAAAAAGTTGGGATTTTCTTCTAGTAGATGATTTGCTTAGTGAGAATCTGCTTCACATTTGTCGAAACTGCGTTTGTATTCTGATACCCTAGTGCTGAAATTTCTCAAAGTTCTACCGATATGCATTCTATGAGAACTTCCACAAAAGAGTTTACAGAACAGAGGATATGTTTCTTTTATGAATTTTTGATTCACCGTTTGTAATATATCTTTCTCGAGAATTATACGTTCCGAGAGGTATATTCAAATTATAAGATGAGAAAGATTTAGACTGCATTTAGCAATATATATTGATATATTATATTTTAATAAGTCTCTTTAATAGTAAGAAAAACTAGCATAAATCATACGAACATTATAACCATCATTGGCTGCTATTCATTTTATAATATCAAAATCATTTTCAACCATTGGTATCGTGATGAGTCTATGTATCATAGCGTTTTTAGCAGCTATTTTATGTTGATGTGGATGTGCGGAAGAATTAAGAATGTTAATATCTGTATGAGATGGTTTATGAAAAATGGAAAGATCTTGTCTGTGGTCAATTTTGGAAATAATTAAATCTGGAAAATTATTGTAATTTTGTTTTCATTTCCGAGAGGAATTTTATATTTGGGGTAAATTAAATTTACTAAGGTACTAAAGAAATCTAATTGTCCATTTGTACCTGTAAAACGACAGATTATATCATTCACATGCCTAGACCCATAAATGAAGTGAGTCGACAGTGGATGATAATGAATCATTTTCTGAATCTTATTCATGAAAATTTCGGCAAGTAAAGAACTGAGAGGATAACCCATTTGTAATCCGTTTCAACTCATGAAAACTTCATTATTGAAGTTGAAATAAAATGATTTTGTTCTGAACATACTTCTAAAAGATCCGCAAGATGTGATTGCATAATCGGATTCTCATTTTTATTCTGTAGAGGTTGATGAATGATAAATCGAGTTTACTGGATGAGGTGGAACACTATGGAAGAGATTAACTACATAAGTTTAGCATTAGAGTGTAGTACAGTATGTGAACTTTTTCAATTAAATCTGAAGAATTTCCAATTGAAAGGTTTTAATAATGATTTTGATATTTCACATGAAAAAAATAATAGGTTGAAACTGGCTGATTGATGTCCATAAAAAACTGCAGTAGGAATCTGTCGACCCTTTTGATAAAGCAAGAGTTAAAATTGAATGTGATGGTAACGGCATTTTATTCTTAGATGTATTCACATTGGAGCCATTAGCTTTATCAATTGTATTAACAGGATTTTGCCTAGCTGTTACAAATGCAGATGCAAAATCAAGTTCAGTAAACAAATTCCGATTAAATACTACAATCTCAGCTGTTAAAGAACCTGCTTGAATATTAGATTGGTTAAAATTCCGAATAAATACAACAATCGCAGTTGTTAAAGAACCTGCTTGAATATTAGATTGGGTAAGAGCTTGCGGCATAGCAGTAAGTAACATTCATGGGATGCCATATATAGGTGTGTGGATATTACCTTAGCCCCTAATGTTCAGTAATTGGGCCTGTTACGGTGCTTAGTGTTCATCTACTCAGTCTAAGAGCTTTATTGAATTTCTTGATAGTTTTTTTCCAACAGAAGTTTGGTTTGTTTATGCCCAACCTATCAGCGTGTAGCTATCTTGTCTAGGTGTTGATCATGTCCTGTACCTTAGAGTTATTTATGCTGAAAGCTGTTCTCGGGCCAGTAAATTTTGTCTTGACGGCTTTCCTGGCAAGAAAATCTGCCTGCTAGTTGTCTGCAATACCGCTGTACCTAGGCACCCAGACCAAAGTTACCTGGTTCCGTTTCGCCAGCTCAATTAGAAACTGGAGACATACCCATATGGACTTCGATCAGGTTTTCCTCCCAGCCAGAACTTTTATTGCCACCTGACTGGCCGAGATAATGCTTTCCTGCCTATTCTTAGAGTGTACTTTGAGGTTCTTACGAACTTAGGTTGTTATGACATACATACTTTTGCCTGAAAGATTTTGAGTGCACCCCAAATTACATTGTCAGCAGACATTTCGGGTTTTGTCCCCGGAATGTCGGCTGCCAGCTCCAATTTTTTTTTCATTTTGTATCCGTCCGTCTACCAATTTATGTCTTTATGGTCAGAGCCAAGTTAATTTGTCCAGTCTATCACCGTTTTATACTCCATGGTCTCTGTAACTTTCTTAATCATCGTATCCTTCCCACACTCAGTATTGGGTTATTGATCCATTCATGATCAATTTGAAACTTCTGAATAGCAACCAGGCTTGCGATTGGAGTTGATCTTAAAGAGCCTTTGATGCAGACCCCGACTAGCCTTTGAAGTTAGTTCAGCTTCTCTACAACTTCCATCTGCATCACTTTTGGCCAAATGTTTTAGCCAAAGATATAAGTGAGATATGCTGTTATTTAATTTGCCCATGCGACTGAGCCTATACAGGGTCATTCACTAGCAAACAGAAACATTTCGAATGATGATAGTGCACATCTGTGGAATTTCGAAGGCATATCGATTTCGATTCTTAACGTTTGCATTCAGAATATACTAGCAGCGATTTGAAGAAATTGGAAATTTGACATGAATCATGAACCTATTTCAATAAATTGAAATAGGTTGACATTGGATAATAGTGAATCATTTTCTGAATGTTATTCATGAAAATTTTGGCAAGTAAAGGACTAAGAGGATAACCCATTAGTAATCCGTTTCCACTCATGAAAATTTCATTATTGAAGTTAAAATAAAATGATTTTGTTCTGAACATAATTCTAAAAGATCCGCAAGATGTGATTGTATAATGAGATTCACATTTTATTCTGAAGAGATTGATGAATGATAAATCGAGTTCACTGGATGAGGTGGAACACTATGGTAGAGATTAACTACATAAGTTAAGCATTAGAGTGTAGTACAGTATGTGAACTTTTTCAATAAGATCTGAAGAATTCCCAATTGAAATGTTTTATTAATAATTTTGATATTTCACATGATGAAAATAATAGGTTGAAACTGGCTGATTGTTCATAAAAAACTGCAGTAGGAATCTGTCGACCCTTTTGATAAAGCAAGAGTTAAAATTTAATGTGATGGTAACGGTATTTTATTCTTAGATGTATTCTCATTGGAGCCATTAGCTTTATCAATTGTATTAAAAGGATTTTGCCTAGCTGTTACAAATGCAGGTGCGAAATCAAGTTCAGTAAATGAATTCCGATTAAATACGACAATCTCAGTTGTTAAAGAACCTGCGTGAATATTAGATTGGTTAAAATTCCGAATAAATACGACAATCGCAGTTGTTAAAGAACCTGCTTGAATATTAGATTGGCTAAGAGCCTGTGGCATAGCAGTAATTAAAATTTCTGGAATGCTATATAAAGGCTTCGCAACCATCGTTCACAGGTCGAATTCACAGCTTTTTGGGGGGACCAAATGCAGATCGATCAAGCGGTTGGAGTTTATCAGAGCTATGAGCAGAGAAAGATACCATCACAATGCTGTTCGTCTTACAAATGTCTTGTGCGTTGACATGAATATGTGAAGAGTGGTTATCAAGACTTAGTAGGATTTTATGTAAAGGAGAAGCATTTGTATGTTTTTTGAAGTTCTCCAAAAAATTTAATAAGTGTTTAATTTAGCCAGAAGGATTTGCACCATCAGCAGATTCTATTGGTCCCCCCTGACAAAGTGATCCAGATGTCGTAACGAGACAGAAAACTGACAAAGTGATCCGACATCTAAACAATGCTCATTTGAATGCACAAGGTGTGAAAAATAAAACGAACCATCTGGAAGTTTTCCTTGGTGAACTAGAAGATGTTCAAATGCTGAATATCTGCGAATCGTGACTAAATAATAATGAGGCTCCAGATTTTATGATCGACGGATGGACACATGCCTCTTACTTATCGCGAAAAAAAACATATACGCGGAGGTGTTGTCACGTTCTGCCGAAATGAAATTGGTTTTGAGAGTATCAGTGGAATACGCGACTTGTCAATCCAAATGCATTGTGAGGTATGTGCAATAAAACTCAATAACTCAAAGATTATAGTTGTCAACTGCTACAGACCACCATCTGGTGATTTTAATCTCTTTTTGGAAGTCCTGGAGAAAACTCTCTAAAAAATTAATTGTCTTAATAAGATTGTCATTTCAAGAGATTTCAATTTGATGTTTCATAATTTGGATGAGAAAGCGAAGATTTTTGTTTTATCAAAATAAATTTCATATTTCTCGTTTTCACAAATAATCTCAGCTTCATTTTTGTAACATTTTTTCTTTTGGGAATGAGGTCATGTTTAATTCCTAGATTAAAATGTATAATATTAACGACGGTATTATGTCTTTCAAAATAATCTGTTGAAGCAAGGAGTGAGGAAGGTGATAATATATGAAAAACTGTTTCTGAAGAACAAAAACATCTACGGCAAGAATCATCTATATTTTGCTTGATGATGTGTTTTCTATAATTACTCGTGAAAACAACCTGATCCTGGATCGCAATTGTCAAGCCTTCTGTTTCAGCGGACAATTCTCTAAATACTAACCATCTATTTGATGCGATTTCATCTATATAATCGTTCTTCAATTCTTCAGGGTGCTTTCATTGTAATTCCTTCTGCATCCAACTTTCTCTTTTAGAATTATTATCAAATATACCTTTTGCATTGTCAAGTTCAGAGGTGTAAGATTATAATCTGAAGCAACAACAATATCATGTAATTTAGACGTTCTCTGTTTATCATGAAAATTGGAACGTTTACTATGAAAATTGTTCAAATCAGTTAATCCACGACCTCCAAGATGTCTAGGTAGTGTAACTCTTTGAATAGCTGACTTAGGGTGGTGCTTATGATATTTGCAAGGCATATTGTAATTCATTTAGATCAGTTTTAGACCATTTAATAATTCCAAAAGAAGATGTAAGAATAGGAACTGCATAGGAGTTGATAGCTCTGAAAAGGTTTTTACTACTCTTGATGATAATTCTAAGTCTGTTGTAATATAAACTTCTAATATTTTCTTTAGTGCTGCTATGGTTAATTGTCTTCTCTCGAATAAATCCAAGATATTTATTTGTATCTCCTTGATGCATTGGCTCGATTTCGATATTGGAAATCTTTATATAATCAGAAATGATCTTTCCCTTCTCAATAGAAGGATTTTTACATTTTGGAAACCCAAATTTCATATGAATACCATTAGAATAGTTGAAAGTAATCTCAAGTAGACTTTTCAACTGAGATTTAGTTTCGGCATATAATTAAATTTCATCTAAATAAATTAAGTGATTTAATTTGGATTCAGTTGATAGACTCTTTATTTTGAAGCCGAAACTAGTAGCCTTCAATTCCTTAGATAATGGATTAAGGCAAAGATAAAACCAAAGAGCACCTTAAGAATCACCTTGAAAAATGGGCACATATGGCTTTGTGAAGACGAATATCAGACCAACTAGAGAAAATTATTGCATTGATAACGTATTCATTAATTTCTCACAATATAACTTTTCTAGAAAGGTTGTGAATATAGATTTCTCTGACCACGATGCCATTTTAAGCAACCAGATATGCTAGTCTCAAATCCTGATACAAAAAAGATTAGGCCTAGAAGTGAAAGGAGTTTCAATGCTTCTTTCAACATCCTCAGTAGTTTGTCATGGAGTTTCATTAAGAATCAACATGTGAACATCGAGGATAAGTTCTAGACATTCCATGATAATCTATTATCATCATCATTCCATCGTGGATTCATTTTTTATTGCGTTTCCTGAAAGGGAGGTAGTAGTTAGGAATCGGACACTCTGAGCTCTATGGTTGTCATAAAACGGAAAACATCAAATCAATGAGTGATCAGTTGAAACGTGAATTCAATTCAAAATTGATTGCGGCTAGAAAACAGACTATCGACAATATATTAGTGAACTCTGATAATATTCCAAAAACAGCCTGGAAACTCATTAATTCCAAAAGAAATCTCCCGAAAAGCGAGGTACCGAAAAGTATATCAACCGATGATTTCCATAATTTCTTTGCAAAGATTCCACATGACATACGTGAGAAGACCCCTTAATCGAATATTAACCTTATTGATAGCATAGCTTCAGTCCCTGATAAAAAATTCAACCTTACTCAGGTCTCTTTCTATTATGTTAAGGAGGTTATATCCCCGTTGAAGTCATCCAAGTCCACTGACTACTATGGAATATCGTCTGAGCTGATTAAAAGAAATGTTAGCAACCTGTTGTACCCCCTGACACATCTTCTCAATGTTTGTATTGTCAACAATCATTTCCCACACTGTCTGAAAATATCTAAAGTCGTGCAACAAAAATGCAATTATCGTCCAATCAGTCTGGTACCATTAGTTTCCAAGATTTTCGAGAAGATCCTATGCAAACAATTGATCGATCATCTTGAGAGTAATTTGATTACTACCCAAAGTCAATTCGGTTTTCGGAGAGGCAAAAGCACTGAGG
Source organism: Cryptolaemus montrouzieri (assembly GCA_013387265.2). Taxonomy (NCBI): domain Eukaryota; kingdom Metazoa; phylum Arthropoda; class Insecta; order Coleoptera; family Coccinellidae; genus Cryptolaemus; species Cryptolaemus montrouzieri. The sequence continues at coordinate 27,258,920 of JABFTP020000144.1, read as the reverse complement.
AATGCCCCATTTTAATTTGGGCTGTTTTGAACTAGGAGAATACGCTTTGTCCACCTTTCGGGATCTGTCAAAGGCATTCGACTGCGTTTTGCATGCGATATTTCTCGGAAAGCTTGAAAAATACGGCTGTGATGATAACAGTCGAAATATGATAGCATCCTATCTGAAAAACCGGTGCCAGACTGCCTACTTGAATGGTGTATGGACGAAAAATTTCTTACATCAGTAGAAGTTCCACAGGGGTCTGTTCTGGGACCCCCGCTTTTCTTGATTTTCATAAACGTCTTCTCGAATTATCTTAAGGGCTTCAAAACTGAGGAATCTGAGAACACCACGAAATTTCTCGGTATAGACTTGGATTCGAGCTTATCCTGGAATAAGCACAGTGATTACATAGCCGGTAAACTATGCGAGAATATTTTCCTTCTTAGGAGCCTATCGGAGATGGTTACTTCAGGAGTGCTCAAGATTGCATATGGGGTCATAGAGTCCTGTGTGTGCTCGTATGCGGAACGCAGTTGTATATTTAGGTTACAAAGAAAAGCCATTAGAATAGCCACAAATATAGGATATAGGTATGACTATAGGTCGAAATTCCGTAAACTTTATCTTCTCACATTTTCCTGCCTATTCATGATGTAATGCCTGTACCAAAGGGTCCTGAATAAATGTCGTTCCAATTATTCAATAAAATACCCGTTGATCTCCGCTCGTTAAGTACTGAGAGCTCTAAAAAATATGTCAATATGTCAAATGCGTATTCATCAGAAAGGCATACTACAGTATAGATGAATATTTTTCATCTGATACTGATTGAAAAATGAACTTCTCTTGGCTTGTTGAAAAGAGAATGTAACTATATTATTTACGTTTGTCAGTAATTATTGTTTACATTTATTATTTATCGTATTTAGTTTCTGCATCATCTGTTGGTTCATGTCTGAAATGTTTCTTCTGTTGTTTTTGTTCACACTCGTTTAATGTATAGGTTATGCCATATATACTTTTTTTTAATATTTTGTCTTGTGTTAAAAATGTTTTATTTATGCACCAAATAAATATATGATATGATATGATATCGCATTCGCGGAAAGACAAAAAATGGACGGGTAACATTTCCGATGGCATTGGCAGCGCAGGCTACTGTCACCAAAGCATAGCTAGACTTGGTGCTCGTCAAGTAGATTCCGTGACTTCAGCCAAGTCACTGAATCTATTTGATGAGCACCACGTCTAGCTATGCTTCTTTCCGGATTTTGCACATTTGATACGCTGTTCTAATCTGCCTTTTATATATTTTGAGGTCAAATTGATAGCGATACACGACAGTAGACAATTTGTCATGAAAAGCATTTACGTTGTTTAGTTTAAGGTTAGTCCTACTTAAAAGACTTGTGGCCGGTACTACACCTACAGACAGTTCACGATTTCCACGCATAAACATGCGAAACAATTCTTCGCCAGCCATTTTGTTGACATATCAACTCCGAGGACCAGATAAATTATACTTAACAGTTAGTTCGGACGGCTATTTCATTATTTCCTTTTCTGTTAGATCAAATTATATATCTGCACATCTTGATGTATGTTCAAATAACTCACGCTCTTGTTCTGGATTAAATATTCGATTGTGAGCCTTATATATTATATCATGATTTTCATTATCACCACTTGCATCTCGTTTACGTACATTGCTCAACAGTGGTTCAATGCATTCTTTTCTGCCTCGGTTCTTAACGAAGATCTTGCCTTTTCATCTTCATAGTCTTGTTTGTATATTGATAAGTTGGCCTGACCCCTAGTAGTCATCCTTTGACAAAACACGAAATTTAAATAGTTAACTATTCGAACCATACCCACAAAAAAATCTTTCAACTGTTCCCAATCCCTCGTGCAGGTATGGAACGATAAATTGTAAGAACAATATTGAATTCAGATTCAAACAGATTGTATTTCAATAATTTGTGAATTTTAATTTATATGACTCGCAACTTTCAATTCGTTAACTTTAATATCAATCATATTAATTTTAAGAATGAATAAACAAAAGAGCATACTTTTCCTTAAAAGCAGACAAAGCGGTCTTCTATAAACAAGCACTGCCCACAAAGAGTGAATCAGCACTAAAATTATTGTTTTGATTTGTCGTACGCTTCTTTTGCTCCTTATCACCCACCATTCACAAAGTATTAACTTCATTTCAATGGTCCACCGTTTCAATCGCACCTAGTCTACTCTTTATAAAAAAGTATAATGTTCTATTTTGAAGCACTAGCTCTAATAATACGGCATATTTCAATATATCTGAACAATTGCAAAACCTCAATTTTCGTTGATAACTCTAAAACAAGATTCGATTTTCACCTGTTTCGTTTTCTACGAAAAAGAATTCAAAAACGTACTACTTATTTTTTCTAGCTTCAATGGTTACCAAGTCTTCAGTATACATCAACAGGTAATATTTTTTGAAGGTAAGCTATGTATGTAAGCCAAATTTCCTCGTCCGTCCCTGAAGAACAGAAATATTTCGCTACAAGCTTATTCGATAATGAATAACAGAAATTCCACTGTAATCGGTTCTGCTATTTATCATTCATGGTCGTTGATTGATATTCCTGTCGCTTGAACAGCCTGTATATTCGAAATGCAGGCGTTCAGAATCAAGAGCGAAATGCATTCTGGTTACTGTAAATGTGGGCTATTATCACATGAACCATTCATCTACTCGTGAATCACTTTGTATTGGTACACACAATGACACCATACTCCAAGGTTAATGTTTGCAGGTTGCACCACCAGAAGAACTCAAATCTGATCGGCTCATATATACAGAAGCAATCCCTCCTGCAGAAATATCTCAGGCATCACCTTTCGTTGAATCCAGAAAGTTTATCGCACCTGCCGATATAACACGCGTTGATACTTCGGATCTATGCCCAGACGAAATTTGCCAAGTACCTTGCTCTTGCAAAGTAGTGCCAAGTGAAGAGTACATTGAACCTCCTGGCGACTTATCTGATCGTAAAACGACTCCTGGTGGAGCAATCGAGTCGGATCAGCAAATGTCGCTTCAAACAGCAGAGTTCACGCCCGATAAAAAAATTGGTCCAGTAGATGTAAAAGAAGCATCTCCAAGTATGAAGGAAGGTGCACCGGGAAATACGCTTTCCCCTATAGGCGATTATCCTTGTCCTGATGCTTTATGCCATACACCTTGTGTTTGTAAGGTAGTGCCTAGTGAAGATAACTTTGATGGTCCCGATGTAGATTCAAGAAAACCTCAGCCTGGAGGTAAGGCTACAATCAAGGAGACAGGAGCCGATCCGTGTGAACCAGTATGTTCATGTGAGCCTGATGATGAATCGAAAGGAGCATCACATATATGTGAGTATTTATAATCACCATTAATGAACATTTTCGTTCAATTTTTATAAGAGAATATACAGGATAGTTTTCTGGAGGCCACTTCGTATGGACTGCCACGTCATTTTTTTCTAGTGCAATAAAACAGGAACGATTTCCAAATGTATTTTTTCATATTGAAGTAAGATCCTTCGCGAATATAATCCCATTCAAATGGCTGCCTCGGCTGGCCTTGCAGTGCCCCATACAGTCGGTCCAAGTTTTGTGTACATTTTCAATTATATGCAGCTCTATTTCAGCTATGGCTGCACGAATGTTGTTAAAGTTTGAATTGTCTCCTGCTTGTCCACTCATCTTCGACGGCCCCCAAATATAATAGCCCAACGGCGTCAAATCACACCCCCGAGACGGCCAAACGACACCAGAATTTCGACTGATAATTCAATCTTCGAAGACTGTGCGCAGAAGATCGATCGTAACGTTGGCTGTGTGGCACGGAGCACCATCCTGTTAAAACCAAATGTTGTTAAAGTCTTCCTCTTCAAGTAACGGGAAGAACCAATCGGCAATGATCACGCGATAGCAGCCGCCATTGACCGTAACGGCGGCTCCTGCCTCATTTTCAAAGAAAAATAGTTCAATGATGCCCCCAGACTAAAATTCACTCCAAACCGTCACTCTCTGAGGATGCATCAGCTTCTCCATGATAATGTGAATGTTTTCCGTCGCCCAGATGTGGCAATTTTGTTTGTTGACGTATCCGCTAATATGCAAATGCGCCTCGTCTGAAAAGTAAAAATCGGCGTCATTTTCAAGCTGGTCGCAAGCCCAACTGGCAAAATGAAAACGCATCGGATGGTCTAATGGCTTCATTTCTTAACCCAATTGGACTATGTATGGCGTAATACCTAGATCTTCACGCAAAATTCGTCTCAGCGATGTCTCTTAAATGTTTAATTGTTGAGAACGATGCTTCATAGATGTCCCTGGCGACTCGCACAGACTCTCGGCAACTGCTGCGATATTCTCGGTTATGCTTATTGTTTTTGGCTTATCACGCGTTGAGTTGTCAATAAAAGTGCCAGTTTCAGTCAATTTTCTTGAAGAAAACGCACATACGGAGCTGATGGTGCCTCTTTTCTTGCCATTTCCCTACGTAGTTTTCGCACACATTCTGCAACATTACCATGATTTTCAAAGTAAAATTGCACTATTTGCACGAGTTTTTCAAGCATGTGCAGAACCATTTTCGTTCAGCGCAAAGATAAAACTAACTCATCGTCGAATCAGTAGTGTCATTTAGGTTACCATTGTCAAAATAGCCAACAGCTCAAAAAAAAAACGTTAGATGGCGGACCCTGTATTGCTTGAAAACAAATGTGTTACAACTAGTTCCGTGTTGTTTGCGAACAACCTAGGTCGTGAGATCGGTTCCCTAGATGAACTACGCGATTTCTATTTATTCTAGATCCTTGGCTCTTTAGTTCATTAGTTCGATAAAACCGACAAGGACAGCGCGGCAGTGACAGAGCGAGCCAGTCGTGTTACGTCTATCTCTCACCATTCAATTACTCTTTCACTCAAATGCACGTTCACTTTTTGAGATCAGTATTGTGCAATGATTCTGAAATTTGTGATTTTCACCAAAATGAGAATTGTAGAAATTCTTGAGGTATTATATTCCGAAATCAAAATGTCGAAAAAAATGAAATAGAATGGGTTTTTATTCCTAACCCTCCGGTAATGTACGCTTCTGTTCAGAATTTCGGGATAAGGTGCTTGAATTAGTATTCATCGTAAAAAGTTAAAGCAGTATACCGAATTTCATAATTTCAGTATAAAGGGATTTGGATATAGCAGAAAAATCCGTTTTTATTGGGCCCTTTTTGGAAAGGCTCTCTTTTTAAAAAGCATGGTTTGGCTAATGTTCATATGTGTTTTTTTCATAACACAAGCTAAGGAATCACCCCCTGGATTTCTGTTGAGTCTGTTGTATACGCACCGTTGAAAAGGTTGCATATCTACACCCTCCATTCCTAAGCTAACCAAACTTTTTGTAAATAAGAACAACCAGTATTAATTGATATCGAATTAGCACGCGCCCACAGATTATCAAACAACTTCTGTATATCCTTTTTTGAAAGTGTCTTTAGCGCGTCAGTCACCACCACAGAACAGACCCTAATGAGAAATATAAACTCAGTGCTCCGACATAGGAAACAATATGGCCGTCTCTGCATATAAACTAGCGCAACGCGCGCCATTATGGAAAACTAAACTAAAAGGCGCCTTATTTGAATTCTAGATTTTCCACGATCGAATTTAACTTGACTGAAATGGGGTATATGAACTAGTCTAATCGATGCAGATTATTTCTGCCCCAATCAGAAAAATAATAAGTATTTTTTCACAATAACACTTTTATTTTAAAATAACGAAAATCTTTTAAACCATATATACAGAAAACATTACCAAAAATAAAATAAATTCTTAACACATGTTAATCAAAAATATAAATTACATATCACAGAAAACAGGTACATTCTAACATTCAAAATAAAAAAGAAATTCTGAAATATTGTTGTCAGCCATAATATTGGTCCTCCATCGTTACCATTGGTCCCTCCTTGGGGGTAAACTGCCTTCACTGCCATCTTCATGGCAGTTACCCCATACTGCTTCTGAAAATAGAAAAAACTGTCTCAAGAAGTTTTTATTTAAATGAATTTGAGATCACCCAAATTTGTTGAATATGGTAAAAATAGGCAATTTCATTACTAATCTTGGATACTAGGGCTACATCAATATGCTAATATGTATTAATATATTAAGATGGTTCATTAAGAGATGCTGTTACAGTTAAAGATTCAGGCAAAGATGGTAAAATGCCAATATATGAGTGATCTCCCATAAGTACAGAAATCGAAGAAGATTTATTCAGAGATGGCATATTAGCAATGTTTGAAGGTTCATTGGGAGTCTCTGACAAAGATGATCTACCACCAACATTCGAGTGATCATTTGATAATAAATGATATTGCTTGTTGAGAGCTCCTGGCCAAGAAGAAATACTGCTTACTTTTGACTGACCCTCTTTATTATAAGAACGAGATGGTTCATTATTCAATATTGGAAGAGATGGTATAACGCCACGGTTTAATCAGTGATCACTACATAAGAAAAAGTTAGTAGTGTCGACAGTTTCACTGATAGAACAAAACTCTTTCCATTTCAACAAGTTGATGGATTTTGTCGAGGGAAAACATGGAAACTCATATTTTCAGCTCGGAAAACGTACTTGTTGGGACATGTGGGAAATTTGCAGCGACATTTACTCTCTAACGAAGTCATCCTGACATATTCGAAAGTTGAGGACCTCATATAATTCAAATCAACTTATCTTTTCAGAGCTCGAAAAAAGGCTTCCTCGGCTACTTTCATTTCCGTGCCGTTCATAGGGGTCCTCTTGAATGGTATAGTCCTTTCTTGCTGCACGCCAAAGGGGTGAACCTCAAAATTAAGAAGAAAACCGATAAGAATTGGATATAATACAATTGAGGTACCGTAGAATCAAACAAAGCTCAAGCTGCACAAAATATCGGCTAAAACTTCACAAATTCAATTTACTTACCATAAATTTTCAAGAGAATATCTTGTCCAAGACACCAGCAACGGAAACACCTGAAAAGAAAATGATTTTGTAGCACTAACCGCAAAAATAAAAGGGTTTAGCGGGAAACTGAAAACTTTGACATTGACCGACATTTGACAATTCATTTATCGATCGACTGAATTGACACTTGACGTGGTTAAATTAGTGCCATCTATACAGGGTGCTTCAACGAAAACTGAACAGAGGCTATATCTACCAAGATATTCATTTCTTATCAAACCCCCTAGAGCAGGGGTGACCACCCTTGAAAATTTGGAAGAGGGTAGATGGGTCGAGTGATACCTCGAAAGAAATGAATTATCTTTTTCTGCATCCCCGTGAACGAATTTTCATTTCTGATTTGAAACTGTAGAAGATATAGAGTGAGCTACTGAAAAATAGTGAAGACTATCTATTGCCCTGAGCTATTCAAGTACCCTGCTCTAGTGGTTGAAATTTGAGATGTGAATGTTGTTTCGGAAGATGACATCCTTTGATCTGGAATGAATCTGTTCCATTTTTTCGCACTAAAACTTGAATAGCTCAGGGCGATAGATAGTCTCCTCTATTTTTCAGTAGCTCAATCTGTATCTTCTACAGTTTTCAATCAAAAATGAAAATTCGTTCACGGGAATGCAGACAAAGATAATACCTTTCATTCGAGGTATGACTCGACCCATCTTCCCTCTTCCAAATTTTCAAGGGTGGTCACCCCTGCTCTAGGGGTTGAAATTTGAGATGAGGATCATACTTGATGATGACTGCTATTGATCAGCATGGATCTGTTCCATTTTACTTCACTGAAACTTGAATAGCCCCAGGGAAATAGTCTTCCCTATCTTTCAGTTGCTCATCCTGTATCTTTTACAGTTTTCAATTAAAAATGGAAATTCGTTCAAGGCAATGTAGACAAAGATACCACCTTCCCTTTGAGTTATCACTCGACCCATTTTTCCTATTCAAAATATTCAAGGATTGCAACCCCCGCTTAGGGGGTTGATATTTCAGGCAAGGGTTGTACCCCAAAAGATGTCCCCCTTAAAACAAAAATTGATCTGTTTTTGCGTTTTGATCAGAAATGAATATCTTGGTAGATATAGTCTCTGTTTAGTTTTCGTTGAAGCACCCTGTATGTATTATGGGATGACTAGATAGATAGGTGAGGGGTCGTGAAGGGGTGTTGAATATTTTGGTCGGTAACTCGGCCTTCTAAATGGATCTTTTCTCTGATCACAACACTATCAATAGCATCAATCAAATCGTGTCGCTTTCCTTTTACGTCAAATGCAGGTTAGAGAACAGATAGTAGTCGCACGGATCCAGATTAGGCGGATAGGGTGAACGTTGTGAGCCAATAATGTAATTTTTGATCAAATATTAAGTTACAACTCTTGAACGATGTGACGGGGCATTATCGTGCAAAAGATTACAACTGCCATTTTCTCGATAGTCTGGCCGAATACGATGATTTATTGATAGCAATCGCTTCCTGACGCCCAAATAAAAGTCTCTTGTGTCTGTCTGACCGCGTGGAATAAATTCTTTGTGGATAATTCCTTAACGAGTCAGCATAACCTTAACTTTTTACTTCTCCAGCGACTATTTTTGGATTTTCTTTCATCCAACGCTCTCCATTCAGCACTTCGCGTCACCGTTCACAATCGTTTTCAAGAAGTTTGGGCCCTTTCGAACACTTTTAATGATGTTTTTGCTCAATTCAATTCAATTTTCAGTTGGCGGTGAGTTTGTATGGTATGAACCTTAAAATAACTTTCGTAGGCCCAACACTTCGGTCAGTATAGTTGTTTGAGGAATGTCCAATTCCATTTCAATGAATTTCAGCAATGATTTTTAATTATTTTTGATTATTCATGCACTTTTTCGTTGTTTTCTTCCGAAAATCCTGTTTTGGGGCGGCCTGATCTTCCGTCATCACTTAGGGTCTTTCTACCCAATTCGAATCACTTGAACCACTCTTTCACTTGCGTACGTGATAGACAATCATTACCATATTCAGTTTGTAGCATTTGGTGCGTTTCGGTAGAAGTTTAACACAAAACAAATGGGGGTTATCCTCAGTCCAATAATGATTATTGATAAACTATGTGACAGCAGTTCTCAAAAAGTTAGCTTCTTCTGTGAACATTATTTCACTATAAAAATGAGCATTTTCTCTAATTTTACCTAAGAACCATCGGCAGGAATTTAATCTTGAAGGAGAATCTCGAGGAAGTAGAGTTTGGAAGCGTTGAATATGAAATGGGTACAATAAAAGGTCGTGAAGAATTTTATTAACTAGAACATGTGAAATATTCAACTGATTCCCAATTTTTCTTGTACTCACATGAGGATTCAAATCAATGCAATTCAAAACTGTTTCCTCAATATCTGAGTTCTCATAGTTTGTTTGTTGCACTTTTTGAATGATTATTTGCAGTAAAAGTGCCAGTTTCTCTCGACCTTCTTTGGATAATTGAAAATATTCGCCTGTCTGTTGTTACTCTATTTGGAAAACGAACCTGATGTAATCACTAAGCTTCTGTTGTGTTTCCGTCAGCCAGACTGTACATGTAATGGATATCAGCCAATTCGGCGTTAGTAAAATTTAGCCACTTTTTCTTACAGCAATAACATCAAAAGTCTCAAAACTAATGGGTAGTTATTCAATATCAAACAAAAAAAAAGAACAATTACACGCCTTTCTGGTGTTACTCGATTTGGAAAGCGTACCTGATAGAATCGCCAATCTGATGTGTTTCCGTAAGCCAGACCGTACATGTGATGGGCATTGAAAAGTCTCAAACCTAATCGTCAATTTAATTAACAGTTTGAGCAGACACTGATTCAACTTTAGCAACTGTCAAAATAAATCAAAAATCTAAGCCTACGTGTCATAATTTTGAAGAAGTGTTTTAAGAAGTGCTGTCAATTATGCGAATGCAAACTTTCGTTCGATAATTTCATGCTCGAGAACGGTCGGAGATACAGAACAAATTCAAATGTCAAATAAGTTTCTAAATTGAAAGAAAATTACGAAAATTGTTTGTGAGCTGATCAGTGGAGTACTGCGAATAAGTTTGAAAGGGCAAAAGATGACATGGATCCGAAATAGAAAACCGCCTTGTAGATTCTAGTTAGAATTTAGGTTAGTCTTCTCGGATATGTCCAACAAAAATCGATGTTTTTTCTTGGAGCACATATTTCTCTCAAGAGAAATGAAATGAAAGAAATAAATTGAGATTTTGCAAGAAACCACCACATATCAACTCTAGCGACTTGTTCTTCTCAAAACTTCTTATTTTCGGTAAAAATGCAACGCGACTCAGGAAATTCGACCCCGGCGGAATGTGCTGAACAATGGTGTTAGATCACCTAGGTTGGACTTATTCAAGAAAACGCCAAAGGCTTGGTGTGGGTCGTTTAACTGTTTCCAGGATGATCCGCAGATACAGAGAGACTGGAAGTCATGGGAGGAAAACTGGACAGGAACGGCCTCGAGCAATAATGACCGTTATTTAAGAATTTCCTCGTTGGGACAACGCTTCATAACTATTAGATACCCTCAGATGTAGCGTCGACAGAATAGAGGAGTGCAAATTAGCACTGAAACGATACGATAAAGTCTCAGGGAATTGGATTTGAGGCCTAGTTCTGCAGCTTGAGGAACAACTGTAACCGCAGCAAATCGATAAGCCCGATTGAATTCTGCCAGGGAACATGTCAAATGGTTAGAAGTTGACTGGGAGACAGTTTCGTTTACAGATGAATCGAGGTTTTGCTTTTGCGTTCTCTAGTGTACATATGTCGAAATGAGATATGTCCAATACAAGTTTTCACCTACCAGGTGAAAACTTGAACGCTCGCACTAATTTGATCATCCCAATTCAAATTTCTCATTATGACACATATAGAATTATTTGAGTTATCATGGGTAAAACCGTAACCAACTTCCCAGAAACGATTTTATAGTACCTAGCAAATGTTGGAACACAGGTTGAAATATCTGGTTTTATCTTCATTGTACCTATCTAGGTACATTTTATTACCTGAAGGGATCAACTTTCACTAAATATCCTATGTAAAATTATGAGAATATTTCAGTTACCACTCATTCATCTACTAGCATCCTTGAGGTCAACATTACAATATAGTATACAGTTAACCTATAACACAGTTGTTAAATCAGTCTGTAAAGTGTTAGTTTAATATATATATATATATATATATATATATATATATATATATATATATATATATATATATATATATATATATATATATATATATATATATATATTAGTTGACATCTAGTGTTATTCACCTAAATTTAAACTCAACGTGGTCAAACCTGGCCATTCCTGAATACTCTAACAACACAAGTCTGGTAAATTCTCAATAGAAGATTAAGAAGCCAGCAAAACCAGCCCACTACCCTGAACTAGGTTTGGAAAAACTGATCGAATTTTGGATCAAAATTCGATCAGTATGCTATAAGGTCATTGATTTTGAGTATGAATCGTATATGTCATGCAGTAGTTCTTGCCAAGGGTGGAAATATTCGGTATTAAAAGGTATTTCAGGACATTAATTCTTTCCAAAAGTTTTACATTTTTCATTAGTAGTTTTATTATAACTTCTATGAGAACCATTTTTATTTCGATTGATCTCAAGCATTCTTAGTGGTGGTGGATTACTGGAAAAATAATTCTTCAACGTATCTAAACTTATCCTGAATACATTTGAATTTTCGATTTTGTGCGTTAATTAGTTGGCGTAGTGTATATGCGCGAACAACAGTTTTTTAATTGGATTTTTGCCTGAATTCAATCACTGCATTATTTTACTTCCTCGATGTATCAATGTATAATTTTTTTCAGTTGTCCCTGACGAAAAACCTAAAGTGGACGAAAAGCATTCTGCTGTGATCAGCGTAAAACCTTCTGGAACTGAAGAAGTATGTAGCGCTGTCTGTTCAGTGGCAGCCAGCGATAAACCTTCAGCTGTAATTGGCGAAAAACCTTCTGGACCAGAAGAAGTATGTAGCGCAGTCTGTTCAGTGGCAGCCAGCGATAAACCTTCAGCTGTAATTGGCGAAAAGCCTTCTGGACTAGAAGAAGTATGTAGCGCAGTCTGTTCAGTGGCAGCCAGCGATAAACCTCCAGCTGTAATTGGCGAAAAACCTTCTGGAACTGAAGAAGTATGTAGCGCAGTCTGTTCAGTGGCAGCTAGCGATAAACCTTCAGCTCTAATTGGCGAGAAACCTTCTGGAATAGCAGAAGTATGTGAGCAATGTTCAGTCGCAACAACCGATAAATTCCCGATAGTAGTGAGTCAACCATCTGATATCCAAGATAGAGGAGTAAAGGCACCCCAAAGAGTCGTTGAATCCAATAGAACAATTATCCGCTGCATCTGCAAATCCAAATATTGCAGAATCATTCCGGACCCTGATAATCCCAATCAGAACCTTTGTGTCGATGCAGTACCGAGCAATATCACACCGGAAAACGGTTGCGTTTGCAATCCATGTACCGCCAACGGTTCTTGTTCGGACCCCAGTAGTTCCGAAGGATCAAGACCAGAGTGCACATATCCTGTTGTACCATGCGAAGGCGGCTGTACTGATGATATGAATCCTAAACAGAATGCCATCCGTCCAACAGAAGCCGTTTTCACCGTTAATCCCGTCCAAGAGGTGACAAAGTCGAAATTCCTCGCAAATATGGAATTAGTCAGCAAATATACTTCCACGTTAACCTCCAGGAAAGATTTGAGCAAGGAAGAGGAGTACGCAGGTTTGTCGCGAAAGGAAATAGACCGTTCTACGAAAGCTAGGTATGTATCGCCACGGAAAGCTGCGAGCAAATATGGAATTCAAGATAATTACGTAAGCGACGACGAATATTACGAGAAAACTAACGATAATGCCGATTTGAAACTGCACATTGCAGATCTGAAGAGTAAGCTTTTAGATGCGGAGGATAAGATAGAGGAGCTCAAGACCGTATGGTTTGACAGAATTATACTTCTCGAATTTTAATTTTTGATTCTTTGTTGCAGATTAAAAGATACAGCGACAAGGATAACAATATGGTAAGTTATTAATGAACTTGACTGATGTTGACTGTTGTCACTGATGAGTCCATAACAAAAATAATCTACAAAATGTCGTTCTATGCTATGTGCGTTCAACCAAATTATGATATCACTATTGGAGCACTTGCTCTAATCTTGATCTCACCAAGAACATTCTGTGAAATACTAGCAAAGTCTCGATGGAGCTGCTTGTTTATCTCTAAGAAGTAATTAAATCTAGACAAATTCGTGCCAAGTGTAAGGTTCCTTACTGCGATTTCTTTATTATTATAGTTAATGTTGTGTGACTCTCCGTTGAACATTCTTTATACGTTAGTGGATAGATACAAGTCAATTTTGTTCACGCGTAGTGTTATATCTTTCGTAACTACCTATGTTTGTTAAGCGAGATAATAGATCATACTGGTATTAGTAATCAGACGCAAGTGCCTTATTTAGGCTGTTGTTCATTTTGCAATACATGTATTCAGCATTGGTAATGCTGACTTCTGCTCTCTACTTTTTGGAGCGTCTAATCTAGCCACCTATCTAACGTAAAATGGACGTTCAGACGGACTACTATCAATGATTAGAAATCCGTCTGTACTGGAAATATTTCTTTATGCTGTTTGTTTCAGGCTCGCCTATACATAAGTTTCATTGAAAGTCTACAATTGACTGGTTATTCAATCAACGTTTTCCAATTGGTAATTTTCCATCGTCAATAGGTAGCGGTTCTGGGGACAGATTGGTGCAATGGTGTCATGGAACACCTGGTTTTGCACCCTTGTGTATCTTTCACCGGCCAAGTCACACAACATTAACTATAATAAATGCTTCGTTTATCATTTGGCGAAGGTTTCACAAATATTTATTAAAAATACTCGACATATGTTTCGGGTTGTTAGCCCATTATTAAGAGTAATACAATACCAAATTCAAAATGAGTGATTTCATTTATGTATAACGGCATTCACAACAGGAGGTAAATTGAAGTCTAGTTGGTCGTTGCAAATTGGCTGGTTTTTCCTATGAGCGGACGCAATTTCACTAATCTCCAAGATGTCCATCCTTTTTCCTTCATTACCTGGATGCATGAGTTCCATATCCTCGAAATCTATGGGGTTATGTGAACTGAATGTGAGACATTCTATATAGGCAAAACCGAAAGATGCATGGAGAAGAGACTTGAAGAACATAAAAGATCTATTCTCCAAAATAAAAATTCTACGGGTTCTTCGGACCACTGCATCAATAAAAATCATTTCATAGATTTCGAAAATATCGAACTCATGCATCCAGGTAACGAAGAAAAAAGGATGGACATCTTGGAGATTATTGAAATTACGTCCGCTCATAGGAAAAAGCAGACAATTTGCAACGACCAATTAGACTTCAATTTACCTCCTGTTGTGAATGCCGTCATACATAAGTGAAATCACTCATTTCGAATTTAGTATTGTATTACTCTTGATAATGGGCTAACAACCCGAAACGTATGTCGAGTATTTTTGATAAATACACTCCCCACAAAAATTGTCGCATCACCCTACTTTCACGACAATACTATATAAACTTTTAGGTTTGTAATTTGATTGAGGGGGTCGTTACTTGATGAAAATCGATATACATATTTTCAATGAAATAAAACTAAAGTATTTAGATTTTCACTATATGAACAAAACTATGACCTGTTTCACCACACTGTGGCTTCATCAGATCTATCTGATGAAGCCACAGTGTGGTGAAACCAGTCATAGTTTTGCTAATATAGTGAAAATCTAAATACTTTACTTTTATTTCATTGAAAATATTTTAGGTTTGTCATTCAAGAGCCGCTTGGTAACTTTCAGAAGTGTAAAATAAGAAGATATTATTTAAAAGGGCTTAGTTTATGATGGAAAATATCAACAATTTACGAGTTAATGAAAAATTAAAAAAATTCTACCATCTTCAAACATTCGCGAAGAGACTGATCAACTAACATCAAATGGTTGCTAATCATTTTCAAAATCGAGTGTTTCCTCCCCGGGCCCTAATTACTGCCAGTATACGTCTCGGAAGCCCCTCAAACAAATTTTAAATGTACTCTTGATTCACTGAGTTCCAAATTTTAGGAAGCAGATTTTCTAGTTGTTGGAGTGTTCTACAAGGCATCCTACGTTGCTGAATTTGCCACCCTATGTTGTCCCGAACATGTTCTATGGGATTCAAGTCGGGACTTCTGGCTGGCTATCTTAAAATGTCAATTTCGGCATGTCGCCGAAATTCTGTAACTGCTCTAGCTACATGAGGCCGGACATTATTATGTATATAAATGAAGTTTTCGCCAATCAAATGGTACAACATGGGGTTCAAGGATATCTGCGATGTATCTGGTCAATGTCACTCTTCCATTATTCACTAACTAACTCAGTTCGACCATGGAAAGAAATGCCTCCCCACACCGTTACTGAGCCCCCTCCGAAGTTTTCGGTTATTGCATTTCTGATACTGTTCCCCAAGTCGTCTGTATACAGGCATGCGTCTATCATTTGATACTAGACAGAACCTGAACTCGTCGGAAAAGAGAACTTCGACCATTCTGGAATACCCCAATTTCCATGTTCCTTCGCAAACTGAAGTCTTGCAAGTCGATGCTCTCTGGTGAGACGCGGGCCGGTAGAAGCCACCCTTGGTCTGATATCGTCTTCTTTGAGCCTGTTCCTAACAGTTTGCAATGAAATATGCGCATTTCTGGAAAGTGCAAGTCAATTTTGTAACACTCTAGCTGTACAGTGCCGAACTCCTAGTTCAGTTAAACGAAGCTAACGATCATCAACTGGTGTTGTTATCCGATTTCTTCCCTGTCCGGCCATTCTTTCATATTCCCGTGTTTCATGGTACCGATTAATTGCTCTTGAAATAGTGCTTTGGTTAACATTCAACAAGTTAGCCAGGTAACGTTGGCTTTGCCCCTCCTTTAGAAGTGTTACAATTCTTACCACTTCATGATCACTCAAATAGCGTCCAGGACGTTCAGCACCCATCACAATAAATTCAAAGATTTGACAATCAACAAGAAACACAGAAAACTTGCATTAATTTAGCGTGAAAACTGAAGAGAAATTGAATGAATACTGATAGTCAAATAAACTCATTCTTGTTTCAGACATGTTTGAGATCATATGGAAACAAATGTTACTTCATAGATAAGATTTTTTTCCCCTCATATGTCCAAAAACATATGTTGACAAAGAAACTGCGATCGAGGTGCTTAATCGATTGTGGAATTCAGAATACCAGGTGATGCGACAATTTTTGTGGTGTGTGTAAACAAGCAGCGCCATCGAGACTTGGCTAGTTTTTTACAGAATGTTCTTGGTACGATTTCACTTCTTTTTGTAGAAACGTGGGCATATTGATTTATTTCATTAGATTTTATTATTTGACAATGTTTTCATTTTAAGTGTAGTTTTTTTATTATTACAAATTTTTCTTTTCTTTTTTTCCGGTTCTGATTCTTGTACATTAGTTTTTCGTATTGCCCATTCGCTATTTCTTCTTGTAAACTTGTAAGTATAAGTATAAAAGCCAGACTAGTCTTATCCAGAGTTTTCCTTTAATTTTATTTATATGATTATTAAAAGCAGAAGGGGAGGTTACGTTAGGTTAGAAAATATGTCCCACTACGCTGGATTTTTTCAATGACAGTCGATTTTTTTCATCTGAGACCAGCTAAGGGTTCTTCATCAAATACTTCAGACCTTTAATTATAGGCGGTATGTCGATCTCAAATAGTTTGATTGGGCTCTTGTATTTTATAATCAGGGTCACCAGGCACTCCAGATCTTCGATTATCCTAGTTTTTATAGTTTTCCCTTTATGTCGTCATTGAACCCTAACTCTGTACCAAATTTCAGCTCTCTGAGGTTATGGGAAGTACTAGTTCTATTCTGATGATCATGAGTAAGTGAGTGAGTGTCATAAATGCGAAACTTTTCTTTCGCTTAACTTCGGAACTAATCGACCTACAGACTTGAAATTTTGGATTTTGAGTATGTGATTATAGCTTACTGGATGACGAAAATTTCTGCGTTCTGGTCTTATCCAGAGATACTCAAATAGGAGCCTGAAAATGTGGCTGGGGCACTATCGTGCCCCCTAATTGATATAGGGTAAACTCGATAGTGCAACAACTGACAATTATTATTCATTAAAATAAAAATGAAGTTCTATGCACTCAAGAACAAATGACGAACAAATAGTTAAAACAAATAGATAGTAGGTGTAGGTGTGTAGATATCTGAAAAGAAAATAACAAATATGTATGTATGTATGAATACTAGGCAAAAAAAAATAAAAAACACTTAGTCATTATAAACTATCTGATGACAATAAGAAATCAAACTATGTATTATACTATCACAAAAGGTTATTGAAATTCACGATTGCAATTTCGATCTCTCGACCATCTTCAGCTGGCAACAAGTACTGAACGAAAGTTGAAATAAATACATACATACACAGGTAGATACAAAATTAATAAGGATGCGGCCGAATTATGTTAAAACAGGTATTATTTAAAGATATCGAATATGGACGAATGAGCCGAGCCGTTCTGGTCGTACAGAATATTGTGTCTATGGGCAGTTTGTTGGGGGAAATTTTGATGGATTCTAAGAAATCTTACTTTCAGTCCTTTAAGTATTCTGTGAATGATTTGAAGTTGATCTATGGGTGGAAAATAACGGCCATTTTCGATACAATGTGAAGCGAAAGTAGATTCGTCGGTTCTGTGGTTATTGTGAACTGATTGATGCTCTTTTCATCTAGTTTTGATGGATTGGCAATCTCACTTATATAAACGCCTTCACAATCCATACAGGAAAATTTGTAAACTCCAGCATTGTCAAATCTATCATTTTTATCTTTACTAAAGAAAAATTCTTGGGAGAGTTTCATGTGGGATTGGGAAGGTAATTTTTTATGTTGTTTTGAAATGACGGTTGGCTCGCTTCTCGGTATCGCATTCAAAGCTTTCGTCGAATTTGTGTCCATAAATTGGTTTGTCAGCAAATCGACGCGCTTTCAATCTTGAGAACAGCCAAAAGTAGCAGGCAGCTAAATCAAGACTGTATGGAGAAGGACGTAAGTATAGGAATTTGCGCTTTGTCTAATATTTTTGCACAAGGTTCGATGAATGCTTGCAAAAACTGACGCCTGTTACATTGTATTCCGTCACCCAAACATTTCTGAAATTGACGTAATATTCTTTTTGATTATCTGACCCTCAGGACCATGCCCATGTAGCATAAGACCAGAATAAAAACTAACGTCAACAATGACAGGCCATTGCTTGAGTTGAAACCTTTCCAAGTAGATTCATTGCTAACGATTTTCAAGTTGTCATGAGCGTTTTCAATACGACAATTTTCTGCTCTTCTTTCAACCATTTTTGACTTGATTTTGCATACACGTGTATCATCTGTGAATTTCAATTTAAAATTCCCTAAATTCTTCTTTTCAATATTCAAAGATTACGTTCTAGTTCTCGGACAGTTAATCTCCATTGATTTCAAGTCCCACATATTCGATGTTACGGTCGATGGCTTGCCAGGGGGTCGGTCGCTACCAACAGAAGTACGAACTTCTTTGAACCCTTTATACCTTTGTTTCTTAAATGCTGTCATCATTTGGGTAGTTTTGGACAATCAATTAAAATTTAACACAAATTCGTATTTCGAATATATCCTGTTATTGTTCGCAAAAAGAACATAGACGAATCAAAAAAAATATCTTCCAAAAAACAAGACGTTCGGCCGGTAAAACGCTATCATAACGTTTGGTAGCCAATCTTTGTAAATATCAGTTGATTTTGTTCTACACTTTTTCTTTTATAAATACCTATGATACTCATAGGCAGTTTGCCAACCACTTGTCCTTGTCCATACGAAGAGCCAAGAAAGCTTTCAAGGAGAACCTTGTGACTTCCAAAGATCGCAAGAAGCTCTTCAAATACTTATGTTCATCGCTCAGCTCTAAAGCTTCCATACCTATGGTGCGTCGACGTGAACAGTGTGATAGTAGTGCGGAGTGCGCGAGTATATTTGCCGACGTTTTTGCTGATTCCTATTGTGTTGAACCGGATGGTCGAATTCCAGGTGACCGATTGCCCCGTGCCCTTTAATCGCTGGAATCAATCGAGTTTTCTGAAAAGGAAGTGCTAAGCTATCTAGCTTTGCTTGACGTTTCTACCTCTCCAAGCGTCGACCTCTACATTACCTACCGTTTGGAAGACAGCTAGAATAACCCGAATATTCAAGAATTGAAATCGACTTTCTGCTTTTAATTATCGTCCAATAAGCTTCCTACCTATTGTATCCGAGATTTCAGGGAAGATTGTCTGCAACGAGTGCTAGCATTCATGCAGGATAATGAAGTCATACCTGCCAGCCAACATGGATTCCTTCCGGGTAGGTCAATTGTAACTTGCCTTCTGAGATGCGTGGACGACTGGACAAAAGTAATCGACCGTGGTGAACCTATAGACATATTGTACTTGGATTTCGCAAGAGCTTTTGATCGTGTTTCTTTCCGGCGTCTGCTGCATAAACTAGATCATCTTGGGATCAGGGGTGGTCTGCTGGAATGGATAAGGGATTTTCTTAGCGATCGTCAATTCTCAGTTAGAGTAGGCTCCGCCATTTCATCCACGAAACCTGTTACTAGCGGGGTCCCTCAGGGCTCAGTTCTGGGGCCTATTCTCTTTCTGGCATATGTGGCAGACTTACCATCAACCTTTTCTCTGCTCACGCATCGTACACTGACGATCTCAAGTTTTACGCCAATGCTTTGACGTCGTCGTTGCAATTTCAGAAAGACCTCGATAATATATGTGCGTGGTCTCGAGAATGGCTTCTTCTCCTAAATATAAGCAAGTGCAAGGTGTTACATCTGGGCAAGAATAATCCCCGGTACCGGTACTAGTTGGATGGTTCGAGCATTCAGTCCACGCAATCACAAAATGACCTCGGTGTGATCATTTCTGAGGGCCTATCGTGGTCGGCTCACGTCAGCCATTTTGTATCGAAAGCGAACCGGATATGCTATCTTCTACGTAAATATTTCACCGCATGTTGCATCAGCGCGTGCAGTTACTGTACACGTCTTACCTTCGACCTTTTCTTGAGCACGGTGGTCCTGTTTGGCACCCATTCCTGGTTCGAGATAAAAACTTCCTCGAGTCTGTCCAGAGAAAAATTACACTTCCCTTTGGTTTTTTCGACCTTCATACGAGGAGAAGCTTGAACTTTTTGGTTTGAGTCCATTCTCTGAGCGTCGCGAGCGTGGAGATCTGATTACAGAAGCCATCTTCGCGGTCATTCACTGAAACTGTATCGTGAGGACTTCAAAACTACCCCTCGTGAGCTTTTTATATGCAACCGCGTCTTCCATAAATGGAACTATTTACCAGAAGCTGTGGAGCGCGCTTCATCAGTGAACTCATTGAAAAATCTTTTCGACAAAGTGCGTGCGTAACACTGGTACCTCCTCTTCATTTTCACTTTTTTGATATCGTCATTTATCTTTCCTGTTTCATTCTTTTTTTCAATTCATCTCGATTTTCTCGTTGTTTGATTTAGGCATTGTTGTTAATATTATTTTTACCCTGTTTCGTTTTTCTTTCTGTGAGATCACATACCATATTAATTATGATTTTGAGATTCATGGACCCTTATGGTCCCATCTCTTACCTTTGTTAAATAAATAAATAAAGAAATAAATAATATTAAAAGCAGGGTGAGCTAGGAAATTTACAGTTCATGATAAACTTCAAATGTAATACTTCGTTTTTCTCAAATAAAAATTATTTTTCCAGGCTCTTATCGCGAAATACTCTGATGAAATTGAAGACCTCAAAAAGGTATTTCACCTAAGCTGATTTTTTGAGTAACTTACTGACTATAACCTTACAGGCATTGAAATGGTCCAAGAAGGAGAAAGAAGAATATGAATTCCTCAAACAGAAGGTCAAATTATTAGAACAAGGCAGGGGTGATACTGAAAATATTACGTCAAATTTGCAAACGGCTGTAAGTGAATTACTTTTTGTAGCTCCGCTAGAGAAAAACATATTTTTGATGCTTAGTTGAGCTTATTTTTTTCAACGCTTCGCTTATCTTTTCAAATGATAAATTATTGGTATTTAGGTTGGTTTATACGTGAATACAATTAAACTGCTAGAATCGTCAGAGCAAAAACTAAGGGAGGAGGTGAGTTTTTATTATTTACATATTGAGCATGATCCTAAAAAAGTTATTCTGTGTTTGGTATAGTGAAATGTTCATGAAAGTTTTCTACCCCAGGTTGATCAATATCGACTCATCAATAAATCTATGCAAGAAGCCTTGATTTCATCTAGACAAGAAACACAAGAAACTAAACGGCAACTCCTTGAAGATGTAAGTTTTCATTTACTCGTCAAAATGGACACTACCTACAATAAGTTCAAGATATCAAAATATTTTTCAAAGTGATTTTAGGTTAATGTATCCATCGCCTTATGCGTAGACGTCCACTTCTAGACCTTTGTTGAAATTTCCCTTTTCCCAAAATTTTGCACACCTTTATTTTTATTCTATACTCTTGGGAAGAGGCTATGCCTGTCATACCGCAGGTGTGGCCCCTCAAGATGTGTTTGCACTAGGCTTCTTGAAGAGAACCAAATTGTAAGTTATCGAAAAAACGTTCGATGGAAGCGTGTTCCATAACACATAGCTCTGTAAACAGAATAATCTTTAAAGAGAAAGGTGCGTGCGTAGCTACTTGAACCGTCTGCTGATGAGAGTTTTCCGTTAAGTTGGACTATTTCTGAAACCAAACCTTTCAATTCTTTAGAGCATTTACCATGGAAGTAAAAAAGAGAATGATCAACAACCTGCCGCCTCTAAACGAGAAGCTTTTCTGGAGAACGTTGTTAATTCCGCCTTATTCGCGTTGAAATTGACCCAGTTCAACCTCTTAATATCTTCTCTAAGACTGAATTCAGTGACATGCTCTATTGGTATCTTTGTCGGTGTGACTCAGCACGCTGACTAGAAAATGAAGAAACCAGAAACAGTCGTCTGCAAACCCAAATATTTTGTTTTCGGTGGAGTGGAGCTGATCACTAATCTGCAACAGAAAAAGAGTTGGCGAGAGTATGGAGGGAGTACACTTGCATTAACCTGAAAAGATTCACTCGTTACACCATAAACTACACATCGAATCGATCAACTGGAAAGAACGCTACTAATGCGATTAATTTATTCATCAAGGCTGGGTGACAAACCCGGTCGAAGGCCTTTGACATATCAAGAGCAATGCTTCTTGATTTGCAATAATAAAAAACAAGTACTGTGTTTTAAGGAATTTTACTTAATAATTTATTTTATTTATTTATTTATTTATTTATTAAGTAAAATTCCTTAAAACATAGTACTTGTTTTTTATTATTGATAATGGAATTTTACCAAGTACAAGCCTCCCAAATTCAAATGTTCTTGATTTGCCATTCTTTTCGATTGTTGATGTTCACAAATGTGTAACGTATGCAGGAGGTCACCAATTGATCGTTGTCTACGGAAATCACTGATGACACCCTGCAACTTGAGATATTTTATGGGTTCATCACTCTTTCCATGACTTTCGAAATCTGAAACAGACGATTAAGACTCTGGACCATATTCCTTAAAAACAGTTGGTGGTATTCCATCAAGATTCACTGCTTTCGTACAGTTCAGTTTCTGAAGAAGGCGCCTTACCGTACGCACTCTGAACTTTACTGATTCATATTCGATTGAATCGCCATAGACCAGCACTGGTCTGCTCCAAGAGTCTATTCTTAATTCTTTTATTGAAGTAGGTTTTCGCTTTATCAATTACTGAGTTAGAAATGTTTCTGAAACGCACATATTCAGCTTTAGTTTCATCTGTTGGATTTTTCCTCCAGTTTTTATAAGCTTTGTTTTCATCATTGCTATCTTTTGATCGTTTTTAGTGAACCAAGGATTTTTTGCGAATGTTTTTCCGTGGAGTTCAGAATGTAGAGTTCCATGTCCACAAGAATAAAATCAGTGACAGACACAATACAGACATTGATGTCAGGATCTGGAGAACAGACATCTTTGAAGGGAAAAGATGAGTAAAACTGGGGCATTCCTTCCAGCTGGCTCGATTGTTATGCCATATCTTCTTGGAAGACGTTGAATCTTTATTGTGTAGCTGTATAAAGTTACGAATAGCAGATACGAGGTTGGGGTCGGAGTTTCCTGAGTGTGCTGAGACCTGTAAACGGAAATCTGCCTCGATCTGATACAAGAAAGAGATCGGGAATATTGGGAAAATCGGTTATATTGCCGTGAATTCTTGTCGGCTCATCGTCAAGTTGCGACTGATAGCAAAGGCCTCCGCTAGCCTTTCTGCTTTGTCGGTCCTATTTGAGTGTTGCAGTCAGTTGATGTTGTGACGTTGAAGTCTCCCATTATAATCATCTCAATTGACGGATCCTGTATACTAAATACTAAAACAATATAGAGTAGTTGTTATCGTTAGCAGATCAATACAGACAGAGAAATCTGGTTTTGTTTATGAACCGAATTTGAACCACGCCAAGTCTGAAGCGTCATCCTTCAACGTATCCTCTCTTTGGAATGCGACATCCAATCTGGCAAAAACAACAGAGATAAGCGGTGTTCTTGGCAATATTTGAGTTTCCGTCAGAGCTCGGACATACGGTTGCGTGTCTTGTCAGTGCTGGTTTATTGCACTCACATTCATGTTGGCGTGTCCTAGTCCCCTTGTATTAAAGATATCAATAACGAGTTAGCTTCTCTCATCAGATTCTAGGCTCATTTTCATTTGAGCCGTTAGGTTAATAAACAGAACTGCCGATATTGGGCAGCTAAAAACCCCCGCGTACTGTATCAATCCCCACCTCACAGTGAGAAAGTCACCATTTGGTGCGCTATGAGCCGTCTTGGGGTGATTGGGCGGTATTTTTTCGAGGATGAGAGAAGGGCAACCGTAACTGTAAACTCGGAGCGATATGTTTTTATGCCGGAGAACTTTTTCATCCCACAATTGCTACGACGAAGAATAAACAGAAGAAATGCTTGGTTCCAACAGGATGGTGCCACTGTACATACAACCCGAGCCTCAATGGAAGCTGTCCGTCGCTTTTTTTCTTGGTGTGACGTAGCCTCCTCGTTGCCTGGTTCTCAATGCTTGTATGTACGTATATTCTCTTTGGAATACGACATCCGATCTGGCAAAAACGAGTTAGCTTCTTTCATCGGATTCTAGGAGGCTCCGTGCGTCAGGCAGAAGGCCGTTGTTAGTTGTATTACCATCATGAACCCCCCGAGCCAGTTCTCTCCAGAGATCTGACTGGGAAACAAGTTTACCTCCGGTAAACATGTTTTATCTGACAACTCCTTCCCACTCTATGGATCGGACCATCTGCCAAGCATCCGAAACTTAGTCACAAATTACTAATTTACGGAACCTATAGCATGATGTGGTGGTATTACACCGCGCGTCAGGACCTTCTTCCAACTTGTAACATATACCATAAGGTTTTTCGGCAACATATACCTGCCGCTCTGAATATTCCCCTTGCCGAATTAGCACTTGCTTGTATTATTAGATATCATCCTTCCATTTTTATTAAATTTACCATAATATTCTACCATTCATATATCATACAGCAAACTAATCATTAAAGTAAAGATTCTTTAATTTATACAGGGTGGGGCGTAATGGAATGGAGTTTTTGGAACGGGTAGTACACGTAACGGTGGGTGATTAGAGGGGAATGGCTGAGGTCATTCGACTTAGGAGGAGTTACCATTTAGTTCACAATGGTTATCTGGACAAGAGAGCACCGTGCGTTCGCGGTTAAAGAGTATTTAAATTCGGGAGAGTCTGTAATTGTCGTGCGGCGGAGCTTTCGCCAGAGCTTCAACATTGGTCGTAACGCTTTAGTTCCAAAACGTTACATAATCATCCGATGGGTACAGAATTTCAGAACGACTTCATCAGCAATGAATCCGAAACCTCAAAAGTCGTCCCCGAAGTGTAAGGACACCAGCTTCCGTGAAAAGAGTGAGACGAGCTGTAACTCAAAGCCCAGGGCGCTCTGTCCAAATACGAGCATCTCCAAATGAGAAGTCGAACTGTTGGCAGAATTCTACACCAAGACCTCCGCTTTCACCCCTATAAGCTCATGGTTGTACAGCACCTGAATGAAGGAGACCTTGCACAACGCCAGCAGTTTGCCGAGAGAATGCAAATGATTATCGCTGATGAAAATGAACCAGGGATAATAATGAGTGCTGAGCCTCATTTTCATTTTAGCGGTTAGGTTAATAAACAGAACTGCCGATATTGGGCAGCAAAAAACCCCGCGAATTGCATCAATCCTCATTTCACAGTGAGTCACAATTTGGTGCGCTATGAGCCGTCTTGGGGTGATTGGGCGGTATTTTTTCGAAGATGAAAGAAGGGCAACCGTAACTGTCAACTCGGAGCGATATGTTTTTATGCTGGAGAACTTTTCCATCCCAGAATTGCTACGACGAAGAATAAACAGAAGAAATGCTTGGTTCCAACAGGATGGTGCCACGGCACATACAACCAGAGCCTCAATGGAATTTATGCGTCGCATTGTTTCTGGTCATGTAATCTCTCGTTTTGGTGATATGCCGTGACCCCCTCTTTTCCCGGATCTTACTGCTTTTGATTATTTTCTGTGGAGAAGAGCTACGTCGATAAACTTCGAAATCTGCAAGAGTTGGAAGAAGCCATCACAAGAGAAATTATGGGCAATTGAAACCGATTTGTTAGAGCGGGTGATGCAGAACTTTGAGAATCGACTACAGCAATGCATCGTGGAACACGGACGTCATCTGCCTGATGTCATTTTCAGAATATGATTCTTGTAACTTTTTCTACACTAGATGGTAACATTTAAGCTTTCCTTTTCATAATTGAAAATGTTCTACGTTGAAAAACAGCTGAGTTATTCTCATTTCAAAAACGACCTGCCATTACGCCCCACTCTTTATAAGTTGTTCATCAAAAAAAATTATTATCATTGCTGAGGCAACTAGAAAAAACCGTTGTGAACCGCACATGAACACATCTGGCTACACCACTGGATTACACGTAAAAGACTTTATAAGATGAATTTTTCACAATTGCGCCATGTTGAAAGATAGCCAAGATACGACGGGTACTTGAAGATTGAAGATTTCGAAAATCGTCCGGTGTCTCGAAAACGAAGGATATCTGAGTGGGGTTCGTTGACTGTTTCTTTTTTTTATGCGCGCTTCCTGTTACACCATATGAGTGGTCGGGAAAAATTGTGGTGTCTGTTTATTCGCTTCTTGAAGAGGGCCAAACTGTAGGATGTTGGGAAGATGTTAGACGGAAGCGAGTTCCATAGCTCACCGACCCTGTCACCTGTAAACAAAGGAATTCTTATAGAGAGAGGTTCGAGTGGTCATTAAATGTACCACCATATGATGAGAACTCCTTGTCAGCCTAGTATCGCGGCAAAACATGAGTTTTCCTGGAACAAGGTATTTCAGTTGCTTGGAGCATCTTCCGTGGAAGTGTCTGTAAAACAGAGAACAGTCAGCAACTTGCCTTCTGAGAGCCAGTGGTTGGATATCGCGGGTGATCTCCAGGTGGTCGATGAGGCGCACAGCCCATTGTTGCACACTATCCAATATCCGCAACGAATGTTTGGGCGCAAATCCCCATTCATGGGAACAATATTCCAAAGCAGGTCGAATCTGCGCCTTATATAAAAGCAACAGCGGAGATGGCATTAAGTATTGCTTGGATCTGAAAAGAATACTAAGTTTAACTGATGCCGACTTAGCTATTGCTGATACATGTTCATGCCAGCAAAACCCGGAGTTGACCGTTATTCCGAGAAGGAGCATCGAATCTTTGGATGCAATTTGTTGGCCTTGCATTGTTAGAGGAGGTTCTCCAGCGGGGACCTTTCTAGAAAACGTAGTTGCTTGCGTCCTGCTCGCGGCGAAATTCGCCAGGTTCAACTGACCCCACTCAGATATCCTGTGTAAGTCAGAATTTAAGATATTAATATTGTTGGCATCTCCTACGCTGAGATTCCGCAGCTGTTATCTGTTGTTTCATCAAAAAGTAGCACTGCTCTGTTGTAACCGCATCCTTCTATCTCTATTTGTTTCAAAGTTAACATTCAAAGACACCTTTTACACTATGCTATATTTCATTTCTACAATGAAGATACTTTTTCCATTTGAAGAGATGCACTAATCCTCACATTTAAATGGATGATGTATGTTTTCTTATAATAATTTATCCTAAAAATTGAAAACTGTTCAATAATTTCCTCAGAGGAGTTCATTTTCAACCGATGTTCTGCATGAGTTTTTTTCGCATACCTATTCTCAAAAGTTCCTTTTCTGCTGCAGATGGGGGAACAAACATGGCAGAATTTCATGCTACAAATTGAGAACGTCGAAATTCAACACACAAATCTTATTTATGAGAGTCAGGTAAGTGAATAAATACCAATTCTACGAAAATTTCACATTTTTCGATGTCATTCTAATAATACTTTGGAACGTACCCTCGTATATTAGCGTGTTATTTAATTTATATTCCTTTGGGAAGATTAATATTACCATAATGCTTTTCACAATATGTTTCAATCAAGAATCACGATGAATGAACCTTTGTAATGAACATTTATAATGAGAAAGTAATATGGAAAACAGGTCAACACGTTAATTTACATCTGTATTTTCAATCCTAGTGTAGCAAGCATCGGTGGTTCAGTGGTAGAATGCTCGCCTGCCACGCGGGCGGCCCGGGTTCGATTCCCGGCCGATGCAATTATAATTTTTTCATATTCCTATATTTACAATTATTTTTCTTGTACTAGATTCACAAAAATCAGAAGTTATATCATCAACTGATGGAACTCAATTACGATTTGGAAGTGGAGCATGTCAACACATTGCAAGATTTATCGATGCTGGAATCACAATTTCATAAGTATAAGTCTTTATTGAAGCTGCAAGAGGTAAAACACATAAAAACATTCGGTTTGATCCTATAATGCTCCTCACACGCATGCCTGCTGATAGATAAATGTTTTAACGTATAAAAGAGCGTATAAATATGCTACTTTATATGTTCACAGGAAGACAAGACCGTCATGAAAACTCAACTGAAAAAATTGTCTAAAAAGAATAAATGCTATGAAGAAGTGGTTCAATTTTTCAAGGAAGAGATGTCTGTTATGTCAGATGAACTTTTCACCTTACAAGAAGTTCTAGTGAGTAAATTGTTCAAATTAATCAATGATATTTCGGAAATACGAGGATGATTCAAAAAGTATCCTACTTAGCTCTATATTTCTTTACCAGTGTTTTTCTACGTCGTCTGGCTCGTAGCATCCACCAGAGTAGTCCCCAATGAATTGAAGAACATGCACTTAACGCCCTTTACAGTTTCAGAAGCAGTTCTGGAAACTCTTTTCGGTATCACCTTCAATTTGTTGTTGCAATTGTTCGTTCGTTAGTTATCGAAGTGGCGCTTCCAATTTTGAAGAATATTCAAAAGTCACAGAAGCTAAAGCAGATCTGTACAGAGATTAACATATTAGTAACACCTTGTGTTTTGCCAAATATAACGAGGTTCGACGAATATACTGTTGCGTTATCATGATGAAGCATCCAATCAACGTCAATCTGTAGCTGTTTTCGTCTTATCTATTTCGCAATATTTTCTTGTTGATTTTCTTATCTTCATAAGCGTGCTTATAGTGCGAACACCATAATAATAAAAAGACAGTCAACATTAATTCGACCTAGCACGGACTTTAATGTTTCGTTTCTGGATGTGACCGTAAGCCCACGATTCATCACAAGTTATAATATTTTCAAGTAGATTCTCATCATTATTGACCATTGAGCAGCAATGTGAAATATGGCAGATAGAAAAAATGACCCCTCCTCCTTTCCTGGTCTCGATTTTTGAGAAAACCTTATTGGTGAAATCCAATTACTCACGTGTTATTCAGCCGGCGACGCAACCTCCCACCTTACTCGCCGTTTTAATACTAACGCTGAAGCTACTGAGCCGCTCATGTGCGGTAGTGGGGGGATGGACATAAAACAAGTAAATTCAAATTATTGAGGGGCCTGTGAGGCTACGCGTCTTCACTTAAAGGTTAATCATATATATCCATGGTGATTCATGCTTTGTCTATGGTAAAAACTCTCCACGACAAGTTTTCGACACATACTCGATGTCCACATGAACATGCTTATAAATCCGGGATCCGTGGTCTGAAAGAGGACAAGTTTTCAATTATTTTCTATTTTGTCATCGGAAAAATCACATCTCGCCTTTCGATCAATTTGAAAGATCCTGTTACAGGATAATTTGTTCTGGTGTGCATAAAGAGTAGTATCACTAAAAATAAACCTTTTACGTGTATGAAATACATTTTACCTTAAGCATGATGTATATATCATAACATTACAGAACGCAACAAACGTATGCTCCCAAGAAGAAAACAACAAACTTATCAACGCCATCCTTCAACTAAGACGCATCAACGACCGACTAGTCGGACATTTATGCGCCATCGAGAAGCAAGTCGTCCTTGAGAACCAGATCAACCAGATCAACGAGGCTAGAATCAACGAACTTCAACACATCATAGGCGCCAAAAACAACGATCTGAGCCAGCACGACGAGATCATCCACGATATGAGGAGGAAACTAAGCAACGCGACGAAACAAAATGCGGATCTGAAGAAGACCATCAAAAACTTAACGGACACTGTGATAGAGATACAGGAAGGTATAAAGAGTGTCGAACGAGATCAGCACAAGAATAAAGATGACGTAACGGCAGTTGAATCCAAGATCTGCTTGGCCAACGGAGACCTTGAAGAGATCAAGGTTTGCATGGAACAAAAAAATAAAAAGATATTGGAACTAGAGAATCAGTTGAAGAGTCAAGACGTCGCTCTGGTTCTGGCAACGAAGGAATTAGCAATGCTTAAGGAAAAGAAAGTAGACAGCAAAGAATTAGTAAGTATCGATGAGATTAGATCATTATACTGAGTGATTCACCAGTGGCGCGGCGCTCTGTAGCTCGTCCACTCTTCAAGATTTCATTTTTCATTGTATTGTAATTAGAAAGTAAAAATCTACTTCAGCAATTTATTTTGCATTGAACAGGGTGTCCCAATTTTCTATAAAAAATCTTGGAAGGTTTTTCAGATTGGAAGACCACTTTTTTGTTGAAGATTCAAGAGCGTCCTAAACACTGCTATAATGTCTTCAAGTAATAAGTTTTTTTGGTGAGTAGTTTCGTCACAATTTTTTTTTTCCGTAAAAATTCATGAAATTGGCTCTCACATCGCATGCTCCTTCGACCAGAGAGGATGAATACTTTTTCCTTTCGTTTTCTTATTGTCCAAGGTTAGTTTTATTGATGAAATGAAATAGATTATTCTCATTTTATACAGGAGTGACTCAAAAAAATTATTGAATATTGTAATTTTAATTTTCTTTCTTTCAAATGAAACATCCTGTATTTTATTATACATGTCAACGCATGAAATGTTGTGCCATATTTTTGCAGAAG
The DNA here is from genome assembly GCA_013387265.2 of Cryptolaemus montrouzieri. Taxonomy (NCBI): domain Eukaryota; kingdom Metazoa; phylum Arthropoda; class Insecta; order Coleoptera; family Coccinellidae; genus Cryptolaemus; species Cryptolaemus montrouzieri. The sequence goes on along the minus strand of JABFTP020000144.1, from coordinate 27,228,144 downwards.
TAATTTTATCTTTATCTTCGACCATTTTCGAAATAAGCAGAAATAATCTAAAATAATGAAATTAGAGGTTGCGAAAGGAGAGTTTACTAGTACATATCATTATACTTGATCAGAGAAATGGAGATATTTTAAGGTAGTCGTGTATGAAATACGTAATAGATTGCTTTTTGGTGAGATGATCTACAAGATGTTGAACTATTTCAATAAGTGTTCAAAATATTTCTCGTTTTTTTGGAGACACAACTCAATTCTTCTGAGGAAATACCGTAGAATTCTCGACAACATTTGCGGATTAACTGACTGAAAGGCGTCGACTTTTCTCTGTCTCATATCCAACTGTGTTGTAGAAGGAATCTGCCTTTAGTATAACCCCACAAAAAAAATCTAGACTTGTGAGGTCCGGAGACCAAGCTGGCCATCTAACAGGACCACCACGTCCTACCCATTTGTTTGGAAATACATGATTCAAATGCTCCCTAACCTGATGTGAGTAATGTACCGGTGCTCCATCTTGTTGAAACCACAAATCTTGTCTTATATGCTCTGGTACATCGGCAAGTAACATTGGTAGATTATTTTGCAGAAAATCTAAATATATTTCACTATTGAGGTGCCGTCGAAAAAGTGCGGCCCAATTAGATATCCATCTACTATAGCAGCCCATACATTCAAGGACCAACGATGCTGGTGATCTATTTGTCTCATGAGCTGTGGATTTTCCGTGGCGTAATAATGAAAGTTGTGCCTGTTAACAAGCCCATTCTTGTGGAAAGTTGCTTCGTCCGAGAAAAGCACTCTGCTAAACACATTTGGATTTTCCGCTACTTTGTCACTTGACCAATTGCAAAAATTGATGCGATTTTCATAGTCTTGATTGTTCAGTTCCAGGTGCAGCTGTACATATGCATGAAATGTATTCACTTTCAAGATTCTGTGGACTGAAGTTTGACTTATATCTGTTAACTGAAAAATTTCTCTTTGGCTTTTATATGGGTCCTCTGTCACTGTCAACAAAACTGATAACTGGTGGTCTTCAGCTGTAGCAGTTTTTGGTTTTTCATGTTTTTTGAAAAACGATATTACATGTTTCGATAAATCTAATTAGAAGTTTTTCAAAGCATCTTACAGCAGGATGCCTCTTATCAGGAAACCTTTGTGCATAAACTCTACTTGCCAACAAAGAATTTCTATCACACTCACCCAGAATAAAAATCATATCAACCATTTCTTCTTTGGAGAACTTCATGGCAGTCAATTGAGAAAATTGGGTTCAAACCTCACTTTAACAATGTTTAATAACAAAACACTGATAAGTTCACCATGTAAAATGCAGAATATGATATGTCCGGGCACCTGACAGAAGGCACAAATAAAAAAAATTTCAACACATACCTCGATTTACGTTTTAATCATGTTGATTTTATCATTCGTTAAAGGAATTATCTGGTTTTGGGTTTCATTTTTTACTACTTGAATCATTACAGAAAAATAATTTCTGTGCGAATAATGATGGATGTTGATGAGTTTGATACGATTTGTAGAATTTTCATCAAAAATTTTTACAAATAATAGAATATTTCGAAAATGATCGAAGATAGAGATAAGGTTACTTATGTAATCTTATGTTACAGGGTGTTCCATTTGAAAAATGTTGAAAAAATCAAGATATGATATTTTTAAAATTACAATATTCAATCATTTTTTGAGTCAATCCTGTATAAAATGAGGATAATCTATTCCAATTCATCAATAAAGCTATCCTTGGGCAATAAGAAAACGAAAGGAAAAAAGTATTCATTCTCTCTGGTCGAAGAGGCATGTAATGATGTGAGAGCCTATTTTCATGAATTTTTACGGAAAAAACTATTGTGACGAAACTGTTCACCAAAAAACTTATTTCTTAAAGACATAAAATCAGAGCTTAGGCTGCTCCTGAATCTTGAACAAAGAAGAATCTGAAGAAACCAACCAAGATTTTTTTATAGAAAATTGGGACACCCTGTTTACTGCAAAATAAATTGCTGAAGTAGATTTTTACTTTCTAAATACAATACCGTTCGAACAAAAATGAAATCTTCAACAGTGTACGAGTTACAGAGCACCGCGCCCCTGGTGAATCACCCAATACAATGCTATTCAAGATGCTACCGGCTTCTCAGAGATGGCGCCACCAATCTTTGAAAGCTGAGCTATTTTAAGAAGGACTAACCTTCAAACGCATTCTCCCGAAATTTCAGCTCAATCTGTTGACAAATTGTGACGCTACAGCCTTTTATAGTAAACAAGTTTTGGTATCGAAAAAAAATGGAAAAAGGAGAATTTCGTATTTTGATTGAAAATTATTTTTTGCGTGGAAAAACTTCAAAAGAAGCGAAGGAAAAGCTCGATAAATATCCGGGAACTGCTTCGTAGTATACATGTTGGTTCGCAGAGTTCAAAAGAGGTCGAACAAGTGCAAAAGATGAACATGCCAGTGGAGCGCCAAAAACAGTGACCACTCCAAAAATCATTGAAAAAATCCATGATATTGTGTTGGATGGTCCAAAAATGAAAGTGCGTGAGATAGCAGAGGCTGTATTCATTTCAATTGGATCGGTGGTTTTGATTTTGCATGAACAACTGGGCATGAGAAAACTGACGGCAAGGCGGGTACCGCCGTTATTAACAAATTATCAAAAACGTGCACATATTCGCACTTCTCAGCATTGTTCGAGCATGTTAAAGGAAAATCTGACTGGTTTTTCGCGCCGAATTGTGACCATTGATGAAACATGGATCCACCATTACACGCCAGAATCGAAAGAACCGACAAAAGAGTGGATTGGCCCCGGCGGAAGTGCTCCAAAGCGACCGAAGACGCAACTATCAGCAGGAAAGGTGATGGCATCAATTTTTTGGGATTCAAGCGGCATATTGTTCATTGACTATCTTGAAAAGGGAAAAACAGTCAATAGTGACTATAACTGCGAACTTTTGGCCCGTCTGAAAGACGAAATCTCAACCAAACGACCCCATTCATCGAAGAAAAAGGTCATATTTTTACAAGACATGTACCAGCTCACAAATCGACAAAACAATGCGAAAATGCACGAATTACGCTTCGAATTGCTTCCTCATCCCCCGTATTCGCCAGATTTGGCCCCCAGTGACTATTATCCCTTTTCAAATTTGAAGAGATGTCTACAGGGGAAAAAAAATTGCGACTAATGAAGAAGTTGAATCCAAAACTGTGGAGTATTTTAAAGGCCATGATGACCGTTGAAATAAGTGTATTGAGCTGAAAGGAGAATATGTTGAATAATAAATACAAATTTTGGCTTAAATCCTATGTTTTCTCAGAGAGGCTGGCAGCATCTTGAACAGCCTAATACATGCACCTGAAAAACTTTCCACACTGTTCAATTGTCCTATAAATGAATAAATAAAAATTTACTTGGACACATCAACATTAGTTTTAAGTCGGATATATTTTTTCGATTTTCGACATTCGTGCTGTATTCATGTTGAGAATAACATTGACAAATGTGAAAAGCGAGGGGTGTGTACAATACATAGAATTATTCAAATGAAATGGATTGATACACATTCAAAGCAACAGATAAATCTGTCCAGTTTGATGGTGAAAATCTAGCAGCATTCGTTAAACAATTTACAAACAAGTATTTCCCGAATTGCATTAGCCTTTCATTTTGTGCTTTGTTTAATTTTCTTTTTTTGGGGTATCTTGTATTATTTTCTAAAACTGGTTTTTGATTGATATTTCATACGTGTATTGGGTTAATTTCAATTTCATTAGTTTTTATTTCTTCATCTTCTGAAGTTTATCGTTGAAGAAAATTATTATTCAAGTAACAATATTCAACCTTCCGTAGTATGTTATCCTCCCTTGAAGGAGCTGGCCTTCCGATCTACTCTTCATAAGGGAGGATATTCAACATTCTACGGAAGGTTGAATATTGTTCCTTGAATAATACTTTTCTTCGATGTGTCTACACATTGCGAAATCTCGCATATAGTAACTTTTTGTTTTGAGATGATTGTGTTTGCCTGGTTGTAAACCACATAGGAATGAGGAGCGTCGGTCCTTCGACGGCCGCTTCTGTCTGATACGTGAGTGTCGCATGGCGGTATGTTATCGAACTAGTGTGACCACTCAACGTTTTCCTGTTTTATTTACTCTTTGCTTTCACCGTTTCGCGGGGCGATGGTGAGGTAGCCTCTGTTTCGGTTCGTTGGAGGGTGAAGTGACATTTACATGGTTACGTTCTCTCCAACGAATTGAGATGAGTAGGTAACGGCATAGCCTTGTGTTACGAATGAGTAGACAATGCTGACGAGGTCAAACGAGACCGAAACTGCAGTCCATTGTTCCTGTTCGTGACATCTGATCGTGCTGTACCACTATCTGTGGCCGCGGTTGTCGATGATTATGAAGAGTAGATCGGAAGACTAGTTCCTTCAAGGGAGGATATTTAACATTCTACGGAAGGCTGAATATTGTCCCTTGAATAATAATTTTCTTCGATGTATCTACACATTCAGAAATCTCGCATATAGTAACTTTTTGTTTTGAGAAGTCAATCGTTGATTTAATTTTTGTACTTTTGCTTTTTAATAATATTTTATGTTTCATTAATAGATTTTCTTATTTAGTTTTATAAGAAGAGGCGGTTACGATCACTGCTTTTCACGCTTTATTGTAAGTCTTTTCATTCCCGCTTTTACTTTTGGCAACGTAATTTGGTCCTTTAGCAATGTGATTAGAAAATTCGTCTTTGCAACGGTACGGATAGGAGGATCGGGCATCTAGTAACATCCAGGTTATTTATTTATTTACAAATTTAGAGCTACATCAATCTCTAATTGGATTATTAGTAGTTATTTGTTGGTTAATATGGTATGTATGTTTTATATTTTTTGGTAAAGTTGCGTCAGAGCTTCTTGTAGGTTTCGTGATATTCTAGTTTTCCTTCATTCGTCTTCGTAGGTTGTGCAGTTGATTAGAATGTGTTTTATGTCGAGTTTGGTATTGCAGGTGTTGCAAATCGGGGGTTCTGTGTTTTGCATGATATGGCCGTGAGTTAGGTTGGTATGTCATATACGTATTCTTTTTGTAACGACTTGGTCTCTTCTTGCTGTCAGTGTTGTTAGTGAGTTTGTTGTAGTTACGTGGGGAATTATTTTCTTCAGGTGTGTGTTCGTATAGTTTCATTGTTTCTGCCATTCGTCCTTGATGAATTTTTTGATTTTAAGTTTAATGTCTGTTGTAGGTACTAATGTGATGTCTAGAGCTGTTGTTTTTTGCTGCGGCGACTGCTGCTGTGTCTGCTTTTTCATTTCCATCGATGCATTAAACAATTTACAAACAAGTATTCCCCGAATTGCATCAGCCTTTCCTTTTGTGCTTTGTTTAGTTTTCTATTTTTTTGGGATCTCTTATATTATTTTCTAAAACTAGTCTTTGATTGATATTTCCTTCGTCTATTGAGTTAATTTCAATTTCCTTAGTTTTTATTTCTTCATCTTTTGAAGTCTACCGTTGAAGAAAATTATTATTCAAGTAACAATATTCAACCTTCCGTAGAATGTTAAATATCCTCCCTTGAAGGAGCTAGCCTTCCGATCTACTCTTCATAAGGGAGGATATTTAACATTCTACGGAAGGTTGAATATTGTTCCTTGAATAATACTTTACTTCGATGTGTCTACACATTGCGAAATCTCGCATATAGTAACTTTTTGTTTTGAGATGATTGTGTATGCCTGGTTGTAAACCGCATAGGAATGAGGAGCGTCGGTCCTTCAACGGCCACTTCTGTCTGATACGTGAGTGTCGCATGGCGGTATGTTATCGAACTAGTGTGACCACTTAACGTTTTCCTGTTTTATCTACTCTTTGCTTTCACCGTTTCGCGGGGCGATGCTGAGGTAGCCTCTGTTTCGGTTCGTTGGAGGACGCAGTGACATTTACATGGTTACGTTCTCTCCAACGAATTGAGATGAGTAGGTAACGACATAGCCTGGTGTTACGAATGGGTAGACAATGATGACGAGGTCAAGCGAGACCGAAACTGCAGTCCATTGTTCCTATTCGTGACATCTGACCGTGCTGTACCACTGCTCTGTGGCCCCGGTTGACGGTGATTATGAAGAGTAGATCGGAAGACTAGTTCCTTCAAGGGAGGATATCCAACATTCTACGGAAGGTTGAATATTGTTCCTTGAATAATAATTTTCTTCGATGTATCTACACATTCCGAAATCTCGCATATAGTAACTTTTTGTTTTGAGAAGTCAATCGTTGTTTTAATTTTTGTACTTCTGCTTTTTAATAGTATTTTATGTTTCATTAATAGATTTTCTTATTTAGTTTTATAACAAGAGGCGGTTATGGTCACTGCTTTTCACGCTTTCTTGTAAGTCTTTTCATTCCCGCTTTTACTTTTGGCAACGTAATTTGGTCCTTTGGCAATGTGATTAGAAAATTGGTCTTAGCAACGGTACGGATAGGAGGATCGGGCATCCAGTAACATCCAGGTTATTTATTTATTTACAAATTTGGGGCTACATCAATCTCTAATTGGATTATTAGTAGTTATTTGTTGGTTAATATGGTATGTATGTTTCATATTTTTTGGTAAAGTTGCGTCAGAGCTTCTTGTAGGTTTCGTGATATTCTAGTTTTCCTTCGTTCGTCTTCGTAGGTTGTGCAGTTGATTAGAATGTGTTCTATGTCGAGTTTGGTATTGCAGGTGTTGCAAATCGGGGGTTCTGTGTTTTGCATGATATCGCCGTGAGTTAGGTTGGTATGTCGTATACGTATTCTTTTTGTAACGACTTGGTCTCTTCTTGCTGTTGGTGTTGTTAGTGAGTTCGTTGTAGTTACGTGGGGAATTATTTTCTTTAGGTGTGTGTTCGTATAGTTTCATTGTTTCTGCCATTCGTCCTTGATGAATTTTTTGATTTTTAGTTTAATGTCTGTTGTAGGTACTAATGTGATGTCTAGAGCTGTTGTTTTTTACTGCGGCCACTGCTGCTGTGTCTGCTTTTTCATTTCCATCGATGCATTAAACAATTTACAAACAAGTATTCCCCGAATTACATTACCCCTTCATTTTGTGCTTTGTTTAGTTTTCTATTTTTTTGGGGTCTCTTCTATTATTTTCTAAAACTAGTCTTTGATTGATATTTCCTTCGTCTATTGAGTTAATTTCAATTTCCCTAGTTTTTATTTCTTCATATTTTGAAGTCTACCGTTGAAGAAAATTATTATTCAGTAACAATATTCAACATTCCGTAGAATGTTAAATATCCTCCCTTGAAAGAGCTAGCCTTCCGATCTACTCTTCATAAGGGAGGATATTTAACATTCTACGGAAGGTTGAATATTGTTCCTTGAATAATACTTTTCTTCGATGTGTCTACACATTGCGGAATCTCGCATATAGTAACTTTTTGTTTTGAGATGATTGTGTATGCCTGGTTGTAAACCACATAGGAATGAGGAGCGTCGGTCCTTCGACGGCCGCTTCTGTCTGATACGTGAGTGTCGCATGGCGGTATGTTATCGAACTAGTGTGACCACTTAACGTTTTCCTGTTATATCTACTCTTTGCCTTCAACGTTTCGCGGGGCGATGCTGAGGTAGCCTCTGTTTCGGTTCGTTGGAGAGCGCAGTGACATTTACATGTTTACGTTCTCCCCAACGAATTGAGATGAGTAGGTAACGGCATAGCCTGGTGTTACGAATGGGTAGACAATGATGACGAGGTCAAACGAGACCGAAACTGCAGTCCATTGTTCCTATTCGTGACATCTAAACCGTGCTGTACCACTGCTCTGTGGCCCCGGTTGACGGTGATTATGAAGAGTAGATCGGAAGACTAGCTCCTTCAAGGGATGATATTTAACATTCTACGGAAGGTTGAATATAGTTCCTTGAATAATAATTTTCTTCGATGTATCTACACATTCCGAAATCTCGCATATAGTAACTTTTTGTTTTGAGAAGTCAATAGTTGCTTTAATTTTTGTACTTTTGCTTTTTAATAGTATTTTATGTTTCATTAATAGATTTTCTTATTTAGTTTTATAAGAAGAGGCGGTTACGATCACTGCTTTTCACGCTTTCTTGTGAGTCTTTTCATTCCCGCTTTTACTTTTGGCAACGTAATTTGGTCCTTTGGCAATGTGATTAGAAAATTCGTCTTAGCAACGGTACGGATAGGAGGATCGGGCATCCAGTAACATCCACGTTATGGTCACAACATGGTTGTGGTCACACTAGTTCGATAACATACCGCCATGCGACACTCACGTATCAGACAAAAGCGGCCGTCGAAGGACCGACGCTCCTCATTCCTATGTGATTTACAACCAGGCATACAACCCGGTGTAACGTGCTAAAATCACGCCACAACAACTCAAATTCAAAACACCTGATTCCAGTCAACCCTCCATCTATGTCAAATCGTTACGCCACTGGTTAACAGTCTGATGCGCATAATCCGGCTATCAGATGATATGTCCTACCAGCTTCGCTTCAGAATCTTCATTTTGCTTTCTTTTCTTTGCCGACCTTTGGTAAGTTCAAAGTTCATCTAGCAAAATGCCGCACTTAACCTTGAAAATCTGTATAGAAGAACATGAAAGATGTAGCAGCGAAATAATCTGATCCGGAGTTCTAGCCTGAGGTTTCGGTTTGCCAGGAGTGTCCTCATGTTATTCAGAGTTTTCCGTGCTTGTGCAATTCTTGATTTAATTTAGACCTTTGGGTCGCATTGCTGGTTGACGAGTATACCCAAGTATTTTATAGATGGCACTTGTGCAATGTTCCCTCCGTTGACCACTAGAGTAACGGGTCTTGGTGATTTTGAGAATACCAGTAGTTTGGTCTTGGATGTATTCATATAAAGCCCAAAGTTCTCGCTATGCTCCACAATGAGGACCATAAGGGATTGAGTTCTGTTATACTGCTGGCTATCACGACAGTATCATCTGCGTATCGAAGGTTACTTATATTGATTTCATTGATCTTCATGCTTGCAGTGGAATTTTCGAGAGCTTCGATGAATATTGTCTCAGAATAGAGATTAAACAGCAGTGAGGATAGTACACATCCTTGTCTCACGCCTCTTCTTATTGCTATCTCCTCTGATGTGGACCCTTCGATTTTGACTGTTGCTGTTTGGTGCCAATAGAGTTCAGTAATTAGATCTTTAGATCTTGAGCATCGATCCTGGTTGATTTTAGGATGTTGATCATTTTTTGATGTGATACACAATCAAAAGGTTTTTTATAATCAATAAAGCATGCGAATACATCGAAATTCATGTCCCTACATCTTTGAGTTAGCACATTCAAAGAGAAAAGAGGTTCTCGGGTACCCATTCCGTTCCTAAAACCAAATTGCGAACGATCAATTCCGGACTCACACTTTTTGTATATACGGGTATAAATGATCCGCAAGAATATCTTCAAGGCGTGGGACATCAAACTGATCATGCGGTATTCGTCACATTGTGATGCCTTGTTCTTCTTTGCCAAAGTAATAAAAGTGGATCTCAGCCAGTCTGTGTGTATTTTTCGGTTGAACACATTAGTAATGAGATCTAGACCAACCCCGTTCTCTGCAGCTGCAAGTTTAAAGGTTTCCGCATGTACATTGTCAGGACCAACTGCTCTTCTGTTCTTTTGCAGTCTAATTGCATGTTTGACCTCTTCTTTTGTAATTTCAGGAGCCCTTTCGTTGATTCATCTAGGGGTGAGTCTGGTCTTATGTCATTAAAGAGATTTCGGTATATTCTTTCTACCTTTTTAGTTTCTCATCTACTTCTATAAGCACTTCATTGTTGGAGCCCCTTAATATTCCACTGTGACCTCTCTGCTGCCTGCCGGTAAGCTCTTGGATATTCTCGTGTAAGTTAAGATATCGTGCTTCTTCTGAAGTACTTCTATTTCCGTGCATTTATTCGCCAACCATAATTCTTTGGCTTGTCTGCATTTCTCACGAATGAGCCTGTTAATTTCGTCATATTTATCTGTATTTTTGTGTTTTTGTACATTCATCAGTGTGAGGAATTCATCGGTCATCCACTCCTGTTTTTCTATGTTATTTGCAAATCCAATATCGGTCTCCTGGGTCGTAGTCAACGCTTTCTTCAGAACTTCCCATAAAGACTAAATGTCTTCATCCGATTCGTTGTGTATAGATCTCTCAACTTCTTTCAACCTGTTCTCAAGTTTTTGACTGATTTGTGTTCTTTCTGCAGGATCCTTTAGTTTCCTTATAGTAATACGTTTCTGTCGTGGGGCCAGTTTAGATTCGACAAAGCGGCGTATTTTAATGTCCATCACAACTGGGTTGTGGTCGCGGTTGATGTCTGCTCCAGGATATGTTTTGACTGATATAACTTTTCATATTCGTGTCTTACGAGAATGTAATCTATTTGATTTCTTACAATATGTCCGTCTCGATCAGCAGGTGAACGCCAAGTGCATAAACGTCGTTTATGGGGCTTGAAAAAAGTGTTGGCAATGCTTAGTCGTTGTTCTGAGCATAACCGTGCAAGTCGATCGCCTCTTTCATTCCGTTCTCCCAGTCCATATATTCCGACATAATCCTCATCGTCATTTTCTGATCCGATCTTTGCATAAAATCTCCAAGAATTATTGTAATCTCTCCATTTTTTGTTAATTTTAAGGCCTCTTCGAGATCGGCATAAAAGTCTTCAACCATATCATCCGTTTTATTATTGGTTGGTGCATATGCCTGTATGATATTCAGAACACGGTGAGAAGTTTTAAGCTTTAGTAGCATGACTCGAATCCACAACAAATTTTTCTAATTCGGACGTGATCATGATGGCCACCCCATAACGGTGTTCAGGATCACTACCTCCAGAATAATATATGACACCATGTCTGGTCTCTTGTTTTCCTGAGCCAGGCCATCGGCTAAGGCCCAATATTTTGATTTGTAGTCTATTCATCTCTGCATCGACGTTGGCGAGTTTTCCGGCCATGTATAAACTGCGCACATTCCACGTGGCAATTCTTGTTGTTTTGTTATATATTTGGTGTTTGAATATGTTTGACGGGGGGATTCTTAGCACCCTCTCTCCACCTAAGGGGTGCCCCGGAGTGAGGGCCGTGGTTCTGTTTGTATTAAACATTAGGATGATTTGGAAGTAGTATAGTGTAGTAAGAGTTCCGTTTCCTTTCTACAGCGCAGTGCGAAAACCGTTAAGGCTGTTTCAGTTGCGCTTTTCGCGTCCAAGTTACACACCGTTTTGAGAAGTTTATCTTCCTACGCCATGCTTTGGCACTGATGAAACTGCTGCCTTTCATCAGGTGCTAGTTTTGATCCACCTCGAGTATTTAATTTCCTCGGTACCACCTATATCTAGGAGGCGTTCCTCTATCTGCCACCTGGGGAGGCGCCCGATGGAGGACTAGCAACCCCACACGAGGTTTGCCTTAAATAACAAAACTCCTCTGGTTTTTGCAGACAAGATTATCCACCTCAAACTTCAAATAACACAATTATTATATTCCATGAAAACTACTTGCTTGGAAACACACGCTAATGTCAACTACTCTGGTCCTAACCCCTATAACTTCAGCAACTATTTTTCCAAATTCAAGATAACCACCTCTTTGTTTTTCTCTGAGGACCTACAGTTTATAGTGGACTCCGAACCACTCACCTAGACCGTGCAGTGATAACTGCCACCTCTGAGGATTACAAGTTATCTGGCCTTCGGAGGTTATGGACTCAACCTATCGGTTATGTATCCAGTCTCAATGTGATTTTATATACATACGTGGGACAAACACACCAACATTCATACTACATCCATATCTTACCTGGGATTCGAACCCGGGCCCTCGGCGTGGGAGTCAGTACTTCTACTGACTTACCCACGGAGGGAGATATAACCACCTCTTTCTCAAGTGGTCTGAACTTGAGCAAATTTTTTGCAATGCTCAACAAAAAACAAATTCAAAAAATCAGGAATTCACAAAATTGTTTGCAATGAGGGCACGGTAGCTTATGTTGGACAGACTGGCAGGCATTTTCAAACCAGATTTGAAGAACACATTCTCTGATAATAACTCTCCAGTATGTGAACATACAAATATCACAAAACATTCAATAACATTAGATAATATCAACATTCTTCAATAATAACGACGAAGGAAAGAAAATTAATCTGTTGGAATGTTTGAAAATCAATAAAGTTTTTAAAAACGCAAGTGAAATCATCCTTGATAGCCAGCTAGACATTAATATCTCTCCACTGCTTTATATGAAATTAGGCCAGTATCCATATAAGTAAATTCGTTTCATGTAGTTGACCAGTTGAAAATGACTTGACAGTCGAAACCGATCCTGTTCGTGAAAATAAAATGGTGGAAAGTATAAAATATATTTCTTATTCAATCTTCATTGAGTATTGGTGACGAATTTGGATCTAATTGGCTATTGAATAAATTTCCGGAATTTTTTGTTTATTGATTTTCAGTGCTTCCTTAGGTTTAGAGTTAAACAAATATTTTCATCATATAAAATATCGAAATTATCAATAAATGCATAGTTTTCTCCTAGTAGATAATTTGTGTGGTGAGAATCTGATTTTTGTTTGTCTAAACTGCGTTTGTGCTCTGATAACCTAATATTCAAATTTCTAGTTCTACTGATAGAAATTTCATCTTCCACGCAGAGTTATAAACACCTGATTTGATTCCTTCATAAATTTTAGATTTACAGTTTCGAATATATGTGCCTAGAGAGTTATCCTTTCTGTAAACTATATCCAAATTATAAGATGAGAACAATGACTTAAACTCAATATAAGTTGATATATCATATTTTGATTGGTCTCTTTAATACTAGGAAAAACCTCATGGATTACAAGTTGAAATTGTTAACGGTAGGGCGTGTATCAATTATACTACGATTATAACCATTATTGAAAAACTTATATTGGTATCGTGGTGAGCCTGTGTATCGTACTGCTATAAGCAGCTATTTTATGTTGATGTGGATGTGCGGAAGAATTGTAAATGGTAATATCTGTATGTTTATGGAAAATAAATATATCATGTCTGTGGCCAATTTTGGTTAAAATTGAACCTAAAAATTGAATTTATGAAGGTACTAAAGGAATTTATTATCTATTTGTACCTGTAAAACAATAGACAGAAAAAATCCAGTTAGTCATCTTACTAACCTAATATATCTAACTCTTGTATGGTGAATAAAGTCATGGCTCTTGAAACCTTCAAAACATTTAGAACAGGGGTGCTCAAACGGTCGATCGCGAGTGCTTTTTGAATAGATCTCGAGAAGAAAAAAATTGTTAATGAGTAGGTAACTAAACTACGAAAATTTATTGCGTAATAAAATAACACTCTGCTAGCAGCAAAAGGCGACTTTATCAAAGGAACGCGTGGTACTTGTCAAAGAAACGCCGCGTTTCTTATTCTTGCCACTTTTCCGCCAAAGAGTGAATCAAGAAAACGAAAAGTACGTGATTTAATATCTTGCTTGAAAAAAGAACAAACCATGTTAACAAGACCAGCCAAATAATCAAAAGCTGCTACGATCGCGTCATTTAAAATATCTCATATATTGGCGAAACCATTCGAAGATGGATCGGATGTGAAGAAAGCATTTATTGAAGCGGGTGAGGCTTTAAAAGGAGTTTTTGAAAATAAAACAGAAATCATGTCTACTATTAGAGAACTTCAGTTATCTCGTCCGACTGTCACGAGGCGTTTTGGTGTCATGAGTCAGGACATGGCAGATAAACTAAAATATGATATCATGGAATGTACATACTTTTCTTCACAGTTCGACAAATCCAACGATATGACAGGCATTTCCCAGCTGTGTATTTCTAACAATCAATCTTCTGAAGGGAAAGACCCGTAGCGAAGATATATATGACGTTTTCTTCAATTTTGTAAGAAACTACAAGCTACCAAAATATAAATTAGTGTGCATTACAACTGATGGACCACCAGTAATGACTAGAAACAAAAACGGTTTTGTAGCATTGTGTCGAGCTAATTAAGATTTTCCTTCATTTTTTTCGTTCCATTGCATTATACATCAACAAGTTTTGTGTTCAAAAGTATTAAACACGGAGGAAATTATGGTCATTGCAACAAAAATTGTGAATTCCATCCGTGCACGTAGCTTACAACGGCGGCTGTGTAAGTTCCAGTTGGAAGATAAGAAGTCAGTTGAACACACTGATTTAGTTCTTAACATGGACGTCAGGTGGTTGAGTCGTGAAAAATTCCTTGAAGGGTTTCAAGAAATATTGCCCGAAATAACAGCTTTTCTAGACGAAAGTGGTGATGACACTCAGATGTTGAAAAACGAAAAATGGCCGACTGATTTGGCTTTTTGACTGACATCGCAATGCACTTAGACACCATTAACTTGGAGCTTCAAGGTAAAGGAAAAACTATTATTGAAATGATTAGCCCAGTAAACGCATTCAACAGTAAATTGCAACTTATGATAGATCAACTGAAAAGGATTTGAAACTTTTCCGTCTTTGAAAGCAAGAATTCCTCAGTTGAATTATGATACGTATGAAGCTGAATTATCAATTATTTTGGGAGATTTTTAAATGCGTTTTTATTATTGCAGTAAATTGGCAAATAGCATCATTTCTGAGTTATCCTTTATCATGTAAAAACATTGAGGAATTAGCTGCTGAAATAGCAAGTCAATTTAATATGAACTCATGTTCTGTTGAAAATGAGTTGATGCAGATTTCATCAGATATACATCTCAAAGCTACAGCATCTGATACAAATTTCTGGTGTTTTATATCTGAATATAAATATCCGAATCTAAGGCAAATCGCCCTTCGACTGACGGCAATGTTTGGGTCAACTTACTTGTGCGAGTCTGCATTTTCTGAAATGAAGATAATAAAGTCAAAATATTGCAATCGACTAACTGACGATCATGTGTCATCATGCTTGCGATTAGCATTCAGTGGTTACGTACCATCTTGAGTATGCTGAGGACATGCAGTGCCACGCGTCAACATTTAAAGTAACTCCTTAGTTAATTTCAACACCATATATAACTCTCTTGTTTTGTAACAACCAATAAACTCGCAATTTTGAATAACTATGAGTTTTTTCATTGATATTATAGAGATTAACTAAACCTAACCCATACCTTGACTAAAATAATGTTTATTGTGCGAAAGCTAATATCTATATATGCTACGGTACACCCTACCTAGGTAGCTAGATAGGATGTATCGTGTATGTACGACAACCCTGAATCACACATACTTGGAGCCTCTAAGGTAGGTCGTCAGCTGTTCAAGTTTGAGCACCACTTATTTAGAAGCATTGGAGTATTCAAAGAACCATGATCCAAATATCTTGGAATAATCCATGAGGTCGCGAACAGACGTTAGTCGTCCACCAACTATCAAAACAAACAACAGACTGTGATCACTTCTTAAACTATCATGAATATATTCACGAGAAATTTCAACAGTTTATCCCATTTTCAGATAAATTCCCTAAAAGAACAGCTATCGACGTCAGAAAAGAAAAATAGACAAATCGTAGGTGATTACCAAGTGATCGCCAAGCAACTTCAAGATTACACCAACCTCGATCATATGAAAAATTACGAAATAAATCATTACAAGAGCCTAGTCGATGAAATGAGAATGAGTGTAAGTATGGAGCAGTTATATATAATTAATAAGCACTTCAAAAGTCTAGGGAACATCTACAAATATCAATAAAATTTATTATTAGTAAAATGTTGTTTTATAATAATCATTTGCTTCTCATTAAGAATGATTGGGTTGAAGAGCTCTAAAACTTATTTAATGTCTACTTCTGTTTATTATGACACTTTGACAACTTTTGACAAATCTTTATTTTCTGAATGCATATACTCTTCTAAATATAGGAAATATATTCCTAAAGCCCTAACACGTTCCACTTTCCAATAGCTCAATAAGATCCTTTTACATTTGCAGGAAGTAAATGTGAAGAGGGGAAGATTACCTGAAATAAATTTTATACTCGATCCGCGTTGTTTACAATAGTATACATAAAAATAAGATTTTAAATCAGTCTTCTGTTGAGTTTCGAAGTGAGACGTTTTCTGTGTATAGAGAAGAAAATTTTTCAACTACGGAAATGTTTAGCACTTGCTAAATCTCTCCTAACAAATTTTGTTATATTTGTGGAGAATTTATAGTGAAATTACAAGCCAGGCCAATTTCTGAAAATTTTGAAATATTTTTCTATATTTTGACGATTCAATTGAAAATCTAGACAAGCAGTGGGCGTTCAATGTGTGCTGTGTTGTAATGTATCACGGGTACAATAAGAGAAAAAGCATGCCATTCGCAGTCCTTACAATATGGTGAGAACGCACAAATCATTTAGACCAGGGTTTCTCAAAGTGGGGTATTCGAACCTCTAGGAGTTCGCCATTCGATGGCAGGGGGTTCGCGACAAGATTTACGTAATGGTGGCTTTACAAGTGGCATGCACGCGCGGCACACATAGTGGCGCCCTCCCCGGCCCAGGCCATTCCCAATGCCCTTTACGTAGCGTAGTCCACGCTCAGTGGCTCAGTATTTGATTCATTTGTTTTACTGAGCACTAAGCGCGTTTTGGTTGACAGTAAAATAAAAACAAAATATTTTCAATCGCTTCATGCGGTTAGCTAGTTTTTAAAATCGATAAGTGGTTAAAAACGGGTTCATTACGCAGAAAGTGTCCAGTTCGCTACCTGCACAAAGTATATTCACTCAAATTGCATCTACTTCTGCTGAAAGTTATGTTTTATACGAAAATTCTGCAAATTCGAGAAAACAAGAAAAAGCAATATTCTCATCGGCAAAAAAAAGGAAATATAACGAGGACTATCCAAAAATTGGATTTACGTACAAAGAAGAATCTGACTACCTAGAGCCACAGTGTGTAATATGTTCTGAAGTTCTCGCAAATAGCTAGATGAAGCAATAATTGCTGCGAAGACATTTGGAAACAAAACATCCGCAGTACGTAGACAAACCTATAGATTTTTTTGTTCGAAAAAAAAAGAGTTGGCTTCTTCGAAAAAAATATGAAAAACGTCTTGGCTATTAATTCTGAATATTTACGTGCGTCTTTTCTTGTGGCATATAAAATTGCAAAGGCCGGCAAGCCATACAATATTGCTGAAGAGTTGATTTTACCAGCTGCTAAAGGTATGGTCAGTTGTGTATTGGGAGATAAATTTTCAAAATTGTTGGATAAGATACCACTTTCAAATGATACAATTGCACGTCGCATTCACGAAATGGCACACGATGTTGAAAATCAACTCGCACAACGATTACAAAATAATTATTACGCGATTCAAGTTGATGAATCAACAGATATTAGTGAATTACCGAATTTGCTTTGGTTCGTTAGATATGTGTATAAAAATATATGTAAGAAGATTTTTTATTTTGTGAGACCTTGGGAGTCTACGACTAAAGGAGATGATATTCTCAACACTATTAATAATTTTATTGAAAAACATGGTATTGATTGGACAAAGTGCGTTGGCATATCTACTGACGGTGCAAAGGCCATGACAGGAAGGATAGCTGGACTATAATATCAAGGATTAAAAATCTCGCCCCTGAGGTCAAAAGTATGCATTGTGCGTTGCACAGAGAAGCATTGGCGAGCAAGAAAATACCTGATGATTTAAAAACAGCAATTTCAGAGGTCGTAAAAATAATAAAGTACATAAAAGCGCGTCCGCTGAATTCAAGACTTTTCGCATTATTATGCCGTGACATGGGTAATGAACATGTTTCATTACTGCTACACCGTGAAGTACGCTGATTGTCAAAAGGCAGGATATTAGCTCGGTTTGTTGAACTTCGTCACGAAATATATTTATTTTTGAAAGACAGTGACTTCGACCTTAAATTACGATTTGAAGATGAAACCTAGATTGAAAGAGTAACTTATTTAGCTGACATTTTTGCTTGTCTCAATGAAACGAATGCTTCGATGCAATATTCCACGTGCAGTGTATTTACTGTGCAGGACAAAATAAACGCACTTATAAAAATAATAGAGTTTTGGAAAACCTGCTTGAGATCAAATATATTTGAATGTTTTCCCCTTTTGTATGAATTTATCACGACGAACGCCTTATCTGTAGATTCCGAAGTGAGGACTGAAATTGTTCTACATCTTTCTCAACTCTCCGACGAACTGAAAAGGTACTTTCCGGATATTGATAATGCTAAAGATGGCTGGATGTGGAATAAATTAGTTAGTAAGGGGTTCGCTGTCACCTGGAAATTTTAACAGGGGTTCGTGGAGCCAAAAGTTAGAGAAACCCTGATTTAGACGATTGCTATTTTTACCTGACAAAGACTGGACGGTAATTCAAAAAGGCAAAGCGCTAGGTGGACTATACAAATTTGCGGTATTCCATGTGACCTGTTTCTCACAATGTCGATTTACCAGTGCCAATCGTACCTTTGAATCTGCAAAATATTGTTTTGGAAGATACTGGAGACGTGCATCATCAGGCAGCTCCAAAGAACAAGGCAACGACCCCAATTTGCTCCAGGTCCCAGTTTCGGCGAGTCACATCTAATTGTTCAAAACGTGTTAAATGATTCAGTACGTGATTTGGGGTTATCAAAGCAAGAATCACAACTTCTAGGTTCCCGTATTAAGGAATGAAACTCATTAGATAATGAAACGAAAATTACGAATTTCGGGAAAAGACATGCTCGGTTTTTTGCATTCTACCATATGGAAAATTCGTTGTGCTCGTGTTCTAATATTGATGGTTTAATGCAGCAACTTGATATTATAACGAAGACGTAATTAACAGAAACGGCGAAATGTTGACGGAATTTTGTGCGCAGAACGAGTTGCGAATTAATAACACTTATTTCCCTCACAAAGAACAGCACAAATATACTTTCTACGATAACTGAAACAACAAATCCATAATTGATTACATTATCACTAACCGAATGTTTCTACCCCAACAAATCTTAGATGTAAGAGTTTTGTCATCAGCTAACATTGGAACAGACCACAAGCTCGTTCTAGGGAATCTGAAGATGACAACTCAATTAAAAAAGAAAACACCATCTGTAAAAACTGAAAAATTTAACGTAGAAACGCTCAACAATGAGAGCACAAAACAACTCGATTCAAACCATTGCAAACAGTATATAACTCGAAATCCAATATTGTAGCAAGATAACCCCGACATAGCATGGCTCAAACTAAAAGAAAACATATACAAGGGTGCCACAGAGGCCTTGGGAACCCGCACGGTATAACACAACGGCAAACCGAATAATAAACCCTGGTTCACCACTGAAGTCAAAAACATTACAAAGGAAAAAAAACAAATATATCTAGAATATAAGAACCATCCGACACCAGAGAACCGAAATAGATACATAGAAATAAGAAATAGGGTGAATAACAGAGTTCGGGAAATTAAAGAAGAATACTGGCAGAGATTTAGTGCTGAAATGTAAGCGGTTATATACGGAGCGCAAAAACGAATTTGGAAATTATTAAAGGGTATGAAAAAGGACACCAATGAAACTATACAACTGAAAACAATCACAAACGAAACATGGGA
Source organism: Cryptolaemus montrouzieri (assembly GCA_013387265.2). Taxonomy (NCBI): domain Eukaryota; kingdom Metazoa; phylum Arthropoda; class Insecta; order Coleoptera; family Coccinellidae; genus Cryptolaemus; species Cryptolaemus montrouzieri. The sequence goes on along the minus strand of JABFTP020000144.1, from coordinate 27,208,469 downwards.
AGAATACTTCAAAAATCTTTACACCGAATCAGAATATGAAGAAGAACCCCCAGAAGAAGATTTAGAAAACGACATTATAAATGAACCGGTAACAATCACGAAAGAGCAAGTAGCTATGGCAATAAGTGAACTTAAAAATAGGAGGGCTCCAAATGAAGATAAGATAACAAATGAGATGATCAAATATGGCGGAGAAGCCATGAGAGAAGAGTACACAAAACTGTTTAACATCATAATTCAACACGGAAAAATACCAGAAGAATGGAAAAGAAGAGTAACAGTGCCTATCTTTAAAAAAGGAGACAAAACAAATCCTGCCAACTATCGCGGAATAACCTTATTAAGAACCTCTTTGAAACTGCTCACAAAGATTCTTGCCGATGTCATAACGTCAACAATGCCAATCAGCGAAGAGCAACAAGGCTTTCGAAAAAACCGGTCCACGGTCGATGCACTATTTATAACAAGGCAATTAGTAGAAAAGTCTCTTGAATATAACACTCCAGCATACCTTTGTTTCATAGACTTAACGAAGGTCTTCGACAGAGTCCAACTGAAGGATGTAATCAAGATACTGGAAAACAAAGAGGTACCCAAAAAATATATAAGACTCATAAAAGATCTGAACACTAATACAAAAACGCAAATACGAACAAACCACACCCTCACGCAGCATTTCGGGACAACGTCGGGCATCCACCAAGGTGATAATCTTAGCCCTCTACTATTTAATACTGTTATGGACCAACTTGTAGAGACCGTTAAAAACTTGGGACTAGGATACCGAATGGGAACTTGCGCTGCAAGTTAACAATAGACAACGCCACGATAGACCAAGTCATGTCATTCGAATACTTAGGGTGCAAAATAACAAGCACAGGATACCTTGAGGATGAAGTGAGGAGACAAGTGAACAAAGCAGCTGCAGTATCGGGACATCTTAAACAACCAATTTGGAGAAATAAACACCTCAGTATACCATGCAAATCCAGAATCTACAAAACATGTGTGCGACCAATTATGACATACGGGGCAGAAACAAGAGCGGAAACGTCGGTAACAAAGAGAATACTAAGAACAACAGAAATGAAAACGCTAAGAACTATAACCGGTTACACATTGAATGACAGACAAAGAAATACCGACATAAGGGAAAAATGTGAAACAGACGATATTGTAAGATGGGTAAGAAAAAGAAGAAGAGAATGGAACCAGCATGTAAACAGAATGACCACAGATAGAATAGCCAAAATCGTATATAACAACATACCACACGGAACAAGACCCGTTGGACGACCACCAAAACGATGGCGGGACAGTTGGCAATCAACTTCACAAGAACTGCTGCAGGGAAACCGGAACTGAACAGGCGCTACGCCTTCTACACGGTGAAGAAGAAGAAGAACTTGATATTGAACATTCCCCCTCTGAGTTGCATTCATTTGTAGATTCGTCGAAATACAATTTAAAAGCTGTCATTGCATAATGGATATTTAAAACCCTCTATACCAGTTTCGCGTTCAGTGATGATGAAAGAAAGTTATGAAAATATGTGCAGTGATTTGGATAAACTAAACTACAAGTATGAATGGCAAATATGTGGGGATTTAAAAGTTAAAGGAATTTCAGTAAGACTTCAGGGAGGATTTACAAAATATTGCTGCTTTCTTTGCCGCTCGGTCGTCGTGCAGTAAATCAGCATTATATAGCAGAAATTTGGCTAGAAAGAAATGAATTTCAACGAGGATCTCAAAATATTAAGTTTAAACCTGTTCTATACTCCAAAAATGTCCTTCTGCCTCCTCCTCACACTAAACTTCGGCTGATGAAAAACTTTGTGAAGATTATGAATAAAGATGCCGATGAATTCAAATACTTAAAAGGAGTCTTTACCAAGTTGAGTGATGCCAAATTAAAGAAAGGCATTTTTTGATGGCGATGTTAATTTTACAGTGAAGTTTACCAGTCAGGAACTCAGAGCATGGAACTCATTTGTTAGTGTTGCAAAAGGATTTTTGGGCAACAATATGGATGCAAACTACAAACAGTTAATTAATGTATTTTTAGATGCCTACAAATTCCTCCATTCATATTTTTGTTTTTTCCTGAAAATTTGGGAGCTGTCAGTGGCGAGCTGAATGAAAGTTTCCACTAAGATGTAAGGACAAAGGAAATTCGCTATCAAGGACGACGGGACCAAGCCATGATGGATGATTACTACTGTTTTTTGGAAAGAGATATGACCCATCATAAAATGCAACAATAAAATTTAATTAGTATTTCAAGTCAATATTTTTAATCTTTGTATTTTTCTTTAATGTAAAGTGCGTTTAGTGGGTGTAAAAATAAATAAATTCAATATATCCTGTTAAAAAATCTTAAATCAATAAACATTAGATATTGTAACATTAATAAACGTAACGATAAAACTTTGCGTTTTACAACTTTTTTTTTAGAATTGGGTACGTTCGTTCGACCTTGATATGCTATTCAGCTTCATGTAACATACAGAACTTCTTTTATCGGCCAGTGTTATCGATGATATTCTGGCCTCACTCTTTCCAAACCCTTGGACTACCAAAAGAAGCTCTTGTACAGGGTGGGCAGATTTCGATGTTCTAGTACTGCAGGTATGTGAAATATTGTGAATAGAGAGAAAAAGCATCTCCACTTCCTCGTATTGTTCCTGCATTAGTAATTCATCGCTGCAAACAGATTCAATGTAGATTTCAAATTATTGGGAAATTTTGAAAATTTTCGAAATCCGTCAAGGGCCAATATCTCGATTGTTTTTGAAGTTATGTGAAAATGGTTTTGACATTCTTTTTTACGTAGAATCGAAGTACGTGCGGAATGCACACTTGCGTTTTTTTAAATGTGAAGATTTGGCAACTTGAATAGTGTTTTGAGATAAAATCTCATAAATCATGGTACTCTCAACGTCTGAAGGAAATAAAAATATGTTGTATTTGAAAGATGCAACAAGTTATGTAATAGGTAATGTAATTACCTACCCATCGATTTCGAGCAGGAAAATGGGAATGGAAGTGGAGGTATCTAAGAGTCGAGCGCTCAATATTCTCACAAAAAATAGCTATAAACCTTATAAAATGAAAACGACCTAGTTTTTGCAGCCAGAAGATTTCCATGGTCTACCCGATTTCTACAATTGGTTTCTGCAAAAATGAGAAAATATAATGAGTAACCATCTGAATTGTCATTGCAAAAATTAATTTTCGAACTGTCATAATGAGAGCACAGAACCTACTTAAGCTATTTCAATCATTCCACATAATTTCTGTGAATGGAAATAGTTACTAGGGAAACGTTATTCAATTCTCAGTTCTTCATGAAAGTACACAGTATGTCGGAAAAATTCCCGAACCTATTTTTTAGCACCCATACAAGTGGCGCGATCTGTTGAACGACACCGGTACCATGTTGCTACATCCTTCGGGAGCGTCTGAGAATTTTTTCCCCAGTATCGGTTCATTACTTCTCGGGATAGACGTGTTTGCGTGAACGTGTGTTTGGTACCCCGGTACAAGCTTCGCGATGGATGAAAAATTTGAACACCGTGCGGCGATTAAATTTTGTTATAAACTCAAAAAAACGTTCACGGAAACGAAAAAAATAATCGATTTGGTCCACGGTGAAGGTGTAGTGTCGCGTATAACAGTTTACGCGTGGTTCAATCGGTTTAAGAAGGGTAGTTGTTTGTTTTTCCATTAACGTGCTCTATTTCTGCCTTTCGGCTAATGACACGCCGGGGAATTCTGTCACCTATTTAACCCGGGAATTTTGCCGAACCCCTCTCGTGTCGAGGGAAGGGATCTTTAATGTCCAAAACATCTCTGTTAGACAGCTTAACTGAGTAGGAGACTAGCATCATTTCCCATACGCCACCGAGCCGGCGTTAAGAAGGGTAGAGAGTCCTTAGAAGACGACGAGAGAAGCGGCCGGACGTCAACAGCTGTTATCGACGAAAACGAGGCTCGTGTACGCGCGCTACTGAACCAGGATTGCCACATGTCCCTCAGAATATTAGCAGACGAACTGAACATGAGTAAGAATAACGTAGCTTTGATTTTGAAAGAAAAACTGCACCGTAGGAAGGTCGGTTCTCGATTTGTTCCGCACTTCCTCACACACGAGCAGAAGCAGACTCAAGTCGAATGTTGTCAAGATTTTATCGAGACTTGCGACACCACTCCAGACTTTCTAACCTTAATTGTGACTGGGAACGAGACTTGGTGTTTTCAATACGATCCTTCCACGAAGCTTCAGTCGTCCGCTTGGTTCAGTCCGGGCCGTGCGAGGCCTCAAAAAGTGCGTCAACAAAAATCACGGTTGAAGACGATGCTCATCGCTTTCTTCGAATCCAAAGGTCTGATCCACTAAGAATTCGTGCCCCTAGGCGTAATTGTGAATGCTGCATATTACGTAGAAGTGTTGAAACGTCTGAAGCGCCGGATTAATCACGTCAGGCCCCAGTACAAGGATCCTGGATCGCCAGATCTTACTCCAGCAGACTTTTTCCTATTTCCCAAGATAAAAATGCACCCGAAAGTACAATTTTTTGAAGATGTACGGAGCATTCAAGCGGCTTGCACCGAGCGTCTCAGAGCATAACTCCAGAGAGCCTTCGAATCACTCGTGGAGCGTTAGGGGAGGGGACTATATTGAAAGTTAATTGGAATAAATTTCGTTAGAATTAATTTTCGATTTTTTATTTCAAAAGTTTGGGAACATACTGTGTACGTGCTGGATGAAAACATTAAGTGCACATGTGATATTTTCTTGAAAATAAAAACTCCATTCAAAGATAACATAGTTGCATATTTGAAAAGACGCAAGTTTGCATTATAACTCTGAAAAAATTTCTTGAAATAGTTAAATTCTATGTGCGAAAGTACCTAGAGGATGTCAAACAATTTATTTGTTAGCTTCAAAAACAACCCAAATATTGACACTTCACTGATTCCGGAAATTTTTATTTGCAGATAACTCGAAAACGGAAAAAATTAGATTGAATCTGTTCACGGCAATGCATTCCTCACGGAAAAAGAAAGGAAAGAGTGGATCATTTTCCTCTTTCACAATATTTTACACAGCTGCAATACGAAAACGTCGAAAACTGTCTTATGTTGAATTAAGTTTTGCTACGATATGTTGATATTTACATGAGTTAAACCTTCTTGATGTGTTTATATTTTACTAATAAATAAGGGAAACTGAACACTGCCGCATGTTACTTTGTTTTAGCTGATACAACTGAACACTGGCTTAGAAAAATGTGAAGCTACCAACATTCATTTTTACGAAGATTTAGGCAATTCAGACCGGTTACGTGGCTTAGTACAACACAAAAAGAGTAACTTATCTGTGGTGTTCGAGGAGTTGAAGCAGTCGGTAAGTTGGGGTTTTTGATGAACTTTGAATATACGTGGATGTAGTTCACCTTTGAACAATCATTTAGTAACCTAGTAGAGTAGGTTAAAAACCTCATGAATGAAGAACTGCTCGCGAAATGCACAAATTCTGGTATTTTACTTGTGAAAGCATCGGTTAAATTACTCTGCTGGTCATTTTCACGATTGGATAAATTGAATTTAACGAAATTCAAAAATGTTTTCATACGTCAATAACCCCACAAACAAGTACAGGAAGACCTGTTGAGACAATAGGGTGTATCAATTTATTTATGATTACTCTGTTTTAATTCATTTGGCAGCTCTCACACTAATGTATCATTGTTCGAAGTCGTATCTACAATTTCTTGAGTACTTACGATTTTTTGAGCTAGTAGAATATACTCATAATACAATTAACTTTAAGGGCTGAACAACATTGGAGCTTCTCAACTGCATGAAGTCATTTGAGTAAAAACAACTTTATGACTTGTAGGATGTGACAAATAAAAGTAATAGTTCAAGTAGTTGATATTTTACAAAATAAAATAGTAACTGATAAGTATTAGTGGCATTTAACGCTAAGGTCACTAGGGATAATTGAAACCCAGAAATTCAATAGTATACAGGAATATCCACCGGGACCGTCCGTTAAAAACTTTTTAAGTTCCAATTACAATATCAAGCTGCAATTTTATATGCGGCCATAACTAGCGATTTCCAATTGGAGTGAAATATTTTCGAAGTGATACCATTTCCGGTTATACCGGAAGTGGGTCATCACTTAGTTATTTCAAATGGCAATCTACCTTTTTTATTATACATCTAGAACCGACATTTGAGCAAGGCATAAAATGCCCAAGTTGTTGGCACTTATCTGTCAATCAACAAATATCGGGAAAATCGCTTAGAGATAGAATTAGGAACGAGGTTATACACAGACTAGCACGTATTGTACGAGACGGAAAACCAATAGCAGCACGTCGGCCAACGTGAAGGCCCCCCAAACGCTGGAAAGATAGTTGGCAGTCCATCTCACAAGAACAAAATTAGAGGGATCTTCTGAAAAAAAACAGACCTCAAGGTCTAGATTAAGAGGAAGAAGAAGACTAGTAGGCTTTGATTTTTTTCATTTGTTTATTTATTTATTTTGAGAGTTGCTAAAGTTGAAACAGTGTCTGCTCGAATTGTTTATTAAATTAACGATCAGTTTTAAGACTTTTGAAGTTATTGCTGTAAGAAAAAATGGATAATTTTACTAACGCCGAATTGGCAGATATCTATTACATGTACGGTCTGGCTGATGGAAACACAACAGAAGCTAGGCGATTATATCAGGTGCACCTTCCAAATCGAGTAACACCAGACAGGCGAACATTTTCAAATATCCACAGAAGGTTGAGGGAAACTGGTACTTTTACTGCAAATAATCATTTAAAAGGTGCAACCCAAACTATGAGAACTCCAGATATTGATGAAGCAGTTTTGAATTGTATTGATTTGAATCCTCATGTGAGGACAAGAAGAATTGGAAATCAGTTGAATATTTCACAGGTTCCATTTTGGAGGATTCTCCACGATTTTTTATTGTACCCGTTACATATTCAACGAGTCAAAACTCTACTTCCTCGAGATTTTCCTTCAAAACTGAATTTTAGCCGATGGCTCTTAGATAAAATTAGAGAAAATGCTCATTTTGATATATATATATATTTTGAAATAATGTTCACAGACGAAGCTAACTCTTCGAGAACTGCTATCACAAATTTTCACAATAATTATTATTGGGCTGAGGAAAACCCCCATTTGATTGAAGAATCTCATCATCAAGAACAATTCTCACAAAATGTCTGGGTCGGAATAATTGGAATTTTATTTTATTGGGCCATCTTTTTTGCCTAACAGACTGAACGGCCCCGCTTATCGGCTATTTCTTGAGGAGGAGTTACCTTTATTGCTCGGGGATGTGTCACTTTTGGTGAGAAACATAATGTGGTTCATGCATGACGGGACACCAGCACATTTTAGTGGGGAAGCTAGGGGATTCTTGAATAATACATTCAACAACCGATGGATAGGTCAGGGTGGGCCAGAACCATTGCCTCCTAGGTCCCCAGACTTAGATAGTTCAGACTTTTTCTTATGGGGATATCTCAAAAGTTTAGTTTATACCACTCCAGTGAACACTGAAGAATTGAGAAATCGAATAATAACCTCTTGTGACACGATAAAAAATACCCCAGGAATATTTCAAAGAGTGTGTGATAATATGCGAAGAAGGACAGAGGCCTGTATTCTTGCAGGTGGAGGACACTTCCAGCAATTTATTTAGTTTTTAATTGTTCTTTTTTCAGTTTGACATTGAAAAGGTATAAGTTGAGTCTCAGAAGACGAGCTATCAAAATAAAAGCAAATTTTGGGCATACCTATCGAGTATTTCTATAAATTTTTTCATTCAATAAATAACATACAAATCAAATAATTCAAATTCAATAATTTTTCACTCGAAAACGGTTGGTCATACGAAAGAATTACAGATGTCAAAAAATTTTCGATATATATTCTTTTGAAAGAGAGAGGATTTACAAAAATTCGAATAATTGGATTTACAATAAATGCATATATCTATGTTTTTGGTGTGTGTCAGAAAAAACACAAGTGTGAGCTCAGGAAAATGTAACAGGGGAACCATACTATCTTGCGTATGATTCAATAAACGAGTGAAAAAAAAACCTGAGGAAAAAACTCGTTTCCCTGTCGCTATTACACTAGCAATAACTTGTATCATTATGTTGTGTTAGTGTCGTGTGTACATAAAGAGTTCCAAAGATTTTTCTGCTTAGCAGCTTCAATTCTCATCTTGCACTCCATGATTTCCAGACGAAGACAAGGATGAAAGAAAGGTGGTTTGGGACAGGAATCTGTAACGAAAGAAAAAGAAAACCAGCAGAAAAATATTTCAACAATAATACCTGACTTATATGTCTAAACACACTTGAATTTAAGAGGAGATTTTACATAACAGGCAAGGTCATAAAAAGGACTAAGGAGATAATCAAAAAGTACTTAACCTGCGATATTTCCTCTTTCGCGAAGATGTTCTTCTGTCTCCTCAAACTTAATCACTTCCTTGTTCTTGCTTGAACGAAAATGACGAAAATTGATTTTACGCTAATCAGTGGCTTACTGCAAAAAAGTTTGAAAGGGCAAAAGGAGACATGGCCTCGGAAAAGAAAACACCTTGTGAATTTCAGTTAAAATCTAGGACGTGTAATGATGGAGGCTGTAAAAAATAGCTTGCATTCCAAATTTGGGCTGAATATTTCAAAAACTGCAGGAGTTTTGAAGAATAAAACAATTTTTCCGGAAATTTCAACACCCTGTAGCTCCGTTACGAAGCTTTTACGGACCTATTTTTATATAAACTTTCCTTTAAATTGCACGTAGATTTCCCCCTTAAGTTGTGACATACTATTATGTAACACCCTGTATACTCTCAACGTGTCGCTCCTCATCATCCTTTATTTGGACGTCTTCATCAACGACTTCTAACCATACTGCTGGTAATTCTAAGATGACTTTCCTGACAAGTAACTCATGTTATCGAGAGTACCTATTAGAAGAGAGAAAAAAGGTGAATTCAGATTCAATCCAAACTTCTCGGAATGACTTTCGACAGAAAACTCAATTGGAAAAAACATATTGATGACTTCAAACAAAGTTGCACTCAGCGGCTCAATCTTCTTAAATCTCTCGCACATTGTCAATGGGATGCTGAAGAACAAACCCTTCTCAAGATCTACAGAGCCCTTATCCGTTCAAAGATAGATTATGGTAGCATACTCTACAACACCGCATCACCTTCTAATGTCAAGCGTCTTAATTATGTCCATAATACAGCCCTCCGTTTATTCCTTGGAGCTTTTCGCTCCATCCCGGTCTAAAGCTTATAACCGAGAATCCCAAGAACTTCCGCTGAAATCACGAAGTCAGCAACTTCTACTTGCATACACCGCCAGAATTTCTGCAAACCCCCAAAACCCAAGTCTCAAACACCTAATTTTCTCTGGGTGCCCCCGTTAACATTATCGAGTCAATCTCGTTATATACCTACCCTCGTACACGAATTAGAAGAAGCTGTACTTAATTTTATTGACGAGCAACCCCATACCAACATTAGGAAAATTCTTTACAGCTACATGTTAATCAGATGACGGTTTTCGCCATCTTAAAAGAATAGCTTTTATATATGTACAACGAGTCGAGGCACGGTTACCTCGTGATGTTCCTAACCGTCAACCACAACAACCACATACGGACAGACGAAATTCTTTCGTTTTTGAAGATCATTACCAGAACTACTTGAAAATATCGAAAAAAACACTTTCATCAGTTTTGCACGATTATTTGTTGATACACGACTGGTTTCGACTCTTTGGTTATTTTCAAGTGCTTAATACTAAGGTACAAAAATGAATACAACATATGTTTCTTCCTTAAATGTGAAGCCGAACGGTGTTATTGTTTCGAAGTTGACTATTGAAAGTAGTATAATATGGATTTTTTTCGAATCTATTAATTTACGAACTTTTCAACAGATTCATTCTCCTTCCTTTGTTGCTTTTGTGGGGACTTTGAGATTATATGAAACTATTGTTTGTCTTGTTGATTGAATGTGCTAAAGTATTGAAGATTTCTTGTCTGATGTTATATGTTCTTTATATGTGCATTCAAAATCTCTACCTGTTCAACCTACATAAGCTGAAAAACGATTTTGTAAATACCAGATTGCTTAAGTTTGTCTGTTTTCTGTTCTGCATTCAAAAGTATTTGGCTAAGATTTGTACCGCTTGAGAATGAGGTGGTTATTCTGGAATTTTGAAAAATAACGATGAAAAATGAGTAAGTGGGCCGACATAATTAAAACTAGCATATCTTCTTTTGAGTTTTTCTTGAACGCAATATAATAATTTGTGATGTTCGATTTTGTTGTTGGAATATAACAGATGAATGTTTACCTTCAATTAAAAATATTTCAACAATACATGTTCAGATCAAAACTTTTCCAGTTTCAAAATAAATTCTTTGAACAAAAATCACGACTCTCTATAGAATCTCCACTTAGCTCCCTATTGTCAGATATTTTCATGGACAACTCAGAAAGCACATCAATACTGAACAGTAATCTCGGCAAAAAACATATCATGTTATGGTACAGGTACGTTGATAAAATTTAGGTTGGTTTTCATGACTCAAATTGACAATTAAATATATTTTTCAACTTCCTCAGTAAAACATATTCAAAATTTACCGTTGCAGTAGAAGCTTATAATTCCATAAACATTCTTGGTTCTACTATAACAAACAGAAAAAATATCCTTACTTATAATATTCCTAGAAGAGAATCGCAAAAATCCACATGGACTCATTCAACCATTTGAATCAAAAACTGGCCGCCTTCAACTCTTTGGTCCCAAGAGCTTTCACTGTTCCCCACTCAATTCAAGAACTTAAAACAAAAGAAATTCTTATCGTAAACAAAATACAACAACAATATACCTGTCATAAATGAAATCATTAAAAGCAAATAACCGAATCGAACATCACAATTATTATATTACATTCAAGAAAAATCCGAAGAAAGATGCTAGTGTTAATTCTGTCAGCCAACTTCCTCATAAATCAAATCATTATTTTTCAAAACTCAAAATAATCACCTCATTCTCAAGCGGTCAAAATATTAGCAAACTACTTTTTAAAGCAAAACAGAGAACTGATAAACTCAAATAATCCAGTATTTACAAGATCATATGTAACGAATACACTTCAGCTCATGTAAGTCAAACAGATAGTAATTTTTGATGCAGATTCAAAGAATATATATCATCAGACATTAAATCCCCAATATTTGAGCACATTCAATCCACAAACCACACAATTGATTTAGATAATATCAAAGTCCTCCACAACTGCAATAAAGGAAAAAGAATGAATCTGTTGGAAAGTTTAAAAAGTGATAAACTCAGGAAAACCCCACATTATACTTGCTACAACCAACTTGAATTCAATAACTTCCACCTACTTAACATTTAAGGAAGAAATATATCTCGTAAAAGGATGATTCCTTTTACTTCAGCACTTGAAAATGACCGAAGGGTCGAAAGCGGCCGTGTAATAACAAATAAACGTGGAATACTGACAATGGTGTTTTTTTTCACCATATTTTGTAATAAATTTCCACAGAATGAATATACTGGGTGATTCACCAGCGGCGCGGTGCTCTATAGCTTGTACACTCTTGAATATTTAATTTTGGTCGAACGGTATTGTATTTAGAAAGTGAGAATCTACTTCAGCAATTTATTTTGCAGTGAACAGGGTGTCCCAATTTTCTATAAAAAAATTTTGGGTGATTTTTTCAGTTTAGAAGACCACTTTTTTGTTCAAGATTCAGGAGCGGCCTAAACTCTGGTATAAGGTCTTTAATTAATAAGTTTTTTTGGATAGTATTTTCGTCGCAATATTTTTTCGTAAAAATTCATGAAAATAGGCTCTCACATCATCACATGCTCTCTCGGCCAGAGAAGATGGATCCTTTTTTCCTTTCGTTTTCTTATTGCCCAAGGATAGCTTTATTGATGAATTGAAATAGATTACCCTCATTTCATACAAGAGTGAATCAAAAAATTATTGAATATTGTAATTTTAAAAATATCATATCTTGATTTTTTCAAATGGAACAACCTGTATTTTATTATTCATGTCAACGCATAAAATATTGTGCTATATTTTTGCAGAAGTAACCTCATCTTTATCTTCGATCGTTTTCAAAATATTCGATTATTTGTAAAAATTTTGATGAAAATTCTAGGAACCGTATCAAACTCATCAACATGCATCATTATTCGCACATAAGTTCTTTTTCTGTGATGATTCAAGTAGTAAAAAATGAATCCTAAACAAGATAATTCTTTTAACGAATGATGAAATCAAGATGATTAAAACGTAAATCAAGGTATGTGTTGACATTTTTTTTTATTTGTGCTTTCTGTCAGGTGTCCGGACATATCATATTTTGCATTTTATATGGTGAACTTATCAGTGTTGCGTTATTAAACATTGTTAAAATGAGGTTTGAACCCAATTTTCCCAATTGACTGCCATGAAGTTCTCCAAAGAAGAAATGGTTGATATGGTTTTTATTCTGGGTGATTGTGATAGAAATTCTTTGTTGTCAAGTATAGTTTATGCACAAAGGTTTCCTGATAAGAGGCATCCTGATGCAAGATGATTTGAAAAACTTATGGAAACAGGTAATATCGCTTACAAAAAACATGAAAAACCGGAAAACTGCTACAGCTGAAGACAACCAGTTATCAGTTTTGTTGACAGTGACAGAGGACCTATATAAAAGCCAAAGAGAGATTTCTCAGTTAACAGATATAAGTCAAACTTCCGTCCAGAGAATCTTGAAAGTGAATAAATTTCATGCATATCATGTACAGCTGCACCAGGAACTGAACAATCAAGACTATGAAAATCGAATCAATTTGTGCAATTGGGCAAGTGACAAAGTAGGGGAAAATCGAAATATGTTTAGCAGAGTTCTTTTCTCGGACGAGGCAATTTCCACAAAAATGGGCTTGTTAACAGGCACAACTTTCATTATTACGCCAAGGAAAAACCACACCTTATGAGACAAATAGATCACCAGCATCGTTGGTCCTTGAATGTATGAGCCGCTATAGTAGATTGATATCTAATTGGGCCGCACTTTTTCGACGGGCACCTCAATAGTGAAATGTATTTAAATTTGCTGCAAAATCATCTACCAATGTTACTTGCCAATGAACCAGAACATATAAGACAAGATTTGTGGTTTCAACAGGATGGAGAACTGGCACATTACTCACATCAGGTTAGGGAGCATTTGAATCATGTTTTTTCAAATAAATGGATAGGACGTGGTAGTCCTGTTAGATGGCCAGCCAGGTCTCCGGACCTTACAAGTCTGGATTTTTTCTTGTGGGGTTATATTAAGGGCATCGTTTACCAGATTCCTTCTACAACACAGTTGGATATGAGACAGAGAATAGTCGACGCCTTTCAGTCAGTTAATCCGCAAATGTTGTCGAGAGTTCAACAGTATTTCCTCAGAAGGATTGAGTTGTGTCTACTAAGAAATGGGCAACATTTCGAACACTTATTGAAATAGTTCAAAACCTTGTAGATCATCTCACCAGAAACCAATCTATTACGTATTTCATAGATATGATATTTTTAAAATTACAATAGTCAATAATTTTTTCAAGTCACTTCTGTATAAAATGAGGATAATCTATTTCAATTCATCAATATAGCTATCCTCGGGCAATAAGAAAACGAAAGGAAAAAATTATTCATCCTCTCTGGCCGAAGGAGCATGCGATGATGTGAGAGCGTATTTTCATGAATTTTTACGGAAAAAAAAATATTGTGATGAAACTACTCACCTAAAAAACTTACTATTTAAAGACATTATAGCAGAGTTTAGGACGCTCTTGAATCTTCAACAAAAAAGTGGTCTTCCAATCTGAAAAAACCTCCTAAGATTTTTTTATAGAAAATTGGGACACCCTGTTCACTGCAAAATAAATTGCTGAAGTAGATTCTCACTTTCTAAATACAATACCGTTCGAACAAAAATGAATTCTTCTAGAGTGTACGAGCTACAGAGCACCGCGCCACTGATGAATCACCCAGTATATGATACATATAGCATATGATATATGATCAATATCATTCTACTTCAAAATATCTCCAATGAATGTAAACTAAACATATATTTTCCCGCGTTTATCGACTATCTGAGCGGATAAAAATTCAAATATTTTATCTTAGTTGATAGCACGAATATCATTGCCAATTGGTCAATGGAATAATGAAGAGTTCCCGTTTCTTCTGGCGTATTTCATACAAAAATGTGGATTTTAGTTTTCTGAAACACGAACACTTTGAATGTTTTCTTCTAAGCTAGTTTGATGATAGTCTAATCACTTATATACAAGGATTCGAAACCTTTGTTGATTAAGTGGTAAAGTTATCATCTCCATTTTTCTTTCCGTCGGATAAATCACTCTCATTCATATCTGATTAGTCTTCGACTAGTTGGGGAGGTTCTTCGTCATTTCACTATCTTCAACATGAACGCTTTCTCATTGCGAGATTTTCTTTTTCAACTTTTTTTCAGCATGTTCGATAGCAATTATTGCTATGGCTTTAGCCGGAGTTATGATCTCTGCCCTGGAATGAATTTTTCTTCTTCCTATTTTCGCATTTGCAGCTTGTCTAACTTGTTCTAATAACAGTTCTTCAAACCTTCTTTTGGATGAAGTTGACGCTTGATCTTGGATTATATATGCTATAGGTGGTATTTCAAGTAGAATTACGTTTCCCATTTCTGAAGCAGGACCTCATGTTACTGTTGAAATATCAAATGGTCCACTCACGGTTATTGATATTACGGATTTAGAATCTTGAGATTCGGAAGATTCGTTCGCACCAACATCGATAGTCTCCGTGGAATCTCGATTGTTTTGCAATAAATGCTTTAAAGATCCAACCATTTTTTCCCCTTTCTTGTAGTCTCAGTTTCTTTTGCTCGCGAAACTTCGCACCTAAAGGTCTCTTTCTTTTATCCTCAAAAAACAAATAAATAATTAGTACTCATGGGAATCAAGAATTAACTTCTAAAGTAACCACAATAATGAATACCATGTGAGTAGGGTAGGAAATATTCTTAAAAAGTTAACTAAGTAGCCAATAGTTTTTAACCATTTATAGGACAGATTATTATTAGGTAAGATATGGCCGATTAAAGTTTGCATACTTGAGTAAAAAGCAATTTGTTCGAGCCCTTTCAGGTTAAATCCTTTCGAAAATAATGGAAAAAAAGATATCAAACTAATTTGATCTTATAGCCCTTAAAAACCCTACAAAATGGTTTTTATAAAGATCAATAGCATAAAAACTAAGCGATGCATAAAACCAGTTACTTTTTTAAACTCGTACATGACATTTCAATTAATAAGTAGATATTTGGCTGAAAAAATTAATTATAACCAGTATCTTATAAAGGGTTAATGTTGATAGTATAAAGTACGGAACACTTACCATTTTGTAAAAAAACCAAGCCGTTGAAATTGCAGTCAGCAGGTATTCGGCACTTAATTAAAAAAAAAAGTAGTAAACAAAATGTAACACAACACAACACCTCACTTGACAAAATAAAAATAACTTTATATGTAAAAATTAATAGGATTACTTGTTTTTATTCACTTGTTGCACGGTCCAGTGAACTAACTGATTTGAAAACGCCTGTGGCGATGCATCGCTTTTATAGCGCTCCTGGCGTTGTTCATGTCTGAACAGGAAAAATCAAGAAACTGCCACCTGACATGTTCTCGCGACATATGAATCGGCAGTAACTGGATGATATACTAATAAAATTTTGTGTGTATTTATACCTAATCCTATTTAATTTCTCAACTTTTATTTTAATATTTTTTTTGGACCCTGGGTTTTGGCGTCCCTAAAGGATGGCACACGTGTGCATTGCACACTTTGCACATATGGTTGCGGGGGCCCTGAGAGTTGGTCAGTACTCACCTTGGACCTTTTCTGTTCCTTTTATTTGTTAATGATCTTGAAGAGGTGTTTGAGGATTGTTTGTTCCTCATTCTTGCCGATGACTGCAAAATATTCAAATGCATTTGCACGATTGATGATCAGATTGTTCTGCAAGAGAGTTTGAACTGGTTCCACGATTGGTGAGGGGTTAATGGATTGACTTTAAACATTGCAAAATGCAAACATGTCAACTTTACTAGGCAGCTCCAATCCTTGAATTTTACATATAAACTATAAGGGACTCCTCTTGAAACTGTTCCTCTTTTCAAGGATTTGGGCGTTTTCCTCGTCACAAAATTATCTTTCACCCCTCATTTCGATTCAATAATTGCTCGAGCAAACAAGGTACTTGGTTTTGTTTCAAGATCGACTAAATCATTTTCTAGTGTACGTTCTCTTGTGGTTCTCTATGTCTCTATTGTTCGTCCAATTCTTGAGTATTGTTGTGTTGTATGGTCACCCACATATGCTACCCATATAGGTAGAATGGAGCGAGTGCAGAGGTTCATTAAGCTATTATGCTTTAAGAGTGGAATTGCATTCCATGGAGTCACTTATGAATATCATTTGACTCACTTTGGCTTTCGATACCTTCTATCTCGTAGAGTCTATTTTGATGTAATGTTTGCATACAAGGTAATGAACTCCTATTTAGATTGTCCTGGTGTACTTGAACTTTTTTCTTTGCACATTCTATGACGTATTGTGAGACGCAGCAATTTGCTGCGTCTCCCCTCTCACGAGAATATGCAGTAGGGTGAATTCAGTAGTTGATGATATTGATCTATTTGCTTATAGACTTTCTAATTTTAAAACTACTCTCAAGTTGTCTCTTTTGAATGGTTAGTTGTCAATATATTACTTAATTAATTTTATATTATTGCTATTATACTATTGAGTTTTCTTATTTCTTTAGGTATTTTATTATTTAGGTTTATAATATTTTTTTAGTAGTTTCAAAGATCTATTCCGTTAATGAAGTATTTATTCATTTAATAGGTAGATGGACTCTTTTGTCTTAGCACAGCAGAATAATGAAAAATGCGATACACAAAAACACCAGCCTTTGAGAATAAAAGAAAAGTTACAGCTAAGTTATTTTGATAAACATAAAATACATACAAGTATATAGAAGAAACATAAATAATGACATTAAAATTTCAAAATTTTACATTCACCTTGGCGATATGAGGGTCCAACCAAAATCTTCATCATCTGAAGATCATCGTTCACGTCACTATCCTTGCAGAGTGTTGAAATAATCTCTTCTCCATAATGAAGTCTCTCTGGAAGTATTCATTCTTCAACATTTCATAAATTTTGTTTTCTAGATGGCAGATATGAAGAGGAGACTATCCGACGCGGATTTCAAAGGGGGACTTATAGAAGAAGAGCTACTCAAAGTAAAAGAGTCCCACATGTCACAACTACAAGAGGAAGTGAGCCAGACGCAAAAAGAACTAGAAACGAAAATTCTATCGTACATTGAAGAACAAGCCAGACTGAATCAGATAGTAGAAAAACAAAAGCTAGAGATCGAAGAGCTCAAAAAGGAATTGGAGAAAGAGAAAGAGATCTGTATGTGCAAACGCAGTGTTAGCGATCTGAAGAACGAAAAGATGAATTCTAACGCACAAATGGAGCTATCGCATTTGAAGAGCGAATTGAATAAGTCGCTTCAGCGACAGAGACTACTTAACGAAGAGGTAAATAAATAGATAATATATATATATATATATATATATATATATATATATATATATATATATATATATATATATATATATATATATATATATATATATATATATATATATTATTTTGCTTGTCCTTATAAAGGGTTCATTCAACAACATCCAATGCTTATTCGAATTTTACAGGATACAGGTGTTTCCAAAGTCCGTGGTTCCGAAATAGAGCACCTATTTTTCACCACAACCTTAGCATTGAAATTCAATCAAACTGTTATAGGTTTCCTTATACCTAAAAATGCATCATTTTCGAGTTATTTGCGATTTTATCCAGAAAGGTCGTTTCATTGCTGACCTTGAAATTGACAATTTAATCATTCTGATCACTCGAAACAAGCTCAATCACAAAATATTCAATAATTCGATTCTAGTCAGAATCTGATAAGAGAAATGGGAAGTGGCAAAATCTATGATTATTAAAGTGGATTAAATTAGAATTTCTCGTTTTCCTTTTCCTCGACTTTATATAATATCAGTTGATTTTTTCCGGAAAAGTAACTCTTGAAATTACCGGAAATAGTTTGCCAAAGAATTAACCAAATTTTTCCAATCGCAATGATTTAATTCCTTGATTCAATTCTGTTGGAAACCTTCAGAGATTAAGCTTTTGAAAATACTCTCGAAATCTTTTTCTTAGCACAATTTAATGCCTTTGAAAGCTGTAAATGTAACATCATAACAATCAAGTCTAAACTTCTCGAAATAAGGAATCAATATTAAAAGCAAAACAGAAAGGCGAATATTTCAAAACAATGTTTCATTTCTGGATAGGACCAGGAGAAAAGAGCAACTCTAGTTCACATTTTTTTGACGTAACTACTTCATTAGAAAAGGATATATTCCACCCTTTGTAGATCCACTTTTTATTATTTCAGGAATAAGATTTAGGTAATTTCCTGCCATAAGTTTTTCGCTCCCATTTGATTAACTCCTCATCTTATTTCAATTTCAATGGTTTGAAGACACACAGATCAAGGGGTTGCAATATATGGCTTGTATAGGGTAGTAATTTCAATATTGTAATACCTTCATCTCTTGCCTTTTGCACCAAACCTAAGCCGACATGAGAAGAATGATCAACATATATCAGAACAGCTGGCATTTGAGGGTGAATATTTCCCAAAGAGTTAAGCCTGAAATAATTGTGGAATGTCTTAACTTCCATCCAACCATTTTTCGTTGCGGCATAAATAATGACCTCAAATTCTGAAGTGTTAGACCCATACGTTTTTGCCTTTGAATACTATTGAAGAAGATATTCTTTTCACCCGCAGTGTTTCCAATCATTAAGACTAACATTTTCTTTACCTTGCCTAGTAGTTGCTCGGTGCGGTGTTTCAATCGATCCTAGGACTTCTATGATTTTCAAACATAAACTGGTTTCGACAAGAATCCAAATTTCTGTTGGCTCAATATTAGCCGTTACTTCCTTCAACAATTTGAAATATTCAGAAATTATAAATGGATTTTTTTTCCTGGTAGTTTTCATAGCTTGAGATCAGACTCACCTTTTCCTCGATATTATATATCAGTGGTTTTTCCAGAAAAGTAATTCTTCAAATTACCCGAAAAAGTTTGCTAAAGAATCAACCACATTTTTACAACCGAAATAATTTCATTCCTTGGATTCAATTATGTCATTATGTCAATTCAGAGTTCAAACTTCAAAAATTGTCGAAATAATTTCCTCAAGACAATTTAAGGTCTCTTAAATCTGTAAATGTTACATAATAACAAGCAGGTCTAATCTTCTTGAAATAAGGAATCAATATCACAAGCAAAACAGAAAGATAAGCGTTTCAAATCTGTTCTATATATATCTGGTTGTCAAATTCTCATGAAATCTTTTTTCTTATTATCCTATAAGGTGGATGGTCCATGGAAGACCACTATAACGAATAAACAGTTTTTATTAATTTATTCACTGGATAAACAAAAGAAACGAATAGATAAAACTTTGTTATATTGTGTAACATATCAATTACGTTTTTATTTTAAATGTCATCACAATTTATCAAACTTATCTTTTATTGAGCTCTTCCAAATGGCCTTGCAAAGAACATAGCTTCAAACAAAGCCAATATTATAAATCATTCAACTTAAAACAAGAGTAATAATTGAAATATCTGCTTTTACTAAAACTACACAAAAAGTTCTTTCATTCAAACGAAACATTGAATGCTCAATACTTATAATTTAAAAAAATTTATTTATGTGTATAATATCGATAAAAATGAGTTGCAAATGCGTTTTAGAATGAAATTATAAGAAAAGTTACCTATAATGGTATATATATATATATATATATATATATATATATATATATATATATATATATATATATATATATATATATGGAACAGATTCATTCCAGATCAAAGGTTGTCATTTTTTATGTAAATAAATCTATTCCAGTTTTTCGCACTAATACTCCAATAGTCTTGGGGCGATAGTCTTCTCTATTTTTCAGTGGCTCACTCTGTATCATCTACAGTTTTCAATCAAAAATGAAAATTCTTTCACGGGAATGCAGACAAAGATAATACCTTTCTTTCGAGGTATCACTCGACCCATCTACCCTCTTCCAAATTTTCAAGGGTGGTCACCCTTGCTCTAGGGGTTGAAATTCGAGACGAGGATGGTACTTGATGATGACTGCCATTGATCAGCATGGATCTGTTCCATTTTACTTCACTGAAACTTGAATACACTCAGGGAAATAGTATTAAGCAATTAGCATTAAGGTCGATTTTGCCAAAACATTTTGTTTGTTTACATTGTCGAAAACATCGCGGCGAATGCGGCCTATGCTAAAGGCAAACTTGAACCAATGCAGCAACGGTGGTATTATTTGAGAACTTTAGGCCTAGTACCATAGTAATAAGGTCCATTTTACTCTTTTATTAGTCCATTTAACGACGCGTTTACAAAATATACCGAATCTTATTTATCAATACATATATATGTGCCGATGTACCGATTAGATCCGCGAATAAAGAAATCTTCAGTCGCGAATATAAGAATAAGGTCGCATTTTTTTAACCTCGAATAGTAAAAACGCAAATAGGATCTCTATAGGACCGAATAAGAAGCCCTTTGACATTTGAAGGTATAAAAACTGGACAGTCACAACAATTACTATCGAAATCATAATAGGAAACATCAAGCGATGTACTCTATGCTCAGAAGACAGAAGGTAGCTGAGGGAGACAAGCATCATAAAGTATAAATATGAAAAAATCAAAATACCTATTGGCGTTCGATAGGGGCATCGATACACTTACTGACCTTGCCTACACCGCTTAACTACTGATCGTGCTTACACAATATTCGTTTCCAAGAATTTGATTATCTCATAAGTACTAATACTGTTTGGTACATAGGTATAAGTCAATAAGGGTTCAATTTTCAAATTCAGATGCCATGCTGGAATACATTACGGACATTGCTTTTACACATAACAGGGATCTTAACCTGTTTTTTTACCAAGTTTCAAAGAAATGCAATAACCCGTCTTGTATTCTTCGGTTGACAATTCTCACAAACGGCTCTTTTTACAGAATGACAAGATTCATACTCAAATGATCAATCTTAGAAAGAAACTAACCATGATAGAACACGTCTACGAGGTTCTCAAGCAAGAACACGAAGAAAGCAAGATGCAGCTTAAGAAAACTTTGAGGGAGAAAGAATACATGGGACATAAGAATCAAGAATTGACGAAAACGATCGAACAGATGAAGAGTACCCACGATCAGTTGGAAAAACAATGCAGGTACAACAGTGACTTCGTCCGTAATCTAGAACTAGAGCTCTCAGAGGCTCAGGTCGAAAGAGACGACGTAACCGCCGAAGCGCAGAACCTCGTACGGGTAGTTAAAATGTGGCTTCAGGAACAAAGTAATATTAACGGACAAATTTCTGGTAAATTTCGAACTTACTCGGATAACATCGATTCGTTGAAACAGTATGTATTCTAATTTCGTGATGCATGATCTCAATAACCCAGAAATGAAGCTAAACACTAACGTAATCTTAATTACGATGTCAACTCTCGAGAATACAAGACGTATTCAGATATCAAATGCAATGGATCTTTGTATGTGATATCTAATAACAATTCTGATATTTTTTAGGACTATGATGAAGCATATGTCGGACGAAAAGAGTTGGGTAAAGACTCCCATGCAGCAACCGTTCTCCCAGAGGCGCTATGCGACCCATACAAATCGTCGTTCCCTTTCCCCAACGCCAACGAAGACCAGAAAATCAGATAGATCTAGTGCCGATGGAAGATACCGCCCGTCAAGTCCCTGGCGCTGCCTTAGCGCCTACATGGACGAAGATTTCCTCACCGAAGATACGCATAGTCACCGCAGCAATTTGTTGAGGAACATTTCGTACGATTCGAATTCTTCGCCTTATAGCAGCAGAAGTCCTTCACCAAGGAGTAATTCGCTGCAGGCAGAAGAGGAAATGGATGAAATGAATTTAAATGATTGGTTTTCGCCTAACTATAAGGTTTGTATCGAATTTACCAGTTTTTGAAAGAATATAGCAAGAATCAGGTTGCGGAGAGTGCTTCCAATTTTCGACATGTTTTCACTAATGACATTGAAGGACAAGTTTTTGAAGTGATATAAAAATCAACAATCAAAATGAGTTTTTGATGTTGTCGAGTATATAACAAATTCTGGTTTCAGGAGACTGACACTGACGCAGATGACGGAGAAGACGATTCATTCGTTAACAAAGTTCAAATGATGACTGTCCAAGTTCAAGAAGCAAATAAAAGATGGCAGCAAAAGATGAACAGAGAATATTTGTCCAAGTCCCGAGCCAACAATAAGTAATGTTTAAAAAACTCGTTTTGAATTTGACTCATGTACACTTGTTTGCCAATGTCTTTTATATTTTAATGATTTTTAAATAAAACAGTACCAAACAATAATCTATTCTTCAGTGTATTAGGATAAAAAGTTGTTTTATTTTTTCTGAACTCGAGGAAGCGATGCCTGTCATGCCTAGGGTTGCCAAATGGCCCGGCAAATCCGGAATTGTCTCGGAATTTTGTGTCCAAGAATCGAATATTTTGTCTAGGATTTTGATACCTACCACTAGTTACTTTTTATTATGCCATGTATAAGTACGAATGGCGCAATTTACAATAACCAGATTTACTGCGACTACCACTCTACTTCTGCCGTCTGCATTCATAGTTTGTGTATAACTGGCTGCCGACAAAGCGGCCACCCAACTTTCTCCTTCTACTTCTCCAATCTTGAACCTGCTGAACCGTTTTCTGTTCGTGCACCCACCAAAGACTATTAAGGTTTAATAGCCTATGCACCCACGTTCTTTTCGTTCACATTTTCCCCACTCGTGTTCTGTGTCGTGTTCGTCCATGTACATGTAAACTCGAAAATGGAACCACCGTCATCGTTGACTTCAACTCCATCAACGAACATGAAGAGATTTACGGTTATAATGATAAGTGGACAAATTATCCTGACTTCAAAGACTGGATAGGAAAAAAAGATGATTTTACGGCAATTTGTAAAATATGTAACTCAGAGATAGCCCTTCAGTATGAGGGTCGCCGTGCATTCACAATAAGTACCTATAAACACCTCAAAAAAGTCTAGGGAACACTTCTGAATATCGATATATCGTATCCAGAACGATCAATATGGATGATTTTTTTAACAAATGAACTCCTGCATCAATTTCTCACCAAATTATGTACCGTGCCGCAACAGATTTCAGTTTTTTTATAAAAAACTGAAAATGCAGCAGATGCGACGCTACTTCATAATCATTTCATGTATTCAGTGTTTGAAATCAGTTAATTGGCACCTTGTTTCTGTTGTAAGCACAAATAAAAGATTCAAGTTTTGTGATTCGACCATGAAAAGACGACATTTGACTAGAGAAGAGATGTTACGAGCCGTTGGCATGCTCCAAGTTGGGAGCTCACAACGGGAAGTATCCAGGGTTCTGGGAAGTAGCCCAAGTGTCATAAACCGTTTATGGTCGCGTTTCAATGAAACAGGTAGCGTAGAAGAACGCCATACAGGTCGTTTCAGGATTACTACAGTCGCCCAAGACCGATTTTTGGTTTTACAAGCCAGAAGAGATCGTACTACCACAGCATCTCAATTAGCTCAAGAGCTATCACGATTTCATAATGTACAAATTTCCGACCAAACTGTGAGAAATCGACTGCACGAAGGTCAACTCCACTCCAGACGTCCTTTAAGAGTTCCACAACTGACCCATGTAAATCGCGCTGCTCGTTTAGCTTGGTGCCAAGAACACGTAAACTGGGACCAAGAGAGGTAGACCACAGTTCTCTTAAGTGATGAATCTAGATTCAATTATTATCTCGATTCGGGAAGAATTCGAATATGGAGGGAACCTGGAAAGCAAAATCGTCTCCAGCATGCTCGAGAAGTTGTTAGACAGGAAGGCGGATCAGTGATGTTTTGGGGAGGTATACCCCTTGGTGGAAGAACTGACCTCGTTTTCATACAGAACAACCTCACGGGAAATTCTTACGCAAATGAGATAATTTTACCTGTAGTGGTACCGTATCTCCAAACAATGGGTCAAAATCCACTCTTCCAACAAGATAATGCCCCTCCTCATCGTGCAAGAGTTGTCTTGAACGTTCTTGAAGAGAATGATATCGATCTTCTACCGTGGCCATCCTGCTGCCAGATCTGAATCCCATCGAGCATGTGTGGGACACCCTAAAAAGAAATTTCCTACGTCAAAACGTCTTCCATCATGAACAGGAGCTTCGATTAGCAGTTCAGGGGGCTTGGAATAGCCAAAATGTAATAGACAATTTAATATTGAGCATGCTGCGACGATGCCAAAGCGTCATTAATAACAGAAGTGGACCTTCTGGGTACTGAAAAATATAAGTGCTTCCATATCGTTTCGAAAATATTAGTTCAGGATTTTATTTTGTGTTTTACCAAATTTCGTCATTTTCAAATTTTTTTTTATAATAGGTGCTTTGGAGAAGTCAAATATTATTTTGCTTTCTTGAGAATACATTATATACACTACATCCTAACAAAAACCGAAAGATTTCTATAAATTCGAATCATCAAATTCATATTTTAAAGATATTGGTAAGTGTTCCCTAGACTTTTTTGAGGTGTTTACTAAATGAAACTTGATGAATTGTTTTGACTGAAATACGTGATGAATGATCTATTAGTACCTAGTCAATGACTGATGTTTTTTTATTAATTTTCGCATTTTGTTAGTATATAACGTGATAAAAGTGTGTGAACAGTATATATTTCAGGTGCACGTAAATAGCGCCAAACATAAAAAAATGGTGACAGCCAGAAAAACTTCCAGATGCATTGACAATTTCATTATAAAAAAAGATACCAAAGAAGAAATTTCAGTCGTAAATTCGGAAATAGGACTTGTTTATCATAATGTAAAGCATGGATTGAGTGTTTGGCAAAAAATATCACTAAATTTGCTCCAGATAGTCAAATAACAGCAAAAATGACATGTGGACGGACGAAAGCATCTGCAATAAAGCGCAATGTCTTGGGACCATATAGTCAGGAAAAATTGATTTCTGATCTAAAAGAAAATGACTACTTTTCAGTAGGCTCTGACGCTTCTAACGACGGTAACATAAAAACGTTTCCTTATGCCGTTCAGTATTTTGATAGTAAAAAATGTATATGCCAAAAATTATTTGACTTCTACGAAGACGTTGATGTAAAATCGAATATTTATCAGTGTATCAAGACAATCACTTCTGGTGCTGGCCTCAGTATCAATCAAATAAGTGCATACAGTGCAAATAATGCCTCTGTAAACTATGGCATTCACAATTCAGTATTTCAAAAGCTGAAAGCAGACAACGAACATGTCTTCAAAGCTAACTGTTACAGTCATATTATAAATAATTGTGTAAAGTTCGCTCTAAAATGTCTTGATGTTGACGTCGAAAGCATACTATTAAAAATTTACAACGAATTTAGTTCGTCAGCTTTGAAAACGAAAATATTGAAAGAATGCTTCGAGTTTGCACAAATAGAATACAAAGAGCTGCTGAGACATGTTGCTACAAGGTGGTTGTCTCTTTTGCCCGCCATAGAAAGATTAACATATAGTTGGCCAGCAGTAAAATACTATTTCTTTTAAAAAGGTCCCAATAACACAAGGTACCATGAGGTTTTATTTCAGAATGTTGTGACACAAGCAATATTGATAATAATGATGACGAAGAATGCAAAAAAGAAAGTTTGAATGACTGTTACCTCTTCTTTCTGAGTAATGCATTACCTGAATTCACAAAAGTGATTCTACAATTAGGAAGTGACAGCTTCACAATTCCAGATATTGATCATCCAATGAAAAGTCTTTTAGGACAACTTGAAATCAGGTTAGCTGACAATTTTTTCTGGAAGCATGGTAAGGACCATCTTCAGAAATCTCTCTGATGATCAAAGAAATAAATTCACGTCACAGGCCCACATTTTCTTGCAAAGAGCAATTACATATCTCGAAGAGAGTTTACAAGAAATTGGAGCTTCTGTCCCTCAAATCTGAGAAATTAAAATCAACATGGAACGTGCTTTCTGAATTTCCGTCTATATTAAAAATTGAAGCTGCAATTGACATTGATTGTGTGTATTCAGAATTCGCAAGCCTGAAAATGTTTTCGACCACCTTCCAAAAGACTTGCCAAATGACAAAATATGGGCCCACTTTTTTCGAAGAGACAATTCTAATGATTTCGTGAATTCAAGGAGAATGTTGGATTCGTCCTTTCTATTCCAACAAGCAACGCGTTTTGCGAGAGAATTTTCAGTCTGCTGTTTAATTTATGGACGAAAGATCGAAACAGAATGCCTATGGATTTGGTGAAGTCTGAACTGATAATTCGCATAAATTTTGATGAGTCTTGCTCAGAAATATGGTCAGTTCTTCAAAGTCCTGAAGGAGAAAAATTACAGAAAATGGCCAAATCTAGGGACAAATATTCGAAAAAGTAATGGAGTAGTTACTTGACTAACCAAAATAATAGTTGTGATTTCAGTATTTGAGTTTAATCAATAAACCAAAAAAAAGTTTTTAATTTTTGTTGAATAAATCAATTTGATATTTTATGTTACTCTGATATTGATTTATTTTACTGAAGTTGGAGGGAGTATGTTCTTTTTGTTTTTCGTTCATTTCTTAAATAAACGAACACTCATGATGATTTTTCACCAGTTTCATCCTTCATCTAATGAATCAATGAAACCAGGTTGCTGTTTGCGATATCCAATTATTGTTTTGTGTCCTCAAAGCCCTATTACTCGACTTCGCTTTCAGATTTCAGTAGTAGGTACATATTTGAAATATTGTTTTGATACTCCTGGAGTATCAAAAATCCATCAGACCTTCATCATTCAAAAAAATTTTGAATGCAGCTATCCCACCGAATCACCTTTTTTCAACTTACTACTAATTGTCCCGGAACTTCACTCCTTGCATCTGGCAACCCTAGTCATGCCACAGCTGTAGCATTCCAAGGTGATTTAAAAGCATTAAGGGGTTCACTCGCTTCTTGAAAGGGGCTAAATTGTAAGTTATCGGAAAGATGTTCAATGGAAGCGCACTAGCCTTGTAAAGAGAAGAATTTTTATAGAGTCGTACATGGCGTTGCTGGTTGGATTGTCTGCTGATGAGAGTTTTCTGCAAACCTGGTTTTTCTTTGGAACTGGATTCTTTCCGGAACCAAATCCTTGAGTACCTACTTCCGAGCATTTAACATTAAAGCATCTGTAAAAAAGATAAAGATCAGCAACTCGCCGCTTTTGAGCGAGAGGCTGAAGATCACGCGTAATCTTCGGGTGGTCGATGAGGCGGAATGCTCTGTTCTGGACACAATCTAATATATAAAATTAATGTATGGCTGCGGAACTCCACAGCGAACTGGTCTCGTTATTGGAAGGGGTGAAATTCTATGTCTTATAGTACAAATTTAGACACATCCGAAAACCATGAATTTATAGTATTTACATCATAACAAACTTATTTTCTGTCAGAGTTTTTCTCCTCAAGAGCATGTAGAGATATGATGTTAAAGTTGATAACGAAAAGCACTTAGATTTGCCATCCCTAATCTCTTGAAAAAGGTAAGGCCGTTTATACTCGTATTTTGACACTCTTAAAAGTCGCAAGGAAATCAAAATCTATATTATTTTATAAGGAAAGAAATGTCATAACACAAGTAATCAAAGAAATCCGGAAACTATGAATTTGTAGTTATGTCACGAAAAAAATGGCTATTACAAATGATTGAAAGTATCAATGCGTCAGTCAGAGATCGCTTTGCCAGTATTTTTTAGATATTGTGGTTCAATTCTCTCCAATATTTTCATATTTTCCTTTATTGGTTGTTTTCACATAGTGCATACATGAGATAAACAAATGAGTGAAAAATTAATTCAGAAGACCAAAAATATTTCATGTTCAAACGCAATCATTCAATAATAAAAAATGTGATGAATCTTCATTATTTGTTATCGAAGTTATTACTACCAGATATAAGTTTCATTTTTTATTAAAACAAATGTGTTATAACTGAATAATTTGACTTTTTTGTTCAAAATGAACCCCAGGTCCCATTTTACTGTAATCTGGTGTAGTTTTCTAGATACTGATGTATGAGAATGTGCAATTCGTACATGAAATACAGTGTTCCATCTAGGGAAGAATGCTGCCATGTCCATGTTTGTTCGTCCTACGTCAGAGTTGAGTGAAACTATGAAAGACCTCAGGTCAAACCATACAATTGATATTCATGGCATGACTACTATACTGCTGAAGAAGGTATAGCAAATTTTCTTGTCTATGTGTAAACGACTGTCAACATTTTTCCGCAAATATTTCTTTAAATTTAAAAAAGTTCCACGAAGAAATGATATATGGGCGATGTCAACCCAGATTATTGGGTCCATAATGATTCTAAAACGTCTATATATATCATAATCGGCATCACTTGGAAGACTGAACCTGGCCATCGGGGCCCTCTCGGTCAAACAGAGGTGGAATTTGAGGAAATATCGCAGGTTATGTATTTTTTTTACTATCTCCTTAGTCCTTTTCATGACCTTGCTTGCTATGTAAAATCTTTCCTTAGATTTGTTTAGACATATAAGAAGTATGATTGTTGAAATATTTTTCTGCTGTTTTTCTTTTTCCATTGTTACAGAGTCCTGTCCCAAACCCCCTTCCTTTCACCCTTGTGTTTGGAAATCATGGAATGCAAGAGAGAATGAAGCGGCTAAGTAGAAAAATCTTTGGTACTCTTTATGTACACACGACACTAACACAACATAATCAGACAAGCTATTGCTAGTGCAATAGCGACAGGGAAACGAGTTTTTTCCTCAGGTTTTTCACTCCTTTATTGAATCATTCAAATTTTTGTAAATCCTCTCTTTTCAAAATATATATATATATATATATATATATATATATATATATATATATATATATATATATATATATATATATATATATATATATATATATATATATATATATATATATATATATATATCAACCAATGCCTAAAACAGGGTGTTTCCCCGGGAGTTGAAAATCGCCAAGGTAATTCCAATTTACAAGGATAATATTGACGACTTCAACAATTCTAGCAATATCAAAACTCTGGAGGAGATCATAAGGAGGCTGGTTGAATTCCTGGATGGGAGAATATGCAGGCTGGTGAGCAGCATGGATTTCGAAAACGAAAATCGACAATAACTGCTCTAGTCGATTTGCTATATGCTCTAGCGGTCGCCTTGGGTGAACAAGCTGGGGTATTAGCTTGTTTGCCTTGAGTAAGGGTAATAGCTTTTGATAGAATTTAAGTCATACTGGACTGATAGGACACAGATAGTTACTTGGAAGGGGAGTAAATCTCAAGAGGCGGCAGTAAACGTTGGAGTTCCCCAGGACCATATTCTGGGGCCTCTATTGTTCACTTTTCACCTGAATGACCCAACTTCAAACGTCCCTTGTACCAGATCATGTATATATGCAGATGACACAAACATCTAAATTGTCGCGCCTTCAAAAGAATCACTCCATCAAGTCAGGAGATGGTTCAATACAAACGGTCTTAACTTGATTACAGATAAGACTCAAATCATGAGCTTTGATATAAACGATGTAGATAACACTATGATTAAATTACTGGGTATAACATTTGATGGGAATCTGACATGGAGTAGCTATTTAGCATTACTCACAAACAGGTTACCCACTGCCCTATTCACAATCATAAGAATGAAAAACATATCAACTGAGGAAATATGCAGGCTAATCCTGATAGTAAGGGCAGGGTTTATACTTCAATACTTAAAATATGCATGATAGCAGGAACAAATTTAGGATCAATACTGAATTCCATTCCTATAACACAGGAAAGGAGGACTGCCTTTCAATAAAGTATGACAAACTGAAAAGAAATCAACTGGGAATAAATCATCTGTTTGAAATTCCATAACAAAATTCTTGCAGGCATAAAAAATTAAACAAGAACAAAATTCATAATGGAAATAAAGAAACTTCTACTTAGCCATACCTTCTATCTTACGAAGAATTTTTTAACTACCGATTTTAATCGCACAATTTTCATCTCTTAGATAGACAGATATAGCTTATGCGACCCAGTGGTCTCACTCTGTCCTAAATTTCATCCACGAGCCCCATCATTCTTGTAAAGGATATGAGCTTTGTGGGTGAGAGCTTGATAAGCTCTACCAGCTTCAATGTGTTAGATCCAAGTTCCTCATTCCTGACTCAGTCCCCAGCTGGGCACTCGCACATAACATGTTCCATTGATTCTATATCTTCTTCACATAGCCCACATGAAGGATCCTTAATCAATCCTAACTTGTTTTGGTGGCACTGAAGTTGCTTTGGGGCAAGATTCCATTTCCTTCCACAGATCATTTGACATGCCCGTAAGGAATGTCTAGCCTTGTGTATTGTATATTATCTCCCTCAATAGCTGACAGGGCCTCCTGAAGCCTGACGGAGACATCGCTGTCATCTTCGACAGCCTGAATGACTAAAGCATCAGCGTACGCTTGTACATAAACAGCCAGTGCGCCAATTATTGAGAAGGTCATCAACCAGCAGGAACTACGACAGTGGGAATAATACTCCTCCCTGAGGGCAGGCCCTGCCAGCCACAAAACTAACTACTTCCTGTTTCAGGGAAATGTTGATCACTCTAGCATTTAGCATGTTACTAATCCATTCCGCAATAATATTTGGTACTCCTCTGGCTCTCCCAGCCCCACATAGCGAACTAGTGGGGCCACATTAAACGCACCATTCAATGTCCATGAAGGCTGCAGCTGCAGTATCCTTGCAGTCCAGAGACTGAGTGAGATGTATCCATCTAACACCTCCTCCAGGGTTTTCAGAACGAAAGACAAGATTTATTGGTTGTGAGTTCGATTAACCCACCTTAGGGATGTATACAACCCTGACCTTCCGCCAACTAGCCAGTACAACATTCCAGGCAAGTCTCGACCGGAAGAGCTTAATGAGTTATGGAAGGAGGGCATCCACCCCTTGTAACAAGGCAGGCATGATGCCATCCTCCCCAGGAGCCTTAAATGGCTTAAACGAGCGAATCGCCCACCTAAGTGTTCCAGGCTTGATGATCATTCTTGCGTTCTTCCAATCGTCCCTTTTTGGCCTTTAAGCAAGGCCCTCCATGGCGACGGTGTCAAAGCTGTCACTGATATCAAGCAACCCACAATCTAGGAAGTTTGTTCTCGCAAGAATCTCCAACATCTCCTTACCAGAGCCTATGCATCCAGGCCTTCTACAGATCCAATGGGCATCACCGAGCCTCTGGTGGAACCCTATGCAGCCTTGCACGAACAGGGTTACTTTCCACCTCCCCGAAGAACCTGCGTCAGGACTCCAGTTTTGCCCTCCTAGTTTCTTTATTCTACGACGATAGAGTAGAACGATAGTGCTGCCATTTGCCGGTATTTTTTAAAGTTTCCGAACTTCTCTTCTGCGTTTTTCGAGGCAGGATTCCACCATGAAGTTGTGCCATTCTCAGGCTTTCCCCTTAGTGCAGTTATCGTGATACGCTGACTCGACCGACCTTAGCCATACGCTCAACGTCTTCACGACTGTTTGTAGCTGTGGCAATAACCCTCAAATGAGCACTAAGGGAGGCTCTATAACAATCCTAGTCAGTGCTCCTTGGGTTTCTGTATTCGACCACTCGTCTGATCCCAGACTCCATAGTGAATTACATGTATCTTTGGTCAGATCCCGAGGGTTCACTTGAGACATTTCACCTCGAGCAGAACGTAGTGTCGAACACCTTAGCACGATTTCGCGTCACAAAGGTTGGTTCATCTCCTCTATTCAATAGAATGAAGGCTTCTGCCATGAGAAAGTCGAAAAGACTTTCCTCTCTCGCGTTGATGTCCGAGCAACCCCACACTGAGTGATGTGCATTAGCATCACACGCAATGACAAGTTGGCGATACATTTACCAAGGATAAAGGAACCTGCCTTAGAATGCTGTATATTAGCCTGAAGGCACCTTATCCCCCTCCCCATCATTAAGATGTCGAAGGACGACCAGGCACCTTGCCGGGAGGTACTTATTTCACCCCCACCTTTGGCACAGGCTTGCCGCTGTCAAGCTGTTTACCCCTGCCAGCAGCCTTATTTGGACGTCTTGCTCTGGGAGACTCCCAGGATCCAATGTGCCACCCCTGGTTTTGGTAGCTCTAGGCTGCGCTACTGGCTGCCGAGGCAGCTACCAAAACCATATCTTCCATGTTCAGACCATTTTAACAGTTTTTCTGCTTTAGTTGTTTACGTCTGAACATTTCATACAGCTTCTATTTTTTTTTCGTTTCTATTCATTATTGCTTTGCAAATTTTGTATTAACTAGTCATGTAATCATTTTAATTATGTAAATATATATTAATATAATTATTATATTATTTACTCTGAATAACATGTAACACCCTCTGCCGGAATTTAAATATTGTGCATGTGAAATGACAATATCGTGTATCAATGAGTTTGCTGAAAATAAAAGAGCAGATTAAGGGGCATAGAAATAGGGATACAAGACATAGCTAATATGTTTGCTTTTGTTACTTAATCAATGCTCTTTCAAACACAAATCGCCTGTATGGCCACCTATTGTTAAGTTAATTGTACTATGAATACAACCTTTCTACAAGCATTGAGATACCAAAATTGTATGGCTGCGTATAAAACATGAACAAAAAGCTTATTGATTTTTATATATTAAATATATCACAGAATTTCAATTTAACCAATTCATTGATCTTCATTTATTTCTTCCTCTACTTCATCAAACTCCATTTTGCACAACATTGTTTATGTCAAGTTGAATCTTTGTGAATCAACATCATGACTACATTATGTTGCCTCACTTTCCACTGGATTTTCAATTGTTAAATCTCCTGGTCCCCATACTTTAATTGTATTTACTGATGATGTTAGCACGACATTTTTTCTTGGATGGATGCTTATAGAATTTAAAACCTTTCCAGGTGTATGAGTTAACTTCTTCACAATGACTGCATTAATCAAATCCCAGATAAATAGTTGACCAGATATTGAACCAGATATAACATGATCATCACTTGTTATAATGCCGCTTTCTATGTTCATATCATCTGTCCGATGTCCAAGATATCTTTAAAAAATAGAAAAGGTTGGATAAGTCATAAAAAATTTAGTCTATGATTGGTAATCCTGCTTTTTACGCTGACGACTTTCGCGCATCCAGTACCGAATGGAAAAGATGTCTCCCGAAAGTATTCGAATTGAAGCCAGTGTTGCCACATTTTATCTCACGTCGGAGATTTGATTACCTATCGTTGAAAATGAAATAGCGAAGGATAAGATATACTTTTGACGTGAAACCGATAGAAGAAACTCCTAATCAGGGACGTAACTGCTCTGGAGCTGAAGGGACATGTGTGACTCGTATGTTGTCACAAGTGAGCTCAGGAAGTCACGCTTGATTATCTAAATAAACATATACATATTTTGCCTTCTTTCAGACAGGGTAGTGCGGTACACCACAAGATGTTCTCAAAATCTAAGTGTTTTAAATATTTATATGATATTCGAATCTGACCTCTCATTTCAGTAGTTCAATAAGTTCAACATGATGGATGAGGTTGAGGGAAAATATTTTCCCTTGTTTGGTATAAATTTTCTGACAATCTGAGTGCAGAATTTGAATTGCTTCAGAGTTTTTTGTAAGCTAGAACCTATACTATTTAGCTGAAACTACAGGGTAATAAATTTAGAATTGTACATTGTACAATATATTCTTCTTATCCATTAAGATGGTGCCACTAACAACATCTCAGTCATGTTAATTCATTAGTATTCATAGATATAATAAGATATTTCTGATGTGGTTTTCGAGTAATTCACGAATTTTGAAAACTTCCTAATTTCACCCATACTCGATATCTCAGTTATGAAATTCACGTCAAAACTGTGTTCTCATTATTCAGACTTTTCTCTGCAAATTGCCTAAATTTCTTTTTCCTCTTAGGTTGATAGATACATAGACATAGATTTGTATTTTTGTTTATGACAACACACTCATTTGAAAAATATCTAACATAATCATATTATTCTCATCACATATTTTTCATGTAAAAACCTCAATGTTTTTCATGAAAAAACTCTATATTTTTCGCATTTCCTCCCGCAAAATATAATGTTGACTTTCGAACATAGAGCTTCAAGAGTTCTTCAATGGATAGCGATCGTTATAATACACTTTGTGAGATTGCATGGACTGAGTTGTTTTCCACAATTCAATAGAAATTAAGGCATTTATTGAATTATTGTGCTCATTGCTATTACATGATTCTCAATTTTCTATGGTTCTAAAAGCTACTTCTCCCTTTTAACAGACTTCAACAGAAATTCAAAAAAGGAGGAGATCTCCCACTGTGGGTAGGTCAAGATAGGTACTGGCTTCTACACCGAGGGCCCGGGTAACTACCAATGAACAATAAAATCATGAGAAAATAATGATTGGGTTTACGGAAGATTATCCCGTACATTTTACCTGTGAAACTCTGGACCGAGGTAGGTGTTTCCCAAGAGTCATTAGAAAGGGTTAGGGGCCGAGATGTCCATTTTGGAGCCAAGATGGGTACTGCCCCTACTTGCGAAAGGATAAAACTCTTCCATTTCGCTAACATTTTGGAAGCGCAAAGATTTTGTACTTTTATTTGTCTTTTATTAATTCTGCACGGTAATTACAATAATGAAAATATATAATTATAATAAATCCTCTACTCATAATTGAATGTTCATTACCATTAAATACGCAAAATGATAAATAGTAATAACAAACAGCTGTTTATATATACCGAGTGAATAACCAGTGGCGCGGTGCTCTGTAGCTCGTACACTCTTGAAGATTTCATTTCTGTTCGAACGGTATTGTATTTAGAAAGTGAGAATCTACTTCAGCAATTTATTTTGCAGTGAACAAGGTGTCTTAATTTTCTATAAAAAAAATCTTGGGTGTTTTTTTCAGATTGGAAGACCACTTTTTTGTTCAAGATTCAGGAGCGGCCTAAACTCTATTATAATGTCTGTAAGTAATAAGTTTTTTTGGTGAGTAGTTTCGTCACATTATTTTTTTTTCGTGAAAATTCATGGAAATAGTCTCTCACATCTTCGCATGCGCCTTCGGCCAGAGAGGATGAATACTTTTTTCCTTTCGTTTTCTTATTGCCCAAGGATAGCTTCATTGATGGATTGAAATAGATTATCCTCATTTTATACAGGAGTGACTCAAAAAAATTATTGAATATTGTAATTTTAAAACTATCATATCTTGATTTTTTCAAATGGAACATCCTGTATTTTATTCGCACAGAAGTGTTTTCTGTAATGATTCAAGTAGTAAAAATGGTTCCTAAACAAGATAATTCTTTCAACGAATGATGAAATCAAGATGATTAAAACGTAAATCAAGATATGTTATGACATTTTTTTTCATTTGTACCTTGTCAGGTGTCCAGACATATCATATTCTACGTTTTACATGGTGAACTTATCAGTGTTTCGTTATTAAACATTGTTAAAATTAGGTTTGAACCTAATTTTCTAAATTGACTGCCATGAAGTTCTCCAAAGAAGAAATGGTTATGATTTTTATTCTTTGTGAGTGTGATAGAAATTCTTTGTTGGCAAGTATAGTTTATGCACAAAGGTTTCCTGATAAGAGGCATCCTGATAGAAGATGCTTTGAAAAACTTCTAATTAGATTTATCGAAACGGGTAATATCGCTTACAAAAAACATGAAAAACCAAAAACTGTTACAGCTGAAGACAACCAGTTATTAGTTTTGTTGACAGTGACAGAGAACCCATACAAAAGCTGCAGAGAGATTTCTCAGTTAACAGATATAAGTCAAACTTGACCAGAGAATCTCGAAAGTGGAACTGAACAATCAAGACTATGAAAATCGAATCAATTTTTGCAATTGGGCGAGTGACAAAGTAGCGGAAAATCCAAATATGTTTAGCAGAGTTCTTTTCTCAGACGAGGCAACTTTCCACAAGAATAGGCTTGTTAACAGGCGCAACTTTCATTATTACGCCACGGAAAATCCACACCTCATGAGACAAATAGATCACCAGCATCGTTGGTCCTTGAATGTATGGGCCGCTATAGTAGATGGATATCTAATTGGGCCGCACTTTTTCGATGGGCACCTCCATAGTGCAATGTATTTAGATTTTCTGCAAAATCATCTACCAATGTTACTTTCCGATGTACCAGAGCATATAAGTCAAGATTTGTGGTTTCAACAGGATGGAACACTTTTTAGCTTTGTGGCGTAGGAATGTGTATGGTTCCCTCTACGTCATTCTATCTCATGTAATATCATGTGATAAAGATAAGGTGTCCTTAGAATATTAATCTCTATTCTCATCCACTTATCTATTATTGATATCACCTAGACTGTGCAATGATAACCTGCCACCTCTGAGGATTACAAGTTATCTGGTATGGTTATGGACTCAACCTATCAGTTATGTATGGATACATAACCGATAGGTTCAGTCCATAACTTCTGAAGGCCAGATAAGTTGTAACCCTCAGAGGTGGCAGATTATCATTGCACAGTCTAGGTGAGTGGTTCGGAGTCCATTATAAACTATAGGTTCATAGAACAAACAAACAAAAAAAATGGAGGAGGGAAGTTTTTTTGCATAACAAGATGGGGTAAAATTGAGCATCAACACCTCTGTCAGTATTGAAATAAAAATAATAGAATCTCTGCATCGGCTCTGAAGATGCCTACCGCAGCTAGAGATTAAAATTGAAATTACATTTATGTCAATGTCAAGCCAAATAGAAAAAAATTCGGCTCATCCACTGCAATCTATTCAAAAACGTGGTTGAACAATGTGAAAATACTTTTTACATAACTTCAATAATAACCGAGATATTGAATAACTCGAAAATCACTGCAGTTGAAGAAATTCATCAGGAAAAGAAATCTGGCAACAATGGCTGAAATTTAAATCATTTGGGGAAATATTTCCGGTCGATTCGGTACTGAATGCGTGAAAGTGGTGAGCGGAAGAAGCAGGATTACCCTATGATTTTGAGTAGAATTTTCAATGAAGTAAACACCCCATTAAACTAACATAACTTAGAAAAATATATATAGAAGTAAGAAAATGAATACTCACTCTCCAAGCATTTCACCAGTGTTTTTATCAATTAATCTGACTGTATTATCTGCAGAGCCTGCTAGAACACACTGTCCATCATGTGAGAAATCTACTGAAACTACAGGTGCTGGAAAAATTGATACAATATCAATCAATACATAACATACACATTTACACATAGTATTCATACAACTTTAGAATAAGGTATATACCTCCCATGAAATCCATATGGCAACTTCCATTTCTCAAATCATACCTTCTAAATGTGCAATCTACAGAACCAGCAACAATTTCATAATCGCTTACTTTCAAAGATGTAATACAGTCCTTAGCATCTTTCATGACTTGAATTGGATCATTACTTCTAGATTTCATGTCCCAACACATTATACAATTGTCCAAGCTTCCAGATATTGCAACAGAAGATTCTTCATTAAATTTTACGCATGTTACAGATGACGCATGCCCTCTAAATCTTCTTAGTGGTTGACCAGTAGATACATCCCAAACAATAACTGATTTATCAGATGAACAAGAAAGTATATGGCTACTGTCACAGGAACCACAAGCATCAAGAACTTCATCACCATGGCCTCCATAAGTTTTCAAAAGGAGACTTCGATAAGGATTCCATAGTTTTAGTTTTCTATCTGACCCACATGTTAAGCAATAGGAACCATCAACTATAAAGTGAAATAATCCATGTATTATTTTGAACTTTTGAATTTTGGTTTGGTAAACAGAATTTTCATATAGAAACTGAACAATAAAATAACGGAAGATCAGACTCTTAAGACATCAGAAAGGTGATTCGAGAAAATTACTACAGTTGTGACTAGGACTAGTAAATAAATTGAGTCCTTAATTCCTAACTCTAAAATACGAACCACTCACCGTTAAATCTAACAGCTCGTACAGCACCTTGTTTACAATCTATTGTCATAAGACACTGGAGATCAAGCTCTGACATAATGTTGATCAGTATTAATTAATCAATAATAAAATAAATATACTATTAAAAGTGTTAAGAAATTCAAATAAGCATATCAACAAATATAATAAGGTTATGTTTAAATTTGTCATAGAGTGTTTCTCTTTATTTTCTATTCTATGTTGAGAAAGACTATCTGATTTTTCTATGGGCCTTCCATACGGATTTGTGCGAAAGTCCGTTTTGGTGACCTTTGGGCTTTAATAAGCAATCACTCTCACTTGGCCGATCCACCAATAATTCTTAGATTATCCAATACCCAATAAATTTTGCAAACAAACACTTCAACTTTCTCTAATATTTCGGGTCAAAACACACATAAGACATCACTTCTTTCGTCACAGCGTTCTTTCAACGTTTTCTTGCATTGGGAGTCACCCCGAATATTTCAATTCATTAATTCTCTGTAGTTTGTACCGTTAACAGCTCCAATTATATAGAATAAATGTCTTATCACCATTATAATGGATGTTTATATCTGATAACGTCGAATAAGCAACTGCACGATTGATGAATACAGACAAAACTTTTCTCTCTTCTTCAATTTGTACCAATCAGATGAATGTGCTACAATTTGAAGAGAACGAGAGCAGTAACACGTTAAGAGATTTCGAGTACCCATG
This sequence comes from Cryptolaemus montrouzieri, assembly GCA_013387265.2. Lineage (NCBI taxonomy): Eukaryota > Metazoa > Arthropoda > Insecta > Coleoptera > Coccinellidae > Cryptolaemus > Cryptolaemus montrouzieri. The sequence continues at coordinate 27,169,230 of JABFTP020000144.1, read as the reverse complement.
ATTGGCATCGCACACTATCTATTTATATAGGGGATAATATAGCTCTGAATTTCATTGATAAATTTGAACGGTGGTTGACACGAAGAATATGGATCTCTTTTCGTTCTCTTTGATGTCTCACAATGTATTATTATACTTAAAGATTATCAAGAAATCACAATTAGTTTTTTTATAATTTGTGCTAGGACTTCTGATTTCTATATTCAAAAATTGATTTTTTTTAATGAATTTCGCCACGATCCCCCATCTATTTAATCAATCATTTGCAGCATTGATTTCAACCTCAGTTTAAGATTATCGTTGTTATATATGTTATATCTTACTCTTTCTTAGATTGAGAAAGTAAATGGTGATATTCACTCAATTTTTCTTCTTGTCGAAAACGAGTCACTATCAAAAGCCACTACTTAGCTAATCTGGACAAACAGATATTATTATCTTCAGTGTATTCAGAATTAGAAACTGATGTAACATTCAATAAGGAACCGCCTCGGTAGCTCCACGGTTAGTGCGCACGCATATTGGAACTGCTTAGCCGAGGCTCCTGGTTCGAATCCGGGGTCAGGTTATGGATGTTGTCTTTGAACAAAAAAGTACTGAATTTGTCTAGAGAAGGCATAAACTTCCGTATACCAGATAACTTGTAATCCTTGTGGTGGCAGTTATCATTGCACTGTCTAGGAGAGTGGTTCCAAATCCACTATAAACTGTAGGTCCAGCTGTGTAAATTGGCTAAGTACCCGAGCACATTATTAAAAGATGCAAGCAAGCAAGCAAACATTCGATAACCTTAAAATAAGTGCAGATCATCTTACGTCAACTGAACACCTATCCTGATAAGTCGTTAGGGTGGCTAGGGTCCAATCACCTATAGTTAGCACTGATGGTGCTTCGATGTATAACTGCACTTAGGCAACATTTCAATAAAAGGTAAGTGGACGAGAAGAGAGATTAATATTCCAAGGATACCTTACCTTCATCACATGACATTACATGAGATAGAATGACGTAAAGAGAACCATACATACACACAACCAAATTTGTATGGAATCATTCGATATTTTGAATATTACCTCAGGGATTTTGGACAATTCGAAGGATTATTAGAATTGATCCTTTTCGAGATATTTCAAATGAAAAGAGAATTAATTAAGATTTATTTTAAGGAAGAAACAAATAAAATAAAATAAGAGACCGCATGTAGTAAAAAAATTGAAATTTGTTTTCTCACGGAGTAGGTGTTTTTTTCTCGACCTTAGTAGCTTGTATTTCTTCTCTTGCCCTGATATAAACCTGAATCCGTTGAGGCATGCTTTAGATTAGGTTTTCGACCTCTTCTGTGGTGATATTCTGCCACTCGTCTGTGGCGGTTTGGATGAGCTGTTGTGGCCTTCTTGGATTATCCTTTAGAGATTATCCCATAGAAGTTCAATAGGATTTTGGTCTGGAGAGCAAGCTTGCCAGTCCAAAATAGCGGTTCCCTCTTTTGCGGGTTGCTAATATGCGATGGAGCATTATCTTGCATAAAAGTGAATTTCTCACCGTAGGTACCTCGCCAGAGTCTCACTATGGGCTCCAGGACTAGGTCCACGTAATTTCTAGCCGTTACACTCGCAGGAAACGAAATCAAATCTGTTTTGCCTCCCAGCATAATGCCACCCAAAACATCACAGTACCCCCTTGGTATTTCTGAGTCTAGCTTGTCTTCTGCGAGCCCTTAAAACCCGAATCCGGCGGTCATCTGATCAGACACCAATTCTGGTCTCATCCGAAAAAAGAACATTTCGCCAATTCTCAATATTCCAATTTTGGTGCTCAATACACCAATTAAGTCTGTTAATTTTTTGTTGTCTGGTTAGCTCTGCAACTCTTAAGGGTCTTCTGCTGTATAAACCCCCTGAACGAAGTCTTTGACGTATCGTTTCGACTGATACACTGATACATGTTGCTTCCAGAAATTGGCTTCCGAGTATGGAGTGCGACGCACTAGGATCTCTTCTTGCAATTTAGCAAGAAGTGATCTTCCTATGACTTCTTCTAGGCCTATTTTGCAGAGATTGTAGCTCCATGTATCAGGCGTAGGTTTTTGAAATCACTCCCTGTGATACCTCCATTGTGGCCGCTATATCCCTCTGTGTCACCCCTTCTTCAGCGAGCAATTATTCCACATCTCTGCACATTGAACAATCCAACGTAAGGCATTTTCAATTATCATTATAGGTGTTAATTCAACATTTCTTATCATACTATCCAGTTTTTTTACAACAAAAAACTTAATTCTCACAAGTAGTCAAAAATCCATGGTTGGAAACAATCAATAATGTGAAATACCGAGTGATTCCATATAAATTTGGTTGTATTTATTCCTACGCCACGGAGCAAAAAAAGCGGAATAAACACAACCATACCCAGCCATAGAATAAGGTAGTCGCGCATGTGCGCGTTGTATATGCACATGTCAGACGCTATATATACACAGCTGAGTGTTATTACTATTTATCATTTTGCCTATTTAACGGTAATGAACATTCAATTATGTGTAGAGGATGTATTATAATTATATATTTTCATTATTGTATTATATAGTTTATATATCATTCCCAACTGATTTGCAGTTAAACAGTTACTGGTATCTTTGGTGGAGGCAAGGATGTTTTAAAGTAAATTTTGAATCAACTGTTTCTCTACCTCCTGAAAAATTTTATCTGAATACATCTGAAAAATTAATTCAACAAATCGCCAAAATATCAGTAGCGACAATTTTTTCACGTTATACAATATACACTGCACCATGAAATTTACGCACAATTTCAATATTTCAGATTTCTTTCTTGGTATGGAGATAATTATTGACGCATGTTCTTTCCGCACATATGTCGATAACATTCAATATTTTTCTTGGTGCACATATTCCTCTCATCAGAGTTTGTACGTCTTGTTGAAAATGTTAATTTTCGGTAATAATACAGAGCGAATCAAGAAATTTGACCCCAACAGAATGTTCTGAAGCAGTGGTGTTAGATGACCTAGGTTGGACTCATATATTAATAGGCCAGAGGCTTAGGATTATCCCATTCAACCGGTTCTAGAATGATCCGCTGGTACTGGGAGAATTATAGTCATGAAAGGAGGCCTGGGCAAGGTCGACCTCTAGCAACAATGGCGTCTCATGACCTTTATTTAAGAAGTTCCACGTTGAGACAACGGTTCGCTACTGCTCGATACCTTCAAATGCAGCTTCTACGGAACAATGGAGAGAAAATTAACACAGAGAACGATACGACAAAGTCTCGAAGAATTTAAGGTTTCAGGCCACATGTCGTAGCTGTATGCCAATCTTTGAGCGCAGCATATAGAAAATACCGATTTTTATGAGCTCCTCTGTTAAGCGAAAACCAGAGCAAGATGTCAAAAATCATCATACAAGAAATGTGCCAATCTGTACTGACACAACTTGTTTAACGACGAATAATCTATTTTACGTAAGGAAAAATATTTGTTATGCACGACAACCAGCGTTACCAAAATGTATCCAAGAAGTTCATGAAGCATTGAATACAGAAACGACGAATTTGCTGGTCAATGATGTTTCAGAGAATTTTTTCGTGTGATCAGAACCTATCCGATTCCAAAATTATACATATGGATGCCACATTCTTATACTGCACGTTTTTGAACAATTGTTCACTATCCATCTGTTGAAAGACAAATCAAGTAACACATATGAATTGTGCATATTCAAAATCAAAAACTGCTGTTCTAGAATAAATATTGTATTATTTCCAGCAAAAGTAGTAATCGATTTTGAAATTGCTATTCACTATGCCTCGTTAAATGTTTGGCTAGATACAAAAATTACGGGATGTAGATTTCTCTTCTCACACAAGCTTGATACCACCTAATTCAAAGATTAGGTTTAACTTCCGAATATAGCTCAGGAAAATGCAAAAGGCTCCCATATTATTTTAGGCTTTTTTTCTGAAGCCCGAGTAGGTGGAAGATTTCAATAATTCTATGTATTGCACACACTCCTCCTTTTCACATTATTTAATGTAATATATTGTAACGGTATCCGATCGCCCCTAAAGACTACCCTGTCACCGCCTTGCGGACTGACGAGTACGCGGCACTTTCGGGAGACTTCGAGAAAGATTTAAAGGTTTCAGCGAAGAAATTAGTGTTGCTGTTTCCGGAAGGTTCTCGAACGAAAATCTGAAACAGAACCGAAGTTATGCAAATGTTCTAGAACAATTCATACTTGTATATAAGAACAGAGCGCGAAGCGCAGATAATTAAGTTTGAATACAGAGCGCGAATAAGGGAACAAAGTATTAGAGATGAATTAAGCAGTATTGATTGTGTTATATAAATTAGTCAGTTAGTTTAGTGTTATAATTGTTCAGTCTACATGCAAATATAGTTACAATATAGTACCCACCTTCCTCATGAATTAAAAAATATTGAAGTTAGAAAAAACATGCTATAATGAAAGAAAAAATAAGGCCAAGATGAGCCTTTACAAATTCTTGGTCCTGGGCAGAGATAGGCAGCAGGGCGAATAGATTTCGTCTGCGTCTAGGCTGACTGTTTATAGCAGCTTAGGTTTTTTAAGTCTGTTTTCTTCCTTGCTAGTTCCTTCCTCCGACATCTAACAAAAACACCTTTATGTAAAAACGATTACGGGGTTAGAAAATTCATTATGGTTCGCGAAAATTTCACCTCTCTTTAATTGAAGGGCAATAAGTGTTAGGGGTACTTCAAGATTAGCGTAGATTAAAAACGAAAACAGTCTCGTACAATTTAATTTTTTCATCATAATTCATATTTCCAAAATTTAAACATAACCCGTTGGATAAAACAGATTCTATCTATTGTGAATCATTTTTTCACTTCAACTTTGAGAGTAAATATATCATAAGAAAATGTTATATGAAGTTATCATTTTGACAAGTTATATCAAATTCCGGGAGATTGATATCTCATCCTGAAATATCCTGTATTTACATTCTGTCAAAAAGTACCGGAATAGGTCAATGCAACCCAAAATATTTATTTTACATCCAAATTTATAGTATCTCCTTCAAAGTAGATCTCTTCCGAAATAATACATTATTCAATACTTTTTCAATAATCGACTCCAGTTCTCGCCGCGAATTCTCTCTTTTTTTTCGAAAAGAAAAAAAATCGACCGGAGCCATATCAGGTGAATACGGTGGTTGTTCAATGGTACTTGTTGAGTTTTTGGTCAGAAATTCATTCACAATGATAGCCCTGTTTGATGGTGCACAATCCATTTTTTCAATTCAATTCAGTTCAGTTTATTTGTACTTTGGCCATTTTTTAATGGATGTACATGTCATTTTAAATTGTAATATTGAACATACTATAACATTATTTACAATAAAATAGTCTTTTCAGTCTCCACATCGAACAATAAACTGCGATAGACATCGCACACATAAACCTGAAGGTACAAGGTACAAAAACGAAGTACGAGGAGCAAGGAAAACTTTAAAAGGTGTCAGACAGAAATTCATTGACACAATAATATGCCTTTGGTGCCAATAATTTTTTTATGGTATTCTTGAATGGTTTGTCATGAAGGGTTCTCACAGTCTTCGGCAGAATATTGAACATTTTTTTACCAACGTAATGTGGCGATTCCTCAAATTTTTTGAGATTATGTTTCACTACTACCAAAGAAGTGGCGTTTCTGGTATAATAGCCGTGGTAATCGAATTCGATGCGTACTTCATGAGATTTTTTTGTGAACAAAAGTGTTTTAAGAACAAATATTGATGGAAAAGTGAGAATTTCCTTTGATCTGAATGTTTCCCTGCAACTTTCTCTAAAACCCAGCCCAAATATCAAACGTATGACTCTTTTCTGAAGGATAAAGCTCTCTGTGCTTGTGGCCTATTTCCCCAGAGTATTATATTGTAGCTCAGGTGACTATAAATGAGTGAATAATAGATGTTCATTAAGTCACCTATATCGAATTTATATTTTATTCGAGATATTGCAAAATGCCCTCTGTTGACTTTTTCACATAGCAGTTCTAACCTAACCTAACCGTTTTCTCCAAATTGAGTATTGAATTGTTTGTTTTACACCATTTTTGGAAGTAATTGTTTACTGTGCTAACCTTCTTCTCAAGATCCTCAGATGATCGAGCAGATACCACCACTGACGTATCATCGGCAAACAGAATAATCGTTGCTGTGTCCGGTACATAGTGCGCCATGTCATTGAAGTAGAGTAAAAACAAGCGAGGGCCAAGCACGGACCCCTGAGGAACTCCAATGTCAATATCTCTCAGATCAAATGTCTCCCCACACACTCTAATCAAAAATCGTCTTCCCTCGAAAACAGAATGTATTAGTTGCAACATGCCACCTCTATTCCCACATGCCTCAATCTCCTAATAATGGAAGGATGCGTTAGAATATCCAACGCTATTGACAGGTCATAAAAAAGTCCCGCCACAAGATCTCACTCATCTAATCTTTTGTAAAATCAAGAAGATGAGCTGCCGCACTCTCTGTGAACCTGTTTAAGCAAAATCCGTGCTGCAGCCTACCACTATTTTATTCTTTGTCAGAAATTCTATTAACCTATCATATAGCAAGCGTTCCAAGATTTTAGATATTACATTCAATACAGTTACTGGCCTATAATTGAGTTCAGACGATGAATCGAGCTTTTTGTGAACAGGGACAACAAGACCAACCTTCAAGAGGGTGGGGAATTTGCAAGTACTAAAAGTTAATTCTGTCAAGTATTGTAGAGGAGTTATAAGGATGTCTTTAAGACCTTTTATAACCTTAATTGGTATGTTATCTTCCCTATTCCTTTTTTTAGTTTTTAATTTATCTATCATATTCGATAATTCTAGCTCTTTTACAGGTCTAAATAACAGGCTATCCTTAGGAGTTTTCCTCATGACGGTACATTCATTAGATCTAACACTGCCTAGATTTCTCTCAAGAGTTTCCTCTGCTATATTCGAAAAATAGTCAGCATTAGTTTTCTTTTCACAAATTTGGCCTTTTTCGACAAATTTGTTCTCTCAAACGCCACATAACGCTCAGGTAATATTCCTTATTTACCGTTTGACCTTCTGGCAAGAACTTTTATGCGAATCAATTTTTGAAGAGTATTCAGGTCTTTTGGAACTAGTCGACTGGCAACGCGTTTCATGCCCAAACAATCGTTCAAAATGGTACAAATTGATTCGTGAGACATAGAAGTTTACTGCCTATCTCTCTCAAACAACATTTCCTTCACTTTATCGATGTTAACTTCAGTTGAAGATGTTGATGGCCGACCTAAGTGAGGCAAATCTCCCACCACATCTCAGCCAATATTGAATGCTCTGTACTACTCATATATATGTGTTTTTGATTCACCGTAAGCCTTCTGTAACATTTTCAGCGATTCGTCAATACAAAATTTGAGATGAATTCTTTGTTCGATATTTTTATTCATTGTAGAAATCCCAAAACCACTTGTGAGAACTGAAAAAATCGAGCACTGTAAACAAACTAAATGAAAGTTCGCGTTCAAACTCCGCGTCAGTATAGGAAGCAATTGTGTCAATTTAGTATTAGGTGCGCAACTATATTTTCGCTGTTTGTCAATAGATGGCTCCATCAGTAAGTGCTCGTAGATTTTTACATATCAAGAACGTCTTTAACAAAGCGTAGACATATGGTAAACAAACCACTGTGCAAATTAGTGATTTTGTTTTCGAGTCAGATACTTTTAGTTGTGAGAAAATGTCTGATTTTGTGCCAAATAATCGTTATTTGCGGGAAGTGTTGATTTTCTTCTTTCATTTGAAGAAAACGCCTCCAGAGAGTTTACGGAGATGCTACTCTAAGGGAAACAACGAGCCGCGATTTGTGCCGTCGCTTCAAAAACGGTGATTTGGATGTGGACGACCGTCCCCGTGAATAAAGGCCAAAAATCTTCGAAGACACTGAATTGGAGTCATTACTCGGTGAGGATTACGATTGCTTCAGCCTTAGGAGTTACTCGCCAGGCCATTTCTGAGCGATTGCATGCGTTGGGAATGATTCAAAAGCAAGGAACTTGGGTTCCTTATGATTTGAAGCCAAGAGACGTTGAGCGTCGTTTTTTCTCCTGTAAACAACTGCTCCATCGGCAAAAAAGAAAAGGTTTTCTTCATCGCATCGTAACGGGTGATGAAAAATTGATTCATTACAGCAATCCAAAGAAAAAAAAATCTTGGGGACAGCCTGGTCATGCTTCTACGTCATCACCTCGGCCGAATATTCACGCTGCGAAAGTTATGCTGTCTATTTGGTGGGACCAAGTCGATGTTATTTATTATGAGCTGTTGAAAGGGAACGAAACCATCACTGGGGAACGTTATCGAACTCAATTGATGCGATTGAGTAAAGCACTGCGCGTAAAAAAGCCACAATACGAACAGACACGAAAAAGTAATTCTACAGTACGACAACGCTCGGCCTCACGTTGCCAAACCCGTTAAAACCTACTTTGAAATGCTCAAATGGGAAGTCCTACCCCACTCGCCATGTTCCCCAGATATTGCACCATCCGATTATTACTTGCTTCGTTCGATGGCACATGGTCTGGCAGATCAGCAGTTCCGCTCATATGAAGAGCTCGAAAATTGGCTTGATTAGTGAATAGCCTCAAAAGACGAACACTTTTACCGTCACGGTATTCGAGCTTTGCCCGAAAGATGAGAAAAAGTTGTAGCTAACGATGGGCAATATTTTGAATGATTCATTTGTAATCATTTCTCACAATGAAATTGTATTTTCATAAAAAAACAGCGAGAACTCTGTTGCGGACCTAATAACAACAAAAACTTTGACAATCGTTTCAAGCAGAATTTTTGAATAATCGATTGTCTGTACTTTTTGTCAGAATGTTTCTAGCACAAAATCTGTGATATTCTTTATTTTTTGAGGAATTTTACTTGTACCAAGTACAACACATTCGATAAAAATATCGAAATTCGAAGAATAACGCTAATTGTTTAATGTTTAAATGTAAATGATATGATATTGCAAAATCCCGTATGTACAGAATTTATGTGAGAAAATTGCGAAGATCTTAAATTCAAATGACGTTACTATCGCTTTTAAAAATCAAAACACGTTACATAAACATTTCACTAGACTGAATCTAACCCCACCACATTTAAAAAATAACGTAATACATAGAATTCCATGCGAACAATGTGAGGGAGTTTATATAGAGCAAACGGGAAGATGTCTAAGTACAAGAATTTCCGAACACAAACGAAGTATAAATTCAGCAAACCGTGAAAATTCAACAGGTAAAACCGCGTTGGCAGAGCATGCGATATCTATGAATCATGCGTTCGATTTTGAAAATGCAATGGTTCTGGATAGAGAATTTCATTATAAAAGAAGACTCATTAAGGAAATGATACACATACAAAAACATACAAACAGTGTCAACAGAAAACAGGATACAGAAGGTCTTAGTAATTCATATTTCAACCTTATAAAGAGAATCAATTCTTGAAGTTGAATCCACCATTATTCGTTTTGAAATGTCGTGTGTACCAATGGTTTCCTTAGTAGATTATGACAACGTAAAAATAATAATAATATCAGACCGCACATATTCGATGTTTTGCCAACTGCTCCCGAATATCAGTTCGATTTCGAGAGTGGAGAACGCATCTTCTCCTTGTTTTTTGTTACCGTTCAGTAAGACTAAGCAGCCCTTGAATTATCTAGATATGTATCTTTCGGTTTATTATTACGTAGGAGATCTGTATATACCTTGTGAGTACCAAGTTTTTTTTTATTTCTAAAAGAAAATTTTATCCTATTCATTTATTTATTGTATTTTATGTACATAGTGTTTTCAATTTGTTCGAACTTGTGAGTGTTTCGTGTAATGTCTAACAATTCGATAGAGGAGAGTCTGTTTAATTTATACACATATATGTTCTGTTGCTTCACTTTTCTTAAAGAAGAAAATTTTATTTTCTGATAGTAAAATTCATTCTAGAGTCCTAAAGAGGGCAAAATATTGTGCCGAAACGTCGACTGAATGTATAAATAAAGATCTTTAGAAAAAAACTGGCTGAATCTGACTAATTCGAAATAACTTATAAGAAAAATAGCCAACTAATCATTACCTAGATATTAAATTGAGTTGTGTGCGAGTATTATATATCTATCATACCTTTCTTATGACGACTAGTTTATAATGTTCTATAACGAACCATGTCCGAATGAAAATTATAAGAAAATTGTGACTTTTTGAAACGTTCAGATAAATTAATATTCTATAAGTGAGAACAAAAATTTCAATCTTCGCAAATAAATAAGGTCAACGTAGAATTAAATAATACAACATAAACGCACAGCGGGAGAGCGCCTGAAAATAAAACGCCAGTATAATGATAGTCTGAAAACGAGACATCACTTCGGTATTAGTCAGTAAAGTGACAATGTTGACACGAGAACATAGTTAACATAAAAATCAAGTAAGTCAAGAAATGTTTCATATCTTCATTTTTCTAGAATAACAATAATCATTCCTCTTTTGTTTCATGAAGTTTTCTTTCGTCATGTTTTCTCCATAATTCATCAGTGTTTTGCAGTAGTCTTTTGTTGTAAGAAATAATATTTTCAAAATTACTTTTGTAATTAAATAACTCATGTCGTCAAATTAATCCAAACTATATCACGTAGTAAAAATTTTGCTTTTGAGTTAACACGTCTAATTACAAGAATGGAAAACATGATTTCCTCCATCTTGTTTTTGAAAGTTATCCAATACAAAGTTCTATTTTCGTACATGTTTTTCAATTGGTGTTAAGTGACATTTATTTTTGATCAGAAATAATGGACACAAGATTGGAAGAAGGTTTTTCGAAGGAGAGAACCCGAAGGCCTGTTAGAAATAAACGACTGAATAGGCAGGTTTTTTGGATTTTTTCGTTTTTTGTGACATTTTCCTTAACATGCTTGTTTTCATGTTTTGTGTGGAGAAAGAATAACCTATTTATATATCGAAATAATAAAAGAAATTTGATACGTAAAAATGAGATGAAGTAGATGTTCTTGTAAATAAGCTTTGAGTAGTTTTAATTTATTACGTTTTTGTGCAATTGGCATATTTCAAATTATTAAGACAAAGTTCATTTAAAATAAAAATTGAATGCTTTGTATTCCGATGGTAAGAATTTTTGTGTCTTGATTACACTAGCGCATTCAGATTTTGAATGAGCAGCAAATGTATGATATTTGTTCTTATTATTTATATACATATATGACAAAAACGTAAGTGTATCATGGAAGTTCCCTCTAATTTCCAAACATAAATAGAATGAAATACTGTTTTTTTTTTAAATTTCACATTAGTCAACACACATCAATCCATACGTTTGCATTTTCTTCAATACGTTTGTCAATTTATTATCAGTTTCGCACAAAGGCGAAATTCTTCCAATTTTTTGTTAGCTCAATAAAATTGTGTAGAGACGTAATCAAGTCTTGATGAAATCTGTTCTTCTAATTTTGACGAGTACCGGAAATCTTTCCTTTCTCCTTTTTTCTATTGTTTTCTTTTTATTGTCTCGATTAAGATGTTTCACTCTTACCTACTTATGGCATTGGGTCACCAGCCTCTCATTGAGGTTTCGGCTCGAGTGAGGTTAACTCTGTTATCCCCCTTATTTGTTCTGTTTTTCTTCGTCCTCGTGTTCTCTTTTCCACTGAAGCAGGGAAGTGTGTTCATCCGTTTTCCTTGTCGTTGTTTTGGTTTTCTTTTTTCCGGCATTTTCATGTTCCTCTATTTTTTCCAACATTTTTCTATCTTCTTGGCTATCATCTCTTCTAGCATAGTAATATTGAGTTCTTGTCTTATTTCCCCATTTGTTATGTACCAGGAGCTCCCAATAGTCGTCCTGATAATCTTGTTCAGTATCTCTAGTAAATTTCGTTGTCGTGAACCAAATTTCTCCTGCGTATGTTATGTTAGGTACGATGATTATTTTTATGATCTTCATTTTGTTCTCTAATGACAGTTTGATTCTCCTGTTTAGAAGGTGATATAGTTATTATTGTAGCTGCTTTGCATTCTTTGCGTTTTCTTCCATTCGACTGTGGAATTTCAGGTTTTTGTCTATCACAACTCCGAGGTATTTCGCTTCATTTTCCCATTCCATTTTCTGGTTGGCTATTTTTATTTCTTTCGGTTTCTTCGTGTCCTTCTTTCTGTTTTTATGGTCACAATGTACCGCAACTATCTTGTTTGCGTTGATTTTGATTCTCCATTTTTCGAAATAATCCACCAGTTTATCGGTATCCTATTTTAGTCTCTTTGTTGTAGTTTTCTTGTTCCTGTGCGATGTATAGATTACTGTGTCGTCAACTATCTTCGAGTGTTTCATTTCCAGTATGTCCGAGATTATATGTTGAATAGTAGTGGTCCCAGTATTTATCCTTGTGGGACTTCGGTTTTTTTGTTCTCTCTTCAGATTTGAAATTCTATATTCGTACTATAAACTACCTGTCTTTTAAGTACGATGCCGTTTTGTTTACTAATTTGTTTGAAAACTTAAAACTCGAAAGGAATTTGATACGTGAACATGAGATAAAGTAGGTGTTTTTGTAAATTTGCTTTGAACATTGTAGTTTTAATTTATTACGTTTAGGTGCAGTAGGCATATTTTAAATCATTAACACAAAATCTATTCAAAATAACTATTGGATGCTTTGTATTCTGATGGTAAGAATTTTTGTGTCTTGATCACACTTATAGATTTAGATTTTTAACGAGCAGCAAATGTATGATATTTGTTCTTATAATTTATATACACATATGACAAAAACGTAAGTGTATCATGAAAATTTCCTCTACTTTCCAAACATGAATAGAATAAAATACAATTTCTTTGAGAATTTCACATTATTCAACACATTAATCCATAAGTTTTTATTTTTCACCACTCGTATGTGAGTTTTAGAGTATACCGCAACTGTTTTGTTTGCGTTCACTTTGATTCTCCATTTTTCGAAGTAATTTACGTGTTTATCGGTATCCTTTTTTCTCTATGTGATAGTTTACTTGTTCTTGTACGATGTATAGATTGCTGTGTCGTCAGCAAACTGTGCTATCTTCGAGTGTTTCATTTCCGGTTTGTCCGAGATTATATGTTGAATAGTAGTGGCCCCAGTATTGATCCTTGTGGGACTCCGACCTTTATTGTTCTTTCTTCAGATTTTGAATTCTATATTCCTATTATAAACTACCTGTCTTTTAAGTACGATGCCGTTATGTTTACTAGTTTGTTTGGAAACTTCGTTCTTCTCATCTTGTATATGAGTTCTTCGTGCTAGACTGTGTCGAAGGCCTTCTCTATGTCCAGAAATAAACGACTGAATAGGCAAGTTTTTCGACTTTTTCGTTTTTTGTGTCGTTTCCCTTAATATGCTTGTTTTCATGTTTTGCGTGGAGAAAAAATAGCCTATTTAGTATATCGAAATAATAAAAGGAATTTGATACGTGAACATGAATAAAGTAGGTGTTTTTGTAAATATGCTTTGAGCATTGTAGTTTTAGTTTATTACGTTTTGGTGCAGTAGGCATATTTTGAATTATTAACACTGAATCCATTCAAAATAACAATTGGATGCTTTGTATTGTGATGGTAAAAATTTTTGTGTCTTGATTACACTTAAACGTTTATATTTTGAACGAGCATCAAATGTATGATATTCGTTCTTGTAATTTATATACACATATGACAAAAACGTAAGTATATCATGAAAATTCCTCTAATTTCCAAATATGAATAGAAAAAAGTACAATTTTTTTGAAATTTCACATTATTCAACACATATTAATCCATTTGTTTGTATTTTTTACACGTAACTGAGTTAAGTATCAGTTACGCACAAAGGCAGTTTGATATCGATTAGAAATTCTGGTTTGCTGAATTTTTCGTATACCTATACAGAAATTCTTCCCAATTGTTTTTAGAAAGGTACCCTAATAAAATTGCGAAGAGACTCCATCAAGTGTTAATGAAATCTGTGGTCTTTTAATTTTGAGGAGGACCAGAATATCTTTCCTTTCGCCTCTTCGTCTTTCTTTTCCCTTTTTACTACTGTTTTCTTTTTATTGTATCGGTTAACAAGTTTTGCTCTTGCCTACGTATGGTATTGGGTCACCAACTTCTCATGTTGTTGTTTGGGTCATCTTTTCTATTTCTACGTTTTGGTGTTGCTCTTTTTTTTCATCATTTTTTCTAGGGTCGAAATAACGACTTCTTGTTTTAATTACTCGTTTGTTATGTACCAGGGGCACCCAATTGCCGGTATGATAATCTGGTTCAATGTCTCTTGTAGGATTCTTATCCTGTAGGATTTCGTTTTCGTGAACCATATTTCTCCTACGAATGTTATGCTAGGTACAATGATTGTTTTTATGATCTTCATTTTGTTCTAATGACAGTTTGCTGCTCCTGTTAAGGAGGAGATATAGATATTCTTGCAACTGACTTGCTCTCTTGCGTTTTCTTCCATTTGACTGTGGAATTTCAGGTTTTTGTCCTCTTTCGTACTCCGAGGTATTTCGCTTCATTTTTTCGTTCCCCTTTCTGCTTGACTATTTTTATCTCTTCCGGTTTCTTCGTATACTCTATTCATACTATAAACTGCCTGTCCTTTAGGTACAATGCCGTTATGTTTACTAGTTTGTTCGGAAATTTCGTTCTTTTCAGCTTGTATATAAATGCTTGAAGCCAGCCTTTGTCGAAGGCCTTCCTTATGCCTATGAACGTTCCTGCTGTTGGTTTCGATTTGTTCAGATTCTCTTTTATATCTTCCGTCAACCGTGCCTGCTGGTGGGTCGTTGTCCACTTCTGAATCAAAACTGGTGGCTCGGTATGATGTTGTTTTGTTCTGCAAAGCTCTTCAGTCTTCTGTATATGAATTTTTCCATGATTTTGCTCATTGATGAGTGCGGGCTAATTGGTCTAAAGCAGCTGGGTTCGTTATTTGGTTTCCCTGTTTTTGGTATCATGATTGCTTCTGCAGTTTTCCATGATCTGGGTAGTGCTCTATTTTCATCTGTTGATGAAATGAACAGAGCAGTTGGAATACTTGAGGGTGGGGCACAAAAGATAGACACAAGTCATAGCGTTGTTAATTGATAGCCCAATTGCCCATGACCGCTTTCTTGAACAAGCCAACCGCAGGAATCTAACTATAACGTGCAATCAATCACATAATTAGGTGAAATAACCTGAACATCTCAGAACTAGTGGCAGCAGGCTGCATTTAGTTCTTCTGCACTCCTGATGACATTGAAAGTATGAGCCCCCAACAAAAAAGACCTGAAGATTGGTCTAATGATTTTTTCTTAAATAAATCTCGCTTTTGCATTCAGATTCTAGACAATTGTGACTGTAGCGACCTGGTAATATTCAAAGGCTCAGAGAAGTCCAAAAAATACAAAGCTACAGAGGAGATCCTGTTATGGTTCATGTACAGGATGATGCATTTTCTTTGTTTCAGTAGAACAGCTCTGTCAAACACAAAAAAATGAGCCACCTCGTTCTCTGTATTAATTGTTGCTTCAAACTAGAAAAAAGTTGTGCGGAACTAAATAAATTGAACAAACCACAAATAAATGATTAAACGGTTCTAATATAACAACAGCACAGCTGTTAATAACAACCCACGCTTGTTGTGGTCTCGACGGCAAAAACTGACAATTACATAATTGCAATCAGTGTAAATCACTGATTAAAATGTGTGAGAAATATAGATTATCTTGAAATAAGGAAAACCAGTATTCGGAGGGATTTCGAATGAAAATTTGTAGTTGGTTGGCGTGTGAAGCAACATTTCACTAAGATCGAGGCCTTCCAGCTATGACAGTCTCCCAACAGTCCTGATTTAACTCTGGGAGTTTTGATTGTTTTTGAAATTGACTGCGCTACTGCAAACGAATGAAATAAATGCCATGAATGCTTTGTAGGCGATACCAAAAAGCGAGTTGCAAGGTTTATTCTATAACTATAGAAAAGTTATTGAGCGCGTGTTGTTAAATCCTATGAAGACTTCATCGAAGTATGCAACGAGGCAGATGATGTAGAACACCAGAGAAGAAATATGTGATGTGTTCCGAAGAAAGAGCCTTCAGTGTCCGAGCGTAAATTTCTTAGGAGAAAGTTGAAAAGCGATTGATTTGATGCAACTCTTCTGATATTTCTTCTCTGTTTTTATCGCACCAAAATTATGTTTACTGAGACATTCAATGACTGCCCTCTTTCATCTCAATGTGTGAGGCCAGTCAACTGATGCCGTGTAATCAGAAAATGGATTTTTGGACGCTGAGGGGCATGCATATGTAGGTAGGTCGGTTACTCTTGGGACAATCCATGTAGATATATAAGGGGTGTCCCACCTCCCCACCTCCGTCCTCCACTTATTGCTGAAAACAGATCGCAACTATTTCTTTTATTTTCGTGTTATTCCGGATTTTTCAATTTTCCAGCATTTAAGGCACATTCTTGGTTACTACTTGGTTACAATCAAACTTGAGTTTAAACCATTTTTACATTCTACGAGCACTTTTATGATAAGAAAGCAGTGATGTATTCTTTCTTTCTATTGAATGGTTTTCGAATTATATATAAATATGTATTTTTCAAGTATATGTAAACCAAAGGTGAATTTGGATAAAATAGAAAGAATATTTTTATCTTTCCAAATATGCATAACATTTCTGAGAATTTTTCTCAAACATGCGAATTTCTAAAGAAATGAAAACTCTTTAACAAATTTTATGGTTTCATCTAGTATGCTGGTATGAATTTACACAAAACATGGAAATATCAAAAATATTCAGTAACGAAAAAATGATAAAAACTATCTTGAATACTCATAAGTATTTCCCCTATTCAAAACGCAAAAATTCCAATGTCAAGAAACCCTTTTCTGCATGCATTTTGAATTTGAATATTGGACACTGAAGCAAAAACTATTCTCAAGTTTTGTTTCTCTCTTCTATATCATTATGGGTTTATGTATACTGGGTGATTCACCAGTGGCGCGGTGCTCTGTAACTCGTACACTCTTGAAGATCCGAACGGTATTGTATTTAGAAAGTAAAAATCTACTTCAGCAATTCATTTTAAAGTAAACAGGGTGTCTCAATTTACTATTGGGAGTTTTTTCAGATTGGAAGACCACTTTTTTTTTGAAGATTCAAGAGCGTCCTAGACTCTGCTATAATGTCTTTGAGTAATAAGTTTTTTTGGTGAGTAGGCTCTCACATCATCGCATGCTCCTTCGGCCAGAGAGGATGAATACTTTTTCCTTTCGTTTTCTTATTGCCCAAGGATAGCTTTATTGATTAATTGAAATAGATTATCCTCATTTTATACAGGAGCGACTCAAAAAAATTATTGAATATTGTAATTTTAAAAATATCATATCTTGAGTTTTTCAAATGGAACATCCTGTATTTTAATATTCATGTCAACGCATAAAATATTGTGCCATATTTTTGCAGAAGTAACCTTATCTTTATCTTCGACCATGTTCGAAATAAAAAAAACCTAAAATAATAAAATCAGATGTTTCGAAAGAAGAGTTTATTAGTACATATCATTATACTTGATCAGAGAAATGGAGATATTTTAAGGTAGTCGTGTATGGAATACGTAATAGATTGGTTTTTGGTGAGATGATCTACAAGGTGTTGAACTATTTCAATAAGTGTTCGAAATGTAGCCCGTTTCTATGTAGACACAACTAAACGGTCTTTCCTGAGGAAAGACCGTTGAACTCTCGACTTTCCGTATTAACTGACTGAAATCGTCGACTATTCTCTGTCTCATCTCCAACTATGTTGTAGAAGGAATCTGGTAAACGATGCCCTTAATATAACCCCACAAGAAAAAATCTAGACTGGCAAGGTCCGGAGACCTAGCTGGCCATCTAACAGGACCCCCACGACCTATCCATTTGTTTGGAAATACATGATTCAAATGTTTCCTAATCTGATGTGAGTAATGTGCCGGTGCTTCATCCTGTTGAAACCACAAATCTTGTCTTACGTGCTCTGGTACATTGCTAGTAACATTGGTAGATGATTTTGCAGAAAATCTAAATACATTTCACTACTGAGGTGCCCGTCGAAAAAGTGCGGCCCAATTAGATATCCATCTACTATAGCTGCCCATATATTCAAAGACCAACGATGCTGGTGATTTATTTGTCTCATGAGGTGTGGATTTTCCGTGACGTAATAATGAAAGTTGTGCCTGCTTACAAGCCCATTCTTGTGGAAAGTTGCCTCGTTCGAGAAAAGAACTCTGCTAAACATATTTGAATTTTCCGCTACTTTGTCACTTGCCCAATTGCAAAATTGATTCGATTTTCATAGTCTTGATTGTTTAGTTCCTGGTGCAGCTGTACATGATATGCATGAAATTTATTCACTTTCAAGATTCTCTGGACGGAAGTTTGACTTATATCTGTTAACTGATAAATCTCTCTTTGGCTTTTATATGGGTCCTATGTCACTGTCAACAAAACTGATAACTGGTTGTCTTCAACTGTAGCAGTTTTTGGTGTTTCATGTTTTTTGTAAGCGATATTACCCGTTTCGATAAATCTAATAAGAAGTTTTTCAAAGCATCTTGCATCAGGATGCCTCTTATCAAGAAACCTTTGTGCATAAACTCTACTTGCCAACAAACAATTTCTGTGACACTCACCCAGAATAAAAATCATATCAACTATTTTTTCTTTGGAGAACTTCATGGCAGTCAATTGAGAAAATTGGGTTCAAACCTTACTTTAACAATGTTTAATAACGAAACACTGATAAGTTCACGATGTAAAATGCAGAATATCATATGTCCGGAAACCTGACAGAAGGCACAATTAAAAAAAATATCAAGACATACCTCGATGTACGTTTTCATCATCTTGATTTTATCATTCGTTAAAAGAATTATCTTGTTAAGGTTTCATTTTTTACTACTTGAAAAAAAAACTTCTGTGCGAATAATGATGCATGTTGATGAGTTTGATGCGGTTTGTAGAATTTTCATCAAAATTTTTTACAAATAATCGAATATTTCGAAATGATCGAAGATAAAGATAAGGTAACTTCTGCAAAAATATAGCACAATATTTTATGCGTTGACATGAATAACAAAATACAAGCTGTTCCATTAAAAAAAATCAACATATGATATTTTTAAAATTACAATACTCAATAATTTTTTTGAGTCACTCCTGTATGAAATGTGGATAATCTATTTCAATTCCTCAATAAAGCTATCCTTGGGCAATAGGAAAACGAAAGGAAAAAAGTATTCATCTTCTCTGGCCGACGGAGCATGCGATGATGAGAGCCTATTTTCATGAATTTTTACGGAAAAAAAATATTCGAACGAAACTACTCACCAAAAAAGTGGTCTTCCAATATGAAGAAAACCTCCCAAGATTTTTTCATAGAAAATTGGGACACCCTGTTTACTTCAAAATAAATTGCTGAAATAGATTTTTACTCTCTAAATACAATACCGTTCGAATAAAAATGAAATCTTCAAGAGTGTACGAGCTACAGAGCACCACGCCACTGGTGAATCACCCAGTATATAGTCATTGAAAAGACTTACATTTACATTCACGTGTAATATCTTAGAAAAAGATTTTTCTCAAACTGCAT
The DNA here is from genome assembly GCA_013387265.2 of Cryptolaemus montrouzieri. Lineage (NCBI taxonomy): Eukaryota > Metazoa > Arthropoda > Insecta > Coleoptera > Coccinellidae > Cryptolaemus > Cryptolaemus montrouzieri. The sequence continues at coordinate 27,149,487 of JABFTP020000144.1, read as the reverse complement.
CGCTATCAACACAGCCAAATTTTGAAAAGGAATAAACACTTATTATATCCCTCTTAGAATTAATGTATGATGCCTGTAGTTGCCTATTGTAATGTATTCATTATTATGTAATATCATTATGAAATATCTAATTTTTGACTTCACAGAAAAATTTATGGAGAAGAAAAACGCCCGCCAAAGAGACTCTTCACGCCAGAGATTAAAAGATACCTGAAAGATTGGCTTGTAAGGAGAAGAGATAATCCATATCCGAATAGAGAAGAAAAAAAATTACTTGCAGTCCAGACTGGTCTCACTTATATTCAGGTAGGTTATGTAGTTCACGATTATGTATGTAGATTGTTTGATGTAGCTATCCAATGAATGACATAATTATATCTATTTGCTTTGTTATATATAATAATGGAAGGGCGTTTTTGAAATGAGGATAACTTAGCTGTTTTTTAACGTAGTACATTTTCAATTACGTAACATGAAAGCTTAAATGTTACCATTTAGTGTAGAGAAAATGAAAAGAATCAAGTTCTGAAAATGACAGCAGACAGATGACGTCCGTGTTCCGCAATGCATTGCTGTAGTCGATTCTCAAAGTTCTGCATCACCCGCTCTAACAAATCGGTGTCGATTACCCTCACTTCTCTTGTGATGGCTTCTTTCAACTCCTGCAGCATGAAAACATATGGCTCAGAGTTTACTACAGTTACGGCTGCCCTTCTCTGATCCTCGAAAAAATTCGGTGCAATCAACGCAAGATTGCGCTGATAGCGCACCAAACTGCTGGCGTTGTGCAAAATCTCACGCATTCAGGTGCTGGACAACCATGAGCTTATAAGGATGAAAGCGGAGGTCTTGGTCTATAATTCTGGGAACTGTTCGATTACTCATTTGGGGTGCTGCAGCTTGTTTTCGGACGGAGCGCCCTGGGCTTTGAAGTGCAGCTTGTATCTCTCTTGCCACAGAAGCTAGTGTCCTTACACTTCGGAGACGACCTCGAGGTTCGGATTCATAGCTAATGCAGTCGTTCTAAAACTTTTTATCCATCGGATGATTGTGTGATAAATGGTAACTCCTTCTGAGCCGAATGACCTCAGCCTCTCCCCTCTACTCACTCTCTAATACGTGTACTACCCATTTCAAAAACGCCCTTTCATTACGCCCACACTGTATAATAAATTTTTCGAAGAATTGCTTTTATAAAACACAAAAAAAAATCAACTGAAAAGTCAAAACATCAAAGGCAGTTGACCGAAATAGACAATAAACATATATGCGTCTACGACTTCCCTTGAAGAAATTATTGGCATAAGTTGATTCTTTTTTTTTAATTGAAACTTCTTTTCTGTTCGCAAATAACTATTTAAAATTTGCTCCACCCAATTAAAGTTACACATTAGTAAAATAAGCGTCGTATAGTGTCGCTATTAGAGTAAAATTCGAATGCTAGAGCACTTTTTCATACTCCAGTCGGTAAAGAGCACTAACCTTAATACATACATAATATACACTTACACATCTAACCTAACCTTAATACATACATAATATAATTTACACATCTAACCTAAACTTAATACATACATAATATACATTTACACATCTAACCTAACCTCAATACATACATAATATACATTTACACATCTAACCTAACCTTAATACATACATAATATACATTTACACATCTAACCTAACCTTAATACATACATAATATACATTTACACATCTAACCGAACAATAATTAATTAATTTTTTTAGGTTTGCAATTGGTTCGCAAACTGGAGGAGAAAGCTCAAAAATTCTGGAAAAGAACCGCAATGCAGAACCTGGGGAGATCTCATAAAAACCTACAATAACCAAGTTCACGGAAACGTAGAACATTTCAGTATCTGTTCCGAAGACAGCATCTGGTATGAAAGTGAAAATGATCTCTATACAGAAAAAGAATCCAACCATTACAACGATAACGTTTACGACAATAACAACGATCAAGAATTAATAAATCAGTGCTATCTTGTCAGTTCCACAACAGAAACCAACTTAGATTTCGGACCATTCGCTCAATCGTCCAGCAAGTACAAGAACCATATAATGGAAAAATACTTGCGGGATTGCCAACAAACCGAGCAACGTGAAATTCTCGACATGTCTTCACCTTCTGTGATATCGAAATGGCTTGAAAGCGCCGCTAATTTTAGGCCGAGTGAAAGTAGTTATTTAGACGTCAAATTGTTCCAGGATCAGAAAAAGAAATTGCCCAAAACGAACCTCAGAGAGGATCTGGAAAAACTGAAAATCCACGGAAAGGAAGAACTTGACGCAGCAGAAGCACTGACGACCTTAGCGAATTCTAACAGAAATAAAACCAAATAAAATGTAACGTCATTGCAATTTATATTTTGATATGTTAGCGCTCAAGAATAAAGTTTAATCCAGATGAATGAATCTGTTTCAAGTGATAGAACATAACATTTATTTCATAATATCATTTCATTGAATCCTTGTTATATTGCTTAAAATCTATGCTATACGGACGGCTTTTATAGTGGCTCTTAAGAGATCCCATATTGTTATAATCACTAAACAACATCAGGAGCAGTGTCGATCTTTATGAAATTTCATCTCAACTGTACTCGTTATATTAGCTTACTCTGACCTGGAGTCTTTTCAGTGATATCCGGTACCACACTTTTCGTGCCCGGGTCGTGAATGTTACGGAATTGTAGCCTGCATGCTACAATTCACTTGGATCCAAAACTTTCCCATTCCATGAAATCAAAACTAAGGTAAATACAAAAAAAATCAAATATTTCTTGCAAAATTATATTGAAAAATTAATTATAAAGACCATTTTCCTATTCATATCCTAAAAGCTAAAATATAAAAAAATGTTAACAAAGTGCCAGTGATAAATATTTATAATAATGCCCTGTTTCTTCATTGAATACTGAGAAAATTTAATGATCACTTATGCAGCCAATAATAAAAATTCTAAATAACACATTTCATAAAAATCTAAATTCATAACACAATAATATTAGGTGAATGTTAATTCAGTATCATTTTCAATAACAATCAAGCACAAGATTCTTTGGTTAAGGCAGCTGGTATGTTTTCCCTGGTTTTTGAGATTACACTTGTACCAAGTAATTCGGGACACTGAATCTTACCCGACTGGACTGCATCGATGGTCTTCAGTAAATCATAATTTATTCTATTGGTAACTTTAGAATCTTGCCTGAAAAAAAAAATACGATTCTTACTGATAATAATAACAATAATAATATTAATTTATTTCTTTATCCTTCAGGATATCATATGATGTACAAGTCACAGGTAAAGATGCAAAATATGATATATTATAGAACTCGCAGTTTTCATCCATGTTAAAAACTATGTCGTTTAACTATTGTCCGATAATATAGTAAGAGAGTGGCTTCAATATTTTTTCAAATGCCAATCTAGGCAATCGCATGACTGAATAAGGAAGATGATTGAACAGTCACTGTTTTGGTAAGGGGAGGAAAGCTTATATTTACTGGTTTTATGTATAAATATCCACAAAATACAATCATACAATCATGTAGTGCTTGATAATACTTTTTCCGATCATAGAACTATTGTAGCTCATTGTAACATATTCGATACTTTCAAGCCTAATTCATATTCCTATGAGTCTCGCATTTTCTCGACAAATAATATCGGCGTATTTGAAAGAAATCTTATTGAATCCGATTGGTCGGAACTGTATAATTTCAATGATATAGATAGTGCATACGATTTTTTTTATAAAGCGTTTCATGTCAATATTTATTGCATGTTTCCCAAAATCTAGGCGTATATGTAATAAATCTTCCAACAGAAGGTGGGTTAGTCAACAGATTCGAAAATCAAGCTCAGATTTGAGGGACATTTTTCACCTTGCCAAATCATTCCTCGCTATCTTGAGGCGAAAAGGTCACACATAAACTTAGTACGAAACACGAAAAAATCTTACTACCAAAATAAAATTTTTTCCTAGGATAATCCTTCTAAGGAGGCATGGAAGACTAAAGCTGAGCTTTCAGGTCGATGTGGCGGTCGGTTGAAGAATATTTCAATTGTGGTAGATGATGTGAGAACTGATGATCCCAGATTGGTTTCTGAAAATTTCAATGAGTTTTTCAGTATAGCGCCGCTGGACATAATTGATTCCATAAGCAACAGCAGTTATAAAAAGTTGGGCACATCGGATTATACGAAGAAATCCGGAGATATATTTTTTCTGTCTGCTCTGTCGGAAGATGAACTATTATAAATAATAAACTGAAAAATAAGCGGAGTTCTGGCCATGACGAGATTCCGGTCTGTTTAATAAAAAAAAATTAGAACATTTATTGTTAAGTCTCTAGTTTATCTAATAATCTTAAGTTTTTCTTCAGGAAGATTTCCAACTGACCTCAAAATCAATAGAGTGGTTCCCATTTTCAAAAAGGATAATTCACATTCTATTAAGAACTAGAGGTCTGTGGGCGTATCTTCAGTATTTTCAAAAATTTTTGAATATGCATTTTTGTCTAGGCTCCTGCCGTTTTTATCCAGGTTCAGTATTTTGTCCAAAAATCATCACGGCTTTTTGGCGGGGAAATCAACTGATAGCGCTTTGGGGGAATTCTACGAGGCGCTGTTGGTGGCGGTTGAGGCGGGCGAGTGCCCCGTTGGGATCTTTCTTGATCTCAGCAGGGCGTTTGACTGCATTAATTTGCAAGTTCTCTCCGGGAAGCTTTATGACTGTGGCATACGGGGTGTTCCTCTCGATTGGTTGAACTCATTTACCAATGATCGCAGGCAGTATGTTACGGTGGATAGTTTTCATTCTAATAGCAGGAGGAGGGTGTCGTCCGCTTATGCTAAGGTCAAGACAGGCGTGCCGCAAGGATCGGTCCTCGGACCGATTCTGTTTATATTATACGTCAATGATTTAGCTAATGTACTACCAAATACGCACTTTACGGCATATGCGGACGACATCTCTGCTCTTATTTCTCATAATTCCATCGAAGCTGTAGAGAGACGATGCGGTGAGGTCCTATCTAACCTATTTGACTGGTTCTGCTCTCATGATTTACATTTGAATACGAACAAATCTCAGGCTGTCCTGTTTCAGATGCCTCAGAAACGTGAATTAGGACCCGTTTCTTTGACGGTTGATCATTCTGGATTAGATGTGACAGATTCCGTGAAATTCCTGGGCATCACGCTAGATCGATTTCTGTCCTGGAAGCCTCATTGCGTAGATTTATGTATGAAACTCAATAAAATTTGCTACTAGTTTCGATCCTTGCGCCATATTTTTACCATTAATCAGTTGTTGAACCTCTATCACGCCGAGGTAGCTAGCATACTGACATATGGAATAAAGTTTTGGGGCGCTTCTATTCTGTCTTCGAGCGTCTTCATTTGTCAAAAGAAGATAATTAGAATTATAGCCGGGTTTCCCCCTGGTCACTCATGCAGAGGGCTTTTTGTTGACCTAGAAATTTTAACTGGCCGTCGTTATTCATTTTTTGGATGTGTGTCCATGTACATGAGAATTGTCATAATTTTTCCCGAAACTCTTCAGTGCACGCCAATGACTCCCGAGGCAGCGGCGACTTTATTATCTCTCGTTATCGCCTGAATGTGACTGGTAGGTCCACTAACTTTTACGGCCCTAGGCTTTTTAACAAATTGCCTTTATCTATTAGGAATTGTACTAGTGTTAAGAGTTTCAAATCTGAGCTGAAGATGTTTTGACACAAAAGTTTATTTATTGTATCCATGATTTTTTGACTTAGAGTCTAGATTCTTGTGTTTTATTGTCTACTATTAATTTTCAATTTCTATGTAATATACCTACTTACCGTACCTGACACATTCCTACAAATTATTGTTATTTCAAGGAAATAAAGAATACATACATATATACATACAAAATGGTACTTCGAATAGATAGATTACACAATATATTTTTGTTTGTGCAATAAAAATAGGTTCACACGAATTATGTAAGTTTGAGGATCATTCAAACAATTCTAATTTGAGAAACGGGTGCTCTTGAAGAGGCCACGGAATTTCCCACATCATAAATTAGATGGCAAATATTTCATAATTCTACTGATCGCAGAGTACGAGTTGCTCAGCTTTCTGCATAGGTGATCAACATATTCTCAAACCGTCTTCGAAGTGCATCCCAAGAAACCTGACAATAACTTAACTTTGAGAAATCTTGCTCGCAGTTATAACTAACCGAACCCTGTAAACACTTCTTAAACCATTCTGTTTTAGCCGTGTTTAATATACGTGAGTTGTCAGAACATCAAGTGTTGAAAATCCTCGCATGTCTCGGAGAGCTGCAAAGGGCGCCGCACAATTACCAATATGAAAATATCATCACCAAATAATGTAATCATATCTGATACAAATAAAATTGAACTCTTTTGTCTGATTTCCACAATGTTTTTTTTTATTCACACGACCGGTTTCGTCAGATACGTCGTTTCCAACTGTCTAGAACTAACAATTGTGAGGAACTGTTAGTTCTAGACACTTAAAAACTACGTATCTGTCGAAACCGGTCGTGTGTATCAAAAATAAACATTGTGGAAACCAGACAGAAGAGTTTCATTTTATTTATATTAAAAATATCAATCTGCATCTACATGTTCTGGCAAATTGTTAATGAAGAGGAGAATCAATTGATCCCTAGTATGGAGTCCAGATGAACCTCTAACTCAACCCCAAACTTCTCAGGACTTCTAGGACATAAATCTTGGATCTTGCTTTCCATGTAATTTAGGACCAGACAGTTAGAACTCCGCGAAAAAACTCCCGCCGCAAGGAGACTTCCTCCTCGAAGTTCTTATAGACAAACTCAACGAAGTCAAAGGCATCTCGTCCATTCGAAAACCATACTATCAGTGATAATTCCAAATATATTTAAAAAGTCAACCATACCTAACCTAACCAAAACCTTGTCAATGACCATAGAAAAGACATTCAAAATTAAAATTGGTAGATAATTAGCCTTGTTAGCAGCATCATTTTTTTTATGAAAGGTTTTACTGATGCTGTTTTCAGAAGAATTTCCATAATATGACAAAAATGTTAATGAGATAAGTAAGACGATCAACAGTTTAAGGTGCAATTGTATTAAGAAATTATTCGAATTCAGGAATTAGTTATAATATTTGCTTTTCAATGACGAAAAAATAGTCAAACAAAATACAAAAGAGGAATTACTACACAAGAGTAAATATATAAGGAAATAATTGAAGAATGATTCATATTAACAAATAACTTTTAAATAACTAAAATTCTCGGTTTTTCTCAAAAGGATGTCAAGATAGATAAAACTGGCTTTACTACTTGTTTAAGAGAGATTTGTATAACAAAAAGTTCTACGCGAAAACTGTGTAATAATTGAATTTTATATTTTGCATCAGTTATTTTTTGTTTCATTTCTATATAAGTAATAAATCGTCAATTGCTTAATATTGAATTGGAAAAGATGTCTCTTCTCAAGAAATTGTGCAAAATCGAAACACAACTTATTTAAGTTACAATTACTGAATATCACATTACCCCACAAAATTTATTTGAAATGTAAAGTTCATCATTAACATTGAAATTGATTTTTAGAAAGAATTCTGAAGTAGAATGAGTTGAAATTGTCATTCCTCATAAAAAATCATGTTTAAGTTGTGCTGAACAAAAGCTTCTCTGCAAGTTGGTTGCTTTCAACACATCAGGAAAAAATTGATTTAAACAAAGAATTCAGGAGAAAATAAACATTGGCATTCTTTCCGCGGAAGTGATTCTACTTGTGTATGATAAATATACAAGTAGAAAAATTTTAATGATTCTAGGGAGAGTTGTTATCAGTACCTAAAAATGAAAATGAGAATAGAATGAAAAATAAAGATAACGTCTCGGTCCTAGACAAAAATTCTTCCAATTAGAAATCATTCATTAATTCGGAAATGAGATACAATTATATGATTGAATAATTACGTCAAATTAGCCAGTATTCTGTTTTAGTCTTGACCTAAAGGGGTGCATGCCCGGGATATATCCCCGGGGACCTCGATTTTTATGCTAAGTTGATTATGATCGAACTGATGAAGTAACAGGGCCAGCACATATAACTTTCTAACACTATGTATATCAGACATTCGTCATTTAGATAGGTACTAGTTTTCTTGTGAATTGTTTTCGAAATCCGCTTTTGTATCACCTTCATTTGTCCAAATCTTTCTGCCATTGAACCCCATGCTATCATTCTGTACGTTAAATGGGGTTGAACATTCCTCTCCGAATACAATCTAGACTAATAGAGAATTTCGTTTACGACGATATCAGATTATATAGAGCACCTTATATGGTGGTATATACAATATCAGTCATGATTCCACAGTATTTCATTTTATCGCTTTCCTCTATGCAACTGGCAGTGGCATTAACTTTAATAATATGCAGTCAAAAGTGGTGAAACGCTTTCATAGCTTGAAAATGGAACAAATTTTCCTGAGATCGTCCTGTGCGTCTATATTGACTTTAGACCAGGAAGCAGCCTACAGAAATAGTCCTGAATCATCTACGAAGCTTATAACTGTACCATGAAGTTTCATAGGAAATAACTCATTAACGTATAGTAGAAATAGTATTGGACACAATATCCTCAGGCACACTACTAGTGATCAGCTTTGCTGTAAACTTTGGGAATTTAAACCCCCTGTCGTCTTCTTGTTAGGTTATTCCTCCTGGTTTTATAAGCTGATCCTCTCCAGCCACGAGCACCAAAGTTACCAAGAGTCATTTTAACCATCTGTCATCTTCCTATTAAGTAACTTCTTATTAGTTTATACGCTGATCCTCTCCAGCCAAGACGCTTCGAAATTGCAAAGTTATTCGTGATCCACGATATCGAAAGCCTTTGCTAGGTCTGTAAAGATGCACAACGCAGTTTTTATCCACCACTTTTGTAATTGATGAAACGAGTTCAGCAAAAGCATCTTATGTAAAACTATTCCTTCCATTTTGATTTTTCAAGAGAAACTTGTATTTCTGGATAAGTGAAAAATGCGTTTCTCAAGCGAATATATTACTGACATTGGGATTAATTGGGGACTTTCTTTTTACTTTCTTTTTCATCTTCCTGCACCGCGCCCTTATGGGCAGCACTCTGACCATTTGGCCCATTGTGCTTGCCGTGTCGTGTTATTTTGTTATTAGTCCTGCAAAAACTTTTTGATGAAGTATGCAAGACTGTTGTAGGGACCTCCTGGATCATCCGGGCTCTAGGTGTTTCAGCGCCCAAGGTGTTCAGTAGTTTCGTCATTTTCGAGGCAACCACGGCACTGTGTGGTCCCCGATAGTCTCATGGCGTGTAGATCTCTATTGAGTTTGTGTCCCGTCAATAGGCCAACTACCATCCCAATAGACTTTTTATCGAGGGACAATAGTTCATTGCCCATTTTTGAGCCTTTTTGACTGTTTCAGTCCCGAGATACCCGCCCAGGTTGTCGAAGTGCTGCTTTGCATTCGTCAACTAGTTTAGATGTAACCTTCGTATCTTTCAGATATCCAAGGGCGTTCTGGCTGTCAGAGTAGATGTATGCGTCTCTCTAGTTCCTGTGTAGATTTTTCTGTACACACCGGAGAATGGTAAATATTTCTGCGTGTGTTACGGTGACGTGGTCTCCTAGAACAATCGAAATGTTTGCCCTCGGGCCGTGGACGCCGATGCGTGTACCCATCCCAGTTTTGGATCCGGCTGTAAACCAGGTAGGCCCTGTGGGATGAGTAAGGCGTGGAGTGTGGACCAAATTTCGTGAAAGTGGTAGGTGGCTCTCATTTGATCTTGATTGATTGAAGACTTTAGAATTGCCTCTACACATTCCTTATTAAGAAAGTTGAACTACTCGGTTATAACAAAACGCAGAATGTTTAATAGTTTTAGGAAGGCGAATTGTGGAAAATATCAATAGGGCCCTTAACAATGCAAGAATAAATGTTGGCAACATCATTTACCTGTGTAAGACCATTTTGAGCGATCAAGATAACTTTTTGAGAATTTTTTCATGGAAGGTGCATTTATAGTCTTCTCGCAATTCGAAATTAAGAGTTGGAATTCGAAGGGGTCAGAAAGTTGTTTTTCTTGGGAAAGATTGTATAAGATATTGAAGGAAATTGCAGATTTGAACTGTAATAATTAATTTATTCGAAATGAAAAATAAAGGAATAAAGTGAATGATTGTAAATCAAATTTTCTTTTATTTATCATATATTTATTAGAGAACAAAATAGTGTACTACGAGTTTGCAGAACATAATTATCTATAAGAAATATCTCGACAGCATATGTCTAACTATTATAGTTATGTCACAATACGTGTTTTTTCATTCTGAAAAATATATATAAAAGGTCTTTTATTTATACTTTGAAATTAATCCTCATCAAAATGAATAACTTCATATTTAAGTCTGCTTCAATACCTTTATATAACTTTTTGAATTATTCAATTTGGACCTTCCATTCGAAAGATATCACAAGTTTAAAAATGTAAGTTATTTTAAAAATTTTGCATGATTGCCGCTCACACCCCTCGGTTAGACAGCACCATAAATATAAGCGATGTAGGCGTCACTGGGGTACGGGAAGGGAGTCAATATCTTACAGGAAAGCTCTGACTCCATAAATTGATTTTCAGAAGCAGAGAAAGTAGGGTATATAGTGAAATAAAATATATAAAAAAAAACAAACAAAAAATAATACAAAAAATAAAATTAAATTAAAAATATTTCATTTTTCAATTTTCTACTTTTTGCTATTTTTTAATAATATATCGATGATATAGCGAATGCGTTCAATCGATATTTTATACGATGTATAGAGGAAATTACCAGTACTATTGTCAGACAAAATAATGAAGAATTTGTTTTAGAAAATGTAAGACAAGCAGACAATCTCTGGACAGAGTTCACAACCGTAACATTAGAAGAACTTAAAGAAACTTTACACCATATGTCTGATAAACAAAGCAGTACGGATGCTGTGAAAACATATATCCTGAAGAAGTGTATTGATGGGAAAGGAGACGTGTTTGTGAAAATATTGAATATGTCCCTCAGAGAGGGTATTGTTCCCCAGTCATGGAAAGTATCAACAATTGTACCGATTAAAAAGAAGCAAGGTACTACTTCAGCGGTAGAGTATCGGCCAATCAATCTTCTGCCTCCTTATGAGAAATTCCTATAACTAGTCGTCACAAAACAGCTCACAAATTTCATTGATAAAAATAACATTCCGAGTCAACAAGCAGGTTTTCGAAAGAACAACTCCTGTGAGACGGCTGTGCAGAGTGTGTTGATGGAGTGGAAGATGGCACTGGATGAGAATTTGTTTGTCGGTGTAGTGTTTCTGGCCTATGAAAGAGCGTTTGAAACAACGGACAGAAGATTACATTGCAAAAAATTGGGAAAAATGGGTCTGAGGGGAAAGGTTCTGGAATGGTTCAGATCTTACCTAGAAGGGAGGAAACAGAAGGTCAAGTATGAGGACCACATCTCGGAGGAAATTTTAGTGGATTGGGGGTACCCCAGGAGTCTGTACTGGGCCCCGTACTATTCACACTCTATATTGACGATATTGTCAGGATTCTTAAGAACTGCAAAGTTCAGATGTTTGCATATGATACTCGTATCTATTTTATAAGCTACAATACAGACGGTGTAATTCAAACCATCAACAACGAACTAAAAATTCTTTTTACTTGGCTTGAAGATAACCACCTCTAAATTGAACCTGGAAAAGACTAAAATCATGATGATACGAAAAAAAACAGAATGAAAGAAGTTATGGTGTTAAAATTAATGATTATTCTATCGAAAATGTTACTGAGTTCAAATATCTATATCTGTGTAAAAGTAAGCAAAAAGGTAGGTTTTCTGGGAAGAATCAGAAAATATTTCAGTGATTTCACCAAATCTTTGGTTTACAATACCATTGTTTTGCCACATTTTCTGTATTGTCCTACAATTATTTATATGTTCAAAGAGAAGGAAATAGCTAGACTTTAGATTATTAAAAATTAAGCTATGCGCTATATTCTAGGCTGTGATAATTATACTTCTGTTCGCTATAACTCGAAGCTTTTATTTGTGAGACAAAATGCCCATTAAAGTGTTTTTTTTTATTTATTTATAGAACGTTTCATCACCTTCTGCCAAAAAATTTGGTGGATCGTTGTACATTTAATAGAGATTTCCATGAGTACAGTACAAGGAATTGTCAGAATTTTCGTTTGTTTCAAACACTAGGTTTGCGAAAAATCAGATTTTCATTAATGGACTGGGAATGTACAATGGCTTACCACGTAATGCGAAAGATAGTCGAACCCTCAAGTGTTTCAGGACGAGGTGCACTATATATGTGAAAAATAAATGGAGTTTATAACTTTTATGTATGTTTATAGAGGAATAATGGGTCATAAGGGCCACATCAATATCAGTATATGAATAAGTGAGTTTTGTAATTAGCTTGCTAAATAAATTATCATCATCACCCCACGCAAAAATGAGAAAATATGTATGGGATAGTGTGTGTATGTGTAAAAAATCATAACTCTTGAAATGTTTGTTTAATAACCGTGCGAAGCCGAGGCGGGCTGCTGGTTTATAATACAAAGGTTTTATTGGAGTCATTGTCCACTGTTTAGCGTAGAGGAAGAATGATCTTTTGTAGGAAAAGCCCCCATATTCTATAATGTGTTGAGTACTCACTTGTATTCAGGATGTTCCACAACAAACTTTCTTATCCAAGAGGCAGTGGTGAGAATCTCTCCAGAAGCTCTTCGTTGAATGAACTTCAAATATTGTTGTATGGTGCAATGGGTATCAGCATCGACATCCATACCACTGAGATAATTGTTGATTAAAGGAATGAGGCCAGGAAATTCGCCCTCCTGCAAAATAATTTTTTTATTGTCAGTGATAGATTGTGGAAGACTTTTTAATTAGATATCCTCTATTTCCACCTAAGGAATATTTGATAAATAAGTCAGAATATTATATTATACTGGAATTTCATACATTCCTTGAATGGATTTAACCATACCTCATCTACCCAAGTTAATCACAATCTGAACATTTACCTTTCCGTTAATGATTTCGTTTACGGTCATCAGGGCGTAACTATCACAGATATCTTGTTCGTTTTTGCTGGTCTGACACACTTCGCTAGCCTTCGGCGGACTGACCTGCGTGGTAATGTCCTTCCTAAACCAGAACCTTCCCTCCACACATGCATTCTTCTTCTGGGCATTCACCATATTCTCATCTACCTATATTAACACGTCCGAAATCAGCACTATTATTATTATAGGTTAAAACTTCATCAATTCAATTGACGAGGCTTTTACGTGATAGAAATCCATTTTCACAAATACAAGTAAACGATGATTTCTACTAAAATATATTATTAAATGCTCGACGCGTTTCGATACACAGTATCTTTATCAAGAGCGAATGAATACTACAAATATCTCTTACTAACAAAGTTTCATCAATGGAAAAACCGACTCAAATCATCTTAGGGAAAATGGTCACTCTTTCAATTCAGAATTTAAAATCCTGCATTCTGAGAATAGAGGTATAAAACTCAACCTTCTGGAAGTACTTGAAATTGACAGATTAAGGTATTCACCGGAAATTCTTAATGATCAGGTAGACATGAATAACTCACCCTTATTAAATTTATTTCCTAACCATTAGTTCAAGTACGGATAGCTCTGAGTGGATTGCCTCTTTAGTATATATAAAAATTTGTTAGTAAGATATATTTGTAATATTCATTCGCTCTTGATAAATATACTGTGTATCGAAACGCATCGAGCATTTAATAATATATTTTAGTAGAAATCATCGTTTACTTGTATTTGTGAAAACTTCATCGATATGAAATTTTGAACAACTCAAAAATTACCCACTAACCTTGCTAATGGGTATCAAGAAGTCCAGCTGATAGGAAAGTATCACCCTCGTTAATAACACTACGAAGCATACAATCGCTGCATTCTCAAAATCGGTTACTTGTACTTCGCAAGGTCTGAATTCCACTCTCCATCCGATGGTCGAATTTGGAGGTGGCGGTTTGAATCGCATAGTCTGCCAGTTCGTCGACTGAATATTCTGCAAAAAATGTATAGTCAATGCTTGAATTAAGATGATTACTGACTTAGTTGAAATGATTTTTTATATTTGAAACTCAAAGTATAAATTTCCACATAACCACAGGTTAGGATATACCAGCGTGCTCATTGCCAGATTCCTGGAGCAGATGCATTCAAAAGCAAGAATTGTTGAACAATATATTGCACACAGCTTAATGAAGTTTGAACTAAACTCTGGAGATCTCATAAGCAAACACACATGCATTTCCAATATTTACCCACTCATTCAGGTTATTAAGTGAACCACTACAGAACTCTATAATCTTTGAAGAAAAACCATGCTGACAAAAGAGATCAGGAGTTTCTCAAAATCATCAGGCATAAAAACGATTTCAAATAGTAAAGTAAAGAAAGTTGAAAGCTTAAGGAAGTTTTTTGTGCAAAGGAAAGGACATCTAACTTTTACAAAGTCGTTGATATAGGCACCTTTTTTTTAACCATGATCCAGAATATGAAGAATATATGCTACCAATTTTGACTGAAACTGGACCATGGGCAAGTAGAGAATTACGTGGATGGCCACTCTGACTCAACCCTATGTACAAACGAGGAACTCTCCAGGAAACCAAGAGTTTCAGGAAGCTCATACAAAACAAAGTCAAAAACACCAAATACAAGAAAATTATTATAAAAGACAATAATATTGAAACGGACAAGAGAAGTGCATAACGAACATAGCCTATGTTATTCAGTACACAACAAGAAACTGTTAACTTGCAAGCACAAATAATTTATATTGTCACAATCAAATGTGTAATACACTAAGCACAGAAAGTTGAGGGTAATAGCATCATTGTAGTGCACATATTTAATTACTGATTTTGTGTACCTTTTATAGCAGACAAGAACTTATTTTTATATGTTTTACATAATGATTTTGTATGTAAAATTCATATCGAGTCAAGAATTTTTGCTAATTCAATAATCATCTAACTGATACAATATTATAAGATTAATTGAAATGGAAAGGAAATGTGTATTACTGCAAGAACATATTGCATTTGCAATGCTTCAGTTTAGGAGGCGACAGGTGGATGTTGTGAAAGAACTTGGGTTAGCCAAAATGAGATAAGCAGGATGTGGAATCGGTTCTTACGATCAGTTGCCCAAACTACAAGAAGTATATGTCTACTTTGTACAACGTTGTAAAACGATAGTTGTAACCTAACACTTTGGCCAATTCCTTTTCTATGCGCTTCCCAAGTGAGAGATGTCTTACATACTGCCAATAAGCTGCAATCGTTTTCGGAAACAGTTGAGCGATTCACAATAGGATGGGCACATTGGCACAATGACAAGAAGAATACAATTTTTAAAGAATGAAGATTAAGGATTATTCACAAATACAAATTCCATCCATATATTATAAGAGTACAGAATCAAAGAAGTGATTTCGATCGTCGCATAGAATTCAGCGAACATTTCAGTGAGCGGATCAATAACGATCCGAATCTGCTTCGAAATGTTTGTCCTTCTGATGAATTATTCTTTTTCAATGGCGAGATGCATCGCCATAACTGTAAAGGCTAGAGTGCACTAATCCCCATTTGAAATGGGATCATCATACTCAAAGACCTCGTGATCTTAATGTTTGGGACGGAATTTAGGCAGACCATATTGTAGGTCCCTTATTTATACAGAAAACTTGGACGGCCAAACCTATATGATCGAAGAACATCCTAATTTATCTGAACATAATGTTATGTATCAACATCATGCACTACCGCCACCTTATTCTGCCGTAACATTTGGTCAATAGATTTCCAGGTCGTCGGATAGCTTGGTAGCAGAGACACTATAGAATGGCCGGTTAAATAGCTCGACCTATCGCCTCTCGATTTCTTCTTGTGCTGCTATCTTGAGAATCTATAGAACGACACCCGATTCATCAGAAGAACAACGAGAAGGGTTAGAAGGGTTGTTCGAGCATATCAGCACAAATGTTAGGCAATAATTCGAATCTCGATTGTACCAATGTATGGAAGTAAATGGTGGCCACGTCGAACATTTGTTTATTTATTTATACATGCATATGTAACATGACATACATTGTATACATACATATAATGAATGAACGGTACTACCCATTTTGAACTCGGAATTGAACATGCACCAGAAAGGTGCCCGAAATAGGTACACATTAACTAAGCAGTTAGACACAAACAAAATGAACCATCTAACTAAGTAACTTTATTACATTTTTCTTGAAACTCAAAAATGAAACTCCAAAATAATGCAAATCAGAAGAGATACTATTACTCAAAGACAATGCCTGTTGAAGAAAAAAGTGTTTACAATAAATTGTTCAGACCAAATCAGTATAAAAAATGAAAGAGTTGCGAGAACATAGTCTAGGTACATTGAAGTTAGCACGGCTGAACTAGCTACAAATAATTTCACCATTCAACAACTTATAGAGCATGCTCATATCCGCACAAGACCTTCTCGCACTCAACAAGGGAAGATCCGATAGGAATGTGCCACAATTGAAAACTGAAAACTCAATGATATGTTTCATTTCGTAATTGGCAGAGTATTGATGAACAGATAACCTTTTTAAAGAGGTATCGCATAATATATTTTTCATTTTAAAAATTTGGAGTGGAAGTTGATAGGGGTAGGGAGTGAATACGAAATCCGTAAAATAAGCAACAAAAATTCTTCCGATTCAACCAAATCGATTTCGAGCGAATTTTTTCCACAAATGGAGATTGAATTGGTTCATGAAAACCTGAAATTCTTAATACTCTATTTAGATTCCCTAAATGTATTCAGAAAGGACATAATGACGTGGTCGTATAGAAAATGGAATCACCTTTTCAAGAAGGTATCACCCTACGCATTTTCCCCATTCTTACATTTGGAGTGGAAGCTATCAGGAGTACAGTATTGATAGGAGAAAAACGCAATATGTAAAAAAATGTCCCCCTCCAACCTAAATCGACCTGTTTCAGGAAATTCATATAAACAAACCAGCCGAGTTATTCAGTGTAGTTCGTTTCCATTGGAAAACATTGTTTGTTTAGACGAATAAGTTATTTGTAGTGATAAAATTACAGTTCAACTGTACGTTCAACACATTGTTCAGACTATTTTACCATATTTCAAGTCACTATTGATAAACACTCCGTTGTCACTAAATTCTGTCACTTTATTTCCAATGAATATATGTGGGCCCAATGCGACGAGCTATAGTCTATCGCACTCAAATGTCTAATACAAAATAACTGAATCTATAGCTTTTAATTCGTTTTTGGTATGGGAAATATAATTTAGCAACAAGCTAAAATAATGCTAAGGTCCAATCAATATGATAAAATTCTAGTACAGGGTTATCCATTTTCAAATTCCGAAAGTAAATTAGAATTAAACACACTTATGATTCGAATTTCGCTGAGGTTTTTATTTCAGCATAATATATGGACTATGCCATTATACGTGAAATACAACATCATTCAAATGGCCTCCAATGGCCTTCTGGCAGACCTCGATTCTGAAATCGTAATTTTCGACCACTTTTCGGGCGGTATTGACGGTAATGTTGTTTTCATCGTCATCTTCGAAGAAATACGACCCGATGACGCCGTCGGACCACAATGTGCAACATTGGCTTCTCGACGATCACATGTGGATTTTGTGAGCCCCAGAAACGATAATTGGTTATTAGCATAACCACCGAGCTCAAAATTGGCTTCGTTACTGACGAAAATTCGATGCGAAAAATCAGCATTTTCTTCCTGTCGGTCATGCATCCAATCAACGTAATCGCTGCGAATTTGATGGTCACCTTCCTCTAGTTTTTGCAGGAGACTGACTTCACATGGATGAAGATGCAAATCTAAATGCAAAATAAGCCATAATGAGCCATAGGGTCTCAAAATATCTACCACGGATCCGGTTTGCTCAAATTTACGCACTGTATTTGCGATAGTGTGCTTTGTTGGCCGTCCATGATGACCAAACTCATTACGTTATGCGCGAAATACATGCGACAGAGAATTACCATTCTTATAACATAATTTTACAAAACTAACACGCCGAGCGACGGTGAAACGATACATATTCACAAATGGCAAACATTCAATTAACCATACGTAACTTCGATAGCCCGAAATGTCAAACGGTTATCAAATAACGTCCATTTACTTCGGAAACCAAAATGGATAACTCATTAGAATCAGTAGCATGCATGATTTCTGTTATATTCCATGATTTGCATTTTTTAATACACTGTGCCAATATGAATATTTCAAACTACTTTTTCAGTAGACAACTAACTATTAACACATGTTGTTTTTAGAATATGTCCGGACATATTCCAACAAAATTTAATAGTTCATTTTGGCGCAATGTTTCTCTCACGAGAAATAAAATCAAACAAATAAATTGAGATTCTGCAAGGCACCCCCACATATTGATAACAGCAGTTGTTGATCACTTTTTGTCAGTAACGTTTGTTCTTCTCAAAAATTTTAATTATCGATTATGATGCAACGTGCATCACGGAATTTGACCCCGACAGATTGTGCTGAAGAAGTGGTGTTAGATGACCTACGTTGGACAACAACGGCGATTCATGACCGTTATTTCAAAATTTCCTCGTTGAGACAACGGTTCGCTACTGTAAGGCACCATTGAATTAGTAATGAAACAATACGACAATGTATCACGTAATTTGGTTTGAGGGCTCGTGTCGCAGCTCGAGACTCAGCTCTTACCACATCACATCGGAGAGCCGATTGAATTTTGCCAGGGATCACGTGAATTGGTTAGAAGCTGACTGGGAAGGTTTTGTTTAAGGATGAGTCGAAGTTTCGTCTTTCTCATTGCAATTGACGTTTAGTTTAAAGACGTCGAAATGAGAGATATGCCAAGTGCAACTGTTTATCTACCTAGTGCAGACCGGAATTTCTTTGCACCCCTGCACTGATCTGGTCACAGTAAACAATGAAACCCTGAATACTCAGAGGTACGTTACAGACATTTTAGAAGAACATGTTGAACCATTTACGACAAACATGAGTAAACCTTTTGATTTATACGTGATAACGCCAGACCTCACAAAGCTCATATCGTTAGCAACTACCTTCAAGATCACGAAATCACTTCAATGGAGTGGCCTGCACGAAGTCCTGACCTCAGTCCTATTGTACATGTCTCAGACATTCTCAATAAAAGATTAAGAAGTCAGCAAAACCAGTCAGTTACCGTGAATGAGGTTCGGAATAATCTGATCGAAATTTGAAATGAAATGGATCAGAATGTTATAAGTCGTTGATTTTAAATATGAATCCTAGATATCATGTAGTATTTCTCACCAGGTAATAACTGTTTTTGGGGACTTTGATGTTTTCTAAAAGTGTTATATTTTTCATTATTAGTTTTATTTCAATTTCTATAAGTACCATTTTCATTTCGATTGTTCTTAAGCATTCCTTAGTGCTAGTAGATTACTGAAAAAATAATTCTGCAACATATGTAAACTTATTTTGAATAAATTTGAATTTTCGATTTTGTGCGTTAATTTCTTGGCGCAGTGTAGTTACCACAAATCGTTATCAGATGAGCTTTATGAATAATGTTTAGTGCTAATTGTTTAATAAAATTAAATAACGTATCAACATTTCAATCAGTCATAAGTATGTTAGTTAATCTGTTTACATTATCGCAAACTGCTAATTCGCGTTTATATAGATAGTGTTGTGAGTTGTTTGTGAAGTTTATAAAAATTTCGTAGTTCATATTTGTTATCTGCTCCAACTACATCTTGAAAGTAATTGAATTTTTAGATACAACCAGTATATAATAGACTTTAATTTTTACTAATCAAACTTTGATAACTATCTCAACATTATAAAACAATTAGCAGTAAACATTGATTACGATGTCAAGTTGTTTGCTGAGTTGGTTAAATATGAACTATTCAAAAATGCAAATCAAGAAATGCACTTTATTTTCAAACTAGCAAGTGTACCTCAAAATGATCTGTATCTTCCTCATCATTCTGGTTAATTTTTTCCGAGAACAACGACACCGAATCCCTGATGAAGAGATGTGCGATATGCAGGGCTAGGAGATGATCTATGTCGTTGTCTCTTAACTTCTGATAAACATCCGGGTCATAGATGAGCGGGATGTCGTTGAATTTCTCTCCTTGCGGCGATAGATAGGAATCAATGGAATCGTATCGAGATTTCTTGATGACGAACTTGTTTTCTTTCAGGGGTTTCAGACCTCTTTCTTCCTCCGTCCGACAGTCCACCGAAGAGGCTATGATGCTCCATCTGCAGTCCACGTCTGTGAGAAAACCTCGATGTACTGGCGATGCTGCCGTAAATGCTAACTGAAAGAAAAAAAAGTTATCATTGTTTTCTTATTGGCATCATTCGTGAAATATGCAATTAAGTCAATATAAATAATACTTTGAAAACACGTTTTTATACCAGACCGAACCATAGAGAGGAATTAATTTCAATTCATAGCTGTAGAAACTATGTTACATAAGGCATTAGTGATAGAATAAAATCTACAAAGAAACCGAGTATTTTATCATACATTTTTATACTTATTCTGCTTTTAGACATAACTGATAAAGTATCATCATTTTACCTTCGTTCCAAACTAAAATTATTCAATATATTTGTTTATGTAAACTTTCTATGCGTTGTTTAATAAAATCTTATCAATTAAATTTTTGTCCCATGCGTGCATTTTAGTTTTCAAAATTATTATTCATTTTCGTTCTTCGTATTTATAAGCGAACAAAATTTTGAGTAAATTCAAGTAATTAGAGGATTGATATATGACATTTTCAAAAATAACTTCGAACACTATGAAAAAACTTTTTGTCAAAGTTTTCGCAAAATTACGTGAATTTTAGAATTTGTAGTCCATAGTCCATTCAGCAAAGGTGTAGAGTAATATATCAGGATATGGCAGGCGGTCATTGGCGTGCGCTCACTGCTCGGGTTCTTGTTTATAATAGAAAATCGCGTTGCATCGAATGTGCAGGCGCAGGTATAACTATATTACATTTTGTCTAAAAAGTACCAGGAATTGGTCAATGAAACACAATATATTTATTTTACGTCCAAATTCATTGTATCTCCTTCAAAGTAGGCCCCTTCCGAAATAATACATTTACGCCAACGAGAATCGACTGCAGTTCTCGCACCGAATTCTTTTCTGTCTTCTATCGATTCAAAACGGGTACCTCGAAGTGGTAATTTGGGTTTTGGAAAAGGGAAAAAAGCGGCCGGACCCATATCAGATGAATACGGGGTTATCCGATGGTATTTGTTGAGTTTTTGGAAATTCATTCACTATGATAGCCTTGTGATATGATGCATTATCGTGGTGCAAAATCTATGAGTTTTCTCTACACCAATCTGGCCTTTTTCGATAAATTTGCTTTCTCAAACCCTGCTAACCGTCAGGTTATATTATTTATTTACCGTCTGACCTTCGGGCAAAAATTCCGAGTGCACAACACCGCTATAATCAAAGAAAACAGTCAACATCACCTTGACTTTGGATCGACTTGGACGTAGTTTTTTCGGTTCAGTTGGAAAGCGCCATTCCGAAGCTTGTTGACTCGTCAAACTCATAAACCCATGGCAAATCTTCCACCACATCTCGGCCGCTGTTGAATGCACCACTCATATGCACGTGTTTTTGGTAAAGTCGATTCACCGTAAGCCTTCTGTAACATTTTCGGCGATTCGCCACACGAAATTACCTTTACAATACAAAATTTGAGACAAATTGTTTGTTCGATATTTTAATCCATTGTAAAAATCGCAAACACACTTGTGAGAACTGAATCGAGCACTGTAAACAAACTAAATGACAGATCGCGTTCAAACTCCGCGTCAATATAGAAAACAATTGTGCGAACTTAGCAACAACCAGAATGATGACATTCATTTCAAGCAGAATTTTCGAATAATCAATTCCCTGTACTTTTTTGACAGAATGTATACTAATATACTGTATCTGCAGCAGGCAAAGTTTCAAATTATTATACGATGAACTTTCATGTGAACACTAAATCCTCGGAGGTTTGTCTTGTCTGTACTTATTCTGTACACTTGATCAAGACAAATCGAATGGAATATTTCACTTGGAAGTGTGACACCAAAGTAACATTCTATTTGGTGTATTCGGTCACATGAGTGTACCTATCTTTCCTCCTTAAACTACTACGTACTTGAGATATGGTCAAGATATAATTCTTCTCTTATGTACTTAAATTCTTGGCAATTATAATAGAAGGATATAATTGATAAATGGTACTAAATTTTTATCACAACATGTAAATTTGAAAAATTGCATAAATGATAATATAATCACAAGCACCTTTGCGAATGGATGATTACCTGTTTAATAATTAATCCTATTCATTATTTACTGAAAATTTCCATAATATACCAAAGCACAAGAGATATACTAAGATTACTTAGGAATTGAGTGTTCAAAGTGTTGAAAGGTGAAGTTCCAAGTCCATGTATAAATTTTCTTCAATTTTTCCTTGTAAAAGGGGCTTCAGAAATGAAACATTTTAAATTTTCGACGTTTCGGCTCTATATTTCGGCCATCTTCAGGAAAGTTACATTTAAAAGGCTTTCCGGAATGATTTAAAAAACATACTTCGAGAAAATTGACAAAAATGTAAAACAAGTGTGAATAATTATCTGAAAATACAAAATTTTTGTCAGTTACATTATTGTCTACAAATTGAAAAATGAAAAAGATTTCTTGTATCCGACATGTTTTAGGAAGATTGACACAATATTTCAAAGGTAATCAAGAAAACTTATGGCATATATTGAAAAATATTCCTCGAAAATAAAACTCATAATAATGAGATAAATAATGGACAACTAATAGAACATATTAATACATTGAAACAAAACTTTCAATATATTACATTAGATTACGTGAATATAAAATCAATTCAGATAGAAAATTCCAAAAGAAGCCATTCAAAATAATGAAAAATATTTTTACAAACTTATTTCAGGTTCAAATGAAAATATTTCTGGGAATGGAACTCCTAAAATTGATATTCTAACTGATTATTGATTTCAATTTGGGCAGTTCCAAAGCAACACAATTCTAGTACAAGTTGGATTTTGAATGAAGGGGTATCTACAGAGTGTCTACATAAACCAGAGTGATCAGCATTCAGTAGTCTGGCATGATAACTATGTTGGTGAAGCCTCTTCTTTAGATATTGCATCGTTTCACCAATGTGACATACGCCGCATTGGCCACAGTGAATCTTGTACACCAGGCTCTGATAGAGCCTTTATCATCTTTATCCTTCAAAGCAGAGTATACTGATTTTGTGCTGTCTAGTGTAATCCATGTTGGGACCATGTTTAAGGTTGGTATTGTTTTATTCTGTATTAAAGATTTATTGAGTTGTACAAGTCGTTTGTTTATTGTTGTAACTATTGAGAGTTGGGGGATAACAATTTAATAAGAGGGTATTTTTGATCAGTTCAAAATTGGTTGTTTGATGTTCCATATCAGAAAGTAGAAAAGCACGATCAGCGTGTGTATTTAATCGGATGGTGAGACATGAAATCGAGATATCGTTTCGTCCAAATCGGTTTGTGGAACCAGTTGGTGGAAATATTATTATTGAAGGATATGGTAACGTCCAAGAAATTTATTTTGTTGTCTGCGGGATCTTCGAGAGTGAAATTTAGTCTGTCATTTGAAACAAGAATACAACAAGTTTTACAGTACTTCAGTAAGGCAAATGACAGACTAAATTTCACTCTCGAGAAGATCCCGCAGACAACAAAATAAATTTCTCGGACGGCACATGAAAGAAGAAGAAGAATCGTCATTCAAGTTTGTGAGAGATAAGCAATAAACTTTCTGTGTCTCACGAATTAATTCGTACCATTTTAAACGATTGTTTGGGCATGTAAATGCTTTGCCACTCGACTAGTTCCAAAAGACCTGAATTTTCTTCAAAAATTTTATGAGGTAAAGGTCGCTGAATACATTCTAGACGAGTCGATTCTGACCCCACATTCATAATACGCACTGCAACTAGTGATGAGACATGGGTTAATGAGTTTGACATGCAAACCAGTCAAGAAACTTTGGAATGCCGCCTTCCAACTAAACCGAAACCGAAAAAAACAACGTCAAAGTCGATCAAAAGTCAAGGATATGTTGACTGTTTTCTTTGATTATACCGGTGTTGTGCAATCGGAATTCGTGCCAAACGGTAAATAAATAATATTACCTGAGCGTTGTGCAGCGTTTGAGAAAGCAAAATCGTCGAAAAGGACGATTTCGAAAAGGAGAAAAGGACCAGATTTGTGGAAAGAAAACTCATGGATTTGACACCACGTTAAAGCACCATCTCACAAGGCTATCAAACTCAACAAATAACCACTTAGAGGGACCCGTTTTGAATCGATAGAAGACATAATAAATTTGGATCAAACTCAATATTCTGTGTTTCACTGACCACTTCCCGGCATTTTTTTAACAGAATGTACATTTAATGAGCTTTTATTACTCTGCACCTTTTCAAAATATAATATAAATAATCTATCATCTGAAAGAACGAAATATTATTATTCAATAAAATTCATTAGAATAATTCAATGTATTTACTTTCCGACGTCTGTCCGTGACCCTTCACTTGTTAACGTGATAACCTAAAAATCCCGAGATACTTCAACCTGTTCTTAGCAACGTTAATGTATACATTACATTATGCCAGATTTAGTTTTGAATTACCAAGATTTTTTTGGTCCTAAATTCTCTGCTTTTCCTTTAGAAATCATACTCAAGACTGACGAAGTTACAGGTCTTTTTGTTACATATTTTGGAATCTCTCTTAAGACATAGATCTCAAATAAATGTTTTCAGAAAGATAATCTTCGATAATTCAAACTCGAAACGTTGAATTAATGCTTATTGTTATTACTTTACATAATACGAGCGGTACTTAAAAAGATAAAACGTGATTTTTCGAAATGACTCATGTAATTAAATGAATAAAGTATCTTTTGTAAAAGTAGTTTGTTTATCTGTGTTCTACAATGAGTATTTTATTATCTCAAGCACGCACACGCAATTCCTCTATATCAACATCATCATTCCCTATCTATTATTACAACATAGGAAATATATTCCGTACACAAGGATCCCAATAGACGCTAACACTTGGAATTCAACATTCAAGTTTTAAATGTTTCCATTCATTAAACGAATATAAGAGTGTCATCTGCAATGCCAGAATAAAAACAAATATCACTTGCAGGTACCTAAACATCCCTGTTATAAATAACCATCGTCCTGCCCTCGATATTTTTCTAGCAAAATGTATTGGTTATGAGAAGAACTCACCAAAGATAAATCAAAATATAAATATGCCTGGAAAAAGTACTCATTGCTCAAGTCGATTCTCTCCAGTCCTCTTACCTATTCACTTACCACGCTTTGCTGCGAAGACAGATTTACGGAACAAATCGTTCATTTGATGATCTTAACTAAGCAAGAAAATGAAATGTTGCAGATGATTAATCAGTTTAATGTCTGATATTTGGTATGCTAACTTAAAAATTCAATTTCAACTTTCGTCTAATCCTTTATACGAGTAAAGTTACTACAACCGATGATTTTGAGAATATCATCCTCATTTATGTCCAACCATTTGGTTAGCACACGCCAAGCGGAGCGTCTTCTCCTGACTTGAATTACCTATATTGAAATTAAAAGCGCGAAGTAAAGGTAAAAGAAACACAACATACAATAAGTCCGGGTTTGCCACATAGATGGAACTGCCAATTTCGTGCCGCTTTTGTTTTTCTTCAATACGAACATTCGGAAGGTACGTGTAAAAAGTCCATGACATTCAACATAGTCGTTGTCGTGATATGGAAGGTTAGGTAACGCTACATTTCCTTTTGTTTGAACAATGGAGAAAAAAGAGTTTCGTGTTTTATTCAAACACTGTTTTCTAATGGAAAAAATACTATTCAAGCAAAGCTCTAGCTTTATTCAAGTATGTGTGGAACATGGTCCCACTCACGTCACCTGGTGTAATACACCACATCATGTGGTTATTATCCGAAGGAAAACTTGTTTCACTCGGATCTAAAAACGGTCCTCTGGCGGACGCACGGAGCCTCCCAAAATCCGATGGGATAAGCCAACTCGTTATTGAGTTTAGCAACATAAGAGGACTAGGACACACCAACATGAATGTGATAGAAGTACATCAGCACTTATAAGATACGTGACCTTATGTTTTAGCTGTAACGGAAGTTCGAATAATGCCACTAGCAGACCTTGCCTATCTCTGTTTCTATGGCTATGAGTTGCAACGTTTCGGTTTGGGGGAAATCTTTGTGTTTTTCCGGGTCGGACGTCGCACTCCAAAAAGAAAATTAGAAAAAGGCTTTCGACATGATTCAAAATCTGTTTATATAAGAAAACTATGTTTCATTGTCTTTATCGATCTCCTAATGATAACAACTACCCTAGATTGTTTTAGTATCTAGGCGACAAGGTAAACAAGATCCAAATACAGCAT
The DNA here is from genome assembly GCA_013387265.2 of Cryptolaemus montrouzieri. Classification (NCBI taxonomy): domain Eukaryota; kingdom Metazoa; phylum Arthropoda; class Insecta; order Coleoptera; family Coccinellidae; genus Cryptolaemus; species Cryptolaemus montrouzieri. The sequence continues at coordinate 27,122,677 of JABFTP020000144.1, read as the reverse complement.
CCGTCAGCTGAGGTGATCGTAATGGGAGATTCCAACGCCCACATCAACTGGCTTCAACACTCAAATAGGCAAACCTGGCAATATAAGCGATTTTCCCAATACTCTCGATCACTTTCTTGTTCCAGATCCAGATGAATTCAGTTTACAGGTCCCAAGCAACTTTGACTACAACCTGGTTTCTGCCACTGGTAACTTCATACCATAAAGACCCAACGCCAAAGATCCAGAAAGATATAGCACTGCAACTGAGCAACTCAAACTATGAGAACTCCAGATATGGAGGAAACAGTTTTGAATTGTATTGATTTGAATCCTCATATGAGTACTGGTGATGGTTCCTAGATAAAATTAGAGAAAATACTCATTTTGATAGTGAAATAATGTTCACAGACGAAGCTAACTTTTCGAGAACTTCTATCACAAATATTCACAATAATCATTATTGGGCTGAGGAAAATCCCCATTTGATTGAAGAATCTCATCATCAAGAACAATTCTCACTAAATGTCTGGCTTGGAATAATTGGAAATTATTTGATTGGGCCATTTTTTTGCCTAACAGACTAAACGGTCCCGCTTATCGGCAATTTATTGAGGAGGAGTTACCTTTATTGCTCGAGGATGTGCCACTTTTAGTGAGAAATATAATGTGGTTCATGCATGACGGGGCACCAGCACATTTTAGTGGAGAAGCTAGGGAATTCTTAATAATACATTCAACAACCGATGAATAGGTCGGGGTGGGCCATAACCATGACCTCCTAGGTCCCCAGACTTAAATAGTTTAGACTTTTTCTTATGGGGATATCTCAAAAGTTTAGTTTATACCACTCCAGTGAACACTGTAGAATAATGGAGAAATAGAATAATAACCTCTTGTGACACGATAAGAAATACCCCAGGAATATTTTAAAGAGTGCGTGATAATATGCGAAGAAGGACAGAGGCCTGTATTCTTGCAGGTGGAGGACACTTCCAACAATTTATTTAGTTTTTAATTGTTCTTTTTTTTAGTTTGATATTGAATAAGTATAAGTTGAGTCTCAGAAGACGAACTATCAAATTAGAAGCAAATTTTAGGCATACCTATCGAGTTTTCTATTATTTTGTTTTTATTTAGCGAATAACATAAAATTCAAATAATTTTCCGCTCGAAAACGGTTTGAGATATGAAGAAATTACATGTGTCAAAAAAGTTTCAAAATTGAACGAAGATGACGAAAACTGATTGTACACTGATCAGTGGCGTACTGCAAAAAAGTTTGAAAGGGCAAAAGGAGACATGCCCTCGGAAAAGAAAACACCTTGTGAATTTCAGTCAAAATCTAGGACGTGTAATGATGGCTGTAAAAATAGCTTGCATTTCAAATTTGGGCTGAATATCTCAAAAACTGCAGGAGATTTGAAGTAAAAAACCAATTTTTTCCGGAAATTTCAACACCCTGTAGCTCCGTAACGAAGCTTTTGCGGATCTATGTTTACATGAACATTTTTTCTTAAAATTGCACGTAGATTTACCCCCTCAAGTTGTGACATACTATTATGTAACACCCTGTTTACAGCGGATCATAGCTTTTCAGACTTACAATTGAGAATAGAATCAGATTCAAATCTTCTGTTTCTATCATTTCAATTCTGGAATTTTTCAGTTTCATTGCCACCCTAACAATTATTTCAGAACTATTATCAATAAATCATTTTTATTATTTTATTAATTGAAGTGAGAGAAGGAGAATAAAATAAGTACTAAACTATACTAAATGCAGATAAAATTCTAGAAGTAGCATCTGTTATAATTCCAGGACACTTTCCTTTGTATTTTCTTCATTATCATTCCGTTCTCTTTCTCAAAACATAAATACTTCTTAGTAGAAGGAACTTCAATAGAGAGGAAATATTTGAACACATTTCAAGTAACTGAATAAAATTGAAATTGCAACTGCATAATGAGTTGTATCCTTTTTAATTACGTGTTTTATCATTTTTGTTCGTGCATAAATTCTATTTAAAATGCCGATTCAATAAATTAGTGTTACAATTCGATGTAAAACTCTTGATTGAATAGCTAGAATATAATAAATTGATGATATAGCAAAACTGTTATCTTATGGGACTATTTATGAATGGCCCGTATTTACAAATATTATATTCCTCATTAAACAGATAGATAAAACAATTGAATAAGTAGAATTATGTTCTATCCTGCATTTATGATTTCAACTAAGATGTGAAAATATTAACACAACGATATTCAATAGGTTGGCTATTTTTCAACATCATCAGCCTTGCAATTGTGAATCAGATACAAAATTATCAACCAAAAGTATCAGATTCAGACTTGTATCAGTATCATTTGCATTCGATTCAACATATTTTTTTATCAACCCATCCCCACTTTGAACGCAGTCGAAAAACCACCGATGCGCTCGGTCGACTAAATTCGGCAATTGTCCGAGAAAACTTAAAAAGTACCTACGAGGAATGTCTTTTATGTTTTGCATGCTAGGACATGGAAGACACCATAAATCAACTGTCTTTACTAAAAATGAATCTTATGATTTGTTAATATAAGTTCAAAATTTCAGTTCTGTGCGTAATGTGTTTTAGCCACAACAAACTGTCAAAGTTGACAAGTTAGTTGAAAAATGGAATTAAACTGTAAGTATTTTCGCGCAATAATTTTCTATAATTTTCAAACACAATTACCTCAACAAGAATGTCTTGGCGAGTCTGTTCTCGGCATTGAAGCACCACACCAGTCAACAGTTTCCTGTTGGTATGGATAATTTAAATGCAAATGCTTAGCGACGATCCAAGAACAGGTGCTTCAAAAACAGTGGTCACTCAAGGAAATGTGGATGCTGTGCGTAAGATTATCCAGGAAGATCGGCATGCCACATATCGAGAGATTGGGGCATCATTGCGGATGTCAAGAATTTGAATACAAAAAATTTTTCACGAAGAATTGAGTGTGACAAAATTCATTTCTCGTTGGATACCGCATCTGTTGACGTAGTACTGAAAGCTGCAAATATGAATTAGTGTCGAAAAACTCTGGACCGTTTCAACTCTGGAAAACCTTAAAATGTTTACAACATTGTCAATAGTTATGAATTTTGGTTCTACTTATACACGCTACAAAATGAGCGCCAATCTTCTGGTAGGGTGTTCCAAGGGGAAGATAAACCGACAAAAGTCATCTGTGGCCGAAGTGTATCAAAAAAGTGGTCGCAAAGTTTTTTTCAAAAATAGGTCATGTAGCAATAATGCCTTCACAAGATCAGTGAACAGTTACTGCCGATTGGTACACAACCATTTGCTCACCACAAGTCGTTAGTAAGCTTCGAGAAACCAACACCGAACGTTGAATCATCCATCACCAAGAGAACGCAAGTTCGCACAGAGCTTGGAAAAGAATGGAATATTAACGCAAAAAGACATCGCATTGTTATATCATCCTGCGTACAATCCGGATTTTTTACCTTTCCCAAAATCAAGAAAGAACTGCGTAGTCAAAGGTTTCAGTTATCAAAAGAAGCTCTGGTTATGCCAGAATCCAGACCAGTCTTACTATATGTTTTTGGGGTCGCTTAAAACAAATCCGAGGTCCATATTGCTCCATCACGTCAGGATTTTTCATAACCTCAAAAATGAACTCCAAAAACCATATAAATCAGGCAAACATAAACTTTCGGGCTTTATAATCTTGAAAACCGCATAACTTTATAACCACGTAGCCCCATAACTTTGTATACTCGAACCTTCTTAGAGGCCAAGGAACCCACCTGTACAAAGCTGCGGTTGCTGGATGACGACGCCTGGGGGCCCGCTTGCTCACCCCGACTAGCCCCGACACTGAGGATGCGACCCTCTGCATCGTAAACTTTTTCCGAATGTTTGCCATGACGGCTTCTGCCGGATCACGGATGAACTCCGTTGCCCACCGTCAACCACGTGGAGGTGCCCTGGATTGCAAACATACGGAAAAGTGCAAGTTCAACATCACCCAATTTGGAAACGTACTTTAGAACTCTTGTTGAATTCCGAGGTTATGGCATTATCTCTCTCTCTAGTCGTTGCTCGATTCCGAGCGTCGTGACTTATTCATGGTACAAGCCTCCTCCATGCTTCTCTGTCCTCCACGGTTCTCATGACTTCTGCCACTGACATATTTGTTAGGTCCTTGATTTGTTCCAAGAATCTAACAGGAGATCTGCCTCTCTTTCTTTTGCCGTCCACTTTCCCTTGGACAACAATCTCCTCCATCCCGTCCTTCCGTATCACATGACCGAAATATTTAATTATGTGTCTCTGGATTGTTGGGAGCAGCCTTTCATGATCCTGAATTTTCAGTTCCTGAGTATGGACACGTTTGTTCTATGAGCCTCCCAAGGATCCTTAGCATCCTGCGATAACACACCATCTCAAAAGCTTCTACTCTCTTGCGGCATGCTGCATTTAGCGTCCAGGATTCTGACCCATAGGTTGCGATGGAGAATATCAGTGCTTTAAGAAGTCTCATTTTGGTCATCTTACGGATTTTGTGGTCTTTCCATATTTTGTCCAGTCTGCCCAGAGCTTCCTTTGCCATCCCAATCCTTCCCTTGATTTCCTGTTCGGAGCCTCCTTTGTTGGTTATTTTTGCGCCAAGATAAATAACAGTGTCACTGACTTCTATATCATGGATGAGCTGAAGTGGTACTGGGATTGTCTGGGATCTGTCCACAATCAGCAGACAACATTTGGTCCTATTTAGTCGTAGTCCCGCCTCTAGACTAACAGCTTCCACACGTCGTAGAAGTTCAAGCATTTCCTGTTCGTTTTTTGTCAAGATTATCGTGTCATCTGCATAGCGTAAGTTTGACACTTTTCTTCCACCAATAGATATTTCGCCTTCCCAGTTTTCCAGCGCCTTTCTCATAATCCATTCTCCATATATGTTAAAAAGAATTGGGGAGAGAATGCACCCCTGCCTGACTCCTTTTCCGACCCTGAAACCTGTTGAACGTTTCCCTTCTATTTGTATGTATGCTCTGTTCTTGTCATACAGGGCCTTTATGACGTATATAAGATGTTTCGGGACCCCCATTTCACTCAGGATGTTCCATAGTTTTCCCCATTGAACGGTGTCGAATACTTTAGTGTAGTCAAGAAAACATTATGGCATTATGCGGTGCATTGAAAACCCCATCCATGATCTCATAACATAAAAACCTAGATCCCGTAGTAGCTGCTGGGTAACGGAGTATATGAAGTTATAGGAATTTGAAATTTACATTATGGGGTACTGGGGGTTTGAAAGTTTAAGTTAGCGTTTAAAGCATAAGTTATGGTGGTTTAAAGGGTCAAGTTATAAGGTTATATGGGAGTTTCATAGTTGGCAACAGCCCATTTAGTGCAATATTCCAGTAACACAATTGCGTATCACTGTTTCTGGGTCAGATTTTGAGGTTATGAAGTTATCGGGTTATTAAGTATTTGGGTTTACAGAGTCCATAGGACTACGTGGTTATATAGGTTAGGCGGTTTTTAAGATTATAAAGCCCGAAAGTTAATGTTTGCCTGATTTATATGGTTTTTGGAGTTTATTTTTGAGGTTATGAAAAATCCTGACGTGATGGAGCGATTTAGACCTCGAATTTGGTTTCAGCGAAAAAAACATATAGTAAGACTGGTCTGGGTTCTGGCATAATTTTTCGAATTTTTTTGTGGAGCTATGTAATTATTTGTCCATAAAAAGGTATTGTATAATTGGGTACCGCGCTTTCTCACAGCTGATCACAAGCAACTTCCAGAATCGGAATCAGTAGAATTCCTCACATCTGAATCAAAAAGAACGGCAGCTGTGTGGGCAACTCGTCCAAAGCACTCGTCAGCTGGCAAAGTTATGAGATTTTGGGATACGCAAGATATCTATGACGAAAGTAAAACCACCAACATTGAAAATTACATAGCCTTATTGAATCGATTGATTGAAAAATTAAAGGAGAAAGGGTATCAATTCCAAATATAACGGTGCTATTTGATCAAGACAAAAATAACTTATCGATAAAAACAATGGCCAAATTAATTGAGTTGAGCTGCCAAGTTCGACAAAGTAGCGTATTCTCCATGTTTAGCCCCTAGTAGCAACTAGCTCAAATGAAAGAGATTCGGATCCAATGAAAAAAGATCTACATCTATCTACAGAGAAAGTATACACAACCAAATTTATATGGAAGCACTAGGTATTTCACATTATTGATTGTTTTTAACCATGTACCTTTGACCACTTGTGAAGAATGAAGTTTTTTGTTGTAAAAAACTGGAACTGTTGAATTATCACCACATGTTCGGGATATTATTATTATTAGTCCTATAAAAGCCTAATAACAAAAAATAATTTCTATAGTATTGCAAGCACAGCTTAGCCATAATTAAATATGCACACATATATAATAACTAAATCCACTTATGTCAAAAACGAAATCTAATAATAATAATAATATTGTACTCAGTTGTCACTGAGATTTGAAACTGTGAAATTTAAAAAAGCCTATAATCATAATTGAAAATGCCTTACGTTGGATTGTCCGATGTGCAGAGGGGTCGAATAATTGCTCTCGTTGAAGAAAGGGTGACACAGAGGGATATAGCGGCCACAATAGGGGTATCACAGGGGGTGAATTCAAAAACCTACGCCCGATACGTGGAGCTACAGTCTCTGGAAAATAGGCCTGAAAAAAGTCGTAGGAAGATCACTTCTGAAGAACAAGACCGCTTTTTGCGCCAAATTGCAAGAAAAGACCCTAGTGCGTCGCACCCCATACTCCAAAGGCAATTTCTGGAAGCAACAGGCATCAGTGTATCAGTCGAAACGATACGTCAAAGACTTCGTTCAAGGGGTTTATACAGCAGAAGGCCCTTAAGAGTTCCAGAGCTAATCAGATAATAAAAAATCCACAGACTTAATTGGTGTATCAAGCACCAAAATTGGAATATTAAAAATTGGCGAAATGTTCTTTTTTCGGATGAGACCAGAAATGGTGTTCGATCAGACGACTACCGGATTTGGGTTTTTAGGGGTCGTGTAACACAAGCTAGACTCCGAGCAAGATGAATTCCGAAGTACCCAGGTGGCAGTGTGATGTTTTGGGGTGGCATTATGCTGGAAGGCTAAACAGATTTGATTTCGTTTCCTGCGAGTGTAAAGGCTAGAAATTACGTGGACCTAGTGCTGGAGCCCATAGTGGGACTTTGGCGAGGTGCCCACAGTGAGAATTTCACTGTTATGTAAGATAATGCTCCTCCGCATACCAGCAACCTCGCGCGACATTATTTTGAAACAGAAGGAATCGCTATTTTGGACTGGCCAGCTTGCTCTTCAAACCTAAATCATATTGAACATTTATGGTATAATCTCAAAAGAAAAATTAGATCGCGTCATGATAATCCAAAAACCCCATAACAGGTCATCCAAGCCGCCACAGAAGTGTGGCAGAATATCACCTCAGAGGAGGTCGAAAACCTAATCCAAAGCACGCCTAGACGGATTCAGGCATGTATCAGAACAAGAGGAGGTAATACAAGCTACTAAAGTCGAGAAAAAGCACCTTCCCCGTGAGAAAACAATTTTAAATTTTTTTACTACATGCGGAAAATCTCGTTATTTTCTTTTATTTGTTTCTTTCTTGAAATAAACGTAAATTTATTCCTTATTTCGAAAAGGATCAATTCTAACAATCCTTCAAAATTTCCAAAATCCCTGAGGTAATATTCAAAATATCGTGTGATTCCATATAAATTTGCTCTTGTGTATATGTATCATTCTCTAATATGTTGTTGATTAAGTAGAATTTTCCGAAAAAAAATATGTTTCTACGGGATAGGCACGGGACTTATTGAATGATGTGTTATATTGTGGCTTGTCGTGACGTTGGATAAGCACATGACATTATTTTCGAACAGAATTACTCGAATACTTGTAGGACTATCACTTTCATAATGTTTTGTTTAGATCCTGAAAGCGATTTACAATAGAATCTTCGATTATTTAGATAATTCAGATTATAACTTGGCTGAAAAATAAAGGTGAACTTGATTGTTGCCTTCAAGAATTGGAGAAAAGAAGACAGACTCATACTCAACAGAGCACAATTTGAAGTTACTTCTTCCCAAGCAGCGGTTCTTACAAAGGGATCCTTGTAGTTTTTCACTTCGTATCATACAGTACTTCATGCTGGTGTACAAGATGGATTAGTTCTTCTGACATTTGAGCAAATGTATGCGTAGACACCCACCACCATGTTATGACGCGTCATATACTCCACCATCGCGCAGGCGCGATCGGGGACAAATAATCGTGATCTCAACAGTTTAATGTGTTTCTAATTGTATGGAGCTGATATGCTTCTGACGCCTTACGAAATAACATGACAGTAGTGGTTCCTACTTCACTTTGTTGAAATAAAATAAAGTCCGTATATATAGAGGAACTTCTTTTTAATAAACGAATTTTTAAAATCTGTTCAATAGCTTCACAGATCACCCCAACATAGAAAAAGTTTCTTTCTATAATATTACCCATTGTGTAGAGTATATAACTTACCATTATCGGACATAAAGGCGTCAATTGGTCATACAATGTCCTCGCTTCTGTTATGTTACAAGCCTGAAAGGTCATTTGCAAGCAACAACATCCCATACCAAAGCCCATGGCGTCCATATACACGTGATCAGGTAAGGCAGCTTTAGAGTATTTATAGGAATCGTCGACAGGAATTACTGTATTTTTATCTCTGAAAACTAATAACAGATTGATATCTTGTGAACAGGATGCCCAACAGAATTTAAAAGAGAAATTTTCATTGCACTTTATTACAAATGCCCGAGCTATTTACGTGAGAGTGTTGTAGATAAATCAATGGACCTTTCGACAAAGAGATAAGAAATAAACGAAAACTTGATCGCAAATAATTGTTTTCGAATGTACTGATATATGGCAAAATTAATGGACAACGGATTGTTTGATCATCCAAACTATTCTACAAATTTGACATGAGACTTTTTCCTGTTGCCAAATTTAGTACAACAGGATAAAATTCTAGACAAATGAGGAAGTAATTATTCTCGACGACTATGTAGAAAAATTAACACGTCTTGAAAGATGTGTTTTATTTTATTTGCTCTTTCATCGATTTCATCCAACAACCCCGTTATATTAATTTTTTAATTTAGAAAATCGTTCTTTCTTGACAAAACAGGGTAACATTTACATGACTGTGCGACATTTATTGAATTGAAATCAGAGCTACTGTTGAAGGTAATCTGATTTACATTATTTGATCTTATATGAAAATTATATTATGAAACAGATATCGCTTTCAATATTTGATTTCACTCAACTTAATACACATATCTATCAAATTCCAACTTCATCTATCCAATACCGGGTAAGGATAATTCACATTTGAAAGTTAAATATAATATTGGCGATTCGACACAACTAGAACCTTCGGTGCTAGAATCTGACTGATCAGCACATATACTTTTGTTGACGTATTCATATAAATATAATTCCCTATCTCTCGAAATAAAAGACTTAATCCGCAGGACCTAGATAATAATCGAAAGATTAATCTTTCACGTCCTTAACTCTAAAATGACGCAAAAACAATTCTGTGTTATCACAGGAATACTACCACTGCAATATGAAAACATTCAATTGCAAACTAAATTGCAGAATTTGAACATTTTCACAAGAATGTAAATATGAATATAGAAAGTTGTATAAGAAACAATTAATGTACGTACAGTGAATAAAATGTGCAGGGTAGATTAGAGGCAATGTTTTAGGGGTTCGGTATCGAAATTGGTATCATCTATTCTTTAGACGAATGTTTTGTGTTTATTATTGTCTATTGATGGGTTGTTAATGATGGATTTATGGAAAGGGTTCTCGGAAGTGCTGTATATTTTTGCTGCATAGCAAAGTGACATATTCTCTTCGTATGTTCAGAGAGGGCTCGTTGAGAAGAGTACTCTCTCAATTGGACTCGCTCTAAGGGCTTCTGCTATAATTCGAGAGGCAGAGTTTTGCAATGTATCAAGTTTTCTTTGGAGGTCTTTGTTCAGATTTCCTAAGCAAACTCAACCATAGTCTAAGACACTTCAGACTGTACTTCGGTAAATTGTGAGTAAACTTATTACATAATTTTTTCTTGGCTAGGATTTTCAGGAGATTTAGTTTTCGTTGACAGAGGCAATAGTTGCTTCAGTTTGTTTTTTCCGAGTCATATGACTGTCGGACACAATTCCCAAATATTTAATGTGGTCTACTCGTTCTAATCGAGTATTTTTTAGGGTTAGGGTCAGGTCGGTAGTTTTTGACCTCATTTTCAAGAATATCAGGTACTTGGTTTTGTCATTCGAAAATTGGAATCCGGTTGTTTTCGTCCAGTGTTCTAGGCTATTCAAAGAGTTCTGTAGTATTCTCGTCCTGTCGTCATGATATTTGTATTCAGATAGATTACGAGGTTGTCTGCAAAAAGCATGAATTTGACTGGTGCCTTGAGCGTTTGTGTGATCAAATTTATTGCTATCAGGAACAGGGTTACACTCAGTACTGATCCTTGGGGTATCCCATCTGGTTCATTGTGGTTATAATCAGAAATCTCCAAGTAGTGTCATATGCCCTGAATATGTCGAAGAAAATTGCAATTAATGTCTAGTTGTTGAAAAATGCTTCATTGACGGCCAATTCTAGCAAGATGAGGTTATCTATGGTAGACCTATTTATCCGGAAACCCCTCTGATAGATGTTGAGTAGTACGTGTTTCTCTGAGAACCAGGTGATTCGCTTATTCAGGATTATTTCTGAACAGGTTAGGGAGATAGGTCGATAGGATGTGGGATCGTTTCTCGGTTTTCCTGGTTTCAAAATAGGGACTACTAGAACTTTGGACCAGATTTCTGGAAAGGATCTCGACCTAAATATCAGATTGTAAATGTCAATGAGGATGTTTTTCGCATTTATCGAAATATTCTTGAGTAGGATAACTGGGATATTGTCTGCTCCAGATTAGGTGTTTTTCGGGCTTCTGAGGGCTTCTTCAAGTTCGTTAAATGCTATTGGATCATTTAGTGGGCCACTGCCGTCTTCAATATCGATGTCTTTCGGTTTTATAGATGAATTCTTGTTGGAGGTTATCACTACTTTTTAGCGAAGATGACTGGAATTTTTTTCATGTCTGTAATTATAGTGCAATTATCGTCCAGAGATTCTATAGGTAGGAAAGTTCTAGAGCCTGATATTCTTTTTATTTTGTTCCAAATTTGGGGAATTGGTGTTGACGGACTGATACTGGATATATTTAGTTATTCCATGAGTCTTTTTTCCTTTTTTGATTAGAAATCTAGATTTTGCTATAAGCCGTTTGAATTCAACCAAATTCTCAGTGGTGTTGTGTTTCTTGAGTTTATTGAAAGCGTGTTTGCTTTCTTTTAAAGCTTGAGATATTTCTTGGTTCCACCGAGGTACTGGGTGTTTATTATTGATAGGTGATTAGAGTAAAGTAAACAATTAATGTACGTACAGTGAATAAAATGTGCAGGGTAGGCAAATTTCGTTGTTTTAGTAGGTCACCTACGTAAAATATTATAGCTAGAGTGGTGGCAAACATCTTTTTTTTTAACGGCCCATAGTCACTTTCACTTTCGTTGGATACAGTTTTATTTGTTTTAAAAATACATAGCAGATGTAGTCAGTTTTCGCATTCATTTCCTATTTCAGGGAAAACCTGAAACTGAGTAATTTCATCCATTCTATGCATATCCATCAACGATTTATTTTGTTATATGGCTTAAAAGCACAAATTTTTGAGACCATGTCCAAGACGATGGTTGTTTCTATGGCTTTATTAAATTCAAACCATAGTCATTACCTGTGATCTTATAGTTTGACAATCAATTCTGTTCTTCATGAATCAGTGATTCGTACTACAAAATGCAATCCAGATGAAAATTACTTTCTCGTAAATTCGAAATTTCCCTTTCTTAGGTACCTGAGTAACATCAATGAGGCTATGGATGTTGCATTGGCAATATTTAATAAGATCCTAGCTTCAAAACAGGCCTCAAGTATTGGAGAGAGGAGAAACTATATCGTCCAGTAGAGTTTCCCAAGGTTCGATATTTGACCAGTTCTGTTTGGGTTGTACGGGTCGACAAGAACATCTGTGCGGGTGAAATAGCCCCTCCCCTTGTTGCGCGTTAACTTTGCCGGTCAAGTGGATATTTATAAGTTTTGGTGAGGATAGAGTTGTTCCAATTTGAAGGGAAAAAATTGAGTGGGCAATCCAGGGAAATAATTGCTAATATCATTCGTTTCATGGAACGAGAAGGGATGCAGAATGAACCAGTAATTTCTTTGAAAAATGTTCAAGAACGTGTAGCTGACGCAACAGCTATTGGTTTGCGATCTATGCAAAACATTACGAGCGGAATGAAGAAGATTGTGAAGATAGCGAAAATAACATTTTTCAACACCCGATAAAAAAAAGAAAATCAGCGAAGAAAACAAATCTCGATGACTTCGATAGAGCACCGCTTCGTTGGTTCGTCGTCGATAAAATCGTACCCACATTAAAGCGAATCCATCAAAAGTACGTCGATGAGAATGAATATGCAGGCTTGGAGTGACGAGACAAACGACGGCCTACGTGAGCCTGTTTCAAAAGAATCAAGACTGATAATTTTGAACGCCGGTAGTGAATGCGGATTCGTACGAAACGCATATCTGGCCTTTAAGTCCAATTGTAAAACCGGTGATTATCACGATAATACGAATTTCGTATATCAGATTCAGAGTAAGTAACCTTACTCTGAATGTTGGGAAATCACAAAAATCACGAAGCAGACCACCTGAAGCTCCTCGGAATCTTGCTGGGCACGTCTTTAGCATGGCAGCAGCACCTAGAATCACTACGCCGAAAACTGTCAACTGCATAGTTCACAATCCAAAGAAATAAATCAATCGTGGGAAAACAAGAGGAATTGATGACATACTTTCTGCCTAATAATTTTCAGTACTTTATTATAAATTTCCCGCTAAACTATTTTTTTCGTCATGTTGGTGCTATTGTCTGCCACCTCTGGAGAGTTTTATGACATTTGAAACATTACTGAAAAAAATATTGAGCCGAGTTTGTGTTACGGCGATTTTTATCATGTCGAGAAATATCGATCAAAGCATTTGCATTAAATTCTGTGTGGAACGGATTTCAGCACGCTTGAAATGGTGCAAAAGGTATTTCCCAATAACCCTGTAGCGTAACCCAGTATTTGAGTGGCATAGAATGTTCAAAGACGGTCGTGTTAGCTTCGAAGACGATCCGCATACCGGACGGACATCATCATCGACAAACGCATTTCACGTCATAAAAGCCAACGAATTAGTGCTTGCAAACCGTCGTTTAAGCGTCAGAATTGGCGCGTGCACTCCACATCTCTAAATAGAGCGCTCATAACATTTTATTTGAACATTTTGGCATGAGACGCGTGTCAGCTCGATCGGTGCCGAGGCAGCTCTCATTTGAACATAACGACCGTCGCATTTGTGTTGATGAAGAGATGATTTCAACCGTTCGAAACGACCCCACCTTCCCCGAACGCATCATTACTGGTGATGAGAGTTGGGTGTATGAGTTTGACATGGAAACTGAGCAACAATCATCTGAATAGCGCTTCGAGGGCAAGCCAAATGCGAAAAGAGAGTGCCAAAGTAGATCAAAAATTAAGGTTTTGTTGACTTAATGTTCAAGAAATTTTCACCTGATGGCCACTCAACAATCAATATTATTTAGGCGTTATGCGTCGTTTACGTGAGGCTATACGCAGAAAAAGGCCAGATTTGTGGAAGAACAAAAATTATTGGCTTTTGCATCATGACAACGCGCCTTAAGATGTATCGTTCCACAAGCACCGTATTCGCCCCATTTAGCACCGTGTGCTAAATGGGGCGCTCCTAAAGGTGATTATTTTAAAGGAGAGAAAATAAATTTGCATAAAGAATAAATATTTTGTGTTTTCTTCAAAAAGTATTAAAAATTGTTGGACAGAAGCTATTATGGCCACTTTCAACATGTAGCAACTTATGACACCATATTATGGGGAGCTTCCAGGGATGCTGCTCGGGTGTTTTTGAAACAGAAGAAAGCAATTCGAATATAAACCGATTAAGCAGGACGACAATCTGTAGAGAGGTATTCAAGAAAGTGGAAATACCAACACTCCCTTCTTGCTATATTATAGCATGCTAGTTTACTTCCACCAGCAAAGGACCAATCATTTGAAACATTCCTCTCTTCACTCTCATTTCACAAGATCCCAGGATGACTACATGCTGCCAAAACAAAAATTGCAGAAGACCCAAAATTCCTTCAACTTCTTGGGAACAAAAATGTATAACAGGTTTTCAACAAATTCTAATCAATTAGAGGAAAAATCGTTCAAAGAAGTTGTGAAGGCTGTTTCAAAAGAAAATGTCTTCTACTCAATAGAAGAATTTTTCAACTTCAAATTCTATTTGTTATGATATAGATATTTTATCTCTTGAAAACTCGTATTTTAACGCGTTCTGTATTGTGACAGAATATTCAAGTATTTTATTTTTATTTGTGAGACTGTCCATGTAAATCTAATGGGTCAAATTTATTGTTCCTATTTCATTACTTTAACTAACTTTTAGGCAATAAATGAATTGAATTGAATTGAATTATGAGTGGTTTCTCCTAAAGTAAATTCTTGATTGAACTCCAAAGACAGAATTCTAGTGTCGTCAAGTCAGATCAGCGAGGTGGCATCTCACTGGACCTCTAATACCTATACAATTATCCCCAAAATTCAAATTTATCAGGTCAATAGTGGTTCTTGTTTGGTGAAAAGCTGCACCATCGCGTTGAAAGAGAGTATTCAATCTTTGATCTAGGAGCAGCTCATCGAGAAAACCCCCAATTATATTATTATTGATGAATACTTCATGGCGACCACCATCATTCAGATTTTCATCGAAAATTTCGAAAGATAAAACGTGACTATCTTTTAGGACACACCACACATTCATCGGTTAATGTGACTGCTGTAAAAAATCTGGGCATTCATGATTTTTTTCTGAATACCAATTGCAAACATTTATCCTGCAAAAATTGTGATACTCGCATTATGTAGGGCGTAAACTTGCATCTTTTCAGGATACTGAGTGCACATCTCTAAATTCCAGTGTGTGCCTCTTATTGCCTGCTCGAAAAAAAGATATGGCCATTACAGCTCCCATTATTTCAATTGTTGCTTCTTCTTTAGCTTGTACTTCATTTTTTTTTTGATGTTTTGAACGATCCACTATTGATAAAATTTCCAATTATGTCAAATCTCTCTTAATTTTCATAGTGATATTATTTTTATTTATAGTTTTGAGAGCTGTTGACCATATTCATTCAAACTTCCCCAACAAAGAAAATTTGAGTCCATAGTGATCAGGAAACTCAAGCTCACTTTAAGTAAAGTGGTGATATATTCATTATTCAAAACTACTTGATAATACGATTTTTCGTATAAAATTTTTCACTCCTAATTTAACATCCTAGCAGAAAAGTTACAGGCCGACCCATCAAAATTCCTTCAATATTCTAATTCTAATGCAGAGTGGAACATGGAAACCTAGCACTTCTTCAAAAGCTAGTACTCAGGTGACTAAAAATAGAGGGTCCTGTGACAGATTTGATTCCTTAGTTCATGGCATTCTCTTCGACAATATGAATAGTTGAGCATTTTGATTGTGATAATGAGTCTGTAATGTAATGTTCTGCAGTCTCAAATCATGACACAATATTCCTTTGGATAAACAACCTCAGAACAAGTGGCTGCATCATGAAAAAGGAAACATGAGACCCCCATGCTAAGGCTCTTAATCTAGAGCTTGTCAACATAGTGGGAGAAGCCTGTTTCAAAAACTTAGTCCGCTTCAGTCGAAATTTTTTTCATGTAATAATTTTTTTAGGAGCTGAATACGATTTTTGTTTCTTTGAAAAACACTAGCTTCCTATGTGCCACCCAATATAGGTAAATTTAATTCAGATAGTCTATATATAGCGAATAAAATATAACAAAAATATCCTATAATCAGTCTTAAATTTCTTTATTTTTCTACTCACTAGGAATATTGATGGCGACCTTTTCCCCTCTTCTTTGACGAATATTTCGTGATAAATTCTTAAATCTAGGATGACCTGGAAATATGGCATCATCAGGAAAGAAGAGAGAACGAGTGTAACCTTCTTCTGGAGTAGGGTAGGTCGGTGGATCAGTAAAGTTCTCACAACCTAATCTGCAAAGAATGTTTTTTGAAACAAACCAATAGTATAAATTCATTCAACTAAATATTCAACAAAGATCATCAATAAAAAGGTTAAAATCATGGTGGCATGATTAAATACCACAGCATGATATGGCAAACTGCAGTTTGGTACTTGTTATGAACTCACAACCAAATTTATATGGAATCATCCGATATTTTGAACATTACCTCAGGAATTTCGAAAATTTCGAAGGAATGTTAGAATTGATCCTTTTGAGATATTTCAATTGAAAAAGGAATACATTAAGGTTTATTTTAAGAAAGAAACAAATAGAAGAAAATAAGAGACTTTCCGCATGTAGTAAAAGCAAATTTATATGGAATCACACGATATTTTGAATATTACCTCAGGGATTTTGAAAATTTTGAAGGATTGTTAGAATTGATCCTTTTGAAATAATAAATAAATTTACGTTTATTTCAAGAAAGAAACAAAGGTAAGAAAATAAGAGTCTTTCCGCCGCATGTAGTAAAAAAAATTTAATTAATAATAATATTTAATATTATTATCCACAACTACTGGTACAAGAGGTTTGATAAGCTCCATGGAGCCCTAACGAAACAGCCCACGTATGTTCTTCAACATCCCAAGAAAACACCCACTTTCCTAACGCAAGGCTTAACATATATGCTACCTAAGAGCGATAGAACACAGGATCCGTCTCAATATAGGCCAATCACTTGCCTGCCAACACTCTACAAAATACTCACCTCATGCATATCCAATCGAATATACCAACACCTTGACGATAACAATATATTAGCAGAGGAGCAGAAAGGATGCAGAAAGAAACACCACAGGTGCAAGGAACAACTCATTATCGATTCTGTGATAATGAAACAGGCACACGTAGGGCATCGGAATGTTCATTCAGCTTTTCTTGATTATCTGAAGGCATTCGATAGTACCGCCCATTCTTGGCTTGTTGAAGTATTGCAGATATACAAAATTCACCCAGCTCTGGTAGAGTTCTTGAAGACAACAATGACACACTGGCACACGTCTCTGCAGGTCAACATGAGCAATAAATCAATTAAATCCGACGAGATACCCATACATCGTGGAATTTTTCAAGGAGACTCTTTGAGTCCCCTATGGTTCTGTTTAGCAATGAACCCATTGTCCTCAATGCTCAATAGAACAGGATACGGATTTAGGATAGAAGCAGAAAGGAATTATCATACAATCTCCCACCTGCTGTATATGAATGACATCAAATTATATGCTTCGAACAAGAAACAATTGGATGATTTGCTGAAAACTGTCAGTGAGTTCTCGGCAGATGTTCATATGAAGTTCGGGATTGAAAAATGTAAGACCCTGAACATTCAAAGAGGGAAAGTCATAGATGGTGAAACACAACTTCCAAACGGTGATATTATACAGTGCATGAGAGATGGCGAAACATACAAATATCTGGGATACCAACAAGCCAGATTGCTAGACCAAAAACAATCAAAGGAGAAGATTCGTTCATAATACAGTCAGCGTCTGAAGTCTGTGCTGAAATCGATATTGAACTCAGGGAATCTAGTCAAGGCAATTAACACCTACGCCATTCCAGTGTTGCTTTACTCATTTGGAATAATCAGATGGACTAAGACAGAACTGGATGATATTCAAAGGCAGACCCGAACGATGCTGACAAAGTACAACAATCATCATCCAAAATCGTCTGTGATACGAACAACTTTGAAGCGGAAAGAAGGAGGACGCGGATTAATAGATGTTGTCAATTTACACACCGAACAGATAAATCTCAGAGAATTCTTCTCTGCGAAAGCTTTCACTTCTGACTTCCATAGAGTGGTATCGTTGGCTGATAGGGGATATACACCACTAAATCTTGCTACCAGAGATGACCTGCTGAATCTACCGTTCCTATCAGATACTGAAAAACAAGAGCAATTGTCAAGAAAGGAATTGCATAGACTACATCACCATGATATTAATCAACCACACATCGACAAAGAAGCCTCCAACAAATGGTTGATGAAAGGAGAATTATTCGCAGAAACAGAGGGATTCCTAATGGCCACCCAAGATCAAGTGATCGCTACAAGCAATTACAAAAAATTCATAATGAAGGACGGAACATTACAAACAGATAAATGCAGAAAATGCCATATAAGATCGGAGACTATACAGCATATTACGTTCGGATGCGAACAACTGGCCAATACGGAGTATCTTCACAGGCATAATCAAGTGTGCAACATTATCCACCAGAAACTTGTACACAAGTACGGACTTCTGAACACCTTCCAGCCATATTACAAGTATCAGCCGGCGCCCGTATTGGAAAATGACTCTATCAGATTATACTACGATAGGCCTGTTATCACTGACAGAATGGTGACGAATAATAGGCCGGACATAGTGGTGTATGATAAGAGAGCCAGAACAGCAATGCTGGTGGATGTCGCCATACCGAATAATAACAACATGCTGAAGAAGTTCCAGGAGAAAAAGTCCAAATACACAGACCTTGCTATTGAGATCAAGCAGATGTGGCACCTCGATAAAATAGATATTGTTCCCGGCATCCTATCCTCGACTGGTTTAATACCCAAAACTTTGCTTGATAGCCTTAAGAAATTAGAATTGCATAAGAATACCTATATAGAAATGCAAAAAGCTGTAATTTTTAATACATGTAGGATAGTTAGGAAATTTATGTCAAGTATATTGTAATCGAGCCTATTCCCTTTGATTGCTAAATCTGGGAAAGGTAAATTATATCCATCTACTAGCTGAGATAGTGCATAAGTCCACGATAATAAATTATTAATTATAATAATAATTAATAATTGTTTTCTTAGGAAGTAGGTGTTTTTTCTCGATCTTGGTAGCTTGTATTACCCCCTCTTGACCTGATACAAGCCTGAATCCGTCTAGGCATGCTTTGGATTAGGTTTTCAAACTGCTCTGGTGTGATATTCTGCCACTCTTCTGTAGAGGCTTGGATAAGCTGTTGTGGGGTTCTTGAATTATCCTGGCGCGATCTAGTTTTCCTTTTGAGATCATCCCATAAATGTTCAATAGGATTTAGGTCTGTAGGCAATCTGGCCAGTCCAAAATAGAGATTCCCTCTGTTTCAAGACAACGTCGCGTGTGGTATGCGGAGGAGCATTATCTTGCATAAAAGTGAAGTAAAACGAAATCAAATCTGTTTTGCCTCCCAGCATAATGCCACCCCAAAATATCACACTGCCCCCTTGGTATTTCAGAATTTGTCTTGCTGCCCGGAGTATAGCTTGTCTTACACAACCCCTTTAAACCTGAATCCGGCGGTCATCTGATCGAACACCAATTCTATTCTCATCCAAAAAAAGAACATTTTGCCAATTCTCAATAATACAATTTTGGTGCTCGATGCACCAATTAATCTGTTGATTTTTTGTTGTCTGTTTAGCTCTGGACCTCTTAAGGGCCTTCTGCTGTATAAACCCCTTGAACAAAGTATTTGGCGTATAATTTCAACTGATACACTGATGCCTGTTTCTTCCAGAAATTGCTTTTGGAGTATGGGGTGCGACGCACTTGGGTCTCTTCTTGCAATTTGGCACAAAATGCGGTTTTGTTCTTCAAAAGTGATCTTCCTACAACTTCTTCTAGGCCTATTTTGCAGAGATTGTAGCTCCACCTATCGGGTGTAGGTTTTTGAAATCACCCACTGTGATACCCCCATTGTGGCCGCTATATCCCTCTAATGCCACCCCTCCTTCAACAAGAGCAATTATTTGACCCCTCTGCACATCAGACAATCCAACATAAGGCATTTTCGATTATGATTATAGACTTTTTTAAATTTTGAAATTCACAGTGAGGACTGAGTACAATATCCCAAACATGTAGTGATAATTCAACATTTCTTATCGTACTATCCAGTTTTTTTTACAACAAAAAACTTCATTCTTCACAAGTAGTCAAAGATCCATGGTTAAAAACAATCAATAATGTGAAATACCAAGTGATTCCATATAAATTTCGTTGTGTGTGCATGTAATATACCATGTGATATTTACAAAATATTGCACAATGCTCCTTGATAAAGTTGACATTAATCAACTCACTGCTGAGAGCATTTAATTATTAATCTAATTGAACTTCATCACGCATCCTTATTCCAGAATTAAAATCATTTTTCTTAGAATAATGAGGTAATGATAATCTAAATCACTGATCTTGTATCTTGAGGTATTGGTGGTTCTCCTCTTGAACGTCTAGTAATAATTATTTGTCAAATCCTAAGTTATATTTTGAGACCTAGCTGCATTGGTAAATCAAATAATGATATGATCGTTTCAATTAGCAAATATATATTATAGAAAAAATTATCTTATGAATGAAACATCTAAACTGAATTGAAAATAATATATCTTCAATGTGAAATAAAAATTATTTTCAAATAAACCATAAAGAACCTGTTTTGAACTGAAAATAGAAATCAGTGTTGGTTTGATACACATGTGGTGAAAATCCTTTGTTTTTAATAAATTTAATGCTATATAATGAAAAAACTAAAAGTTGAGATAAAAGACTACAAATTCATTTTCAATAGAAAATTATCCTTCAAAATTAAATTAAATACCTTGGGAAACTTGTAAGAGATATAATGCATTCATCATCAGCTAATAATTGTGAAGCTTCTTCCCTTCTCAGCTTCATGTTGGCTTCAACGATATTAAAATGTGCTAGTAGACCACCATATGGCTTTCCAGGTGTCCCTTCAATCATATAAGCTCCATATTCTGGTCTCCACAATGATTTACAACTCAAGGGATCAGCTTGTTCTTTCTCATTCAATTTAGCTAGAATTTCTTTCGCTCTTAAACTTACTTTTGCTATCTTTTTCTCATCATCGAATTTCACTATGATATATTCGACTTCATCACCCCATTTAAGGACATCACCCTGTCTATCTCTCAATCTTTTGTAAAGATTTATAAATTGAATGATACCATGATCCCGCACATGTTGACTGTATTTTTTTGTTTCTTCCCATGTTAGTGGACTTCCTTCAGATAATAGTCCCATTATTCAAGATCGGCGTACACTAAATGTTACACACTATGTTTCGAACTGTCTGTTGTACTGTTGATGTAATTATTTCATAATCATTCAGCAGGATAATCACTAGAGAATGTTAAAGCACTTATCATAGATCAATTACAGAATTAAAACTGAATAGTGATGAGAATAATTACGCCAACTTCTTATAATAATCACATTTATTCAATGAATTGATTAGGTTCGGTGTAATGTATTTCTGAATATAAAACACATTTAAAGATGATAATAGGAGTTGACATCTGACCGAAACATTCCCAACGATCGTAGATAACAGACTGAATTGAATATGACTTCTTCAATTACAAGGATATAACGTATCAGATTAAAAATTATGATAAACACTTTTCTCTATGATATGTTGCAATCATACGCAACTTCTCAAATGATAAGATGAACTTATAGCCCCACTACCCGCTACCTGTCAAAATGTCACAGTTCACTGAAATTGACCTTGAGATTTTGTAGTCATTGTGTCTACTTTGACAAAGAGCTACATCGTTCGGATCTACCCTGGGCACTCATCGCTGCTAACGAAAAACGTTTCTTTTCTAGTTTTTACTTAATCAAAGGTAGAAGGACCTTATCATTACTTTGAAAGTTCAATAGGATGTTATAGTTATTAAAGAACAAAAGGAAATGTTGATTCGATAAATAAACCGCTTATCATGCAATTTAATTAACAGAACTTACCTGTTATGAAACAGCAGGAAGTCTATTCTTAAACTGTCGACGGAATTTTGGGAAATGTTTCCTAGTAGAAAGCATTTTTCTAGTTCGATAAATATATTTATTAGATTGTTGTACATGTACAACTGAAAAAATTAAAATACAACCTTACTATCATTTCTATTGACTACATTCACTGGAAAATAAGATATGCAAGAAAGAGTAGTGTAATTTCTGATGAATTACAATCTGAAAATTGATTAATACAAAGAGCGAACTTCCGGCTCGTTCCCTGTTTCTATTTATTCTATTTTTGCGTGTTTCCATCGAATATCTCTTTCAAGGATTCAATACGGCCTAATTTATCACTACTATTACTAATACTAACAGCCTGCCCGGTTTCGCACAGTTATTAAAGAAACATTTCAAAAGTTATAATTTTTTAGACTACACACTCTCTCATACTTACTTTCTCGTTTTTGCGTGGGGTTATTACAAAAGAGTAAAATGAAGAAAATTTGAATATGAAATATTATTAATTTGATTCTGATTTTTTTGGTCATTGATTTTTTTCATACAATTTTTTTTCTATAATTTATTTTGAATGTTTATAAAATGCCTGCACTATATACTTCACTGCCTCTGCTCCTTTTATTGAGTCAGAGCTTCCCTATAAACAATATTTGATGTTAATTTATTTTATCGAAACAAAATAAATTGATTTTCCGGACCTCTGACCCGCGATAGACCAACATACAGTTGGCAATGAGTAAAACATTATTTTCGTATGTCAATCCCTACTAATTCGATAGTTTGAAAAAAACACTTATTGTGACATATCTATAATAGTTACACATTTCCTGTTGCGATATTTTTGTAGATAATTATATGTTCTACAAAGTCGTAGTACATTATTTTGTTCTATAATCAATAGTTTTCGCAGCGCACGCAATGTAAGAAAGTTTTTCGGTTATTTTTTCACACCTTGGGTTACATTATTAGAGTTTTAGTATGGATCCCTAACTTTTTTGAAGATTTAATATAACCTATGTTCACCGGAGATAATGTAGCTTCCCAACTGTGAAAGAGTTTTTCAAATCGGTCGAGTAGTTTCGGAGCCTATTCAATGCAAACAAACAAACAAAAAAACAATCAAATCTTTCCTCTTTATAATATTAGTATAGATTGGTGATCTTGTTACATTGAATGCGTGAACAGGATAGAATCTCCCATCTCAAAACAAAAAGTTACTATATGCGAGATTACGCATTGTGTAGACACATCGATCGATAGTGTGACCGCTTGATGTTTTCCTGATCTACTCTTTGTTATCACTGTTTCGCGGGCCGATGGTAAGGTAGCCTCTGTCTCGGTTCGTTAGAGGGCGCAGTAACATTTAAATGATTACTTTCGCTCCAACGAATTGAGATGAGTAGATGGCGGTATGGCCTGATGTTGTGAATGGGTAGTCAATGCTGACGAGGTCAAATGAGACCGAAACTGCAGTCCATTGCTCCTATTCATGACATCCGACCGTGCTGTACCACTGCTCTGTGGCTCCAGTTGACGGTGATTATGAAGGGTGAATCGGAAAACTAGCTCCTTCAAGCGGGAATATTTAACATTCTGCATAAGGTTGAATATTGTTCCTTGAATAATAATTTCTTCAAGGATAGAATCTTGTTTTCAGTGTCCGCTACCACAAATGATAAAATAGAATTCGTATTGATAACTCAATGCTAGTGAAGCAAATGTGAAATATACCAATCACAATATGCACATCTTATTTTATGTACTGCAGTAGAATCAGGAAACAGAAATACAGGTATGCAACATCAAAGGGTCTACAGCCGGCACCTCAAGATAAAAGAGTGCAAAATACAAAGCTACAACCGTCTACATCACCACAAATACCTAATAATATTAAGACAAAAACATGCTTATAATAGCAATGCAGATGAGAGTTAAAAAAATGGAATGCCAAAAATTTACTGAAAGAGGAGGAGGAGAGGGTTGTACATTTCATATTCTCAGGATAGTGTCATTGCATCAGTTAAGAACTTCATAAGCAAAATGACAACTTTCCTACTGAAAATAGTGATGGTACTGTTGAAAATAAAGCAGAAAGAACCAAAACACAACGACCAACATTACGTCAAAATTGAAGAAGCCCGAATGATCAACGTTAAGTATTCTATATATAACTAGTGGACCCGATAGACTTCGTCCTGTCAAAAAGATTTGTAATGTGGCAGTTTTTTGTTCCTACCTATTTTATACTGAGGGCAAAAAATTCTCCTGAACGGAACCGTCACTCTGGTGATAGGGCATTGTGAATATATATATATATATATATATATATATATATATATATATATATATATATATATATATATATATATATATATATATATATATATATATAGGGGTTTTACCCCGACGAGTTGCCCATATATCTGTTCATGCAATCAAACTGATTTCATGAAAAATATAAATCCACCACCCGGTAATTAATACCATTGCCAGGCAATGATTATAATCAAAACATATCCTGGAATAATTATATATTAGGATAACGTTAAATGTTATGAGAATATATCAATCTACCAGAATATATACATACTATAGCATCATCAGACAATGATATCAATGTACCAAAGGGTAGTGTCAGAGGCTTTCTCCCCGGAAAAATCCAGTGTACGGACCTTAGTCAAGTAACCCTGAATGTTACTCATTAATAGAATAGAATACTGCTCTGAATATATATATATATATATATATATATATATATATATATATATATATATATATATATATATATATATTAAATAAAACATATAAAAGCATTAAAAGTAAGTAATCGCTTTATTGTTAATCATGTGAATCATAATTATTAACAAACATCATTTTTATATTATTGTATTATATTGTGATATACGATGTTTTTTGTTTGATTACCTGGCGCATAGACAAACAAATCTGATGGTTTTCCAACATGGGAACAGGCAACATACAAGTGACCATTGGTTTTCCAGATTAATACCACAAACACTTAATGATTGCCCCTGGGACTTGTTTATGGTCGTAGCAAAAGCAAGCCGCATTGGAAACTGTAGTCGTATGAGAACATCTTCTCCTTTATACTTTCCTTTCAATATAGTTGCTTCTATCACGTTGTGTAGGAAGTTTTTCATCGCTAACCGTGTGCCGATGCAAAGACGCGGTTGCTTGATATTTCATTGTAACAACCGATCCAACCTTTAATTGAAGATTGTGAGGTGGCAATCCTGGCCAATCCAGCGAGCTTAAAAATTAGTGGATAGTTGACTACATCATCTTGGTTAGTAACCGAATCAACTGAATGATATATCCTCGATTCGCCTGTAATTTGTTCTGTTGTTCATTCAACAGTGGAAGATTTGTTTGAATTAATCTTTCAAAGTGTTGAGATCATACAGTTTTTCTTGATGCAACTCTTGGTTAAAAGCATCATGCATTGGACGATTGGGCGCGGCCAAGCCTAATTGAATTAATTGTTTGCTTGACAATATCAAGCACATGGCCTCAATTGAAATCGATGCTTCGTTGTAAACTTCACTGATTTGTATATTTGGATTTCCCATTCTATTCCGTATTTGATACAAAATATCATCACACATATAATCTTTGTACTTAATCCACAAATCAATTGGGTTTGATGGGAAGCATGTAGATATGATTATAGAAAACAGTGTTCGTATTTGATGAGCGTGTGATGATATTACAGCATCATTGAGAGTTTGATCTCAATGAGCGTCATTTTCTAGCAATTACAAACGTTGATAGGCTTCTCTGTAGGATCCACACAATTCACATTATTCATCAGTTCGTAGATGTTGGAATTATATTGGGCCACGTACATAGACTAATAGCAGTCGTAAATAAAAACATTCATCATTGCTTGGATGTATACAATAAATTAGACCAATAGCATCTGGGTATCCTTTAACTGGTTTTCCTTGTTTCCGTCGTATAAATGTCCTTGAGGGTTGATTCCAAGTATAATATTTTGGCATTTCAGAATATAGCAATGTTTGTGAAGATGAACTTTATACAATAGCAATAAAGCTTAAATTGACTCTACGTTTTGGTTCGAAAACGTTTGTGTGGGAAAAAGAAAAGGGCTATTTTAAGGGTTTTTCCGGCAATTATTTAAATTTTTCTCGCTGTGAAAACCATCCTTGATCTTCAATGAACATAAAAAAAAACAATTGGCCAAATTGGTCAAGGCGTTGTTGAGATATGCGCTTGCCAACACATTTTGAGATTAATTTTTATGTTATATAAGATTAAGTAAAGTTTGCCATTTTACATTTCGTACATATTTGTAAATTGAAAACTTTTGATTTTACCCGTTTTCTCTAATTTTTTGTGTATCTCTTTGAAGAAAAGTGAAGCGGACTTCTGAAAATAAGACTTTACAGATATAATATTATTTTGAGGATATTTTCATTGTTAACTATTTGTCTTGAAATGTAATCCTATATGTGTCAGAATTGGTATGCAGTACGGTTCAAGGCAAAAAAAGTGTAGCCTACTGTTGCAATGGGTCATGATACACGAATGGCCATGGAAAGAAGTCCCCCCACACTTCAATGAAATCAGCGAATATTTGAGGCCGACGTCAATAGTTTAAAAAGTGGAATATAGAAGTGCCAGTTTGATGAATCTCTTCGTGCTACACCTGTCCCTTAGGAAAGCATTGAATTAAATATGATATTAAATACTTCAGTCTACGACCAATTGGTTCAGTAAACATTCCAGCATCTAAGTCATCCCAATAAAAATATATAGCCATTTATGTCGTATATATTGGCACTCGTTAATAAACCAATTCCCACAAGATACTATTCCCGACCTACGTTAATTTTTCTTTCCTGGTGTTATTTTACGTCGTTTAACTCGTACCATCCTTCGAAGTAGTCCCCATTGGTTTTTCGATTCGCTACCATGCCTCTCACAACTTCAGATCAATTTTGACGAATGTTTAGGTAAAATTCCATATAAGTAAACCTCAAATGTTGCTAAGCGAAATATACTGTATTGAAATTCTGATATAGGTTGGTTACAAGACACGAGAAAACTCTTAATCAAATTCATTCCGACCGAACACTTATTTCGCAATCCACCGTTTGGAAATTTTTGAGAAAATATGCTATGCTAAAAGTTTATCTGAAGGTTATAGATTAAAGCTTGACACCTTATTGCCTGTTCAAGAAAATCCGCAGTTCAATCAGCAACTAGGTTTTATACGAGAACACGTCTCTGCAAAAAATTTGGCACAAAGAGAGATTAGATTCTCTCAAAATCATCCTAACACAAGAATTAAACGATGCTGACTTCAACCGAAGATTGAATTTTTCTGCGAAATCATGTAAGCAAATGTGATTGAGATGAGAATTTCGTCTAGAATGTCCCACAAGGGTTGTTATTTGAATTTTGAGCCGAATAATGAAAAAATAATGACAAAAGTTCGTAAACCATAAAGTGTAATAGTATGTAATTTGGAAATACAGCTTTTGGTAAATTACACACACCACAAAAATTGTCGCATCACCTGGTTTGAGAAACGATGGTTTAAAGAAAACACTGACTTTATGGAAACTCCTCATTATTTAAAGAAGGGCATAATTGGTAATCGAGTTATAACTACAGAATCCTTAGATGACTTCACTGAAGAAAGGTGACCAACCTAATTTACCCGACGGGGGAAGTTGGTTTCAACAAGATAAGGCGCCTCCATAGTAGGAATGCCTCAAATATGCGCCGGTGCCTGAATCATAATCTTGCTAACAAGTGAATTGGAAGGAGAGTGGCCGCCTAGATCACCGAATCTGAATCAGTTAGATACTATTTTATGAGAAGATTTAAGATCAAGGGCTTTCAAAAATAAAACTGATTCTTTCGAGATTTCTAACGAAAGTATAACACATAAAATTAGATAGATATTATAAATTTGATGAAATGTGGAAAATGGTTTACTACTAAAATGTAAATGCTCATTTTATTTAATTTGAGTTTTTATCAACGATACGTTTAATACTGAAAAGTAAATGTATATTAATTTTTATTTGATTTTGTTTTGAGTTATAAGATGAAATTGTAAGATAAGTGGTTGCTTCCTTCCCAGTTCCCATCCCTTTTATGACCCGAAAAGAACTAAATTACATAAAAACAACGTGAATTCTCAAAAAAATATATCCTTATGCTTTACTGAATTAATTCCATTCAGACAGTCATGTGACTCTGCAGTTTATTGTCAACAACCTGGTTTTCACAACTCATGTACACACAAAAGTGTATAGGAAAATAAACAATTATTATTATATTATTATTATTAAAGTCCGCACTCTATATGTTGACGATAATCATAAAGCAGATCGGCGGTTTAGCTCTAGAAGTAGGGATATTTGATGATCTGCAAATTGAATATTTAAACTTGATTAAAGTTTGTATAGTAATCATAACTTGTCCAGCTGCATTCATTTTGACTGATAATTACTTTAGAATGTATGATGTATAATGTTCATGAAGATGCATTATTGAAGTTTCGATGGTTGCATATTACACTTACGTGTAATATAATTAAAATATTTCTCATTAAAATGTGTCGTAATACAAAATGATACATACACTGTTCACAACAAGTAAGAGATATTAGAAATTATGAGTGAGCTATCGTATTAGTACTGTACACATATTTAAATTACTCTTGTTTGTGCATTTTATCGTTGTCTTAGCAAAATAGAACACATTTCAGGTTTTACAATGATTTTTTGATATTCATTGGTGGCGCGGTGCTCTGTAGCTCGTACACTCTTGAAGATTTCATTTTTGTTCGAACGGTATTGTATTTAGAAAGTAAAAATCTACTTCAGCAATTTATTTTGAAGTAAACAGGGTGTCCCAATTTTCTATAAAAAAATCTTGGGAGTTCTTTTCAGATTGGAAGACCACTTTTTTGTTGAAGATTCAAGAGCGTCCTAAACTCTGCTAAAATGTCTTCAAGTGATAAGTTTTTTTGCTGAGTAGTTTCATCACAATATTTTTTTTCGTAAAATTCATGAAAATAGGCTCTCACATCAACGCATGCTCCTTCGGCCAGAGAGGATAAATACTTCTTTCCTTTCGTTTTCTTATTGCCCAAGGATAGCTTTATTGATGATTGAAATAGATTATCCTCATTTTATTCAGGAGCGACTAAAAAAATTATTGAATATTGTAATTTTGAAAATATCATATCTGGATTTTTCAAATGGAATATCCAACGAATAAAATATTGTGCCATATTTTTGCAGAAGTAACCTTATCTTTATCTTCGACCATTTTCGAAATAAAAAAAAATAAACTAAAATAACAAAATCAGAGGTTGCGAAAGAAGAGTTTATTAGTACATATCATATCATAGAAATGGAGATATTTTGAGGTAGTCGTGTATGAAATACGTAATAGATTGGTTTTTGGTGAGATGATCTACAAGGTGTTGAACTATTTCAATAAGTGTTCGAAATGTTGCCCGTTTCTTTGTAGACACAACTCAATCCTTCTGAGAAAAGACCGTTGAACTCTCGACAACATTTGCGGATTAACTGACTGAAAGGCGTCGACTATTCTCTGTCTCATATCCAACTGTGTTCTAGAAGGAATCTGGTAAACGATGCCGTTAATATAACCCCACAAGAAAAAATCTAGACTCACTAGGTACGGAGACCTAGCTGGCCATCTAACAGGACCGCCACGTCCTATCCATTTGTTTGGAAATACATGATTCAAATGATCTCTAACCTGATGTGAGTAATGTGCCGGTGCTCCATCCTGTTGAAACCACAAATCTTGTCTTATATGCTCTGGTACACCGGCAAGTAACATTGGTAGATGATTTTGCAGAAAATCTAAATACATTTCACTATTGAGGTGCCCGTCGAAAAAGTGCGGCCCAATTAGATATCCATCTACTATAGCGGCCCATACATTCAAGTACCAACGATGCTGGTGATCTATTTGTCTCATGAGGTGTGGATTTTTCGTGACGTAATAATGAAAGTTATGCCTGTTAACAAGCCCATTCTTGTGTAACGTTGCCTCGTCCGAGAAAAGAACTCTTCTAAACATATTTGGATTTTCCGCTACTTTGTCACTTGCCCAATTGCAAAAATTGATTCGATTTTCATAGTCTTGATTGTTCAGTTCGTGGTGCAGCTGTACATGATATGCATGAAATTTATCACTTTCAAGATTCTCTGGATGGAAGTTTGATTTATATCTGTTAACTAAGAAATCTCTCTTTGGCTTTTATATGGATCCTCTGTCACTGTCTACAAAACTGATAACTGGTTGTCTTCAGCTGTAGCAGTTTTTAGTTCATGTTTTTCATAAGCGATATTACCCGTTTCGATAAATCTAATTAGATGTTTTTCAAAGCATCTTGCATCAGGATGCCTCTTATCAGGAAACCTTTGTACATAAACTATACTAGACAACAAAGAATTTCTATCACACTCACCCAGAATAAAAATCATATCAACCATTTCTTCTTTGGAGAACTTCATGGCAGTCAATTGAGAAAATTGGGTTCAAACCTCATTTTAACAATGTTTAATAGCAGCTGTACATGATATGCATGAAATTTATCACTTTCAAGATTCTCTGGATGGAAGTTTGATTTATATCTGTTAACTAAGAAATCTCTCTTTGGCTTTTATATGGATCCTCTG
Organism: Cryptolaemus montrouzieri; assembly: GCA_013387265.2. Lineage (NCBI taxonomy): Eukaryota > Metazoa > Arthropoda > Insecta > Coleoptera > Coccinellidae > Cryptolaemus > Cryptolaemus montrouzieri. Next base: position 27,091,792 of record JABFTP020000144.1, on the reverse strand, counting down.
TCACTGTCTACAAAACTGATAACTGGTTGTCTTCAGCTGTAGCAGTTTTTAGTTCATGTTTTTCATAAGCGATATTACCCGTTTCGATAAATCTAATTAGATGTTTTTCAAAGCATCTTGCATCAGGATGCCTCTTATCAGGAAACCTTTGTACATAAACTATACTAGACAACAAAGAATTTCTATCACACTCTCCCAGTATAAAAATCATATCAACCATTTCTTCTTTGGAGAACTTCATGGCAGTCAATTGAGAAAATTGGGTTCAAACCTCACTTTAACAATGTTTAATAACGAAACACTGATAAGTTCACCATGTAAAATGCAGAATATGATATGTCCGGACACCTGACAGAAGGCACAAATAAAAAAAATGTCAACTCATACCTCCATTTACGTTTTAATCATCTTGATTTTATCATTCGTTAAAAGAATTATCTTGTTTAGGTTTCATTTTTTACTACTTGAATCATTACAGAAAAAAAAACTTCTGTGCGAATAATGATGCATGTTGATGATTTTGATACGGTTTGTAGAATTTTCATCAAATAACCGAATAGTTTGAAAATGATCGAAAATAAAGATAAGGTTAGGTTAGATTAGATTTCGAATGATCGAAGATAAAGATAAGGTTACTTCTGCAAAAATATAGCACAATATTTTTATGCGTTGACATGAATAATAAAATACAGGGTGTTCCATTTGAAATAATCAAGATATGCTATTTTTGAAATTACAATATTCAATAATTTTTTGAGTCACTCCTATATAAAATGAGGATAATCTATTTCAATTCATCAATAAAGCTATCCTTGGTTAATAAGGAAACTAAAGGAAAAAGTATTCATGTGAGAGCCTATTCTCATGAATTTTTACGAAAAAAAATATTGTGACGAAAATACTCACAAAAAACTTATTACTTAAAGACATTATAGCAAAGTTTAGGCCGCCCCTGAATCTTGAACGAAAAAGTTGTCTTCCAATCTGAAAAGACCTCCCAAGATTTTTTTATAGAAAAATGGGACACCGTGTTTACTGCAAAATAAATTGCTGAAGTAGATTCTTACTTTGTAAATACAATACTGTTCGAACAAAAATGAAATCTTCAAGAGTGTACGAGCTACAGAGCACCGCGCCACTGGTGAATCACCCAGTATATCCTACAATTGTTAATCGATTTCAATGAAACATAAAACGAATTTCAACATCAATGGTATTCTAAAAACCTGAAATATTTTCATTAGTCTGTCACTTCCGGTAATTTCTAAAAGGAAAGTCCATATTTTCATTTTAGTTTTCTATTACTTATTCATCTTTGAGAACCTTCTGCGAAAAAAGAATTTTCTGAGAAAAAAGAAACTCATCGAAAAATTTCAGAAGAAAACTTACATTTCCAATTCATCGATTTAATCCGTAGAATGGGTGACTGTATTTTTTTATTCTTTACTCTTGGGGGGAAGTGGTGCCTGTCATACCACAGATGTGGCCGACCAAGATGATTCAATGTGTATGAACAAAGGGAAGTACGTTATGTAACTAGCTGGACCGCTGATGAGAGTTTTTCGCGAGCCTGGTTTCTATTTGGAACAGGATTCTTTATGGAACCAATCCTTCCAGTTCTTCAGAGTATTTACCATAGAAGTATCTGCAGAAGAGGTAGATCAGCAAGCTGCTGCCTTTGAGCGAGAGACTGGAGATCAGTATTAGGCACACTACTCTCTTCTGGATACTATCCAACAGATGTAATGAATGTTTAGGGGCGGAGCCCCACACAGTATTTCAGACCAGATCGCACCAGAGCTTAGTACAAAATCATCAGCTGTTATGGCGTGTACTGCTTAGCTCTGAAAAGAAAATTGAGTTTAGCAGAAGCAGATTTGGAAATGACTGACACAGGGTCATGCCAGCAAACTCCGGTGTGGATTGTGACGCCGAGTAGATGCATGTTCTTTTCTGAGAAAATCCGATACCTTTGCATGATTAGTGGAGGTTCTCTAGCAGTAACTTTTCTGGGGAACGTTGTTGATTGCGTCTTGTGGGCGTTGAAATCGACAAAGTTCAACCGACCCTACTCTGATATCTTCTGCTAGTCTGAATTCAGTTACATGCTTCGTTGGTATCTTTGCAGGTGTCAATCCTCAGCAGCTATAGAACGCTGACTAGAAAATGTGGACACCAGAGTACAGTCGTCCAGAAGCCTAAATATTCTGTTTTCGGTGGAGCGAAGCAGATCATTAATATGTAACAAAAAAAAGTTGGCGAGAGTATGGAGCCCTGGGGTACTCCTGCACCTGAAAAGATTCACTAGTTACACCAACAAATACAATCCGAATCGATCTACTGAAGACAGCTACTAATCCAACCACGCAATTTTTCAGACAGTCCATAAGAGTTTAGTTTATTCATTGAGGCTGTGTACCAAACCCTGTCGAAGGCCTTTGAAATACTATGAGCAACGATTCTTGATTCCCCATGTTTTTCGATTGTTGATTTCTACAAATGCATAACGTATGCAAGAAGGCTACCAGTTGATCGTTATCTACGGAAACAGTATTGTTGATCATTAATGATACCCTGTAACTCGAGATATTTTTTGAGCTCATCGTTTATCACTCTTTCCATGACATTCAACGTAATGGGCAACAATGCGATTGGACGATAATTTTGGAGTAGGCATTCCTTTCATTTCTTTGGAATTGGTTGTATTCTATCAACTTTCCAACACTTCGGAAACGTGTGACTATAATATTGAAAACGGTATGAAACGAACGATTGAAAACAGGAGCTAACCAGTCGGTGGTATTCCATCAAACCCACTGCTTTCTTGCAGTTCCGTTGTAATCCCGTAATCAAGGAGTTCCGTATCTTTGTGTACGGAAACAGTATTGTCGATCACTGATGATATCCTGTAACTCGAGATATTTTCAGTTTGTCATGAAATTTTTCTCACTCAGATAGTGTTTTAATCATTATTTCAGTTCGGATAACTCACATTATTTCGTATTTTGGGTTAAAAGTAGTCAAAAAGCAACAAAAGATTCCAATGAATCGTGAAGTAAGCTCTATGGCGCAAAACCATTAAAAATCACAAAGCATTCTTCATAGAATTATGAATAATGCTCGAGCTATTCGACTCAATCGGTAACGATTCACGGATCGTGATGAGCCAAGCGTTGCAAGTTTATCATACTCGAAAAAACCTTGAAAAAGCGGGGACATCTGTTTCAACAAATCGAAAAGATTTGAATAAAAAACTTATATCACAAAATTTTTCATAAATATTGTTGAAAATGCTCTCCATGCTGTCTAATACACAATTGGCAACTTCTGAAAACATTCAGAACGGCATCTAGCACTTGTTATTCTTCCTTTCAACATGTACAAATTTTCTAGTGGAGTGCGGTAAACTCGATTTTGTAGGTAACACCAGAGCCAAAAATCAAAAGGGGTCAAATTTGGGAGTCAAGCTGGTCACCTAATAGGATCATTTCTTCCTATCCATTGATCACCAAAATTATTGATCAACTAATTCACATTGAAAGCTGTAATGGAAGCAGCTGCACCATCTTGTTGGAAGTAGACGCTCCTTTGTTCTTCCGGGGGAAGATCATCGAGAAAATCTTATATAATGTTCGAATGATATTTCCATTGTAATTGTTTTGGTTCAAGTTTCCTTCGATGAAAACTGGTGCAATCGAAGATTCGATTCGAAGAAATGGCGCACCAGACGTTCTCGTCGAACCTATGCTGAAAATTATTGTTTATTAACATAGTGTACTCATCAGACCATATGATGATTCTGAAAAAGAATAATCAAAATGGATTTTATTACTGAAAATTTTCTAAAACTAGAGGTGTCCGTCTTCAGGGATGTCTCGCTTTTTGCATTCGCTCCTATATTATTTCTGGATTCGCTTCTATACTCAACAAGAAATTTAATTCCGTTTCTTTATTATTCTTCACTGAGATTTTTCGGTTTTTCTGATGAATCGAATTTGCGTGAGTTTTTTCGAGGGACTCAAATTTGAATAAGCAATCGATAAAAAGAAATTATGGAGGTTTCCATTTAAAAAGTCTAAGTGAAGGTGAACTTCCGTATTTCCGGAAACGACAGACAAATAAAAATGTTTCAGGTTGCTAGAATATCATTTCAGATGCAATTCGGTTTTTGTTTTCTTGAAATCAATCAATAATTTTAGAAGCTATAGCTTGGGATGTTTTCAATGGAACATCCGATATGTGAAAAAAAGCATACCCCTACCTCTTTCAAAACACTGCGTCCAAGTCTATCGCGTGTCACAAGGTCCTTCTTAGACACATTGAGACGCCTACATATCCGTTCGTGAATCACGACCGCGATTAACGGGCACAATTCAAGCGTGGTCTATACAGGGTGTCAACTATAAAAGGTGCCAAACTTCAGTATGTGATAGTATATGTCATTGGCAACAAAAATTGTTACATAACATTTTTTCGAAAAGTTGATAAATTGATAAAGTTATTTAACACTTCTTTATTTTACGAAATTTTTTGCTTCTTTCTATAAAAACAAGAATATCTCTGTTACTCTTATAGCTACATCAAATCTGACCATACCATCGGAAAAAGCATTGTATTTTATATAAGATAGGTAAGTACTAAAGGTTGAAAAATTTTGTATACCGGGTGTTGTAAAAGGCTAAATGAAAAAATTGTGAAATGAACAAAATTAGTGGTATTTTCTGGTTAGCTGTACCACTGAAAACTGATCGATGAGTAGCTGTTTTTTTTTCGGTGAAAACTACTACATTTAACAGGCTTTCAAATGGTATATCAACTTTTGAGCTAACCTTTTTTTTCCAGCAATATCATTTGTAAGAGTAATAAGAACATAAAATTCGAAAACGCAAATATCTTATATTACTTAATGAAACATGAACAGGTACTAAAAAAATTAATGAATCATATTCTCACGAATGAGATTTAAACACTATAACAGGTGTTCAAAATGTCTTCCTCTTTCTTGAATGCACTTAACACACACTTAACTTAACACATCTTCTTCTTAAACTATCAACTACTCTTTGAAGTTCAATGTGTTTTTGACTCATTTCGTTGCAACAGATTCAAATCCTTTCAATTAATTAGTCTTTAATGAGCCCCACACATAAAAATCAAGCGGCGTAAGGTCAGGGCTTCTGGGTGGCCGGCCCGAATCGACCTATCCATTCCTCTCCAAATCTCTCAGTCATCCAGTTCTGAACCATTCTAGAATTATGAGCCGTAAATTATTTCGCTTGAGAACTCTATAAACCGTGGAATAATGAAGTCTCAATTTAGCATCAATTCTCCGAGTATTTGTTGTAGGGTCCTCGCGAACAGCCTGAAATATTGCAGGTGCTTGTCTCCAGTGCTGAGAATTTCCACCACCTACTGTAATTCTTAAACCACTGAATGAACCAGTTTCACCAGAGCGCCTAAACACTTCAACAAATGTCTTTCTGCAAGGTTGCTGTCTGTTTGGAAAGCGCTATGCATACTCCTACACCGCTGCACGGGAATTTCCATTCGCGAAGCCATAAGCAAATAACATATCTCGATATTCAATATTTAAGAAACTAGGCATGTTTTCTTTTTTTCGAAAAAGAAAATGAAATCGTTAAAGGAGAAAATATAAACTTCAATTCATTAATTCATTGAATGACAGTTCCTGTGAAATTCTAAATATTTTTTAGTTTTAAAATCAAGTATTACAAGCCTTCTGTGATTTATTCTTTTACGATTCTTTTTCTAATTTTCTTCTTTTTATCCGAGATGAATTAATTATTCCTAGTTCGTTAAACTTTCAATATCCAGATGTTATTTATTTATCGTTCATTATTATTGAAAAGTCATTTGTGTAATTGTTTAGACGCTTCGGTGAAACCAGCTCATTTGTGATCGAAGGATAAGAAAATTTAATGTACTTACTCTTACTCTTACACATGATATTGCTGGTAAAAACATAGTAAGCTCAAAAGTTGATATACCGTTCAAAAGCCAGATGAATGTAGTAGTTTTTTCGAAAAAAAAACGGCTACTTATCGAACAGTTTTCAGTGGTACAGCTAACAAGAAAATACCACTAATTTTGTTCATTTCACAATTTTTTCATTAAGCCTGTTCCAACACCCGGTATACAACTTTTTTACGATTAGTACTCAACTATCTTATAGCAAATTCAACGCTCTTTCCGATGATATGGTCAGATTTGATGTAGCTCTGAGAGTAACAGAGATATTCTTGTTTTTGTAGAGAGAAGCAAAAAATTTCGTAAAATCAAGAAGTGTTAAATAACTCGATAACTATCAACTTTTCGAAAAAATATTATAGGACATTTTTTGTTGCAAATGGCTTGTACTATCACTTGCTGAAGTTTGTCACCTTTTATAGTAGACACCCTGTATACGAAAAACATGGCCCTATATTCACATTGACGATTTCATTCTTATCTCACATCTTTTCGAGCGTTTTACAACGATGAACGACGAAGTTACTGTTGCTGTCGCTATAGTACTGTGTGAGAGTGAAGCGCAAAAGCCAAGCCGCGAAACCCTCAGGAATCTATAGGTCGAAGCAAGCACGGGAAAAGTGAATAGAGTAGATAGGGCATCCGATTTACTGGTTAACATTCTGCCTAATGGTTTTCGTTCTCTTGTTGATAGATGGTATATGTTTATAGTGTTAGGTAAAAAAGAAAACCAAAAGAGCCGGATGGCATGAGGATATTATCTGCTTACGATAGCAAAATATAAGGATAGTATTTCCGTGAAGGCGAACATCAAAAAAATATGACCTACCCATAGGCATTCAGAATGGACGTTTTCGTTAAGCTGTCAATAGTCAACTAGGGGGAGATTTTCAATCGTATCTGCATGATATGGAAAGGACTGGCTTACATTCACGCAAAAAAATGCAGGTAATTACCGGCTAACACTATTTATTAGTAGAAACCACAAATCACTCTAAGAGTTCCAAAGCAAAGTCGGTTTCAGCCTCCCACAAGTGGAAAGATCTTATTAATTACTGAGAAATCAAATAGAAAAACATTATATCGACGGTACCACGATCAATAACGTTGATAAAACCGGCATCCTAACATCAACAAACAAACCATCTAAGGTTCTTTGAGTCAATGTTAAAAAGTAAATTGCCGTGATTTTTTTTATAGAATGTGGACAAACGACAATATTTCTATTTCATGCAGCCATATCTTTTCGTCACTGTTCATGATATTTCTGCGTGAACAAATGCAAGATTGTCTCTTACCGTCTATTCACCACCGGTGACTCGAAGATCTTGCTCACTTGCAGAATGGATAGCTCCCCAAATATTTTTGAATTGGCTCCAAATTTTTGTTGGCCACGCTTGTCCAAGTGCGGAGAAAAAAGCACTTTCGCACAAAACAATCATGAAATATTATCCAGTTTTGAAATATGCAAGCCAAAATAATGTCATCTTCTTATTTTTAGAAGTGTTCCGTCCTAATAATTTCACAACAATGTGAAGCCTTCAAAAGCATCGTTATTAGTTCAAGGCCTCTTGTCCCTTGTATTCAACAATCAATTGGTAAAAAAGAAAGCACATCCACTAAGCGTGTGAATTCAGCAATTCAAAATGTTGGGTTGGACCAATAAAGTGTATTGTTTGTGGAAACTATATCTTCACCCGAAATCAATCCCCCTTCAACTATTGAAGACTCTCATAAGAGTCCATGATTATGCACTTTTTATACTTAGAGAATTTTTACTAACCATGTAGCTTCTGTTTCTTATTCGAGCTCAAGAAATATGGCCGCCCTCAACTCCTTTTCATAACAACTCGCAAAAGAAAAATTCAAAGGTTTCAGAAGCATGTGAAGGAAGAACAGAATGCTATTCATTAGAATAAGTCCATATCGACACTAGATATTCGTTTCCTTATAATCACGCAACCAGAATCTTTTCTCAATAAAATGAATGTTTAGCGAATTCTTGAATTACATAGCAATGGTATAAATCCATTTTGAATACATATGGGAAGTATTAATTCCTAGTTCCTAAAAACAGTTAAACGGAAGCTCTAAATCTCCTATATTTGTTTCCCGAAAGATACAACTTTCGATAATACATTTTAACGTATTACAGTTTCAACAGCCATATGTGGAAAATTAGCTGTTCCAAGTAGTCTTTTATCGAATAATTCCATTCTTGGAATTTACTTTATGGTTGGCTAAGTATACCCATCAATTGGCATTAATACGTGAAATAATGTGAGAAAGATCATTTTATTCAAACTTTAGAACTACTAAACCAAATAATTTCAAAAGTTAAAAAAATTAAAATATGAGAAATTTAGTTAGAGAGACAGAAAGAAAAAGCATCTAAAAATACAATATAAAACAACATTTTGTTTACTCAATATTTAAACGGTCATTGGCTCATATTTCAATTCGTAAGACTGATTAAGTAATGGTTTATGATATCTAAAATAAGAGATATATGACTATAATAGGATATCTAAACCATTTTCATATAACTTTAAAAACAACCGAGATAATGGCACTTGATTGATTCCGAAAATTTTCAACATTTCCAAATATGTCGAAAATGAAAAAGCTATCTTGAATCTGCTTACGGCAATGAATTTCTCACGCAAAAAGAAACCAGGCAAGGGGAGATCATTTTCCTCTATTCACAATATTTCACATTGCTGCAGTACTAAAACGTCGAAATCTGTCCACCCTGTATATAGTTATCCAATAATGTCTGCATGAAAGGGATATCCCCCGGGACCGTCCGTTAAAAACTTTTTAAGTACCAATTACAATAACAAGCTGAAATTTTATACGCGGCCATAACTAGCGATTTCCAGTTGGATTGAAATATTTTCAGTGATACCATTTCCGGTTATACCGGAAGTGGGTCATCACTTTGTTATTTCAAATGACAATCTACCTTTTTTATTATACATCTAGAATCGACACTTGAGCAAGGCATAAAATACCCAAGTTGTTGGCACTTATCTGTCAAAACTTTTGACAGATTTAATTATTTTTGTTATAAACTCGATTTTTGAGGAACATTTAAAAAAATTGTAGCTCGTAGATCTTTTTCACTACAGAGACAATTTGTGCTTGGGTGGATAGAAGAAGGATCAAAGAATTTTTCAAGCAACTTACACATATCAAATGTTCATTGCGTTGTTTTGTATGATTTTTTCAATTTGGCCTTTTTCAAACAGCAATAACTCAATTTTTTCAAATTATATCGCCATCAGATGAAGTGTCAAATTTCAGATGGAATTGAATAAGCGTGTACTAAACCCATCTCTTATAGTTCCGAAATAATTTGGGAATATATTGAATTTTGATGAACTGGCTACGCTCACCTGACAGGTGCCTAAAATTAATGTACTTGTCACTTCGTTCATTCGAATTTGATATTTCAACAAGAATTGTCGTTATTTCAGATTGAAAATATCTAAAATATACAACACATTTGGAATAAAATCACTGGTTATTCAAAGGAAAATATATTTAATCTTTTTTTTAATTCATTTAAAAATGTCAAAAAGTAGTGGGTAGAAATTGCAGGCAATTCACTAACCAATTTCCAAATTTACCGTCTATGAGTAAAATAAAATTTCGAAGCAGTAGAAACAATTTCCTACAATTCGGATGAATAAAAATTGTAGGAACTAAGCGAAAACCAATCATCGAAGATAACTACATTACAACGAATAAATGATAGCAAACATCATAGGAGAAAACTAATTTACGATCTGAATAAATGTTCAATATGGGCCCCATTTTGCTCGATACACTTGACAGCTAGTATACGAACATGATGAGTTGCCCTCCTAGTTTCCTCAGGATCTAATATTACGAAAAGCATTATGAATGCGCTCTAGTAACTCTTCTTTACTTCTTACAGGAATAAGATACACTTCACTCGTGATTCTGCCCCATAAATGAAAATCAAGGGGCGTCAGGTCCGGAGAACGCGGAGGCCATACATTTGGTCCTTGATTACCCCACCATCCATCCTCGAACATTTCTGTTAGCTGCCGATCTACAGCTCGTGTTTTATGTGCTGGTGCACCATCCATTTGGTAATAGCGATCCCTCAGAATGTTAAGCGGTAATCCATCTAAAAAATTTGCTGTTCCTCTCAAAATTTCCAGGTATCTTTGTCCATTAAGTTTTTCCTCATAAATGTGATAAGCCAACAAATCATTAATTAAAATTGTATAAACGTTCACGCTGAATTTAATTTGGAAATCAATAACCTCAATGAAATGCGGATTTTCTGTGGCCCAAAAATGTCGATTTCTCCTGTTGGTTATTCTACTTTCAATGAACTTGGCTTCATCAGACCATACAATTTTTGCAGAATTGTCTCATCTTCTTGAAGCCGAATTAATAAATGTTCACAGAAATTTAGCCGCTTGGGAAGGTCAGTTGGTTTCAATTTTTGTAGTCTGATAAAAGAATACGGGTGCATGTTATGTTTCTTAAGGATCCTTTGAATGGAAGTATAACTCAATCCAATATCCATTGATGCTGACCTAATGGACGCATGTGGATTGGCACGAATATACGCTAGCGTATTAATTTGATTGTCGTCGTCCTCGAGAATTGGTTTTCTTCTAGTTTCTATGTATTTTGTTCCTCCAAATTGCAGAAAATTACTTCTAATCCATCGAAATTTTGTTTTAGTCATAGGCGCCAAATTTGGAAATCGGTTATTGAATTGCCTGCAAGTTCTATCCACCACTTTTTGACATTCGCCATGAATTAAAAAGAGATTAAACATATCCTCGTTTGAATAATCAGCCATTTTATTATCAATCTGGTGTTCTTCAAAAAACTTCACTTCAAATTACCAACAATTCTTGTTGATATATCAAATTTGAATGAACGAAGTGACAAGTACATTAATCTTAGGCACCTGTCAGGTGTCAAAAGTTTTGACAGATAAGTGCCAACAACTTGGGTATTTTATGCCTTGCTCAAATGTCGGTTCTAGATGTATAATAAAAAAGGTAGATTGCCATTAGAAATAACAAAGTGATGACCCACTTCCGGTATAACCGGAAATGGTATCACTTCGAAAATATTTTACTTCAATTGGAAATCGCTAGTTATGGCTGCGTATAAAATTTCAGCTTGATATTGTAATTGGAACTCAAACAGTTTTTAACGGACGGTCCCGGTGGATATCCCTGTATATAAAATTTATGGCAATCTATCATCATAAAATTCGAATTAATTGAAGATGAGATAATTTTTTAAAATCAAATCAATTGGGGACGAGATAATTTTTACCAAGGCAGATGAAGGTAATGCAGTTATAGCATTAAAGAAAACTGAGTATATTTCTAGGTGAATTTCCATAACTATTAAAATCTATCTTAAATTTCCTTTGATCTAACTAACTAACTCGAAAATTAAATTAAGAATGTATTAAGAGATATAAAACTCTTACTAGATGACACAACCAAAATCAAACTAGAGTGGACTCCCGGTAATCCGGCTCCTGTCTAATCCGGCACCCCTGTAATCCGACATGGTCTATTATATATTCGCTATTGCATGATTGAACAAGTTACAACTTGTACGCATAATCACTATTGAGCTCGACGCGTTGGGTATTGTTGTGATTCTGATTACTTAGCACAGAACAGACCCTAAAGAGAAATAAAAACTCAGTGCCCCGGCATAGGAAACAATATGGCCAACTATGCATAGAAACTAGCGCTACGCGTGCCATTATGAAAAACTAAACCGAATAGCGCCTTATTTGAATTCTAGATTTCCCACTATGGAATTTAACTTGACTGAAATGGGGTATTTGAACTAGTCTAATCGATGCAGATTATTTCTGCCTCAATTAGACCGATCAAAAATTAAGAAAATAATTAGTATTTTTTCACAATAACACTTTCATTTTAAAATAAAAAATTTCTTAAACCATATATACAGAAAATGTAGCAAAACATTTCCAAGTGAAATAAATTCTTAACACATGAGAATCTGCAATAAAATCACATAACATAGAAAGTAGGAACATTCTAACATTCAAAATAAAAAAGGAATTCTGTAATATTGTTGTCAGCCACTAATATTGGTTCTCCATTGCTACCATTCGTCCCCCGTTGGGGGTAAACTACCTTCACTGCCATCGTCATGGCAGTTACTCTATACAGCTTCTGAAAATAGAAAAAAACGCAGTACTAACTGTCTTAGAAAGTTTTTATTTAGATGAATTTGCGATCACTCAAAATTGTTGAACATGGTAAAAATAGGCAATTTCATTACTAATAAATAAACATGAATTATCGATAACAAAAGGAATGTAGGGTGTAAAGGACCCAAAAAATTCAACTTTTTGGTCACAGATTAATTTCTTTCCACATGAGTGTAAGAGGTGCATGGAGGAAAATAAATAATATCACAGACTAGAAAACATGTTTGTAAATTATAAAAGGGTGTAAAGGCCCAGGCAAAACAACGTGTGTAGTACCACCGGTTGTATAAGATAGATGGTAAATAAATAACACGCACATAGTAAAGTGTAGATAACCCACTCCTTAAAGTCACAATAAACACCTATGAATGAACCATCAAAGATTGATGCGCTACTTATTTTTGAACCTTTTGGATTTGTTTTCTGTCCCAGAAGTCACAGTTTCCTACGTTTTATCCTTAATGAATTCAAGAATTAGAACACGAGTAGCCCTTTCAAAAATTTTATGTTTCACCGAATGTAACTGACAAAAATCGAATTGAGAAAAATGAGACTGTAAATAATCTTTGAATCTCAAAGCAAGATTTTCCTGATGCCCCTGAGTATTGAGGAAAAGTAAAGTTCTTTGTGAATATATATCTTCTAAGAATTGAGAAACTTTTACTGAAGGATAAGTTAACTTAAACTTATTATCACAAAATTCCTTGAATGTAATAAACGTATGTTGTTGTTGGGGCATTTCGCAAAAAAGTATTTAATTACATACTTGACATTCTGGGACTGTAATTTTTCGCAAAAGGTATCCTGCCACTTAATAGGTAGCGTAATTGTCAGTTATAGCAGTTGGTAGATTTCCAAAGATTTCATTATATTCTTCATGAACAGAAGATTCACAATCATCAGTGTATATGCGAGTTCGTAAATTGTAGTTATCGCCTTCACGAAGATTCCTTGGAAATTTCTACTCTCGCGCTGGCGAGCTATCGTGTCTGCGCAAGTTTGGAAGGAGAAAGGCACTTTTCCGTTTTGGCGCTGGGAGAAAAAGGGGCTTTTCCGCTAGTCTTCCATACGTGAAATTTACCTTTTAAACCTAAGTGTCTTTTCGGTCACCTGAAACAGGAACACATAATCAATAGTTAGTGAGGTTAATCAACCAAGAAAAGGGATCTCCGTCGAAGAACTACACGAAAATCGAGAAGACACCAGCAAGCAGCTTACTGCTTCATACAAAGTAAGAACTCCTTTGAATCCAGTGATAGTATCTAAATTTCTTCTCTTTCGCTTACCACGTTTTCACCAGTTATACAGTCCACTTGTTAATTATCTTACAACGTGCGTAAACAATCAGAATCAGTGAGTATGTTCTGTGAGCCAGTCTGCAAAAAAGACAAATCATTCAAATTCTCACAATCATCTCTTTTACAATTTCCTTTAATTATGGACGATGTTAAGCCATTTATAACAGAAGCTTTTAAAGCAGCAATAAATAGGTAGCGAGTAGGGTTTGTGCTCCCAAACTATGCTCTCTAATAAAACAAAATAAAATTTCTAAAAGATCCTGGTGGAAGAACCGTAATGAAAAATACTTGAACCCTTTGTATCTCGAAAGACAGCTTCCTCGTCTACTATTCTCGCCATTCACAAGGTTTCTTGTCCTTTGACGAAATATTTGCTTGGTCCGATTCTCGAGTGGTGTTAGCTTGGATCTCATCATCAGCACATAGATTTCGTATCTCGAAAAACAGCTTCCTCGCCTACTTTTCTCTTCGTTCACAGGGTTCCTCTTCTATGTTATAGTCCTTTCCAGCAGAACTCGGTCTTTTTGATGGATCTTTTCTCTATTGCTTAGTTTGAATTAAACTACATGGGGATAGCGGTGCGGCCTAGAGTGTGTTCAGTGTTTACTGTTTATTCATTGTATACTACGTATACATACCTAGTAATGTCGTCAAAAGCTCAGAAGCGAAAGCACAAAACACTTACAATTAAATAAGAATGTGATATTTTAGACCGCCTAAATCGTAATGACTCTTTCAGTAGTTTAGCAAGTGAATACGGCGTAAGCCGATCTACAAGTTATGACATTAAAAAAACCACGAGAAGATTAAACAGTTCGTGTCAACTACTGACTGTGGGCCAGGCAAGAGACAGACACTCAAGAAAGCTGAACATTCAGAAGTGGAAAAAGCTTTATACATGTGGTTTCTTCAGGAAAGAAATAGGAATGTGGCAATTTGAGGACCCATGTTGGTCATGAAAGCTAAATATTTTTATAAGGAAATTATTAAAAAATAGGCTTTTGAGGCTATCAAAGGAACACTAGAACGTTTCAAAAGTCGTCATGGCATAAGTTTAATGACTATTACAGGAGAGAAACTTTTCAATGATGCCACCTGCATAGAGCCATTTAAATTAAGATTTTGGAAGATGGTGAAAGATTTACATCTTAACCCGTCACAGGTGTCACAGGTGTACAATGCAGACGAATCAAGTTTTTTTTGGCGTGTGATACCTAACAAAATTTGTTGTAACGAAAAAAGAACAAAAAGTAGTGAAGAACGTGTAACCATACTACAATGCGCTAACGCCTCGGGTACACACACGCTGAAGATGGTGGTCGTTGAAAAACCTAATAAACCATGTGCATTAAAGAACATTGATTTACCTGTACACTATTATGAACAAAATAGTGTGTGGATTAAAAAGATTTTTTCAAAAAGTGGTTTGATGAATGCTTCGTACCAGAAGTTAGAAAATGGTTGAAAGATCATAATTTTCCTCAAAAAGCGTTATTGCTTCTTGATAAGGCTCCCGGGCATCCGTCTGAAGAAGAACTAACAACTGAGGATAAATGCATCGCTGTGGTGTTTCTTCCGCCAAACTACACTGCAATGATTCAACCCATGGATCAGCATATCATTCAGTTTGTAAAGCAAGATATATATAAGGAAAACCTACTTCTGAAAGCCGTATCAAAAGACCAGCCAATAGAAAAAACGTTAAAAGAATTTAATATGAAAGACTTGGTTTTTGCTCTTTGTCAATCGTGGAATGCATTATCATCAACTATCACATCGTCTTGGAAAAATTTATGGCCAGATGTAATCGCCACTCCTACCAACGATCCACAAATCAGTGTATCTTCGGAAGTGATAGAGCAAATTGCTGCTGAAACACAAATAATCCCAGAATATTTGGAAACCTGGTGCCGTGGAATGGATAAAGAGGAAAATATTTTTCATGAAATGTCTGACGAAGAGATTATGAAATAGATTTCCAGTTATACAACAATGAATCAGGAAGATGGCGATGAAGAAATTCCAACTGCTCCACAAGTGAAAGCACAAGATGCAATTAACGCTTTTGAGGTGGGTTTGCAATGGACTGAAGAAGATGTTGCATCCTACAACGAACTTCTACTTTTGAGAAGACTGAGGGGCAAAGCCCGAACCTCACGTTTCAACAACGTTAAACATAGAAATTGATGAATATTTTCATGCTTCTTAAATTGATTGATTCATAGTTTTCAATTATTTATGTACTATGTACATTTGTTTGTACACAATTATTTCCTAATGTAAAGTTATAGCATATTTTCCGTAAGTTCTATAGCACTAATGACGTTAATTTCATAATAAAACGTAAGCTCTCTATTGTGTTTAATAATAAAAAACAAGTACTGTGTTTTAAGGAATTTTACTTAATAATTGCGATTCGTAACGCGTTTCACTACACCGTAGCTTCTTCAGACGAATGATTATGCAGAAAAATATAAATGAGAATATAACTATAAATGTTCTTGAGTAATTAAAAGCTTATTGGTTGCTTCTTCTTAAGTGGTTATTTATGACAGGTATATCCAATAAAATTAAGGAATAGATTGCTCCCCGAAAAGATTCAATAGAGGTGAATGGCTTAAATCGACTTGTTCATTGATGAGTCTACCTGAGTGTTTGTATTTATTGATTTCTAAAGTTTCCCAAAGATCTACCTTCCAATATTTATTATCTGTATGCAAAATTTCAAACTGTGGGTCGAAAGAATGATTATTTTCTAAGAGATGATTCGCGTAAATTGAATCTGATTTTTTATTTGAAAAACTGCGTTTATGTTCCGATATTCTAATATTAAAATTTCTATGTGTTCTACCAATGTAGAAATTATCACAGTCATTGCAATTCAATCTATAAACACCTGATTTAATGTTTTTACCTGGTTTGGTTTTATTATTTTTTATATATTTGCCTAAATTATTATTAGTTTGGAAAGCTATGTTGAAATTATTGCTACTTAAGAATGATTTCAGTTTCTCACTTGTAATGCCAACGTAGGTTAAGGTGTTGAATTTTTGTTTCAATTTATCGACAGGGTAAACTTCATTCAATGCGATTCTACTTTGTTTTTTTTAAAATATTATTTATTAGTTTGGGATTGTAGCCATTATTTTTGGCTATTTGTTTAATCAAATTTAGTTCTTTGTTGAAATTTTCTGTGATAGCGGGATGTTAATCAATCTATGAATAAAACTATTGAATGCTGACATTTTATGTTGATATGGATGACACGACGAGTTATGTATTATAATATCTGTATGCGACGGCTTATGATAAATTGCGAAAACATGTTTTCCATTTTCATTCGAAATTGTTACGTCTAAGAAATTTATCGAATTATTGCTTTCTATTTCGGTTGTGAATGCAATTTTGGATGTAATGAATTTATATGATTTTCGAAAATTTTCAACTGTCTATCTGTTCCTGTGAAGCAAATAATGATATCGTCTACATAGCGATACCAGTATAAACAATATTTACTGAGTGGATGATTATGAATTAATTTCTCTAAGTTATTCATGAAAATTTCTGCTAACAAAGGACTTAACGGATTGCCCATAATCAAGCCGTCTTCAATAGTATAATATTTGTTATTGAAATGGAAATAATTTTGATCTAAACAAATTTTTAATAATGAAAGAATATCTGATTTAATGATAGTATTCACATGATTCCTTTCTAATAATTCTTCAACTAAGTAATACGTATCTTTTGGAGGAATGTTGGGAAATAGATTCTTAACATCAAAAGAAATAAGTTTGGAATTAGGTGGTATAGTGGTATCTTTGATATTGGCAATAAGTTCGTATGAATTTTGACCGAAAATTCAGATTTAAAATTGCAATGTTTTATTAGCAAGTCGTTGAGGAATTTTGAACGAAGGTGCCGTTACATAAGAAACAACAGGTCTAATAGGGTAATTAGGTTTATGAAGTTTTATCAACGAATATAATTCGGGGGATTGTGGATTGGAGTTAATGAATTTATATTTTTCTTGGTCTGTAATTAATGATTTTGCTGTCGAAATTTTTTTCTGAAATTTTGCGGTAGGATCCTTAGTTGATGTTATATAGTTTCCGGCTGTTAAGAATTCTTCAGTTTTAGAAATATAATCGGTTTTACTAATCGCAATGACGGTGTTACCTTTATCTGCTTTAGTGAATACTAAATCGTTCTTGGTACTATTTCCACGAATTGTTTTTATTATCTTATAATCGGAATTGCAATGAGGTGATAATTTCGAAAAGCCTTCTTTGATGATTTTTGCTGTTTGATGTTTGGCTAAAATATTATCTTTGGAGTTTTTGAGAATAATTTCGGAGTCTATGCCTAACTGTTCAAAATTAGTTTTATTATGTTTTGGATGTAAATTATGTTTGAATCCTTTTTCTAATAGATCTTTTTGTGGTTGTGTAAAATCGGTATCAGTTAAATTAGTGAACCTTTCAAAAAATTTATGGTCTGAAAATTTATCAGTTGAAGGTTTGGGTAGAGAAATTTTGAATTTAAGTGAATTCAACTTTTTCTGTTGTTGCTGAAACTTTTTATGAATTAAAATTTTGACATCGTATCTGGATTCAGAGTCTAAAATATCAAACTCAAACTCAAATTTTATTAGCAAGTCGTTGAGGAATTTTGAACGAAGGTGCCGTTACATAAGAAACAACAGGTCTAATAGGGTAATTAGGTTTATGAAGTTTTATCAACGAATATAATTCGGGGGATTGTGGATTGGAGTTAATGAATTTATATTTTTCTTGGTCTGTAATTGATGATTTTGCTGTCGATATTATGTTTTTAACAACTTTCTGAGTTTGATATTTTAGACTCTGAATCCAGATACGATGTCAAAATTTTAATTCATAAAAAGTTTCAGCAACAACAGAAAAAGTTGAATTCACTTAAATTCAAAATTTCTCCACCCAAACCTTCAACTGATAAATTTTCAGACCATAAATTTTTTGAAAGGTTCACTAATTTAACTGATACCGATTTTACACAACCACAAAAAGATCTATTAGAAAAAGGATTCAAACATAATTTACATCCAAAACATAATAAAACTAATTTTGAACAGTTAGGCATAGACTCCGAAATTATTCTCAAAAACTCCAAAGATAATATTTTAGCCAAACATCAAACAGCAAAAATCATCAAAGAAGGCTTTTCGAAATTATCACCTCATTGCAATTCCGATTATAAGATAATAAAAACAATTCGTGGAAATAGTACCAAGAACGATTTAGTATTCACTAAAGCAGATAAAGGTAACACCGTCATTGCGATTAGTAAAACCGATTATATTTCTAAAACTGAAGAATTCTTAACAGCCGGAAACTATATAACATCAACTAAGGATCCTACCGCAAAATTTCAGAAAAAAATTTCGACAGCAAAATCATTAATTACAGACCAAGAAAAATATAAATTCATTAACTCCAATCCACAATCCCCCGAATTATATTCGTTGATAAAACTTCATAAACCTAATTACCCTATTAGACCTGTTGTTTCTTATGTAACGGCACCTTCGTTCAAAATTCCTCAACGACTTGCTAATAAAACATTGCAATTTTAAATCTGAATTTTCGGTCAAAAATTCATACGAACTTATTGCCAATATCAAAGATACCACTATACCACCTAATTCCAAACTTATTTCTTTTGATGTTAAGAATCTATTTCCCAACATTCCTCCAAAAGATACGTATTACTTAGTTGAAGAATTATTAGAAAGGAATCATGTGAATACTATCATTAAATCAGATATTCTTTCATTATTAAAAATTTGTTTAGATCAAAATTATTTCCATTTCAATAACAAATATTATACTATTGAAGACGGCTTGATTATGGGCAATCCGTTAAGTCCTTTGTTAGCAGAAATTTTCATGAATAACTTAGAGAAATTAATTCATAATCATCCACTCAGTAAATATTGTTTATACTGGTATCGCTATGTAGACGATATCATTATTTGCTTCACAGGAACAGATAGACAGTTGAAAATTTTCGAAAATCATATAAATTCATTACATCCAAAAATTGCATTCACAACCGAAATAGAAAGCAATAATTCGATAAATTTCTTAGACGTAACAATTTCGAATGAAAATGGAAAACATGTTTTCGCAATTTATCATAAGCCGTCGCATACAGATATTATAATACATAACTCGTCGTGTCATCCATATCAACATAAAATGTCAGCATTCAATAGTTTTATTCATAGATTGATTAACATCCCGCTATCACAGAAAATTTCAACAAAGAACTAAATTTGATTAAACAAATAGCCAAAAATAATGGCTACAATCCCAAACTAATAAATAATATTTTAAAAAAACAAAGTAGAATCGCATTGAATGAAGTTTACCCTGTCGATAAATTGAAACAAAAATTCAACACCTTAACCTACGTTGGCATTACAAGTGAGAAACTGAAATCATTCTTAAGTAGCAATAATTTCAACATAGCTTTCCAAACTAATAATAATTTAGGCAAATATATAAAAATAATAAAACCAAACCAGGTAAAAACATTAAATCAGGTGTTTATAGATTGAATTGCAATGACTGTGATAATTTCTACATTGGTAGAACACATAGAAATTTTAATATTAGAATATCGGAACATAAACGCAGTTTTTCAAATAAAAATCAGATTCAAATTACGCGAATCATCTCTTAGAAAATAATCATTCTTTCGACCCACAGTTTGAAATTTTGCATACAGATAATAAATATTGGAAGGTAGATCTTTGGAAACTTTAGAAATCAATAAATACAAACACTCAGGTAGACTCATCAATGAACAAGTCGATTTAAGCCCTTCACCTCTATTGAATCTTTTCGGGAGCAATCTATTCCTTAATTTTATTGGATATACCTGTCATAAATAACCACTTAAGAAGAAGCAACCAATAAGCTTTTAATTACTCAAGAACATTCATAGTTATATTCTCATTTATATTTTTCTGCATAATCATTCGTCTGAAGAAGCTACGGTGTAGTGAAACGCGTTACAAATCGCAATTATTAAGTAAAATTCTTAAAACACAGTACTTGTTTTTATTATTGATAATGGAATTTTACCAAGTAAAAGCCTCCCAAATTCAAATCTCTATTGTGTTGTTTAATTTACTGAATTTGACGTACATAATCAAGTATGATTTGTACTTAAGAGTACATATATATGTAAAGTATAAAGAATCTAATGTAAGGAAAGTTCCTTATTGAGCTTAGGAGTAACCAACATCAAATCGATATTTTGAGAGTAACAACCTTTCCCATAGTTGGACAGTTTACAACTCGATTACAATGAATAATATAATATTTTTGTTACAGGTCAAGTAAACGTTCAGCTAAGTTATAAATGAGATAAATATAAATACTGAATAAAGGGATTACAATATTTCAAAAGATGATTGGCCCATTCCTAAAAGCGAAGATAAGAATCAATATTAAATGTTTCTCACATTCGAATGTATCATCCATCAAAATGTCCATCAATATAAATTGTTTTGTAACATTTCAATCAAATTTATTCTCTGAGTTATAAAAGTAAAGTTCCAAATCAATATTAAACTTCATAACATTTCAAATTCAAATAATTACCCAGTTATTTGAATCAGTAAACCATCGTATCATTGCGTTCAATAATATTGCAAGTTAGGTAAACAAATGTTGAAATCAATATTAAAGAATTTGAGTACGCTTCAAATAATTTGTCAAATTAGGAGAACAACTATAAAAATCAATATAAAATAATTTCTGTACATTTCAAAATTTTGCCAAGTTATGAAAAAAAATGTTATAAATCAGTCTATGAAAATAACTCCTCAAAATAAATATTAGAAAATGTCAGTGCAGTTCGCATAGATCATTTGCCAAGTCGAAAAAAAAATTGCTGTTTGAGAAAATACCAGATGGTGTCTGCTGTCTTGAATACGAATGCGTGTTTTATAACTATCGGTGATAACGTCGAATATCGTCTACGCTCGATTTCCCATATAATTTTTAATAGATTCTTTCGTCCCGATATTTACGCTCTTGGGTGATTTTAATCTGCTTTAAAAATACGTAATATTTCACTACATTGAGAATTTGAAATGAAATTATTGAATTATTTTGGAAAATGACCGTCTTTTCATTGTACTTTTGAATTCAGATGAACTATATAAAATGGTATGCAGATAGATCTATAGAATACAGTATTCACAATTGATTATTAAATTCAATCAGATTAAAGTAGAAAAATATATGGTTATTTTCAGCAAATACCCCTATTCTGGGTTTCTCACTAACCTGCATTTTACGGTGGAAGGAAAGCAGCACGATTCGATTGAGACCATTGAAAGTGCTGTGACCTATGAGCTAAAGACCATTCCAAAATAGGAGATAGAGAAGTAATTTGACAACCTGTTGGCGCGTGTAAATTTGAGTATCGATGCAGAAGGCGGATACATTGATTAATGAAAGAGATTTGTATCAAAATTAATACTAGTTGGTTTTCAAAAAGTTCGGTTACTGTTGGAATGGATGGTGAAGATATATGTGTTAAACAAAATTACTTTGGTTTTGAGTGTTCATTTTACCATCGTAGCGAAGGCCTTATCATGAGAAAACCATCCTATTAGCAGAAATATTTTTTTGATAACTACAAGACATAACCCTTTATGTTCCAATATAAAAATGATCCATAAATAAGATTCACTACCGAACTTGAACAAATCGATTCGAGCAACTTTTCACATTAACCTGTTACCAAATTTAATAATAGAAATTATTTCTCCATCTTTTTCATAAACCGTCTCATACGGTCGTAATTCATAATATGTACGTCATTTCATCATGTTCAACATAGAATGACAGCTTTCCACAGCATGATCAACAGATTATTAAATGTTCCTTTATCTCAAGATCATTTCGATAACGAACTTTCTTAAATGGGGAAACGATACACTATATTAAATCAAATTTGCACTATTTATTGTTTATGAATATTACTCCATCTTTCGAATGTTACTTCATCTTTGAGTCACTTGAAAAACAATGAATAGTGAAAATTTGATAAAATTCAGTTTTTTTTTAATCTTGAAGTTACTCGCGTAAGGAAGCAAATCCTTTTATGTCTTATGTCTTGACGACACCGCGAGTACCTGAAAAGGATAGACATTTACCCATTTAAGATGGATTTTCTCAAAATAAAGCAATCAACAGCACTTTCAATTAGACTATCAGATCGAGCAACGTTGATTAAACTATACTAAACAAACTACAAGCTAATTACAATAACGTGTCGTTTAGATTATGGTTCCACAAGAACAAGAACAACAAGAAGTAAGCAAGAAACCGAAGCCTGAAAACTTTCTATTATTAAACAAATAGATCTTAATAACAGTTACAATCCACTTATTATCACTGAATTACTTAATGAAACACATGGTAATAGAATTGGTGTACCAAAAATCTAAAGATCAACACAGATATAATAGTATCACATACGTTGGGAAAGTTAGCCATAATTTAAAACATTCACTGGAAGAGTTCCAATTACACAGCTCAGTCCGAACCAATAATAATCTATCGAAATACATCAAAAATAATGAGAGTAAAATAGATAAAGGAAAGAATCTTGCGTATACAAACTTTACTGTGCTAACTGTAGTGAAATGTATTTTGGTAAAACACAGAAGTTACACTATTAGAGTCAATGAAAATTACCGTATTATCATCAATTAAAAAAGTAATTCTAATTACGCGAATCATTTAGTTGAAGAAAATCATAAATTCAACGAAAATTTCAAAATCTTACATATATATATATATATATATATATATATATATATATATATAATATATATATATATATATATATATATAAATATATATAGACTATCAGAAAACGGTGGATAAGATGAATGAAATATTTATTGGACCTCCCCATCATCTGTTACTATGATTGGTGGGGAAAATAAACCTGAGCGAAGAAATGGTGGTATGCATAATCTTTGTATAGTCTGGTACTGAGGCAGGTGCAGGCAGATTAGCTCGTTGATGACATGGATGGGGTACCTGTAGAAGCTTTGAAGTTTGTTGCTGGAGAAATTGCTACGGTTATGGCACACATTGTGAATCTCGTATTTTACAGTGGGATTTATCCTGAGGCGCTCAAGATAGCCAAAATAAGACCCATATTCAAGGAGAGGAGTGAAATCCTATTTGAGAACTATAGGCCAATAGCTGTCTCGAGTAATATTGATAACATACTTGAAAAGATTATCTATAACAGACTTATTATTGCTTTTCTTGGAACTTATAGGGTGCTTGCTGAAACCCAAAATGGTTTTAGAAAAGGAACATCCACACTGACAGCCATATATCAAGCAATAACTCATATACTAGATAGTTTAAATAATAATGGGTGACAGAGGTACTTCTCATATCTAATAAAAATTTTTCTGACTTGACATACTCAGTGTGTTATAGAGTACCATCCCAAAACTGATGATACTATTACCTCAAAAACACTTCCTATTCATAAGAGAGCACCGCAGGGATCAATCATGGGACCCTGTTATATATTGTCTATGCTAATGACTTACCTGAAGTCGTCTCAGAGGCGGTGGTTTAGTTTGCCGATGACACTTCAGTGATACTGTCAGACCCTAAATCAATAGATCAAGAGATAAGAAATGTGATGTCCGATCTCCATGGATGGTTTTCTTGGAATGGCCTCAAAGTGAACATGGAGAAAACTCAAATAGTAAAATTTGGTTATGGCAGAGAAATTGAAAGGGAAACGTATATAACCATGATGAAGCAGTTACCTCCTCAGAGTACCTTCGATTCCTTGGCGTTATAGTGGATCATCGTTTAGCTTGGAGTGAGCACATAGATTATCTGGCTAAAGGCTTGGCGAGGTACATCTACGCCCTCGTTATATATCGGCGCATATAAATGAGAAAACTGCTATTTTAGCCTACAGAGCATATGTAGAAAGTCGGTTGCGGTATGGTGTTGTCTTTTGGGGAGGCTCGTCGTGTGTTTCCAGGCTCTTTATTCTTCAGAAAAGATATTGAGAGCGATTTTAAATCTGACTAAAATGGAATCCTGTAGCTCGCATTTCAAAGAAAGATTAACTCCAACTATCATAAACCTCTATATATATGACTCGGTGATGTTTGTAGTAAGAAATGGAGATCTCTTTCAAGAGACTTTCCATGAATATAAAACAAGAGGGCAATATGAACTCAGGCCACCGCGCACTGGTCTGGCCTACATACAAAATGCTGCGCCCTACATGTAAGTAGGAATATATAACCATATTCATCGAGAAGTAAGAAAATGGCCAGCAAATAAACTGAAGAGAAAATTACATCTTTATTTGAAAGAAAATATATTTTATATCCTTGAAGAATATTTCTCTGATCCATTGTGTCTGTAAAATAGTGTTCAAGTCATCAGAATTTTTATTTTATTTATTGTACCCGTAACTTAGTCCATGTAGTTTTATTTTAGGTAATGTTTGTTTTCATATTTTATTTTTATTTTTATGTAACATTGAAATTAATTTATTGACACGCTGTATGCCATATCTGAGTCTTTTGCAGCAAATGAAGATGATTATTATTATTATTTATTATCGTGGACTTATGCACTATCTCAGCTGTAAGCTAGATATAATTTACCTTTCCCAGATTCAGCAATCAAAGGGAATAGGCTCGATTACAATATACTTGACATAAATTTTCTAACTATCCTACATGTATTGAGAATTGCAGCTTTTTGCATTTCTATATAGGTTTTCTTATGCAATTCTAATTTCTTAAGGCTATCATGCAAAGTTTTGGGTATTAACCCAGTCGAGGTTACGATGACAGGAACAATATCTATTTTATCGAGGTGCCACATCTGCTTGATCTGAATAGCAATGTCTGTGTATTGGAACTTTTTCCCTGGAACTTATTCAGCACGTTGTTATTATTCGGTATGGCGACATCCACCAGCATTGCTGTTCTTGCTCTCTTATCATACACCACTATGTCCGGCCTATTATTCGTCACCATTCTGTCAGTGATATCAGACCTATCGTAGTATAATCTGATAGAGTCATTTTCATTGTAATATGGCTGGGAGGCATTCAGAAGTCCGTACTTGTGTGCAAGTTTCTGGCGGATAAGGTTACATACTTGATTATGTCTGTGAAGATAGTCCGTATTGACCAGTTGTTCGCATCCGGACGTAATATGCTGTATAGTCTCCGATCTTATATGGCATTTTCTGCACTTATCTGTTTGTAATGTTCCGTCCTTAATTATAAATTTTTTGTAGTTGTTTGTAGCGATGACTTGCTCTTGAATGGCCATAAGGAATCCCCCTGTTTCCGCGAATAGTTCTCCTTTCATCAACCATTTGTTGGAAGCTTCTTCGTCGATGCGTGGTTGATTAATCTCATGTTGATGTCGTCCTTGCAATTCCTTTCTTGATAATTGCTCTTGTGTTTCAGTATCAGATAGGAACGGTAGCTTCAGCAGGTCATCACTGGTAACAAGATTTAGAGGTTAGGTATATCAGCCAACGATACTACTCTGTGGAGGTCTGAAGTGCGAGCTTTTGCTGAGAAGAAATCCCTGAGATTTTTGATCCGCGTCCTCCTACTTTCCGCTTTAAAGCTGTACTTATCACAGACGATTTTGGATGGTAATTATTGTACTTTGTCAGCATCGTTCGGATTTGCCTTTGAATATCATCCAGTACTGTTTTAGTCCATCTAATTATTCCAAATGAGTAAAGCAACACTGGAATGGAGAAGGTGTTAATTGCTTTGACTAGATTCCCCGAGTTCCACATTGACTTCAGAACAGTCTTCAGACGCTGACTGTACTCTGAACGAATCTTCTCCTTTGACTGTTTTAGGTCTAGCAACTGGCTTGTTCGTATCCCAGATATTTGTACGTTTGGCTATCTTTCATACTCTGTATAATATCACGGTTTTGGAGTTGTGTTTCAGCATGTTTGACTTTTCCTCTTTGAATGTTCAGGGTTTTACATTTTTCAATCCCGAATTTCATATGAACATCTGCCGAAAACTTACTGACAACTCTAGCAGATCATTCAATTGATTTTTGTTTGAAGCATATAATTTGATGTCATCCATATATAGCAGGTGGGAGATTGGGTGATAGTTTCTATCTGCTTTTATCCTAAATCCGTGTCCTGTTCTATTGAGTATAGAAGACAATGGGTTCATAGCCAAACAGAACCATAGTGGACTCAAAGAGTCTCCTTGAAAATTTCCACGACGTATAGGTATCGCGTCGGTTTTAATTGACTTATTGTTCATGTTGACCTGCAGGGACGTGTGCCAGTGTGTCATTGTTCTCTTCAAGAATTCTACCAGGACTGGATGAATTTTGTATATCTGTAATACTTCGACAAGCCAAGAATGAGCGGTACTATCGAATGCCTTCAGATAATCGAGAAAAGCTGAATGAACATTCTGATGCCCTCCGTGTGTCTGTTTCATTATCACAGAATCGATGATGAGTTGTCCCTTACACCCGTGGTGTTTCTTTCTGCATCCCTTCTGCTCCTCTGCTAATATATTGTTGTCATCAAGGTGTTGGTATATTCGATTGGATATGCATGAGGTGAGTATTTTATAGATCATTGGCAGACAAGTGATCGGCCTATACTGAGACGGATCTTGTGTTCTATCGCTCTTAGGTAGCATATATGTTAAGCCTTGTGTTGGGAAAGTGAGTGATTTCCTGGGATGTTGAAGAACATATGTGAACTGTTTCGTTAGGGCTCCATGGAGCTCATTAAACGTCTTGTACCAGAAGTTATGGATATTATCTATACCTATGGCCTTGCAATTGTTGGTCGCTCTAACTACTGTTGCGATTTCTTCCTCCGTTATTTCTTCGAAGTCCATATGATTGATATCAAGGCGTTGTTTCCATTCGTGATCCATTCTGCATCTTTATTGTGTTCTTTGGGGTTCGACCATAACGATGACCAATAATCGGGCAAGCACTGTGCGTCAGGTACTTCTCTGTTATTGTTGTTCACATTTTTGTTATTTCCCTTATGAAAATTGGCCGCGCTTTGGAGGAACCTTTGGTCTTGATGCTTCCTTTCCGTACACTTGATGTATCTTGAGAGCCTCTTTGCTTCTGCTTGGAGTTTCTGCTTAAAGTGTCCATATACAAGTCGATATGTTGTTTGTGATCAGGGCGTTTTGTGTTCGTACCAATCTTGAGGTCTTTTTGTTTCTCAGGAATTCTGTGAGGCGACCGATCTCAGCTCTAATATTGTCTATATCTTTCTCCAGTCGTTTTTGCCATGGTGGTTTTCTGACGCTTTTTGGCTCAGATCGAATCAGAGTTGTGGAGACTTGTTGTTTGTGTAGTCGAAGAACCGCTACAGCTCCACAGTAAACCAAAGTGTCAATTTTCTCCAAGGTGTTCTGGTCAGTGTATTCTTCAAACACTGAGTTTATGCTTGCTAGGATGATATTGGTGTTCTTGTTCGTCTTGAGTTGGGCAGTTTAGGTCGTTTAGTTGGTTTACTACCACTGAGTTCATTTATTGCTCTGTTAAGTTCTGATCGTGCTAAATACATAAATTCGTTCTGCTGATTCGGTTCAGGATCAGGACGTTCCATGTTAATATTTCTTTCCGCGGCTTCGATGTTATCTGTAACACTTTCATTGACTCAGGCAGGTATACCGTTATGAGTATCATTTTCGCTTCTGAGTTCCATTATGACCTCTTCTCGTATGCTTTGCAGCGTTTCTGAAGCAAGTAGCCTATTTTTCAACGATTGTTCCTCGTTGATCCGAAATTCTCTGATCGGATATGTGCTGCAATTCGGGATATTTTTCTACGAACGCAAGATGTAACGCGTATCTGTATACTGTCATTTCCGATTCCATGTTTGTAATCTTGTAATAGGAACGCATAATGAAAGAATTCATTTCTGGGGTCCACTTCATGCGTTTCCTAGGGAGTCCGGCTCTCGTGGTTGTAGGCATAATGGCTTGCGCCACCGTTGAAACATCAAGAGTCGATTCATGTTGTTTTCCATTTAGTTTTGTGTTGCAGTATCCCTACTTGATATCACGCTGCTACCGTCGCTAACCGAGGGAGGCTGTGACTCACTTTCCGAACAAGACCCTCTTCCTAAATCTTGAATGCGACAAGAGGTTATGGTGGTACAATGTCGGTCCACCCGTTTATTCCTTAGATTGTACATCATTGGATACAACCAGGTTCAGCTTGGGTACCTTGGGTTCGCTAAGCCCGTACTCAGAAACAATGTTCCTGAGCCCCTGAGGGCATTATTATTATTATTTATTATCGTGGACTTATGCACTATCTCAGCTGTTAGCTGCTGGATATAATTTACCTTCCCCAGATTCAGCAATCAAAGGGAATAGGCTCGATTACAATATACTTGACATAAGTTTCCTAACTATCCTACATGTATTAAGAATTACAGCTTTTTGCATTTCTATATAGGTATTCTTATGCAATCCTAATTTCTTAAGGCTATCATGAAGTATTGGGTATTAACCCAGTCGAGGATACGATGACAGGAAGAATATCTATTTTATCGAGGTGCCACATCTGCTTGATCTCAATAGCAAGGTGTGTGTATTTGGACTTTTTCTCCTGGAACTTGTTCAGCACGTTGTTATAAGTCGGTATAGCGACATCCACCAGCATTGCTGTTCTGGCTCTCTTATCATACACCACTATGTCCGGCCTATTATTCGTCACCATTCTGTCAGTGATAACGGGCCTATCGTAGTATAATCTCATAGAGTCATTTTCCAATACGGGCACCGGTTGATACTTGTTATATGGCTGGGAGGCATTCAGAAGTCAGTACTTGTGTGCAAGTTGCTGGTGGATAAAGTTACATACTTTATTATCTTTTTTCTTTTGAATTTGGGAGGCTTTTACTTGGTAAAATTCCATTATCAATAATAAAAAACAAGTACTGTGTTTTAAGGAATTTTACTTAATAATTGCGATTCGTAACGCGTTTCACTTGCATAATCTGCATAATCATTCGTCTGAAGAAGCTACGGTGTAGTGAAACGCGTTACGAATCGCAATTATTAAGTAAAATTCCTTAAAACACAGTACTTGTTTTTTATTATTACTTTATTATGCCTGTGAAGATACTCCGTATTGGCCAGATGTTCGCATCCGGACGTAATATTCTGTATAGTCTTCGATCTTATATGGCATGCTCTGCACCTATCTGTTTGTAATGTTCCGTTCTTCATAATAAATTTTTTGTAGTTGTTTATAGCTATCACTTGATCTTGAATGGCCATAAGTAATCCCTCTGTTTCCGCGAATAATTCTCCTTTCATCAACCATTTGTTGGAGGCTTCTATGTCGATGTGTGGTTGATTAATCTCATGGTGATGTCGTCCATGCAATTCCCTTCTTGACCATTGCTCTTGTTTTTAAATATCTGATAGGAACGGTAGAATCAGCAGGTCATCTCCGGTAGCAAGATTCAGAGGTGTATATCCCTTGTCAGCCAAGGATACCACTCGATTTAGGTCAGAAGTGAGAGCTTTTGCAGAGAAGAGTTCTCTAAGATTTTTTATCTGTTCGGTTATTATTATAAATAAATTTAAATATCCCTATGATTATTGCATATCCGCTGATATTACTGGTATACCTTTTTCTTTGTATATTTTCGATTGAGAACATTCACAAAATACCGTTGTTACTTTCGTTTCCGAAATCTTATAGCTTGAATTGATGATGTAATATTTTTGTTATCATGCATAAAATTATTCTTGCAAATGAAAATTGCTCTCTACTGAGCACTCATAACTTAATATTCTCATTTCCTCAATTTGTTAATTTATTCGATAGAACTGCACCCTAACCATCGAAACCAGTTCGAAACGATATCGAATTAATTTTATTAAACCCACCACTCTCTACAAAACGATAACCCAGACGAAATTCGAAATGAACTAAACAGAGCTTAATTAGCAGGCGTATCTAGAGTGAAATTAAAATACTATTATCATTCATGTAAGAAATTATGAATAAATAATCGATAAAGTTTCGTTACTCTTGAATTCCAGTGGTGTATGTATTTAAATGGGGGACGCTCCCATAGAAACGGAAAATTATGGGACGATTTCATTTCTTAAGAAGAAAAAGTAATTGGAAAATTCATTTCTAATGATTATAACTTTCTGGTATTAAAAACTATAACTCGACTTATACAATTCAATAATAGATGCCTCGAGGATACGATAAAACTATCGCTGGAAATACAAGGGTTGGTCGCTAATACACTGTGCCAAGAAGTTAACGCACAAAATCGAAACTTCAAATTTATTCAGGAGTTGAATATGTTGAATAATTATTTTTCCAGTAATCTAACAGCACTAACGAATTTTTGTGAACAATCGAAATGAAAAACATATTCTTAGGAATTGAAATAAAACTAATGAAAAATGTAAAAATGTCCCCAAAACCTGTTAATACCGGATATTTCCAAGCTTGCCAAAATTACTCATGAATTACTACAATTCATACCCAAAATCAATGGCCTTACAGCATTCTGATTCATTTCGGACCAATTTTCGGCCAGTCTTTTCTGAACCTCATTCACGGTATCTGGCTGGTTCTGCTGTCTTCTTAATATTTTATTGAGAACGTTCCAGACATGATCGATGAAATTGAATAATCTTGCATAAACAAAAAGTTTTCAAACATGTGTACCGCAAATGGTACAACATGTTCATCTAAAATGTCTGTAACGTACGTCCGAGCAATCAGAGTTCCATTATCTACGATGATCAGATCAGCACGAGTATTTAAAGAAATGCCCTCCGACACCATTATTTAACCTCTACCAAAAAGGTAGGTAAAACGTTGCATTGGACATATCTCTTATTTCGACATCTGTACACTATAAAACGTCGATGTCAATGAAAAAGAAAGAATCTCGATTCCTCTCTACATAAAACATGTTTCCAGACAAAATTCAATCGGTTAATTCGATGTACTACGATAAGATCTGTATTTTGAGCTGCGATAAAACACCAAATTCCCTGGCGCATCATATTGCTTCGGTGTTAATTGGCACTCCACTCTTCTGTCAATGCTTCATTTGAGGGTGCCGAGCAGTAGTGAACCGTTTTCTCAACGAGAAAATTCGTAAAAACTGTCATGGATCGCCTTTGTTGCATAGCACCCAAGCCATTGCCGATATCGAAACAGCGACCTACCGTGTGAAAACGAAGACCACTCTCCACCATGCCACGGAGGTGACCTGAAGTCTTTTTGTCGTTTTTTAACAAACATTCTTCACAATGACAATGCATTATCTAATAAACAGCCAGGGGGGCTACGTTAGGTTATTGAACCTCCACCAAAACCATAGATAGGAAAAAAGTTGCACTCATTTCAACGTCTGTAAATTAGACAACGTCGATCGCAAAATCTCGACTCATCTGTGAACAGAGCTTTCTCACAGTCAGCTTCTAACCATTTGACATGTTCCATGGCATAATTCAATAGGGCTCTTCGATGTGACGCGTGGAGAACTAGGTCTCGAGCTGCGCCACGAGGCCTCAAATCAAATTCCCTGAGACGTTATCGTTAAACGATTTCAGTGCTAATTTGCACTTCACTGTTTTGTCGAAGCTGCACTTGAAGGTTCCTAGCAGGGGAAAACCGTTGTCTCAACGAGAAAATTCTTAAATAACGGTCATGGATCGCCGTTGTTGCTCGTCTTTGCAAGGTCTCTTGCGGTTCAAACTGGAAACAATTGCTTTTGGTCTATTCTTGACCAATCTAGGTTTGACCGCCTGGGTAGCAGCACTGTTAAGTTAGGTTAGATTGGATCATTGGAGTCATTGGATTGGTTTGGAGTCCACTATAAACTGTAGGTCCCTAGAAAAAGATAAACACACTAACCTAGGTAAGCTAACATCACTGCCTTATCGCATTCTTCCAAGGTCAAATTACATGATTCGTGTTGCATTATTACCGAAAATTGAAATATTCTACAAGAACGAACGTTACTCCCAAAACCTGATGAACAACTGCTGTTATCAATAGTGGTGGTTTCTTGCAATATCTTAATTTGTTTCTTCCATTTCATTTCTCACGATAGGAACATATAACTTTGTTGGAATATTTCCGGACATATTCGAAAAAAAAATATGTGTTACTAATTCATCAATTCATCAATGTCAAGCCGATAAATTGAAGAGCAGATTGGTGCATCGCGGCGTAGAATCTTGAAAATATAAAACAGAAATACATTCAGGCCATACAAATAAATAAAATCTTAATTTTTGCAACTGGTTGATCGTCAGCGAAGAATAATTGTTTGCCAGTGGTTCTTACAAAAAATCCAAGGATAACTTCAATTTGATCGTCGTGTAATATATATTTTTTACATGTTTAATTGGTTTCACTCTATCTTGATAATGGCTGGTGCGACCAAACAAAAACAACATTGTATCATGTTTGTCTTTTTTCCATTTGATCTAGCAAGAATATCAGAAGAGGCATACGCTTCCAGCGTATCTACCTTCAATTCCACAATACCTGGACCTTCAGAAAATCTACTTAATGAGTCATATTCATCTTTTTGTGAAATTTTGAGAACCCCGGGTTGAACGTAAATACCCTAAAACTACATATAGAGCTAATAGTCTGGTACAGGAGCTAACAAAATTAATTTTAACAGTGAAAAACAATCTAATACTTGAAACAAATCGAAAAAATTATGCTAGGTCAATCTAGAATTTTTCCCAAGAAAGGAAAAAGACTGAAGCAGAAACTTCTAAGGTTTCTAAACAAAAAGGACATTCTAAAAAATTCAAAAACTGTAAGTAATGTTACGTTTGTAATGAGGATAAAATAGTAGACATGAAAATACGTTTTTTATGTAAAACGTACGTCCATGAAGACTCTATTGGGTCAACAAAAAAAGACACTGATACATTTGTTTGCCCTCGGTTCACTCAGTACTAATCATAAATACTTCATTACATTTATCTACTTTTTTCTTGTTTGTAATATAATTGTGATTTACCGATGAAATTTTTCAAAAGTTACGATTCCTTTTGAAAATTCTGTTGGTTTTGTATAACCATATGTAGCATTTTAAGTTTGAATTGATGAAAACGTTTTGAATGTCATTGTTGATTTCATAATATCTTTCAGTTTATATCATTTGAAACGATAGTTCTTCATTTGTACTGAATTTCAGTGAAAGAATATCTTTCAAATAAATGCTTCATTGAAACATAGTATTCATTTCCATTCTATTTAATTTAGAAATTTCCTAAGCTAGTAAATTAATACAGTAAATTTGGCCACATATATGTTGACCGAACGAAATAACGAGATACGTACAAATGTATTCAAAGAAAAGTCAGAGAAGCTAAGCAAGATAGAGAACAGGACAAATGTCGAGAATCAAAACAGCTGCAAGAACGACATAATTCGTTTAATCTCCGCAAAGAGATTCGAGAGTCGCTAAGGAAAAGACGAGGAAGAGGAATGAATGTTCTTCGAGATCAACTTGGCAACACTGTCAACGAGATCGAGGACAAAAAGCGAACATGGGAGGCATACGTCCAGCAGCTCTTCCATGATGTGAGGTTAGCATACGGCTTGCAAGAAGGGAGTACTGGACCAAACATACTGGAAGATGAAATTCGATATGCAATTAATCAACTCAACAATGGAAAGGCCACTGGCCTGGAGAGGTCCTGAAGCTGCTTAAATATCTCACCAGACTGTTCAACAAAGTGTACAGAGAAGGCAAATTGCCAGTCGATTGATTGAAATCTCATTTCATCACTCTGCCGAAGAAACCCAATGCCAGGAAAAGTGAAGACCACCGCACTGAGCCACGTCCTTAAAGTATATCTCAAGATTATACTTAAGAGAATATACAGACAATGTGATGAACACATCTCTAGCGAACAATTTGGCTTCAGGAACGGATTTGGGACAAGAGACGTATTTGGCTGTTTTATTGACAACGAAAAAGCCTTTGACAAGGTCAGACACACTTCACTCATCGGGATACTGAAGGATGTTGGTGTGGACGACAGAAATGTTTATACTATTACAAGTTTGTATTGGAATCAAGTGGCGTCAGTTCTCGTGGACTCTGATGAGACAAGAGACATCCTAATCGTAAGAGGAGGGAGTCAGGGATTAGTGCTTTCGCCTACACTTTTCAACCTCTATTCGAAAAGAATAATGGCTGAAGCTTTGGAGGGTGCGACTGAAGGAATTTCAGTGAATGGAATACTTGTCAACAACATCAGGTACGCAGATGGCACAGTTCTCATTAGCTTGTCCGCAGAAGGCCTACAACAGCTTCTAGACCGAGTAAATGTTGCGAGCAGAAAGTATGGTATTCAAATAAATGTTGAAAAGACGAAGTTTGAACGAAGTTGAAAAGAGAAATGATGTACCGGCTACGCTACAGCTGGATGGGCAACAAAATGAGCGGTCCGCGCAATTTAAATATATTGGCTGCCTAGTAACCAGCAAGTGGGAGATGAAACCCGAAACACAAAGTAGAATCGAACAGGCAAGAGCTGTCTTTGTGAAAATGAAGAGGCTACTCACGAACAGAGATCTCAGTCTCGACTTGCGTCTTCGAATGGTTCGCTGTTACGTCTTTCCCATTGAGCTATATGGAGTAGAAGGCTGGAATATAACTCAATGTCTCGAAAATAAAATAGCTGCATTCGAGATATGGGTGTACCGGCAAATGCTTCGCATTTCATGGCGAGACCACGTGACCAACGCTGAAGTTCTTTGAAGAGTAAACAGCGACGCTCAACTACTCACCACTGTGAAGACGAGTAAACCCCAATACTTTGGCCACATTATGAGAAATGAGAAATACAAACTGTTTCATCTCATCGTTCAAGGCAAGATCCAAGGAAGACGAACGCCCGGCAGAGAAGAACATCTTGGCTCATGAACCTACGACAATGGTTCAACAAGAGTACGAAGTTCCTGTTCAGAGCTGCGGCCTCCAAAGTGAAGATTGCGCTGATGATCGCCGATCTTCGTTAGAAGAGGCACCTTAAGAAGAAGAAGAATGGGCATATTCACCTCAGCGTCAGAAATATGGCCAGTTTCTATGTTTATTAAACTGTTGAAAATATTATATATCGTTTGATGTCTTTGTATTTTTTGCAGTTGTTATATAAATTGATAGCCAATCTGCATGAATAAGTGCTATTTTAATTTTTATTGTACAGAGAATATTCTTTAACGTATAACAATGTATAGAGAATAACTATTTCTACTTTTCATTCAGCAAAATGATACTTCAAAACTATCATTTTAATTAAAATTCAGTTATTTTGGAGGATGCTGTGGAAATGTTAATATTAACCAGAGCATAGATAACAGTAAATTCTTGAAAATTTAAATCTACCATAAACTTATTCATGCAAATAAGTTAGAATTATTTTATTTTGTTCAAAAATTGTAATATAAAAGTGAAAAGTCTGTCAAACTGAGAAATTCATTATCATAAATAAAGTTTCATTTCGAATGTATTAAAAATTCACGTCTTTATCTTAGGCGATTCACCGATCAATATAACAAATCGGGAAATTTTGAAGGCTGGAAAAGGACTTCAGAATCCCAAAGTTATGGAAAAAGAATTAGATGTGCTTTTACATTTACAAAAAAAACAAAAAGTCAGTTGAAGAAATAGCATTTAGACGATATTATCTGAACGGATTGTGTACAAAATAAAAAAAAACGTGAAATTAAAATATACAACATTCTGAAAACAAATGCAACATAAATAAATACTTGAATTTCAAAGGCAGAAATGAAAACATAGAACTACTAATGATTCTTTGAAACAATTGTATATAAATATTGTTCTAAATGCCGTCGATTCATACGCGACAACTTTATATTCCATTCATTGCACAAAAATTAAATTGGTACTGCGAGACAAGTATCCACATTCTCTCTGCCTCCAATCTTTTCAATTGATTGGTGGCCCAATGTAAACTCAGTCCAGTAGATATCCTCAAAATTAAGGGGCATCAGATCTGGAGAACGAGCAGGTCGCGGTATGGGTCCATAAGTTCCTATCCATCTTTTTCCAAATGTACCATCAAAGAAATAAGTAATAAAAAACAAGTACCTTGTTTTGAGGAATTTTACTTAATAATTGGGATTCGTAACGCGTTTCACTACACCGTAGCTTCTTCAGACGAATAAATGTACAAAAAATAAGAATGAGAATATAAATACAAATGTTCCTAAGTAATTAAAAGCTTATTGGGTTGCTCCTTCTTGAGTGGTTATTGATGACAGGTATATCCAATAAAATTATGGAATAGATTGCTCCCTGAAGAGGATTCAATAGAGGT
The DNA here is from genome assembly GCA_013387265.2 of Cryptolaemus montrouzieri. Taxonomy (NCBI): domain Eukaryota; kingdom Metazoa; phylum Arthropoda; class Insecta; order Coleoptera; family Coccinellidae; genus Cryptolaemus; species Cryptolaemus montrouzieri. Next base: position 27,054,769 of record JABFTP020000144.1, on the reverse strand, counting down.
GAAGGGCTTAAATCGACTTGTTCATTGATGAGTCTACCTGAGTGTTTTTTGTTTGTAGATTGCTAAAGTTTCCCAAAGATCTACCTTGATTAAGGGCAATCCGTTAAGTCCTTTGTTAGCAGAAATATTCATGAATAATTTAAAGAAATTAATTCATAATCATCCACTTATTGTTTATACTGGTATCGCTATGTAGACGATATCATTATTGGCTTCACAAGAACAGATAGACAGTCAAAAATTTTCGATAATCATATAAATTCATTACATCCAAAAATTGGATTCACAACCGAAATAGAAAGCAATAATTCAATAAATTTCTTAGACGTAACAATTTCCAATGAAAATGGAAAACATGTTTTCGCGATTTACCATAAGCCGTCACATACAGATATTACAATACATAACTCTTCGTGTCATCCGTATCAACATAAAATGTCAACATTCAACAGTTTTATTCATAGATTGATTAACATTCAGTTATCACCAGAAAATTTCAACAAAGAATTAAATTTGAATAAATAAATTGCCAAAAATAATGGTTACAATCGCAAACTAATAAATAATATTTTAAATAAAAACAAAGTATAATCGCATTGAATGAAATTTACCCTGTCGATAAATTGAAACAAAAATTCAACACCTTAACCTACGTTGGCATTAAAGTGAGAAACTGAGATCATTCTTGAGTAGCAATAGTTTCAACATAGCTTTCCAAACTAATAATAGTTTAGGCAAATATATAAAAATAATAAAACCAAATCAGATGAAAACAATAAATCAGGTATTTATAGGTTAAATTGCAATGACTGTGATGATTTCTACATTGGTAGAACACATAGAAATTTTAATATTAGAATATCGGAACATAAACGCAGTTTTTCTAATAAAAAATCAGATTCAAATTACGCGAATCATCTCCTAGAAAATAGTCACTCTTTCGACCAACAGTTTGAAATTTTGCATATAGATAATAAATATTGGAAGGTGGATCTTTGGGAAACTTTAGAAATCAACAAACACAAACACTCAGGTAGACTCATCAATGAACAAGTCACTTTAAGCCCTTCACCTCTATTGAATCTCTTCAGGGAGCAATCTATTCATTGATTTCTTTGGATATACCTGTCATCAATAACCACTTAAGAAGGAGCAACCCAATAAGCTTTTAATTACTAAGGGACATTTGTATTTATATTCTCATTTTTATTTTCTGTACACTTATTCGTCTGAAGAAGCTACGGTGTAGTGAAACGCGTTACGAATCGCAATTATTAAGTAAAATTCCTCAAAACACAGTACTTGTTTTTATTATTGATAATGGAATTTTACCAAGTAAAAGCCTCCCAAATTCAAATGTTAAAGAAATAAGTATTTAAATAAGCATTATGCGATGTCCAAAGTGTACTGTCGTCAATTCCATTCAGCAGAATGGCGCCAGGACATTGAGTTAATATATTATTGTACTCAATTTGATCTAAAATCTCATCTATGATGAGATGATACAATGTTGTTTTTGTAATAAATACTCAAATCTTGTCGCATGCTTTATGTAAAGCGTTTTCCTGATTGATTGAGAATCAAAGAAAAACCCCAAAGTTTCCAACGATCACTCAGTGCACACCGTGCACAGAATTTCAAGCAATCATAAATTCAAACCTTTAATTGCACAAAATATTCATGCCTTAGAAAACATTGATCCAAATTGCAGTCTTGAATTTTGTGATTTTAATTAGCCGCACTACAAAAATCAAAATATTGGAACAAAATTTATAAAAACCGATGAATGTTCATCTACCAATAATGGCAATTTTAAGAGCAACAACCATCAATGCTGGAGCAAGCACAACCGAGATATGTAGTAGAAAACAATGTTCAGAGAAAGTTAAATTGAGTGTTTGGTGTGCTATTTACAATGACAAAAATTTTAGGTCCATATCATCAAAATTTGAACAAGATAGTCCCCACCCATCGCATAATGCGAATTTAAATACCAATTTCTTGGATGGTACATTTGGAAAAATATGGACTTACGCACCCGTACCGTGGCCTGCCCGTTCGCGAGATCTGACGCCCCTTAATTTTGATCTATTGGATTGAGTTTATATATCGCCACCAAATAATTGAGAAGATTTCGGGTATAGAGGATGCGGATACTTGTCTCGAAGTACCAGCAAATTTGATTTTTATGAAATGAATGGAATAGAAGGAGCTTTCAGCGGTGTATAAACCGACGGCATTTGGACCAATATTTATAAACGATTATTTGAAGAGTCATTAGTTGTTCTATGTTTTCATTTCTGCCTTCAAAATTCAAGTACTTATTTAGGTTACACTCGTTTTCAGAATGTTGTATATTTTAATTTTACGTTTTTTTTTATTTCGTACACAATGTGTTTAAATAATCTCGTTCTTAGTGCTATTTCTTCAATTGACTTTTTTGTGCTTTCTTTATACCTGTAAACGCACATCCAATTCTTTTTTTTTTCGTTGCTTTCATTTTCCATAACTTTGTGATTCTGAAGCCCCTTTTCAGCCTTCAAAACTTCCCGACTTGTTGAAATATTTTATCGGTAAACCGCCTAATATAAATACTTGCATGAATTTTTAATACATTCAAAATTAAACTCTATTTATTTCTCGATTTTTCAAACTTCCCAATTTTTAATACAGTCCTTTGAAGGAAACTACTTTATTTGCATGAATTGAGTTTTTGGCAGAATTTTCACAAGGATATACTGTTGTTCTCAATGCTCTGATTTACATATATTTGTTATAACAGAACCCCTGAAATAACTGAATTTCTTTAAACATGGTATTTTTGAAATATTATTATGGCGAATGAAAATTAGAAAAGAATTATTCTCAATACATCGCTATACGCAAGAAAAATATTGTCTATACAATAAAATTAATATATGTATATTTCAATTCAAAGTGTTTTTCCTCTTACTCCTTAAAATAATGTTTTACACTCATTTAGAAGCAATTTAATCATGTGTTTAAATTTTTCTAATCGCCTGAAAAGTATTGCGTTTTTCACGGAAACATCCTGCATATATTCAGGCTGAAATATTTCAACCAATAAATCCGAATACCTTCTTAGATGAACCACCTTAAACTGAATTATTAGGGGGTCACCTTCTCTTACTACTGATCTTGGTATTCAAGGGTTTTCACGATTCTCAAAGCTGTTCCTCTTGGTATATCAATACATTCTGCTAGAAGAAAATAACATAACCTTAAATATGTTACACAGAAAAGCTTGGAGAGTAGTATTTTTTACTTTATACACTGAAGCATATGCCTAATAACACCTTGAGCAACATGACAATTAAAGTACCTGGGTCGTATATGGCCTGATTTGTTATTCTTCTTTAATAATAATTAAGCTGAAAGAAACTAGTTTCAACACTTATTCATGAAAATTGGCTATCTATCATTACAACAAAGGCGAAAATACAGACATTGAACGAAATACAATACATATTCTGGTAAATATGCCTCCATATTTACAATATTAATTACTAGTTTAGAAAATTCCTAAATAAAATAAAATGAAAATGATATTATGTTTTAATAAAGCATTTATTCAGAAGATATTCTTTCGGCGACATTCAGTACAAATAAGAACTATCGTTACAAATAATATAAATTAAAATATATTATAAAATCAACAGTGGGATTTAGAACGTTTTTCTTAATTTAAACTTAGAACGCTACATATAGTTATACAAAAGCAACAAAATTATCAAAAACGTAACTTTTTTTGTGCAAACAAATTTATCATTTCTTCTGTTATCCCAATACAGTCTTCATGGACATAAAACCATATTTTCATGTCTACTATTCTATAATCATTGCGAACATAACATCACTAAGAGTTTTTGAATTTTTTAGAATGTCTTTTTCCTTTTTGTGTAGAAACCTTAGAAGTTACTGCTTCAGTGTTGTTATTTTAGCAGAATATCGTTTCTGTCCTTCAGTAGAAACTCTATATTGACCACCTAGCATATTTTTCATTGTTTCTTTACAAATACTGGATGGTTCTGGCTTAGTGTTTTCTCTGTAAAAAATGATTTTGTTGGTTCCTGTGCCAGACTGTTATCTCTAGGTGTAGTTTTAGGATTCGACGTTTTCTTCGGGGTTTTCAAAATTCATAAAAAGATGACAACGACTGAATAAGTGTTTTGGAGAAGACTATTGATTCACTTTCTGAGTCTCTATTATTATTATGCTGTGCTACTTGAGTTAGGTGCTGTGAAATATAATAGGAATCTTTGTCTAGCATGGTAGCACAACGATATGCAGTATTTGGCAATAGATGTTTACTTGTCTGATAATATTTTCAATCTGGTTGCAGTATAGGCTTCAACAGAAATAGCAGTTCGAGCAAGAGACTGCATAGATGTAGTAGAATTATGTTCGCCGTTATTTGGAAGAGGATAAGAAGAAATAACTTAATTTCCACCGGCATCCATAGCGGCGTTTTCATTGGGATCTTCTTTCTCTTTAGGAGGAAAAGCCAGGTTTTCGCTAGCATTAATATCGTTGCTGTGATTGGGGTCATTATTTTCTTCAGAAGGTCCAGATATTGTGGGAGTGTTTGCCTCTCCTGGTTTCCTTACTAGATTAAGTGGAAAAACTCCATTTTCAGTTCAAATCAAGATTTAATATCAGCCAACGCAGCAACTTTATCCCACAATTTCGAAAATAATATCCCAAATATTTGAATTTGGGAGGCTTTTACTTGATAGAATTCCATTATCAATAATAAAAAACAAGTACTGTATTTTAAGGAATTTTACTTAATAATTGCGATTCGTAACGCGTTCCACTACACCGTAGCTTCTTCAGACGAATGAATGTACAGAAAATATAAATGAGAATATAAATATAAATGTTCTTGAGTAATTAAAAGCTTATTGGGTTGCTTCTTCTTGAGTGGATATTTATGACAGGTATATCCAATAAAATTAAGGAATAGATTGCCCCCCGAAAAGATTCAATAGAGGTGAAGGGCTTAGTGAAACGCGTTACGAATCGCAATTATTAAGTAAAATTCCTTAAAACACAGTACTTGTTTTTTATTATTCCAAATATTTGTTTTTTTAGGAAGGAAGAGCAACAATTCAATATACCAAGGTCCAGTTCCCAAACGTTTCAGAGTTCATATTCCCTTTGGATATCATTTGGGCTATTGAGAAGCTATGTAAGAAATCTATCCATTCAGGCTTCATGCGTTTGCCTTTGAAGAGAATCATGGGCGGAATCCCATGGCCCAAGGCATTGCCACATGAAACTATTGAGACATTCTCGCCGTGTTCTGGTACTGCTAAATTTGATTCACGTTCAGCCAAGGTGATGTGACTCCAGTGATTTGTGAAAATTAGGCGTGAATGTTAAAACTTGATCCCGGTTTGTTTATAATGCCATTATTGTCCACGACTTTCCTTAATCTGGCAAAATAATGAGAACCGACTACTTTATTTAACTTGCCCTTGCGGGATTTAGGTTAGGTGTTTTTCTGATATTCCTATGACGTTTTGAAAATCGCTAATCTCGTCCCACCATCAAGCCTGCACCTGATGCTACAATGTAATTTCGATCTCACAATGTCTTACGCATCTACCTAATACACGCTGTGTCAATGGGTATCCCACATTGCTCAGGCGAATAACACGTGATGCCGAAATCTTATCTTGTTCAGTGTTCAGAAGTGGTTTCCGAAAGTAGATTACTTCTGCTTTTTCTCTTGTAAACAATGCTGTAGAGGGCGTCTTGGCACATTGAAAAGCTTTGCAGCCGCATATACTTTCATCTTACCGCTTCTTACTACAGTTAACGCAATTTTCATTGATGCTTCTGACCAATTATCTCGAAGCCTTTTAAACTTATTCCGTGCCATAGTCTAAAGCAAAAAAAACACTATTACTTTAATAATTAAACAAAGAAATATCGAATTACGTTCGTCACACAAAGTAATGTGATTAACAAAGATTCTTATTCGAAAAAAAAAACAAAATAAAGGCAATAATTGTTTAGTGTTTTTATAACCTCAACAGCATATTCTACACTGAGCTACTAGAAGTCGCGCAGGAAGGGTGACAGGACACTGTTCAGATACATGCGACACTAGCGACAATTTATCGTCGAGTTCAGGTTATTGCAAATTTTCGTGTTAGGAATATTGGTATGTAGCCATATTTTCCAGCTGGCCGTATTCCACCTTACGCAGTGTCTTTCTCACGTAAAAATTGGGCATTACATTATGAATTAAGCCTTATGTGATAATTCACATAAGACAATTACTTCGCTAGATTGTCATATCGTGCCAACAAGATTGAAATCATTATGAATTATGCAAAGTGGGTTGTGAACACGCGTGATAAACGCAAATTGGTAGAAAATAATGTGAACGCCGGGCGACCAAAAATCCAAAGAGCTAATTCTTGAACTACCCCCATACAAATATACTTCAAGCAACAATCACCAAGTGATTCTAAAGTGCGTCCACGCCAATGTTGTCGAAGAAATCCAACAGTAATAAAAGATTATCCAACAAAATTAAAGAGCTGTTCCGTTGAAATAACGAAGGCACACTCAGATTATCGAGAAATAATTTTAATTGCCCAGTTTGGCATAAATTAGTGATATGTCCGATCGAGATGGCCCCACCCCGCAAAAGTTGATAACAAAGTGGTCCGGTTGAATCAACCGATTGTGAAAGTATGGCTCGATTTTGCTGGCAACGATCGCGTTCCGACGGAGGATAAGGATATCAGGAGGGTTTCCACTAAAAATCCACTTCTACATTTCCGACTATATAAGATTGCCGAAGACAATTTTTGATCAGTTACGCTTGACGGGGTTTTGCTTTAAATCTGGGCATTCTACGAACGTAGTCTTGAAAAATGGTGAGTGATATGTGGGCATAAAATAACGAGCCAATCGCGTTACGTGTGTACTATATATTGAGGAGGTCAAATCAATCTGTGAATCCCCGATATTGTTTTACCAATTATAACAGAAATACATAAATATTGTGATGTAAAATGATTTGGTTCGAGATATATCACTAAATTTTGAAGAATAGTTAACGTGAATACATTTTTGGCATTAATAGAAAGCATCTCATACAAAGAGGAAAATCAATTTCGATGTCCGATAATCATATATATAAATATGAATATACATACTGTATAATGTATGCATTGTAATCTAAACCACAACACAAAAAGACGTGAAAATGTATAAAGTTATTAATTTATTTCCGAGGATGGATCTGAGCATGGTCTAATTCGCGAACTCATTGACGAAATACGCTACACAACTACACTACAAAGGGTGTCGGCAACACCTTATCAGTCAATGTACGTAAGACAATTAAAAATTTTGTAGCATGTATACCTGGATGGTTGTTTGTCCTCGATCACTGGTCCAATCAAAAGGTAACAGCTCAATGCATAATTTCTTGAAACTCTTAACAAATAAAACTGTGGGTGTACAGAAGAAAGAAAGAAAAATTATAGAAGATAGAGTGAATCTCTAATGTCCGTTATAACTTATAACCTAAAAAATCTGAAACTGAAAAACGTAAAATAATGAGGGTGAAGATGCTCAATAGATCTTTCGATAATTTTTTTTTTCATTTTATGTCTTTCGGTACTTTTCTCTCCAAGATATATCTGATCCATATAGTAGAAAATCAATTTTTCACAAATTAACGTTTCGTATCTTGCTAGTCCAGGCAAACCATAGAAGAAAGCTGTCGTAAAATTAAAAGAACTCAAATTCTTTTTAAATTAAATAAAACAATGATGTTCAAATTTTCACTATATTCACAAATTTATGACGCGTTTCACAACACTGTGGCTTTATCAGGTAAGTAGTACATTTAAATGAATGATGTGCCTTAAATATTACATTTGTAAAAGTAGGTGCTTATTCCTGTAATACGATGATCTAAACAGGGTTTCTTCTTTTGATAACTGAAAAGATTTAGTAATAGTCACGAATTTACATCGAATTGACTATGAAGTAAATATCCGGAAAATTCCTGTTTATTGATTCCCAATGGTTCCCAAAGATTCAGTTTCATTATTTTCATTTTGTAGAATATCGAAATTTTTATTGATAGTGCTGTTTCCTTCTAGTAGATGACTTGGAAAGTGAAAATCTGGTTTTTATTTGTCAAACTGCATTTGTTCTCTGATAATCTAATAGTGCAATTTCTTAAAGTTCTACCGATATTAATTTTATCTCAACTTTCACAAGAGAGCTTATTAACACCTGATTTGTTATCTTCATGAATTTCACATTTACAATTTTTAATATGTCTGTCCTGAAAGCTTTCAGCATGGATAACTAGTGAAAATGTGAACATCATTGTTTTATTTAATCAAAAATTGTATATCAATTTTCATCAAGTAACGATCTCCTCAATCCAACTCGAGTTTTTTTTCGGTACATACCTTTTTCGAAAAACATATGTTTTCGAAAATCAGTTATCACATCTTGATTCATAGTCGTGGAGAAGCAAATTTAGACAATGTAAAGCATCTGTGACGATCTTATCAATCGGATCGGAATATGGCTTTGATAAAAAATCAATTTTTTTCACGTTTTCTTTGAATATTCTTTCCTATTTTCCTTTCTTGTTCTAAATCGATGCGGTTTTGGCGATACTGAGCTACTTCTTGAAGAAACCAAAGATACCAAAAACAAATTGGGTCTATCTGCCATTGTTTCTGTGATACAGGGTGATTTTTAGACAACGCTTTTCTTTTGGTTATGGCATGGCGAAATGTATTGTAAATGTTGAAATTTTAAATTTTTGGAGATACGCTTTCGTGAAATCCAGTGGCTTACTAGTGTGTTTTTCTTCGGGTTCAAGTTTTCGTGATATTGGCATAACTTGATAATTAAACATCATATATTTTTCTTTTTCATTAACGTCCTAAGATACAATTTGAAATTCATTTCGTATTAGCCAGTAGATAACCATGATAAATTAAAAGTGTATAGAATGAAAATTATGGCAACTGCAATTATTAGCTTTAAACTTGTTTACTATTCAGTTATCAATTCTTACTATTTGTTAATCTTGTTTATTATTGTGTTATTTTCCTTGTATTCTAATGAAAATTCCTATTGGACAGCAGAGCTTTATTTGAATAGCTGAGTTATTGAATATTCAAAGTCTTTCGGAATTATTCTTCTTATTTTGTTGAAAAAATTCCGAAAAGAAAGAACCAGATATAAGAATACTCCGAAAATATGGATCTCGAGTCTATAATAAAAAGAGCAAAGACTGTGTGTCAATATTTTAGCTCCTATTAAAGCAACTTCTGAAATCTCGTACAGAAAGATATAAGAAGAGACGGGGTTACCCATCTGGGCTGTCCACAGTATTTCAAAAATTGTAAGTTCACAATTTTCAAACATCAACTAGTTCCACCAGCTGTACACAGGTGCTTCTGAACGTCGATTGGATGTTTGCAATTGGTTCAGCAATATGAAAGAATAAAATGTTGATTTCGGAAATAAAGCATTTCGTCGAATGAATCATATTTTACAAGTTCGGAAATTGTAGAGAGTCACAACTCGTGGACTTGAGGGCACAGGAAAATCATTATATTCTTCTTCATTTAGGACACCAACTTTTTCGGTTTGATGCATCCAGTTTAAGCCCGCGGCCACAAATAGCGATATAAACGGATGCTTTTGCGATGGCACCACCGGAGGAGAGGTCTACACAAACCGCAACCAATGTTAACTAACGGAAGCGACCACACATCATCTGTTGCCGTGAAAAATTAGAAACAAATTGATGGCTTTGGCGTCACCGCAAAATCATCCGTTGCTACAGCTATGTGTGGTCGCAGGCTTACTCTCAACATAAAAATAGTTTCTCAAATCTATGAAGGAAACCTTGTATCCGATAGATACTCTTAAATTTTGAAAGGAGAACACAAGTGTTTCATTCGGAAACAAGCATAATATATCGATACCAAGAAAACTATAACCCGTGGATAAAACTAGATACGTATACATATCAAAAAACCGTTTCAATTTCTCGAATATAGTTGACACTAACCAAAATAAAGGCATTGTTTTGAAATGACCATATATTTCAGAAACAATGATAGATCGACAAAATCTGTTTGTGGCATCTTTGGTTTCCTAAAAAAGAAGCAAGACGTCGCAAAAACTGCATCGCTCCATCTCTACTCAAAACTGACATACCCCCCCATAAAACGAAAATGGGATATCCGGTACAGTTAACGGACCTGTAATACCTTATACTTTGTCTTGTACTTGGTCAAATATTACTATACCTACCAAGTTTACACACCCGAAGCATCAGCAAATTTTCTTTTGAAATCATCGAAAGATGACGGCCATTTTTGAACCATTTATACAACTGTTTCATCTGTGTTTTACCCTTATACTCAATTCCTCTCAATTCTTTTTATGTTTAAAGCAAAACCAAACATAAATTCGTTGTTTCGATTTATTCATCATTCTTCGCAAATCGATAATACGACCAACGCAAAAAAGTTATAAGAAAAATCGCACTTTGTTCATAAACGAAGGCATTAGACCGGTAACCACCGCCTTCAGATTTATTGGTTACATCCATGCCCCACAGAGGTCACTCGGGTGTTCTGGCGCGGTACAATTCTCAGAGCCCAGAAAGGGGCGTAAAAATGTGAAGCGACATAGTCATATGGAATGTGTAGATGGGAACTGCTTTAATCTTAAATTTTTGATCAACAAATAAACTGTCACTTTAAGCGTAAAGTGACTTTCTGAATCATTCCTATATAATCTACGACGAGGGATGTAAAAAATTGAATTTAATGAAGAAAATGTCATTTTTCCAATCAAAGCAAAATTTTATTCATTCTCGAAATCAGACAACAATTCTTCGTGACATTGTGCTGAGATAATTGGATCATCAGTTGTTTCAAATCAATTTTTGTACTTCTTATCTATTTCCTAGAATGCAGAACCTTAAACGAGTAACTTTTATAATTGTAAACACTAATTGAAAAGTAATTCTTATACCTACTGCAATCAGAATAGTTCTATCAAATAATAACAAGGTTAATATATACATCTGTTCTTTCTGTTACAGTTGACCACTTTCTATTGGATTTTAGGTGTGTTAGTGTATTTTCAAGAAACTACTGCAATTTTAGTACCAGTATATTTAGAAAAAGTCCCATCATGCCAGGTGAGTTGAATGTTCATGATATTTCTTGATCTGGACGTAGTGTCTAATTATACCGTTCTTGAATATGCTACACTGCGCCAAGAAATTAATGCACTCAATCAAAAATTCGAATTTATTCAGAGGACGTTTTGATATGTTCAAGAATTATGCTTGAGAATAATCTAAATGAAAATGGTACTAATAGAAATTGAAATAAACTAATAATGAAAAATGTTAAACTTTTGGAAAAGTCCCCAAAAACCTGTTCATGCCGAATATTTCCACCCGCCGGGAGAATTACTGCATGATATCTACGATTCATACTCAAAACCCTATAGCATTCTGATCTATTTCGATTCAAATTTCGATTAGTCTGTTTTGAACCTCCGCCACAGTTGCTACCTAGTTTTGCTGGCTTCTCAATCTTCAATAGAGAATGTACTAGACATGTTTGATGGGATTGAGGTCTATACTTCGTTCAGGCCACTGCATTGAAGTGATTTCGTAATCTTGAAGCTAGTTCCTAACAAAAAGTTTTCACCCATGTCTGCCACTAATGGCACAACTTGTTTTTCTAGAATATCTTCTAACCTTACCTAACATACATCTGAGCATTCAGTGTTCCATTATTAACGATGACCAGATCAGTGCAGGCGTTCAAAGAAATCCTTCCACGCCATTATTGAATCTTCACCAAAACCATAAGTAGGTAAAAAGTTGCACTGGGCATATCTCTCATTTCGACATCTGCTCGGATGATTTTTGACGGCATCACCGGAGGAGAGGTCTAGACAAACCGCAACCAATGTTAACTTACGGAAGCGACCACACATCATCCATTGCCGTGAAATCAACAATCCATTAGAAACAAATTAATGGCTTTGGCGTCATAGCAAAATCATCCGTTGCTACAGCTATGTGTGGTCGCGAGTTTACTCATAATAAAAATAATTTTTCAAATCTATGAAAGAAATATTGAATACGATAGATACTTTTAAATTTTGAGTGGAGAAAATTTGAAAGGAGAACGCAAGTGCTTCATTTGGAAACAAGCATATTATGTTCATATCACGAAAGCTATAACCCATGGAAAAAACTGAATAGACCACTGGATTATACGTAAACATAAAGGCATTGTTTTGAAATGACCATATATTTCAGAAACATTGACAGATCGACAAAATCTGTTTGTGGCATCTTTGGTTTCCTTAAAAAGAAGCAAGGCGTCGCGAAAAATGCATCGCTCCATCTCTACTCAAAACTGACATATCCCCCATAAAACGAAAATGGGATATCCGGTACAGAGTTAACGGACCTGTAATACCTTATACTATGACAAATATTACTATACCAGGTTTACACACGCTAACCATCAGCAAATTTTCATTAGAAATCATCGAAAGATAACGCTTTGACGTCTGCGATTGGCTTTTCATACGTCACAAAAATGATCTGTTTTTGAAGCGCATCATCACTGTGGACGAAAAATGGGTTGTGTATAACAATGTCAAACGCAAGAGGTCATGGAGCAAAAAAGATGAACTGGTTATTTTCAAGGCCGATATTCACCAAAAAAAAGGTGATGTTGTCTGTTAGGTGGGATTTTAAAGCCATCGTTTATTTTGAGCTTTTACCGGATAACACATAATTCGGAAGTCTACTATCATCAGCTGGTAAACTGAATGATGGGCTTTAACAGAACTAATCAACAGGAAAGGTGTAGTATCTCACCAAGGCATCTCGAGACCTCACACAAGTTTCGTCACTCGCCAAAAGCTTTTACAGCTTGAATGGGATACAATGCCACACTCACCATAATCTCCAGAACTGGCACCATCGGATTATTATTTGTTCCGGTCAATTTTTTAGACGGTAAAACCTTCACCTCAAATGAGGAGGTCAAAACCACCTCGATCAGTTTTTTTCCAGCGAATACCAATAATGAGCATGAAATTATGCTACTACCAGAAAGATGGCGAAAGGTGTTAGACTATATATAATTTAAGAAAGTATTTGTTTATTATAGGAAAACTGTCTTTCATTTCCACAAAAAAAAATGTTTGGTTTGCCTACCAGAAAGTAAATTTGAAATATTGAAATTGTGCGTTAATTTTTTGGCTCAGTGTACAATAACCCCAAAATGAACTTACAGATCAACAAGAAATAAAGACCTTGGTGTTCATATTTTAAAATTATTAGAAATAGAAAAACCTTTTATCTTTGAACATTCATAATAAAGAAATGATCCTCACGCTTTCAATTTAGGATTTTATAAGTTAAAATATTTTGGTGTAAAATTGTTTCACCCAAACAATCCAACCAGATTTTTTGAAAAATTTTGACTTATTTATTATCAAATTTGGGAAATAAATTGCGAAGCTCAATGATTCTTAGTCAAAAATTACGAAACTTATAGAGGAAAATATGAATCATGGACCTCTTCTTCCCCACTTCATCTTCATGTGGTGAATTTGTTTCTTCTTCTTTTCCTTATTTACTTATTCCTAAGTCTTTTCACCATTAGGTGTTATATTGTGTCGAATTGATTAGGTCTTTCCATCTTTTCCTATTTTGTGCCAGACCTTTGGTGTCCTTCCATCCAACATTCCTAATTCTGCCGGCTTCCTGTACGTCTTCATAGCAAGTTTTTTTGGGTATTCTTCTTTTTTATGTGGCCCCTGGACTCTTTTCTGATATGTGCGTATAGCAAGCCTTTTATTCTGTGTATATATCCAAACCATTCCAATTGTCTATCTTGTATTTTCGTGACTATCGGTTTTATCTGAAATTTGTTCTTGAAAATTTCGTTCCTTTTTTATCTCTTCTTGTTCATCCATCTATTTTCCTGAGAAATTCCATTTCTGTCGCATTTGTTGCTCTTTTCCTTCTTCGTGAGAGTTCAACTCAATTTGAGAATTGTCATCTTCTCGATCACTTCTGATTTTATATCTGTTGTTATTTCTCTTTTTTCTAAAAACGTTGTTCCTGAGCTGTTATATATTCTTCCTACGGTAGACAGTTTATTGTTTATTTCCTTTCTATTCTTCCGCTACTTTGTATTATTATTTCCAAGCGTTTAAAGTATTCGACTCGTTCTAATTCACGCCCGTTTATTGAAATGTTTTGTGTCTTTATTTCTGGTTCTATTATCATCGTTTTTGTTTTTTCTTTAGTTGTTTTCATTAACTGTTGTGTTGTAAGTTTTTTCCGTGTGCGCTGCTAATGACATCTTATCTGCAAGTAGTAGCTCCAATTTTTTGCATTTTCCAGTGTTCTAGTACCATCGCTCTCATCTCCTGTTATGCCAATTGCATAACCTACAATCACTGAAAATAATAGTGGGCGCAGCCTTATTTTGGACCATCAATTGTTAGTTTTTACAATGTGTGTTGTTGGATTGTATTAATACTATTAGTTCTCTATCTACTCCACATTTTTCTAAAATTTTCCATACCTCTTCCCGTCTCACCCTGCGAAATGTATTTTCTAAGTCGATAAAGACCATGTGAATTTCTTTGTTTTTCTAAGGCACTTCTCTATGGTTTGTCTAGCTATAAATATGACATTCTGTATGCTTCTACCTTCTTTGAATTCGTACTGAGTTTCTTTTAGTTGATCCTATATTTATTTCTCTATTGTCCCAATTATTCTAACGAGTTTTCTTGATGACAAACTGATCAATATCATCCCCTTATAACTCTAGCATTCTCTTTTGTCCCTTTTTTCTGAAGTAAAATGAATTCAGTGTTCCATTCTTTTGGTACCTTCTTTTCTCTCACAATTTTGTTCACACTTATTCGCACTGTTCGCACTTGGTACGTACTTTTCAGCGAGTGTTTTGACATCCTTGACCTTCTTTTCGTTTATATGTAAGGGATAAACTTACGTCATTCTAGATGTTAATGACAGATTCTCTAGGTTCCAACAAAAAAATTTGAAACAATGGTAACTTGGTAGCTAGGCTGAATTGAAGAAAACTGGATGCATGCTCGTACCTAAATAAAGGATATTCTGAAAAAGGAACTTTCTGTCTTTTGACCGTATTAGAAAAATTAATTTTAAACGTTGCATTTAAATTATTGTGAATGTTGCTGATCATATCTTGACTAACTCTAACTTCGGAAAATTGTTTTCCGCACCAAATCCTACAATTCTTCTATAACATGCACTCTTGCTTTTTCTGCACCTCTGTTTCTATTAAGCCAAATGACCGATCACAGGGCAGACTCTTTTTATTACATAGCGTGAAGAAAAGCTCAATCATGGTGTGATTTTTATTCTGTATAAAGGCGGTTATCTGAACACAGATACAAAGTTACGACAGAGACTGACAGAAAGGTTTTAATATGATTCAAGGAAACTGATGAGCTCATTGCTTCCTTTCTTCGAGGTCTCCATCGTACATGTAAAAGGTAGACAAACCAGATTTCGCTGAAATAAATACGAAAATTGTAGATTTACCCTGGCGTTTATAAAAAACATTCCCAGTAGGAACGTGTGGCAATGGAAGAGTCTGCTCAAAATCTTAACAGAGGATATATATATATTGTTCCATTTATTCTGGCTAGCTCATTACTTTCTTCTAAAGCAGTATAAAACGATTTAGCTTTTTGAATAAGGAACTATTTTTAAGTGTGTAGAAGTCTTTTCGTATCAACATTATGTTTGTGTGGTTTGTACAAAACAGACGTGATAAAATTCATTTGTAACCTTTGGTTTCAATTTTTCGTTCTTTTTCAATCTTTCAAAAATATCAGGTTCACATTTTCGAAAGAAGACAGAGTTCAAATGACAAGTATCAGGTTCTTTGTGATTTATTTCTCTACTGTAGTGCGAAGATCGACGTGGAAAACCTTTAATCTGAATGTCTATGGTAACTGATAGATTGTTAGGTTGTTTGTTTAGCCTTGATGAGTGTTTACCTCTCATATCAGATGGAAATGAAGTTCCACTTTCATGAGCTGTAGCTACACGAGCAAGTCGATGCTTCATTATTTCATGAATGGCACATAGAGCTGCTCCAAATATCATGAATTCGTTGCCATAAAAACGAACTTGTAAAAAGTAAAATTCGTAAAATACAGAGTGATCATATCGATTTTTTTCTCAGGAATTATTTCAAAACTTTACCTTATGAAAAGTAATCAGTTCCAGATCTCATTCTTTTCCTTCAAACACTTCGTACAGTTATCAAACCGACCAGAAAAATATCCTGTTTTTCCTTGTTTGAACTCTTTCAAAAACTCATCTCTTTGATGTTCACATTCGTTCAAAAAAGATCTACGACGTTCTTAACAATCGTCAACAACTTTGTTACTTTTTGTTGTTACAATGTTTTCTCCCTGGCCATTTTGGTTTTTGTAACATTCCTCCGTCAAACTTTTTCATTTCTCGTTCTTTTTCTCCCTCTTGTTCTCTATATCGCCTTGATTTTTAGGTCTTTTGTTCCCTTGATTTGGCGGTACCCACTTCTTCTGCTTTGCCGAAGCACTAATACTTGAAAAATTGACCTCATCACCAAATAAATATTCTCTGCCGGAGAACTGACGCTTCCAAAAAAGGCATCGTGGAGCAACTCATACAAAACACAATAAACACTGAACGCTGTTCAAAAAACACTACTCGATACTGCTGTTAACCAAGCCGTGCCATAGGTAATTTAGGACAGGACTTACCTAAGTCTACGACAAAAGTTATGTCTGTTGGTGTAAAAACTGGACTTGTTTTTACAACCAACAGTGCCTGCAATCAAGTCGTTGAAGTTGTTTTTCATCGAATTTTACTGATCCTTGCACCAATTATTGATCGGCAACATTCTAATGAACAAACCCAACAAAAAAGTGATATTCACCTGGAAAGGGACCTGTCGCACCAAGGTCTCCAAATTTAAAATTTAGTTCTATACCCTTGCCATCAGTTAAATGTTGCTATTCTATGAAAATTTATAGCATGCCTGTTGGATGACAAGATTGCACTAAAAGATATAGTAGTAGTTCTAGTAGTAGAAAAAGTAGTAGTAGTTGTAGTAGTTTCCTAATTAGCTCATCCTAAGTAGTCACAAAAAACGCTCTAAGTTACCTTGTCTATATTCCATGAGTCTTTTTTTAAATCTCGTTTAACAGTGTTTCCGCGATCACTTATAACTTTCTCCCTGATTTCCAGGACTTAGTTTGTCTAAATAATGATATATATTTCTAGGGTGACCAATGTGATCATCAAATTAAATATCAACCTGTGTACAGAGTAGCAAGATCCCAATATTTAATTAATCCACATCAGGTTGCCAGTTCTAATTATCATCCGTCGATTCTACAAGCACCACCAATTCCTTCGAAATGTCCTCTAGGCCACACTATAGAAGCTCAGCAACTACGTGAACTCAATGAACATCAGAAAATGTCATTATCTCCTCAAGGCTTACATACCCAAGCTCAATATCAAGCCAAAGAAGAAAAAAATCAAAACGTCTACAAATCATCGTACCAACAGTCTAAGAATGCTTATCTACCACCACCTAGCCCTCAGTATCATCAGTATTCCAATAATGATATTCAGCAAAACCAACAATTCAGCAAAGAGCTTAGCGAACAGAACCTAGGAAAAATCAAGCAAACCGTGTCATATGACATAAGTCACCATTATCACCATCCCCACCAAAGTAACAATGATGCCAAATCATCAACGCATATCGAACAACACCACGATCTTCATCACCACTCCGATGGCAGCGAAGATTCAAAGGAAATCGACTCACATAGTGGAAAACATAAGGATCACAACGCCTACTACAAGTTCGAATATTCAGTGAATGATCACCATACGGGAGACATTAAAAAACACAAGGAAGAGAGGAGTGGTGACGAGGTTAGAGGAGAGTATTCACTAGTTGAAGAAGATGGAAATGTGAGAACCGTTAAATACTTCGCCGATTGGAAAACAGGGTTCCACGCAACGGTTCACAATTCGAAATCTAAGTCGTAATGATTATTGTGATTCATCTAATTTAATTTCGTGTGATTTAGTTAGGATTTCATGAAATTTTATTGATGGAATATTGTTGTTTGTTAAAGCTCACGAAAAAAATATTGTACCATGAAATATAATAATGTTAATATGTGAAATATCTAAGACTATATTTTTATAAAAAATAAATAATTACAAAAATACTTTTATTCCATTATAATTGTTGGTGGGATATTTTTAAAACTCACCTTTGGTAATATTATACACTCATAATCAGGAATGAATCTCGAAAATATTTTCGGGGAAGGGGTACAAATACCAAATTTCAATAAAAATAATAATAATTTATTAACGGAAGCAACATATAGACAATTTTTGCGATGGAAGTTAATATTCAAACTGTTTTTGTACTAGCTCTTGGAGGGACGCGAAGAGAAAAGCGTTCTGAAATGTCTGGGCAACTTATGTGAGAGTTTATTACTTTTAAGAGTTTATTAAATAAGGCATCCAAATAGGATCTTATAGAAAGAATATGTGACAGAGAGAAATGGCCTAGGTCAGGGCATCTTAAATTTTTTTTTTCATTTACGAGACCTTTTATGATTGCGAGTTTCCTGGCGACCCGATATAAATATACAAGAAAGATAAAAAAAAATATTTTTTGATGAATTATTCACTAGGTAACAATATACTTATACATATGAAAATATAAAGTTTTAGAATTCGTTTGGAAACATCTAAAAAATCTAAATTGCACAATATAAAAAGTTGTAAATTGTAATTATTATAGTAACAAAAATATATTCCTTTTTTCATCCAAATTGTAATTTTTGCAAAAACATAAATAAAAGCGAATTCTGACCGTCTTAGTTCGTCGAATATATTCGAACGCGGTTGTGGAGTGATAAGTGTTAAATATCAAAATTAAAGGAAAAAAATTAATTAGATGGATGTGTCTGTTTTTTTTTGCATAACAATTTAAATTTAGGTGGAATCTTTGACACTTATGGACGTAAGACCTCTTCAACATTTCTTAGCGATGAACGATATTGTGATTTGAAATGTGTTGAAGCTTAGAAAGTAACTTCACATAAATATGAGGTGGTGAATGGCAGAAGAAAATTCAACGCCATATCAGCGATTGTTGAAAATTCAGTTATATAGGCTGCGCCAGAAAAAAGCGGACATTATTGTTTCCGCTTTCGCAATTTTAGAGCTAGATCATTCGTTCTTGCTTCATTGGAAAGCCAAATGGCTAGGTTTTTCAGAAATTGTATCGGAATTTCACCTCCAGTGAAATCCAATATGGCTGAATCATTCGAAAATGAGCAATATTTCAAGATCGCTGGAACGTTTTATTTTCACTAAAAAATTCGAATGGGGCATTCAGTCGATAATTCAGTCTTTTCTGAACAATTTGACATATTTATTTTAAAAATATTCCTTGAATTGGTAAAAAAGTTGCGTGAAGAATTTTTTTCATTTTGATTTCCAGCTGAAATCGAAATATTTTTTTCACCTCATGGCGCTGGCACTCCTGAAGTTGTTATGTTCTTGATTGGTGTTCTAAGAAGACAAAGAACCATATTTTACTAAAACGAACCTAAAATTTGATTTCCATTCGAATTCAAAATGGCCGACTATCTCAAATATTAACAATTTTCCCCGCGCATTAAAAAATTTTTCGAGGTTGTAATGAATCAACTGCTATATTCAATCACTAGATTCAACCTTTCCCATCATTTTGAGGGGTCGAACTCGAATATTGATTCAGAAATGTGCCAATTGTCGTCAATAATGTTTCTCGTCTTCACCATCATATGCCATTCCCGTTGTGAAACCTCTAAACATAAACTGCATGCATTAACTCTATGATAAACAAAAAATAATGAAAGGTCCTCAAGTTTTAGACGACATCTGGCTTGAACTCGAATTGTGTTTGTTTCTCCTTTAACGTGCTCTATTTCCGCCTTTCGGCCAATGACACGCCGGGGAATTCTGTCACCCACTAACCCGGGAATTTTGCCGAACCCCTCTCGTGTCGAGGGAAGGGATCTTTAATGTCCAATACACTCTGTTAGATAGGACCGACGGCTTTACATCTCCTCCGAAAGATGGATACTCAAGCGATTCCCAGAATCCGAAAAGTCGCACCGACTTTGTGGGGATTGAACCCAGGTAACTCAGACAAGTATCATATCCCTTACGCCACCGAGCCGGCATTGACCTCGAATGTTATCTTGGTGTTGCTTGTTTTGACGTTTGAAATTGTCAACAATGGTTTTAACAAATGAGGATAAGCGTTTCATTGTGCGTGGCTATACTGCTAGGCAAATATTACGCCAATGTCCAGTCTCTAATTACAAAAGAAGTACAATCGATGATCTTGAGGAAAAATTTCGGACAACAGGGTCATTAAGAAGAAGTCCAGGTACTTGTGCAGCTAGAACTGTTAGAACACAGGTACTCGCCTTTTTCATAATCTGTTTCAAGCATCAACTCTACTTTTTTGTATTACAAACTCAATTGACAATTTGGGGACAACATTCAGCGAATTTCTGCATTAGCAGTCAGCCCTATCAGAACTCCAGAAACCAGCTTGACTGTTCCGAAATGTCTCAGAGATGCCAAATCTCAAAAACCTCTGTGAGAGAAATAATAAGACACGATTTGGGTCTTGAGTATTCTCGGAGGCACTATTATTTTGAATTGACTCAAGCTGTCAAAGAGCGCAGATTCGAGCGAGGCAGAAATGTGCCTTTAATTCGTTTGCAGAGGGAAGGACAAAAATTTTCCAGGCATGTTATGGTCTCTGCCGGTATTTCGAGGAACTTTAAATAAAATATCATTTTTATAGAACAAGGCATAAGATTAGATTCGGAAAATTATTGTCACATAATTCTCGATCATATGTTACCAACTATTGAGGCGTCAACTCCTCAGTTTACTTTCATGCTGGTGAATGATTGCTGTTTTTTGTATGACATGAATGAGTACAGTTGCCACCAGCTAAAAATGAACGGTTGAGAAGTTTAGTAGCTTTTTGGATGATTTTTATTGGTTCAAATCTTATTTGGAATTATACAATTTTTTTCGATATTCTTGATGATGAATGTACAACCAGTACTATATCACAAAAAACGCTACTTACTCTCAACTGGCCGTCAGTGTACAGGGTGTCCCAGATTAGATGTATCTAAATGAAATCTATTTCAATTGGTTTTAGACATTGGCCACCAAATAGTCCCGATCATAATCTGTGCGACTATTTTCTGTGGGGTCATTTGGGAGAAATAGTGTATAAAATGGTATTATTTCCAATAATTGTGAGGAGCTGAGGCAAAAAATTCAAGAATGTTGGAACAATCTTGATCAAGTACGGGTGCAGATGGTTATGTATGCTAATGAAGGTCATATTTCATTCTGAGTACTTGATTCTTTTTATTGAATGCTTTTACTCATGTAATTTGTTAAACAAAATCATGTATTATTATTCTCGCAGTTGTTTTTTAACGGTTGGCATCTCTGAGATATTTGGGAAACAGTCATCCTGATCCTCTTCCTAATGACCCTGTTGTCCGAAAGTTTTCCTCAAGATCATAGATTGTACTTCTTTGTAATTAGGGGCTGGAAATTGGCGTGATATTTGCCTAGCAGTATAACCACGCAGAAATAAACATTCAATATAACACTTATCCTCATTTGTTAAATCCATTGTTAACAATTTCAAGCGTCAAAAACAAGCAACACCAAGATAACATTCGAGTTCAAACCAGATGTCGTCTAAAACTTAATGACATTTCATTATTTTTCGTTTATCATAGAGCTGATGCATGCAGAAGAAGAGAAACATTATTGACGACAATTGGCACAATTCTGAATCAATATTCGAGTTCGACCCTTCAAATGATGGGACAGGTTAAATCTAGTGATTGAATATAGCAGTTGATTCATTACAACCGCGAAAAATTTTTTAATGGGTGGGAAAATTATCAATATTTGAGGTAGTCGGAGGTAGAACGGAAATCAAATTTTAGGATGGTTTTTGTAAAATATAGTTCTTTTCCTTCTTAGAACACCCATGAAGAACACAACAACTTCAGGATTACCAACGGCATGAGGTGAAAAAAATATTTCGATTTCAGCTGGAAATCAGAATGAAAAATTTCTTCACGTTACTTTTGTATCAATTCTTGGAATATTTTCAAAATCAATATGTCAAATTGTTCAGAAAAGACTGAATTATCGACTGAATGTCCCATTCGAACTTTTTAGTGAAAAAAAAAACGTTCCAGCGATCTTGAATTATTGCTCATTTTCGAATGAGTCCGCCATATTGGATTTCACCGGAAGTGAAATTTCGATCCAAAAAAACAAAACTTAGCCGTTTGGCTTTCCTATGAACCAAGAACGAATGATCTAGCTCTAAAATTGGGAAAGTTGGCGCACCCTATAGTTCCAATCCAGAATTCAGTCAAGGGCTTTTTTGGAAATTTTAGTCTCAAGTTTGAGTTACTCGAAAGCTCAGCAAAAACGAATTTTTTTCTACCCTACTTTTCCGAATGTTGATCTTTTTGATAAAACTTCAATTGTATCATTCGGAGTTAATATATCGTAATTTTTTTATTGAAGAGACAAGTAGATATAGTTTAATTTCGCAAAGATATCTTCTGACAAATGACACTAACAACTAAGCCAATCAAGTAATATCAGTTATTTCATTCAACTGAATTGAAGATTTTGAGCATTCCTTAATTCTTGTAAAAAGTTGCAGTAATGGGTCCTGTTAATATCAGAAGTTGGAAGTGTCGTTCGCCAAAGGAATTTCTGGAGTATTATCGCCATATTCACTTTCATGTAGTATTTCTACCATTTTGATAGAAGCAGGTGATGCAAGATCTTCTCCAATGGGGAACGGTTCTATATTTTTAGCAATGCAGTATAAAACTTCAAATGACGCTAGTAAATATACATACATACATGCTTCGATTCAAGATGCCTTTTTAATTTGGATGGTTTCATACTCTCTGGAACCAATAATTCAATACCGATCGAACAAAGAGGTTAGTTACCCTTACAATTTTGAAATATAAAGCCAAATTTACTCATCATATTGTCCCTGTTTTTCAATACTTTGACATTCCTGTCCTGGAAAAAAATCCATAAAGATGTCGAGGTGATTAACGCCATGAAGCGATGGAATAACTCGGACATATAATGAAAGAGCGTAATAGATATGGATTACTGCAGCTGATACCAGAAGGAAAAATACACGGAAATGAGCCTAAGAACTTGGTTTTCTCTTTCTACAACTGGCTTGTTCAGAACAGCTACTAATGAAGTTCAAATTCCTTGCTGATTGCCAACATCCGGAACGGATGGGCAAATTCAGAAGGAAAAGAATTAATTAATGGCCAAAAATTATTTTGATCCTAAAATCCAATAAATATATATTAATAACATATTGCATATAATAATTGATCAATCAATTACCGAATAAATGAAAAACTGAAATCTCGTTACGGTGGAACACTGACAAATGACTATACTAGAAAAGCGTCAATACTACAATAGTTCCCATTTCAGTCAGTGTTATTGAATCATTGCCTAGCTGCACGTGTGCTCGCGCATTCCAACCTTTGTGTGCAGGTGTGTGAGTGTAACTCTAATCTAACCTGTACTGTTTTTGTTGTCAGTAACATACAAACAACATTTACAACTGGATTTCAGAAGTGGTGGAAACTAAATCCTAAAGTATTGGACCATGAAACTTCATGTGAACATTTAGAAAATTTCGAAAAGTAGAAAACTTTGGAAATAAGATTAAAATCTCACACCACAATAGATGATGCAACCTTGCAATTAATGAATGCGGGAAAATAGAAGTGGAAAAATATTTTATCTAGATTATTAGATATAACATTGTTTTTGGCTAAACAAAACCTAGCATTTCGTTGACATGATGAAACCCATGGGTCGTCTAATAAAGATAATTTCTTAGAACTAGTTAAACTGCTGTCAAAGTATGATGCAGTACTCAAAGAACTTATACTATATTTGGAGCAGGAAAAATCACCTAAAGTAACATATTTATCGCCAGAAATACAAAATGAGTTCATGAATGTTTTAGCTAATCATGTAAAATGTCAGCTTGTCAACGAAATTAAATCGGCCTAATATTTCGGAATCATGTTTGATAGCACATCTGACGTTTCACATGTCGATCAAATATCTGAAGTGATTCGTTATGTAAAAATTATTGATAGAAAAGTAGAAGTCAGAGAAGTATTCTTAGGATTCTTTCTTTTACATGGAAAAAAAGCAGCTGATTTAAGCGCTGAAATACTAAAGAAGCTTGAAAACGATGGCTTAGATATTATGATGTGTCGTTCCCACGGTTATGATAATGCTGCAGTTCTGAGTGGTATACACGGAGGAGTGCAAGCTATTATAAAAGACAAAAACTAAGCAATTTTTATTGGTTGTATAGATCATTCAATTAATTTATGCGGCCAACATTCGTTCGCACAAAATGTGACTTTTGTTACATTTTTCGGAGCAGTGGAAACAATATTTAACTTTTTTTCAACTTCTACAAGCCGTTGGGAAGTGCTCCTCAATCACAGCAAAGCATCTGTTAAAAAATACTTTCGACAACGCGCTGGAGTGCTCATTATAGTGCAGTAAAAGTATTAGGTGAAAATTTTGATGGGATAATATGCAATTGAGGAACTATGTGACCAAGACGTAAATTTAGAAACTAGAGGTGCTGCACAAAATCTTATACCTGCTGTGTGCAATTTCTCATTTCTTTGTTTCATTCTCTTTTGGAATGATGTGCTAAGGGAAGTGAACAATGCTCAGATTGCATTACAAAGTAAAGGTTTATGTGTTGATGAAATAATCATAAAACTAGAAGCACTTCGTCTATTCATAAGAGAGAAACGGTTGCATCTAGCAGAAGGCAATAGATTTTGCTGTACAAAAATCGGAAAAATACAACATTTCGATGGAACGACGAATTCGTCGCAAGAAACGCATGCCCGGTGAGTTAGCATCGTCCACCGATGCTGGACTTACACTTAGAGCGGAACTGCAAAAGGACATGTTAGAATGTATTGACATGTTCATGATTGAACTCGAAACAAGAGTAAAGTCCATTAAAGACGTAGCTTCATTGTTCGAGGTTGTGCAGTCAAAGACCTTGCTTTCGGCAAACACTGAACAGTTGCTATATCAAAATTTACTAACCTTTACGATGAAGTATCAGAAACAGAACTCCTTTCAGAAATACCAAGATTGAGAAGACGTTTGAAAGCGGCTAATATTACAGTCTCTAATTAGGTGACACTGGACTTTTTGAAATTTATTGTGGAATGGGATTTTAGAGAATCTCTTCCGAATCTAACGGTCGCACTAAAGTTATTTATAACAATATGTGCATCAGTTGCTTCATGTGAGAGCAGTTTCAGCAAATTAAAATTAATTAAAAACTATTTGCGGTCTACAATAACTGAATCCAGATTGAACAATCTTGGTATTTTAACGATAGAACATGAAGCAACACAAAATATAAATTTTGAAGACGTAATTTCGGAGTTCGCTAGTGTCAAAGCTAGAAGGAAGAAATTTTAATTTTCAACAAACTAAATTTGTTTCACATAATATACAAATATTTGTAATAGGTACTCGTATTTTAATAAAATGTAAATGATTATAACTTTTTATTTTAACAGTTTCGATCTCAATGTAACTGATAATCTTTCATCGCAGCAATACTATCTCTCATAACTGTCTCCTATTTTTTCATTATAGGAGTAACCATTGCAACTAATGTTTGCTAGTCCATTCGGAGATAGTTTTTAAAATCTTCTGGTTGAAATTTTGATTAACCCAATAAGTTACCATGATTATGCTTTTCAATAACAAGTACTTACAAATATGATTGACTTGCGCAAAAAGTATCTTGTACCTTTCTTGGTGTCAAAATTGACTATAGGCTAAATTGGGACAACTACATTGATAGTTTTACTAGTAGCCTTGCTAGGTATGCTTATGCCATGAGAAGTAATTCGAAACTTGTTAGAGCAAGACTGCATTTGTTACCTACAGTGTCTATGTACAAGGTTAATTAAGGTATAGTCTTATGATTTGGGGTTAAGCATCACAGATTTTCTCTCCTCAGTCTGTATTAATCTACTTCTGGATATAGACCTCCTCCAAATTTTTTCATCTGTCTCTATTAGCAGATGTTTGCATCCAGTTTTTCCCCGCGATCTTCTGGATGTCATCTCTCCATCTGAGCTGTGGTATTCCTACTTTCCTTTTGGTAGTTCTTGGTCTTCATGCAAGCAGTTTGTAGGCCCATTTCAATGGGTCTTGCCTGGCTACATGGCCAGTTCATCTTCATTTCAACTGTGCTATTCTTCTTACCACATCAGTCACTCCTCTCTCTAATATCCTCATTCCTCACTCTATCTCTCAATGAAATTGCCATCATGGTTCTCTCCATAGCTCGTTGTGAAACTTGTAATTTATTGGCTGATCTTCCAGTTAGAGATATCGTTTCAAGGCCATATGTAAGGACAGGAAGAACACACGAATCGAAGACTTTTCTTTTTAGGTTGGGAGGAATATTTCGGGACTTCAAAACGAAGCCCAGTTTTCCAAATGCAGCCCAGCCCAAACCCACTCTACTGGAAATTTCACAGGTTTGATTTTCTTTCCCAAGTTTTATTCAATGGCCTAGATATATGTAGTCGGTCACATTTTCTATCACCTGATTTTCAATCGTGTATGTATATGTTTTCTGCAGTTGTTCTAGCATGGTTTTGAGTTCTGCAGGGTTTGTACTAATAGGAACTATATCGTCCGCAAACCTCAGATGGTTTAAATGTACTCCATCGATGTTGATTCCTTTGTTGTTCCATTCTTAACCTTTGAGAACGTCTTCTAGGGCCAGCGTAAACAATTTCGAAAAAATAGTGTTGCCTTGACGTACCCATCTCTATGCGGACTTCATCTAGCTAAGTAGATGGGAATATTGTATTCGATACACCCCTCGATGAGAGTACGAATTGCATATAAATGATCAATGGTGCTGTAACCTGCTCGGAATCCGGCTTGCTCTACAGGTTGGTATAGGTCTATTTGTGATAATTTTAGTGAGCAGCTTGTATAGGTGTGAAAGAAGGCTGATGGGCCGAAAGTTCTCCAGGTTGTTCTCATCCCCTTTTTTGTGAAATAGAATTACTTTAGCATTTTGCCACATTTGTGGCATCCAAAAGACATTTATTGAAGAGAATTTTCACGGCATCCAATAAATCCCCGCCACCCATTTTCAACATGTCACAACTTATCCTATCCTCGCCTGGATGTTTGTGGTTTTTCATCTGTTGAAGTTCTAATTTTAGTTCTTCTGTTTCAGTGTCTGGGGTTTCTTAGGAACCAAAATTTTTCACCACTGGTCTTTGAGATGTATTGGAGTCACTTGTATCTGAAGTATAAAGACATGTGTAAAACTCCTTAACTGTTTCAATGATGTCTGATCTATTGTTCACCAAAATGCCCGCTTTGTTTCCAATGTTGTGCAGTATTGATCTTCTGTTGAAGCAAGAGAGCTTAGATTTCAGAACTTTCATATTCTTATTTTTTCAATAGTATCCATTATGAGTCTTGTATTGTAGTCCCTTAGATCTTTTCGAATGCTTCAGGATATCTCTCTATTCAGTTCTTTATAATTTTCTTCATTCCGGAGCATTATTCTTCTCTGCTGCAATAGCATTTTCGTATGTGTACTGATCTTCATGTTAGTGTCTTTTTGTCTAGTGCATATTCTCTTCGTTGATGTCTTTAAACTGTTTCTAATCATTTCTGTTAGGTCGTTGATGGTCATTTCTAAAAGATTTTTTCTGTTTGATAGTTTTTGGCTCAGTGTATTTTAGAATTGTTCCTTGCTCTCAGTTAACACTTCTAAAGTTGGGTATGGTTGCCCTTTGAGGATCATGCTGTTTCTCTCTATTTTTGTGTTCATCTTGAAAGTGCCTCTGACAAGTCTGTGATCGCTTCCCGTATCGAATTGATTCTGTACTGTGACATCCTGGCAGATTTTCTTCCTATTAGTGAGAATAAAATCTATTTCATTTTTAACACTATTATTTGGACTTCGCCATGTCCATCGTCTTTGTGAAGGTTTTTAGTAGAAGGTATTCACACAGAATAGGTTTTCATTTCCGCAATAATCAATCAACATTTCTGCTCTTTTTTTTCTACAACCGAGTCCAAATTTGCCAACGTGTGTGGTATCGTCATCCAAATTTTCGCCTACTTTGGCATTAGAGTCGCCCATAACTATCACGAATCTGGCGTTTGCCCTACTTTTTGCAGTAGTGATATCTTCATATATCTGTTCTACCTCTTCGTCTTGTGCAACAGATGTTGGGGCATATATTTGGATTATTTGTAGGCTGTATCTCTGGTTTAGTTTAAGTACAACATATATGACACGATCTGATATTGCAACAAACAGGTCTACTAGGTGTTTCATTCTTTTGTTGATTATGAGTGCCACTCCGCCTATGTGATTATCTGTAATTTTTTTTTTTGAAACAACAGATGCCCTGAATTTGTAGAGGTTGTTGTTTCTCCCTTCAATCTTGTTTCACTTAGACCCAGAACATCCCACTTCATCTGTTTTAGTTCCTCCTCTAATCTTTGCATATGTTCATGGGATATCAATGATCATCTCAGAGATCATCAACATATCTTCAAGGTCGCCACTTATAACATCAGAACATTGAGATCACAGATTCATCGCATCCTAATTCTACAAAAAAAAACTGGTAAGATCGATTTTATAACTGAATCATACGAAATCATGCAAGCAGCAATTCGTTGATTTGCGTATACTTACCATTATTGGGCTAAACATTTCTGAAGCTATAATGTTTGCAAACATGAATACAGATCTTTTTATAAAGAGGATGAGAAATCACAATTATTGTACCAGAAGAGTGGGAGACTTAAGGGCCCTTTTTTCGATTCCTTGTGTTTGTACCTATAATCTTTAAAATTAAATTAATGCCATCGCGTCATCGTCTTCAATCGATGCCATCGCAAAAGAAGGAACTAAAAGCCGCACTGGTATGGCGAATGTCCCCATACTCGCCACCGACCACAGAACAACCCCCCTAAGAAAATATTTTATGCTACCGACATTCGGATTCCCTGCACAGCAAACCTGTGCAGATTACCTATCCGGTAGACTGTGGTGTGTATGGCTTATAAAGCTACGTTGTATCATGGCTGATCTTGAAATAGTACTATTAATTTATTTGAAAGATGATGCATAATCATAGAAATATGTGAACTTCGATCGGGAGGAAATGAGATATTTGAAAAAAGTGTTACGGAGTGTAATCTTCGAATTTTAGTCAATAGCCATTTGCACTACAAGGAAGAGGAAGTTAGGCAATATTACCCAATTCTATTCCACTAATTTGCTCAAATTGATTCATGTGGCCTATATTAATTCAATTCTTATCTTTGTCTCTACATTATCAAATTAGGATAACAAAAAGAAAATTAAGACTAAAACAACTTAGTTAAACCAAATATAAGTATGACAACGAACACAGCTTTCACAGATAACGTTACACTGATGTAATCCATCGCTTCATGAAGACAGTCATCTTGCAGTACTGTTTTCTTAGAAAAGCGTAGCCTAAGATTGTGAGCATCGCATGGCGTTTTACATAGAGGCTGATCTATAATCATATTTCAATTTTAATTGTTGGAATTTGTGACCTCGTTTTCGCAAATGTGTGCTCATACATACATTGATTAAATTGAGAATAACATTTTGGGGATATTGTTCCACTCATCAACCTTTCCAGTTGTTACATTATTAAAGATAATACTGTATATACATATTATTTTAGAACTGAATGAACGCGATGTTTTTATTGATATATTTCGACTGCTACCTAGAACACATGTTCAATATTATACGATACTTATTCCAGTCTGAATAATAAACTTGATGCATTAACATCGCAAATACAAATTTGAATATACTTATTTTCGACTTCAATTCCGATTACTCAAAGGGTGCAAATATCTAACAATTGGTGACGAGGATGATTATTATATATATATATATATATATATATATATATATATATATATATATATATATATATATTGTGCAAAATCACAATGACAGAGGCGAGATAACAAAATCAACCGCTCCGCAAATCAACATTATTGGACATTTACGAGAATTCGACGTCCACGACAATGACTGGTCTATCTTCAAGCCACGTTTGACGAATTTCTTCAACGCAAACGAAATTAAGGATGAGGAGAGAAAACGGTTAGTTTTTCTAAATATTTTGTCAGAGGATTCGTACCGACTTTTATTCAATTTATGCATGCCTGAAGCTCCAGAAGATAAATCTTTCAAGAATTTGATTGAAATTTTCAATAAGCATTTTGGAAGTCAACTGTGCATATTCGCAGAAACACTGAAATTTTACAATGCATAAATCATCAAATGAAAGTTTGAAAGATTGAACAGCACGTGTTCGTAGTTTGGCCATAAATTGCAAATTTGGTGACGAACTTCAAGTTGTTTTGAGAGATCGTTTCATCATGGGACTCGAAAAGGGGCCTGTAAGACCTCGTCTACTCGAAGAAGGCAAGAAGGGTTATCTCTACTCACAAAGGTTTATTCAAGTTTCTGAGACTACCATTTGGTGTCTCACCAGCTTCAAAAAATTTTCGAAAGAAAATTGAATTGCTATTAGTAGGTATTGAGGGAGTAGTAGTTATGCAAGACGATATTGCAATTACTGGAAAAGATAAGCAAGAACATTTGGCGACACTCAGACGAGTACTACAGATTTTGCAAAACGCTGGTCTCAAAGTAGCTAAGGAAAAGTACAGATTTTTTGAAACTTCTATTGAATACTTCGGTCACATAATTGACAAAAATGGAATTCATCCATGTCCTTCAAAAGTTGAAGCAATTCAAAATGCACCCATTCCGAAAAATATTACACAATTGAAATCTTTTCTAGGTCTAGTGAACTATTACGGCAAATTCATACAGAATTCATTTTGCATCCTCTTTATTCTCTTTTAAAGAAAAATAATGCATGGAATTGGTCAGGTGAGTGCCATAATGCATTCAATTTCGCAAAGAATTCATTAACTTCTGATAATGTCTTGGCATCATATAAGCCAAATTCGACTCTAAAATTAACTGTCGATTCATCAGAGTATGGGGATGGCGCCATTTTGAGCCAAATATCAGAAGAAAGCGATGAAAAACCGTTAGCTTTTGTATCTACATTGCTGAGTAACACAGAACGCAGATAATCTCAATTCAAAAAGGAAGGACTTGCAATCATATTTGGTGTTTGCAAATTCAATCAATATTTGAACGGAAACAAAAAATTCAGGTTGGTTAGTGACCACAAACCATTGATTCATATTTTTAGTGAAAATAAAGGACTTCCACAATATGCTGCTAACAGAATTCGAAGATGGGTATCTATTTTATCAAATTATAATTATTCCATCGAATATGTGAAGTCAGATAAGAATGTTGCAGATTGTCTTTCACGTTTACCAATTCCCGAAGAAAATTCTTCAGATGTTTGGATAGATTTTGATTTCAGTTACATAAATTTCTTTGAAAATTCTGGATTTGATATAAATTTCGAAAATATCAGGAAAATTTCGAACAAGGATAAAATTTTGGTGAATATTAAAGAATTCGTTCGGACCTATAAATGGCCTACAAAATTTCTTAAACATGAACATTACAAGCATTTTGCTTCAAAAAGATTTGAGCTTTCAGTTGAATCAGAATGTTTATTATGGAATAATCGATTAGTTATACCTAAAATATTAAGTAGAGATATTCTTAGAAAATTACATTCTACCCATTTAGGCATAGTAAAATTGAAAGGAATTGCAAGATCCTACATATGGTGGCCGAGAATCGATGAAGATTTGGAAAATATTGTCCGAAGTTGTGAAATTTGTAAATTAAATGGACAAAATCCTCCAAAATCAGAACTTCATCCATGGCCATATCCAGAAAAACCATGGGATCGCCTACGCATTGATTTTATGGATCCATTCAAGAATAAATATTTTTTATTAATAGTAGACGCACATTCAAAATGGCTCGAAGTATTTCCAATGAATGCTATCACAGCAAATGCTTCAATAAAAATTTTGAGATCCTGTTTTGCTCGTTTTGGTATCCCCAAAGTTATTGTTTCTGATCAAGGACGACAATTTGAATATAATCTTTTTCAAATTTTTTCAAAAAAAACCGAATTAAATTTATTGATGTTCCAGCTTATCACCAAAGCTCTAATGGACAGGCTGAATCATCAGCAAAAATAATCAAGCAATCACTCATAAAAGCTATTGCATCAAACTCAACTGATTTTGATCTCGCACTTTCTAGATTTTTATTCGATTATAGAAATTCAATTCATACCACTACTGGTGTTAAACCTTCTGAATTGATGTTCCGACACAAAATAAATGACAGATTTAGTTCAATTCTTTTGCCTAACTCTAATCAATTATTTAGTAGAATTAAGAAAAAGCAAAATGAACAAAAAAGATACTTTGATGGGAAAAGAAATATTTCATTCGATATTGATGATAAAGTCTTAGTTAAGGCTTTCAGGAATAAAAGAGAATATTGGGAATTAGGAAATTGTATATATATAAAATTAGGATACCAGAAAAAGTTTATTTCTGAAAAAGTATATTGATCAACTCAAGAAAAACTCTTTATCTGAATTATCAGTACCAGTATCAGATATTCTGAATCCTAATACCCGTGATATAAAACATCAAAGTTTGCCGTTAGCTTTATGACGGGAGAGGAGAACTGTAAAAATGTACAAAGACTTGGTTTTGAATAGATTTAATTGAAACAAACTCATTATATATATATATATATATATATATATATATATATATATATATATATATATATATATATATATATATATATATATATATATATATATATATATATATATTTGTAATTATAAGCTTAACCTATTGTACAATAAATGGAGATAATTTGTGCTACTTAATAATAATAATATGTTAATATTCATAGAATAATGTATATATGAAAAATGTAAATAATTCAAGGGGAAGATGTTACATCATTAAAGATAATACTGTATATAACATATTATTTTAGAACTGAATGAACGCGATGATTTTTTTATTGATATATTTCGACTGCTGCCTAGAACACATGTTCAATATTGTACGATACTTATTCCAGTCTGAATAATAAACTTGATGCATTCACATCGCAAATACAAATTTGAATATGCTTATTTTCGACTTCCATTCCGATTACTCAAAGGGTGCAAATATCTAACACCAGTTTTGAGAAGGCGAAGAATGTAGAGATTTGGCCCCACGGTGCTTTTGTGTCCAAGTTCTTTCAGAGCCCCTCAACAATGAAGACCCCATCGTAAGTTTCGTTGTCGAGCAAATTAACAATCCGGAAACCAAGCGGGGGACGTCTGTAAGTGTTTTCACTCCTACAAGTAGAGCAGTTTGTAACTTTTCTATTTTACATCTCAATATACAGGGTGTGAAAGACAAAGTGAATTTCCTTGAAGAATATCCGAATGACAAAACTAATACTAATGTAGTTTGTTTATCTGAACATTTTTTAAATTCTGAATTAATAGGTGATTTTGTGGTTGAAGGATGGTTTACTGCGTCAATTGTTGGTCGTTCTATTCTACAGCACGGTGGGGTAGCTGTACTTTGTAAAGGTAATAATTTCACAATTTTAGATGATGTGACATCTCTTTCGGTGGAGCTTCATTTAGAGCTTGCGGCCATTCAACTAAAGAATTTTGATATGTTTGTTATCCGTGTTTACCATTCACCGTCAGGTGATTTTAATCGTTTCTTAAATATTATTGAAGAAGCTCTGAGCAAAATTGACCTTTCTTGTAGAGTTATTGTATGTGGTGATTTCAATGTTAATTTTAATATCGAGGGCAGATACTCGGGAGCATTATGTGACCTTTTGAGTACATATGGTTTGCAGAAAGCAATCTCTGAACTTACAAGAGGTCCAAACTGTCTAGACAACATTTTTATAAATTTTAACACTGAGGAGGGCTGTGCGTGGGTATGGAATTGTGCATTTTGTTATCACAGAGCGCAACAACTATGTGCTG
Source organism: Cryptolaemus montrouzieri (assembly GCA_013387265.2). Lineage (NCBI taxonomy): Eukaryota > Metazoa > Arthropoda > Insecta > Coleoptera > Coccinellidae > Cryptolaemus > Cryptolaemus montrouzieri. The sequence continues at coordinate 27,020,335 of JABFTP020000144.1, read as the reverse complement.
ACTTTCAAGGTGAGATTTTTATAAAAAAAGTTAAATGTAGACCTTTGACCGAAAAAGGATTTAATAGTTTCTATCGTATACTTGATGGTTTGAGCTGGGACTTTCTTAAGGATGAAAATCTTGATGTTAATGAAGCTTTCGAAAACTTTCACCAGAGTTTTCTTGATTCTTACCTGATCGCTTTTTTGGAAAAAATATGAGGTGTAACAGTTTGGAATTGCGGGTACATTGGTACACGGAGGAACTGAGGGTGCTGATGGGGCCGGCTTGAATTAGTAACTGAGTTATACAATAGATACGAGAGTGAAGACCTAGAGCTCTTGAGAAATAGACTATGTTTAAAATATAGATTTGAAATAAATGAAGCGAAAATTCAGGCAATTCTGAGATCTGCTAATCGGCCCAAAACAATGTGAGATATTATAAATTCAAAAGGAAATGTCAGAAAAAACTGTTGTCACTGAAATCACTCCCAATAAGTATAGTGAATTTTTTGCATCTGCTGTCGGTCGTGTGGTTGAGACAATTCCAACTAGTAATATACCATCTGATAATCTTGAATAGCTTGGTGAGAGACATCATAAATTCACTGTAAAATAGGAAATCTAGAGATTACTATGGCCTATCAGTAATGTTGCTAAAGAGAAATGTTGACAAAATTATCAGTCCACTTACTTATTTGATTAACAGATGCATCAGGGCTGGGGTTTTTGTTGATTGCCTCAAAATTTTAAAAGTTATTCCTTTACATAAAAAAGGTGTTGCCAGTGATGTTTCAAATTATAGGCCGATCTCTTTAATGCCTGTTTTCTCCAAAGGACTTGAAAGGATTCTGAGTAATCAGATTGCCTCTTATTTTGAAAGTAAAAACTTGTTTTCACCGAACCAATTTGGCTTTAGAAAAAACAGAAGCACAACAGATGCAATAATTGAATTTGTCTCAATTACAATGAGATGTTTTGAACTAGGAATGTACTCTCTTAGATTGTTTTTGGATTTAAGGAAGGCCTTCGACTACGTCTCTCATGCAGCTCTCTTGGTGAAACTTGGTCGTTATGGGTTTAGCGAGGCGAGTATCTGCCATGTAGGATCCTTGTTAGAGAACAAGTATCAATATGTTTATGCTCAAGGTAAATGTTCCGATAGAAAACCAGTTAATGTAGGAAGACCGCAGGGCTCAATCTTAGGCCCTTTGCTATTTTCAATATTTATTAATGATTTGCCTGACTATATGACCAGTTATCGAAGCATATTGTTCTCTGATGATACCACGGTTTCTGTTGCCTGCGACGATCTTGATGAAGCTAGGGAGCTGTTTGCGAGAGCTCAGTCGGAGGCCTTTAGTTGCTTTTCGGAGAATCGGTTGGGTGTGAAAGGTGAGAAGATGGGAGAAATGATTTTCAGTCTGAGACATACAGAGTCATCCAATGCTAAGTTTCTAGGTATTCATCTTGGTACAAGGCTCACCTGGAGAGTTCACATAGATCACCTTGCCAAAAAATTGAGGTGTCTCAAATCTTCAACTTCTTTTAACGTTCTGAAGACTGCATACTTTGCGCTCTGTGAAGCATATAGTAGATATGGACTTTTAACTTGGGGTCTGGGAGGTGAAATTGAAAGGATTTTCAGATTGCAGCGACGAGCTGTAAGAATTATTGCCGGTATTGTGTACAGGTATTGTTGCAAACACTATTTCAAAAGCCTTAGGATTCTAGCATTACCTAATCTTTTCATATTTCAATGCCTCGTGCATGCACATAATCACCTAAACGAGGTTGCTTTACGTAGCAGCATCTATTGTCACAATACTTCAAATTGTTTTATAGATTTTCGACTTTTTACACAATGGTTTTCTATGATATATACATATTTTAAATTTATTTGTTTTCTGTTCTTTTTGACATGTGCACATACTGTTATAATTATTGTATAAGGCATGGATAAATGAATCTGAATCTGAATCTGAATCATACTGCCGCAGTTCTCTAAGCTGCTGCACATTTATTAAAGTTGAAATATTGGTTGGAAGACTTTATCCCAGGCGTGCTACATGGGATTTGAATCCGGATGAAAAGCAGGTCATTCAAAACGCCCTATTGCCCTTTCATCCAGATGTTCCATAACGTTTCTAGATGTACGTGTCCTGGCATTATCTTGAATAAACATGCCACCATCGCCCATAGTTATCATGAATGGTATCTCATGGTCTACGAGAAACTCTGGAATGTACCTCTGAGCTATCAAGGAGCTATGGATGAAATCCAGCTGTGTACGCCCTTCCGAAGTGATACCCGCCCAAAAAACAACCGACCCACCACCAAAAGGAAGCCCCTAATCAATACAAACTCAAAAGTATCATTCCCCAGTTCTCCTCCAATATTCCAACTATATGTCTGCACTGATCGTGGACCTGTAGACACTCTCTACGACTGAGTGCTGCTGTTCGAAGCCTTCTTCTGACAATCCATTCACTAACATTGATATTCCTCACTTCTTGTAAGTAAATTCGTAGTGAAACCTCAGATGATGTTCATCTCTTTTTTGGTGATTTTCCTTCGACCAGAACCTGGCCAACAATTATAGTTGTTTCATATTGTACATGGCCATCTTGTAACAACGCAACAATTCTTGCTACTATGATAGCCTCTTAGGTCATATCAACCTATTAATTAGGCTCTCCAATCCATTTACTAAAGAAAATGATTTAAAACTCAAGGAGAATCGCCAATGTAGCGAAAATAATATGCAAATTTCACGAAATTATCGAAAACGATGCTGAAACGCTGACAACTGCCCAATATGTCAGAACACAAATATCAGAATACCTGTACGCAACCCTCTTCTATGGTTGAAAATCCTGAAAAAGCTGGCGAGAAAAAGCGCAAAAAAAAGATAATATTTCGACATTTTTTACTCGTCAGTGTATGGGACCTGGACTCCCTCGAAAAGTGAAGTCTTGCAACCCGATGCTCTCTGATGAGACACGGACCGGTCCAAGTCACCCTTGGTCTGATATCGTCTTGTCTGAGCCTGTTCCTAATAGTTTGCAATGAAATATGCACATTTCTGGAAAGTGCAATTTCATTTTGTTGCATTCTAGCCGTACAGTGCCGAACTCTTAGTGCAGTTAAACGAAGCCAGAATTTTCAACCATAGAAGAGGGTTGCGTACAGGTATTATGATATTTGTATTCTGACATATTCGTTGTCAGTGTTTCAGCATCGTTTTTCGATAATTTCGTGAAATTTGCATATTATTTTCGCTACATTGGCGATTCTCCTTGAGTTTTAAATCATTTTCTTTAGTAAATGGATTGGAGAGCCTAATTAATAGGTTGATATGCCCTAAGAGGCTATCATAGTAGCAAGAATTGTTACCTTGTTACAAGATGGCCATGTACAATGTGAAACAACTATAATTGTTGGCCAGGTTCTGGTCGAAGGAAAATCACCACAAAAAGAGATGACAGTTTTTTGCGAGTTTGCGGAACAGAGGTTTCACTACGAATTCACTTACAAGAAGTGAGGAATATCAATGTTAGTGAATGGACTGTGTCTACAGGTCCACGATCAGTGCAGACATATAGTTGGAAGATTGGCTTGTACCCGAAATCACTTGGCGTGGAATAATGAAGACTGGAGCAGAGTTATGATTTCTGATGAATCTCGTTTTTATCTCAATGTTGCAGATGGGCATCGAAGGGTATGGAGGAGAAATGGGGAACGATACACTTCAGTTTATATTGATGAGGGGCTTCCTTTTGGTGGTGGGTAGGTTGTTTTTTGGGCGGTTATAGCTTCGGAAGGGCGTACATAGCTGGATTTCGTCCATAGATCCTTGATAGTTCAGAGGTACATTCCAGAGTTTCTCGTAGACCATGAGATACCATTCATGATAACTATGGGCGATGGTGGCATGTTTATTCAAGATAATGCCAGAACACATACATCTAGAAACGGTATGGAACATCTGGATCTAAGAGCAATAGGGCATTTTGAATGGCCTGCTTTTGATCCGGATTTAAATCCCAAATTGGTCTTCCAACCAATATTTCAGCTTCAATAAATGCGCAGCAGATTATAGAAAAGAGGCAGTAGGATTCAGATTCAAATTCAGATTCATTCATTCATGCCTTATACAATAATTATCACAGTATGTGCACATGTCAAAAAAGAACAGAAAACAAAAAAATATGTATATATCATAGAGAACCATTGTGTAAAAAGTCAAAAATCTATAAAACAATTTGAAGTAATGTGACAATGGATGCTGCTACGTAAAGCAACCTCGTTTAGATGATTAGGTGCATGCAAGAGGCATTGAAATATGAAAATATTAGGTAATGTTAGAAACCTAAGGCTTTTGAAGTTTTCGGTTTGCCGGACATTGCAGTGCTGATAACGTTCCCCTGGTCGTCTGTATACAGGCATGCGTCTATCATTTGATACTAGACAGAACCTGGACTCGTCGGAAAAGAGAACATTCGACCATTCTGGAATACATCAATTTGCATGTTCCCTCGCAAACTAAAGTCTTGCAACTCGATGCTCTCTGATGAGACACGGGCCGGTAGAAGCCACCCTTGGTCTGATATCGTCTTCTCTGAGCCTGTTCCTAACAGTTTGCAATGAAATATGCACATTCTAGAAAGTTCAAGTTCATTTTGTAGCATTCTAGCCATACAGTGCCGAACTCTTAGTGCAGTTAAACGAAGCAAACGATCATTAACTGGTGTAGTTATCCGATTTCTTCCCTGTCCGGCCCTTCTTCCATATTCCCCTGTTTCGTGGTACCGATTAATTGCTCTTGAAATAGTGCTTTGGGAAACATTCAACAAGTTAGCCACGTAACGTTGGCTTCGCCTCTCCTCTAGAAGTGTTACAATTCTTACCACTTCATGATCACTCAAATAGCGTCCAGGACGTTCAGCAGCCATTACAATAAATTCAAAGATTCGAAAATCAACAAGAAACACAGAAAACTTGCATTAATTTAGCGTGAAGTCAGAAGAGAAATTTGATGAATACTGATAGTCAAATAAACTCATTCTTGTTTCAGACATGTTTGAGATCATATGGAAACAAATGTTAATACATAAATAAGATTTTTTCCCATCATATGTCCAAAAACATATGTTGACAAAGAAACTGCGATCGAGCTGCTTAATCGATTGTGGAATTCAGAATACCAGGTGATGCGACAATTTTTGTGGTGTGTGTACTAAACATCCATTGGACTAACAAAATTAACATAGAAGTTCTGAGAAGAATGGGAGAAAACATTGAAATTGTAAAAACCATGAGTCAAGTCAAGAAAGTTGAGATAGTTTGAACACATGATCAGAGGAGAATATTACAAAATCTTGCAGATAATTTATTGAAGAAAAATATCAGAAATGGAGAGGAAGAGGGAGAAGAAGTAAAACTTGAAGGGACAATCTCAAGGAATGGATCCCGCGAGAACTGTTCAGAGCTGATGGAAACAACTGGCCACGATGATATCCAACCTCTGATAGAAGAGAAACAAGAAGAAAATGAATTGAACTGGCCCCGATGATGACCAATCTCCAATAGTAGATGTATTTTTGAATATACCTCGTATATACTGAATCCGCAAAAGTTTCGCACTTCCCATAACAACGAAGCAGTTTTGTCGTGTTACCAGGTAAAGTATTGATAACTAATATTAAATGAAACAATTACATGAACCTAACAGTGGTTATTGACAGAAAATAAAAAGGCCTGAAGCGACGAATTTCTTCTAATTCGCATCTAGTTCAACGAGATCCATTTTACGATAGCATCGATCAAAGGCATTGCACAACGCCATTCCCGTGTCCGTTCAAGAACATTATTTTTTGAGCGGGCGTGACAGTTCCTGAATCGTTCTAAAATCTATAACATTTTTTTCCAAATGATGAATTGCTTTCTACCTGTTGCGTATCTGTCGTTAGCAATATATTTGACGGTACTTTCACCCATGCGAAGTAAAATATCGCTTTATTAAACTTTAGGTGTGATATTATAGCTCCAATTTCTTCTGGATCGCTTGTTCTACCGTTTTAATTTCCACGGAACACTCGCTTAATTACCGGTTGAATAATAAATGATATCGTTTAAAACTGGATTATTTTTAGAGGCTCCTTTAAAGGTGAGGATTGAAAGGTATACCTACTCAGATCGAAGTATAATTAAACGGTTCCGTGGTATTGTATAATTCAAATGTCCGTTTTTGAATAATAGCACGTGACACACAGCAAGAATTTTTTCTAGTCAGAAATGCATCCTTGAATGTACCAGGAGAAATCAAATATACCGGATTTATGAGATTGATCATTTGTATATTTTAAGGTTCTTTCAATTTTAGTGTACTATTGAGATTTGTTCAGATGATCAAGCAAAACACACGGAGATGAATCAAGCGAATTCGATGATATTAGTTGTTTCTATCAAAAAACAATGGATCTTGACTGCTAATTTCATACAGTAAAAGCTGCTTATTCCTGCTTCCTACAATAGCGTTTTCACTATTCGCGGATAAACTAAATGCGACCCAATTCCTATATTTGCAGTTAAATATTTCTTTATTCGCGGATCTAATCGATACATCGGTACAAACAAAGTCGAATTCTAAAAGCTGCGGGTCTCGAGGGAATCCTTACTCGAATTGAGAGAATTCAGACCAGCACAAGAGCTAAAAATGTTGTTCAATAAATACTTAGAACAACTCCTAATCAAACTCTACAGAAATGGGTAGCTCCAGAAGCTATTCTCCTCTATAAAAAAGGCAAAATACGGAACCTCTGCATCTATAGAACGATTGTTTTTTGTCCCAGTTGTATGAATTATTCACCATGGTTATTACTAATAGTAATAGCACATGAACCTAAATTGTAATAAACTCAAGCGTTATGGGGACCTTTTGGAAATTTTCGAGTGTTCCGCTAATTTTGCCTCCGAGCTAAATGCGACCCAATTCCTATATTTGCAGTTATTAGAAACGTTAGATAATACAATGTACGGGTCGACAAGAACATCTATGTGGGTGAAATAGCCCCTCCCATTGTTGCGCGTTAACTTTGCCAGTCACGTGACCAAGACCTCAGTTCTCAATCAACCTTTGAAGCTTTAACAAGAGCCAAGCGAACAGGACCGAATCTTGCAAATTTCATTTCAATATTTTTAAGTTTCCAATTTGAAAGGGAGAAAATTGAGTGGGCAATCCAGGGAAATAATTGCGAATGATATTATTTTCATGAAACGAAAAGGGATACAGAATGAACCTGTAATTTATTTGAAAAAAAGATTCAAGAACGTGTAGCGGTCGCAACAGGAGTAGGTTTGCGAACTGTGCAAACAATTTCGAGCAAAATGAAGAAGATTGAAGATGGCGATAATAACAATTTTAAATTTCCCGATAAAAAGAGAACTAAATCAGCGAAGACAACAGATCTCAATAACTTCGATAGAGATTTGCTTCGTTGGTTCGTCGTCAATTCTTACGTCGTCGATAAAATCGTACCCACTTTAAAGCGAATCCATCAAAAGTTCGTCGATAAGAATGAATATGCAAGATCACGAGAAAGCATTCGAAAAATTTTGAGAGGAATGGGGTCTCGTTGGATTAAAAAGAAAACGAATAGGAAGCTACTTACGGAAAAACCTGAAATACAGCAACTACGTTTGAATTATTTAAGAAGCATCAAACGATACCGTCTAGAAAAAGGACCAATAATCCACATTGACGAAACATATATTCATTCCTCCCATACACACAAGAAGGGTTGGAGTGACGAGACAAACGATGACCTATGTCAGCCTGTTTCAAAAGGCCCAAGACTGATAATTTTGAACGCCGGTAGTGTATGTGGATTCGTACGAAACGCATATGTGGCCTTTAAATCCAATTATAAAACCGGTGATTATAACGAGGATATTGTTACCGTATTCACTACGGTATCTCACCATAGATCGCTCTAGGCCCCTCCGACTCTCTCACTTTTTCTTCGACGACCTCTACGAATACACTTTGTCTCAGAACACCGGCTGCAGCACGCGTTGCCACCAGCCGGCTTTCCGTACCCACGCCATATTGCCAAACCGCCGTTGTTCACCAACGAACCACGTGTTTTTATTTCATTTTAAATTTACGTTCATAAAAAGTGTTTGTGTCAACCATCAGTGTTCCCATCGTGTGTGTGACCCCATCCCGGTAGCAATATGAATTTCGCAAACTACGAAAAATGGTTTAGAGAAAAACTTATTCGAACTTTACCACCAAAAAGTGTGTTAGTGATCGATAACGCCCCATATCATAAGGTACAAACAGAAAAACACCCGAACATGGCTTCCCGAAAAGAAGAAATGAAAGAGTGGCTGCAACGTCGAAATATTGCCTTCGCACATGAGATGCTTAAAGCAGAACTAAGCCCAGATATAAAACGTGCTATTGACAAATTCCTGAATGATCATGGCCACGATGACTTCCCCCATATCATCCTGACTTAAACCCATTTGAAAAATTTTGGGCAGCCATGAAAGTTTATGTAGCTGACAGGAATGTTGATTTCTCAATGAAAAATATAGAAAAACTGTGTGGTGACTTTTTCTTTTCGTTTTCTTCAGATCCGTGGGAATCATTATGCGATAATTCGCAGAAAGTTAAGCAATCTTTTATGGAGCAAGAACCTTTGCTGGATGACGTTATCGACAATTTCGTAATTACTTTGCAAGCAGACGATAGTGACACCAAGTTCTAGTCTTCTAGTTCTGATGAAGAACTATCTGACAGAAAATTTTTAATTTTTCGTTATTTAACTCTTTTTTGTGTTTCCTATTTGAATTGTTTGCAAAAATTATCTAGATAAATAGAGTTTTTACCATTCTTAATGAATTTGTATTATTAAACTGACAACCAGGTAAGTCTGAATCATTCGTCCTCAAGATAGCGCAATACGATTGTACCTCTTAAAATTTCCGTTTTCTTTGTTATGTCGTTAATCCTACATAAACCAATAAAGGTGTCACAAAGATACTAGGTACTTAGGAAAAACATATACACATATATTCTTACCGACTTGTATAAAAGGTTATTGAATGTTTTCCGTTCCAGCTGTGAGGGAAGTATCTACAGATTTAAAAAATGTAAAAAACATTGAATTTATCGAATGAATCTGATATTAATATATAAGTGTCCCAACGCGCCTCTAACAACAAAAATTTCTAATGTGTCAGTTTGCACGGTGGAGGTAAGAAAGGTGAGATAATAAATAAAAATTGAACTTCATTCGGGCGGGTTGAACCTTCCAAAGATATATTGAATGAACCTTGAAAATGATTCCATTCGAAAGATTGACGAATCAAAATGAACGCAAGCTTATAGCGAATTTTCCAAAATGCAAAAAAGTTACGATATTGAAATACACACAACCAAATTTATATGGAATTACTTGGTATTTCACATTATTGATTGTTTTTAACCAAGGATCTTTGACTACTTGTAAAGAATGAAGTTTTTTGTTGTTGAAAAACTGGATAGTATTCTAACGTTTTTTAATCCTTGAAATTATTTGTGGGTTCAAATTAATCACTTCAACGTTACAAAACTCTAACTAGTTTATTTACACATAGACTGAACAATTATAACACTAACTAAATGACTAATTTATATAATACAATCGATACTTTGTCACACTTTGTCCACTTATTCGCTCTCTCTATTCAAACTTCATTCTTTGCGCTTCGAGCTCTCTTCTTATATACAAGTACGGATTGTTCTAGAACATTTGCTTAACTTCGGCTCTGTTTCAGATCTTCGTTCGAGAACCTTCCGGAAACGACAAAACTGATTTATTCGTAATGCTCAAAGTCTCCCGAAAGTGCCGCGTACTCGTCAGGGACGATTGGATATCGTTACAGTATGAAAAGAAATGTTGAATTATCATCACATGTTTGGGATATTGTACTCAGTCGTCACTGAGATTTGTAACTGTGAATTTCGAAATTTAAAAAAGCCTATAATGATAATTGAAAATGTCTTACGTTGGATGTGCAGAAGGGTCGAATAATTGCTTTCATTGAAGAAGGGGTGACACACAGGGGTATAGGGACCACATTGAGGGGGTAATTTCAAAAACCTACGCCCGATACGTGGAGCTACAATATCTGTAAAATAGGCCTAGAACAAGTCGTAGGAAGATCATTTCTAAAGAACAAGACCACTTTTTGTGCAAAATTGCAAGAAGAGACCTTAGTGCGTCGCACCCCATACTCCAAAGGCAATTTCTGGAAGAAACAGGCATCAGTGTATCAGTCGAAACGATACGTCAAAGAATTCGTTCGAGGGGTTTATACAGCAGAAGGCCATTAAGAGTTCCAAAGCTAACCAGACAACAAAAAACTAACAGACTTAATTGGTGTATCGAGCACCAAAATTGGAGCAGATGACTGCCGGATTCGGGTTTTAACGGGTCGTGGAAGACAAGCTAGATAGACCCCGAGCAGCAAGACAAATTCCGAAATACCAAGGTGGCAGTGTGATGTTTTGGGGTGGCATTATGCTGGGAAGCAAAACAGATTTGATTTCGTTTCCTGCGAGTGTAACGGCTAGAAATTACGAGGACCTAGTGCTGGAGGCCATAGTGAAACTCTGGCGAGAATTTCACTTAAATCCTATTGAACATTTATGCGATAATCCCAAAAGGAAAATTAGATCGCGACAGGATAATCCAAGAACCCCACAACAGCTCATCCAAGCCGCCACAGAAGAGTGGAAGAATATCACCCCATAGGAGGTAAAAAATCTAATCCAAAGCATGCCTAGACGGATTCAAGCTTGTATCATGGCAAGAAGAGGTAATACAAGCTACTGAAGTCGAGAAAAGAACACCTACTCTGTGAGAAAACAATTTTCAATTTTTTTACTACTTGCGGAAAGAGTCTCTTATTTTCTTTTATTTGTTTCTTTCTTAAAATAAACATTAATTAATTTCTTTATTCAATTGAAATATCTCAAAAAGGATCAATTCTAACGATCCTTCGAAATTTCCAAAATCCCTGAGGTAATATTCAAAATATCGGATGATTGCATATAAATTTGGTTATGTGGAGTCGAGCGAGTTAAATTTTTAAAAAGACAGTTTAGCTTGATGTCGCGTTGGTGCTACCCAACAATTGTCGATTATTTTGGGCGTATTTTCGGACTGACGATTAGAAATAATTATTTTTATACTTCACTTTGATGTCCTTTCAGTCACAAAATCTAAACCAACGATTTGTTGTACATTGAATTTCATCGATCATTGGCAAATATATCTCAGTAACCTCAACTTCTTCAGTCACATTCTATCCACAGTCTTCTACCAAAATTTTAAATTAAGTCCGATGACAGACCTTTGCTCTTCAAATGACTTTCATTAATTTCAAAAAACGGAAAACATTATTTATCTGTTCAAAAAGTGTAATTCACCTATTATTCAGGATACTTTATCAGTGCCCGCAGGAAAATACGTCAATTTTGGGGTCCAACCAAGCTTTTATCTTCATTTTGTTTCTACCTATTTTGTTCACTGGATTCTATCAATCATTAGTAATTGTAACACCTACAGATTCCAGTAACCTCCTCCTATTTCACTTACTTTCTACAGTGGTCTACCAAGATTTTGTGTATTTTCTTATCATTTCTTATCACAAATATGAAAACTAAGTCAACTTGCGACTATTATGGAATTAATGTCTTCTCAATCAATCTCAATCTTCTCAAAAAGATGATAATTATAATAGCAGAGCCCCTGAGTCATTTCATAAATGATTGTTTCACTCAAGGAACTTTTCCGAACTGCTTGAAGTAGCGAGTTCTTCCAATCTTCAAGAAAAGGGATAAAAAGATTTTGGCAATTATCGACCAGTATCCATTCTGCCCGTTTTATCCAACATTTTCGAAACATTGTTGAAGAACCGAATGATTGATTATATGGAAAAAAATTAAATAGTGAACGATTCACAGCTTGGTTTAAGAAGAAAAAGACCGATAATAACAGCATTGATTGAGGTTGTTGAGTTCTTAATTGAAACATTGGAAAATGAAGAAGAGGCAAATATAATATGTTGTGACTTGAGAAAGGCCTTTGATTGTATGAATCGACCAATTCATCTGGCGAAAATCGAAAAAATGGATTCAGAGGCCCTGTGAACAAAATTCTTAAATCATATTTGGAGAAAAGATTCCAACCTGTAGAAGTGACAGGTTCGTAAGTCCACTAGAGGAAGTGAAAACAGGAGTACCACAAGGCTCGATACTTGGGCCGATTTTGTTCTTATTATTCATCAATGATCTGCCCTTGAGTATCGAATCGGACAAAGCAGTCATTTTTGCTGATGATACAACACCATCAAATAGAGACTGTTTGCAAAATACGGTATACTTACTCTTCCGTCATGTTTTATAATTTCTTGTTTGTGTTATGTGCACGACCGCCGCGATTTATTCGTCATAAACATGAATATTCACAGCCACGACACCCGGCGCAAAAATGATATAATAGTACCACAGCATAGGTTGACGCTCACAGAAAGGAGTTTCAACTACGTTGGGATAAAACTATTCAACGCGTTACCTACAGCTGAGTTGAATAGAAGACAGTTCAAACAAAAACTTCGACAGTTTCTCATATTAAATGTTCGTTATTCAATAAATGAATTTCTTGACATATGTAATGTTTGTTTGTTTGTTATTCCTTTAACGTGCTCTATTTCGACCTTTCGGCCAATGACACGCCGGGGAATTCTGTCACCTCACTAACCCGGGAATTTTGCGGAACCCCTCTCGTGTCGAGGGAAGGGATCTTTAATGTCCAACACATCTCTGTTAGACAGGACCGACGGCTTTACATCTCCTCCCAAAGATGGACATAAGTAATAGTATACTTTAATTGCACTGAAACTGTTTTTATTTGTGATTTCGTATTCTGTGTTCATATTTATAATTGTGATTATCAATCTATGAGTGATTATTTATTATATTTTTGTATAGTTATTACCACATAGCTCTGGATATATTTTGTGATAACTGTTGTAATTATTGATGAGACAAAAATTATTATTATTCTAAATTTGAAAGATCATTTACTGGTTCACAGAATTATTATAATAAAATAGTAAAAGTTCAGTGATTCCATATTTTTAAGAATATGGGTTTGAATCAATCAACTAATAAAAGTAGAAATATATTTATATCACTATAAAAACAACAAATAAATCATACTACCACCCTTTCACATAAAATATTTTCGTTCCAATGATCACATAACGGGCATGTGAATTTTGCATCGGCTTCAAGATTACCCTAAAAATCAAGATAATTTTTTCTATATTTGTTTATTCAAGTACTAGTTTTTTAATAAAAGCCATACTTACCCTAAGACAAAAATAACAAAATATATGTGCACATCCCATATGATGTGGTAAAATGGGACTCTTTTGACAATATGCACATTTTGAATGAATAGTTATAGAAGCTTTCGACAAACAACTGACTGACTTTCTGTGATCAAAAGGATTTATATTTTTCAAAAACGTTTCAATTTATGAAAATTTATGAGAGGTATCACATGGACCATAATTTCCTGAAGAAATTAATTGAATAAATTAACAAATTCCATAATTTCTTTTCAGAGACTTACAATAAAACTATTCCATAATAATTCTCGAGAGAAATACTTTGCACTATACACTCTTGCAGTGCTACCATCATTATATACTTGATTCAAACCTAAAATCCTCTCAACCAAAAGGGGCTTAGTACCTCTACATAAAAACAAAGTGAAGTTTACAAAATCGAATAACTTCACAGCTATAAATACTTTGTGAATTATATTGTTTATTTCATGTGATGGTTTCCAATGTTCCAGTTTTTTTTGAGTATACCTCAGAAAACAAGGGGTAAAATAAAGGAGCCTTTTTAAAGTAGATATTTCCTCGTATCTTATAGATAATAATTGTTGGCCAAATGTTGAACCATTTTTGAGTACGGAATATTTTAAAACTGCCAGCTGAAGAATCAGATCTAATTCTGATTCGTAGGAAGCAAGCAAATCAGCCTAAAACATAAAAATTACAATACTAGAACGACCTGGATTTCAAGTATAAACAACAGGTAGTCTTTCAACCTACTGGTAAATAGTTCGTGGAGCTACGAAGAATATGTAATAGGGCATTCAGAATTTCTTTGTCTAAGTACACGGCATTTAATTGCGTTACCCTTAATAAGACTGACATCTTTCTGAATTGAAAAGTTCATTTGCTCCACATATTTATTTACTTTTTTCGTGAATTAAATTGAATTATGATTGAAAATTGTGATTTTTAATTTTCTATGGAATTATGCTCTAGAAATCTGTAGTCTAGTCCTACCAATAACCTTGAAAAGTTTGTTTTTTCTATGGACCTACAGTTTATAGTGGACTCCGAACCCGAACCACTCACCTAGTGCGTGCAATGATAACTGCCACCTCTTAGGATTACAAGTTATTTGGCCTTCAGAGATGAGGTTATTTATTTATTTATTTATTTATTTATTTATTTATTTATTTATTTATTTATTTATTTATTTATTTATTTATTTATTATTTATTTATTTGGAAAACAGGAACCCCAACAAGATATCCCAATAACAGGGCTTCTCTATATATTGAAAAAAAAATGGAGGAAAATTTACAATTCAGGTAGTTTCCACTGAATAAGTAGAAAAATATTGTAAATGAACAAAAGAGAGGAAAAACAACTAATGATAGTTCCTCAACAAATACAAAATAACATTTCTTTTGGAGGTTCGGAGACTAACGCTAAAAAGATCCATGCTGTTCAAATGATAGTTGCAGAATAGACTACAGTATGTAGCAATTAATGGTGCTTTTTCGGATACTTTCAGTGTTACTTCTGGCGTACCTCAGGGGCTCGCACCTGAGGCCTCTTCTTTTTGCAATTTATATAAATGATATCTCAGAATGCTTTCCGAATACATTACATGATTTATACGCAGATGATCTCAAAGGGTACAAAAAAATTGAGTCTCAGGCAGATGTGCAGTCATTCCAAGATGAACTGGATCGGTTATACTCTTTTTGCGAATCCAGATATTTTGTGCTTAATGTTGTGTCAGCATATTGTATTCACCAAGAACTTGAATATTATCGAGACCAACCTGTCTCTTAATAGACTAGTGGTTAAAAAGGTTGATTGGGTCAAGAATCTTGGAGTTATTTTTGAAGAAAAGCTCTCATTTTTGTAGCACATAGAATGTATCATCTCGAAAGCTTTCAGAATGCTTGGGTTTATACTGAGAATAACCAAAAATTTCAAAAACGAGAAAACTCTGAAAACTCTTTACTTTACCTTAGTCAGAACCAATGTAGAATATGCTACGCTTATTTGGAATCCATATTTTTATAAAAATATAGATAGAATTGGGAAGGTACAGAAAAAATTCATTAAAAACCTCAATTATAGATTCAATCCTATTCTCTTGGGTAGATATTATAACGTTGGTCTGCGCCTGCATGGAATTCTCAGCTTGGAACATGGAAGAGTGCTATTCGATAGCACATTTCTATATCGCATTCTGAATAATGGTTTTGATTGCTTCTTATTAATTTTTCAAAATTCAATGTGCCGCAGTATCGAAGTCGTACCAGTTATGGACCAACAACTATGGTTATGTATCGAATCTCTCTGTATGTCTTTGTCAAATTCACTTTTTTGTTCAAGGACAACATCCATGACTTGAACCCGGATTCGAACCAGGCACTTCGGCTAAGCATATTCCTACATACTTGCCCACTAACCGTGCAGCTACCTGGGCGGTCTAACTATGGTTATGTATCGAATCTCTCTGTATGTCTTTGTCAAATTCACTTTTTTGTTCAAGGGCAACATTCTTGACTTGAACCAGGATTCGAACCAGGCACCTCAGCTAAACATATTTTTACATACTTGCTCACTAACCGTGCAGCTACCAAGGCGGTCTAACCTGGAAAAGGAACATTGCTGTTCCATTTGTCCATTACGTATAGAATTCTATGGAGATAAATATCCGAAAAGAGAACAGAGATACAACTTCACCGTTGGAAAAGAGTCTGAGAATCTGAGAAGATATTTGAACCTATGGCATCTTCATTCTACCCTTAAGATGAACTTAACAGCTACGGCGATATAGGCTACCATGAAACAAGCACATATTATGTATGTTAATTATAAATAGGTATATTCTGTCTGCAAGATTTACTACCATCGTTGAAAAAATTCGAGTTATTTGCAGGATAAATAAATTTAAAATAAATGAAGGTAACCTCATGATGAACTGGTAAGGTGCCTTTTTATTGGAACGTTTTGACGCTCGTTTCAAACGTCAAAACGGTCCTGTGATCTATTTTTCTATGAAATCATGAAGCTCTCATGAAAAGGGGTTTTCAGCGTCAAAATATGTCATTTATCACTTATTTTAGGTTAAAACACTTAATTGATGAACATGAAGTCTATTTTTCAATGATTTGGTATCATTTCTGGAATCTTTAGTGTTATATATTGTGAAATTCTTTTTTCAAGACGTCTAACTATGTTGTTCGAGTATCGAAAGCTAATACGGTGCAGTAACTGGATGACTATAAAAAGAGACTGAGCCATTTTGTATTGAAGAAAACTGGTTGCCTCAGGGTTTTTATTGACAACCCTTAAAGACGGAAAATATAAACTTGTCACTTGTCTCTTCTAGCTTCTGACGATATAAAATTCAGAAATCTCATTTTTTTAGCGTCAACGCTGAAAATCACGTGACCATCCGAATCAGTGTCAAAACGCTCTAATGAAAAGGAACCTTTAGAGTAAATTTCAGTGAAATGTAAAAGTTCAATATGCAGTCACCGTAGGGGAAGAACTGATATCAAAAGATAACATCATTTCTCTTCATTTGAAAACGTCCAACAGAACCTTTATTATATCAGTTCACAGATTATTTTAGTTAATGCAGTTAAGTAGTCTGATAAATATTAATTAAAAGGAACAGCACTTTGATGTCACTGATGATATTATGTTGCTGAACAAAGATGATTTATATACTTCTATACTTGGTCTATGTGCTGAATAATATATCTTTGGTTGAAGTAGATGATCTCATTTTCTGTGCTCAAAAGTCAAAATAGATGGCTCTAAGTGGCAAGTGTCAATTCAACAAAAGAACACCATAATATTATTTTCTAGGAATCACATATTCTAATAGATTTTTTAAGTCTTTTCGCACGCAACAGTAGAATATGCTGTATGATAAAATTCACACAATTTAAGGAGTATGGCAGCCAAAAACACGTCGGCAATAGATGCCCGCCAAGAACTGGGAGAACTAGTGAAAAGAAAAGCTGAAATAGCTGTAAATATTAACAACACTGGTCTACTCTTTATAAATATTTTTATTATTTCTCAGGAGACTCTGGCTAATTTAGAACGACAAATATATGCCTTTGAAGGTTCATATTTAGAAGATACCCAGTTATATGGCAATATAATTAGAGGATGGGACCGATATTTATCAAGTAATAAAACAACAAATTCTAAAGCAGACAAGAGGAATAGGAAATTCAAAGAAGCCGAGAGGCTCTTCTCTAAATCTTCTATTACATCAATGGCGGTTAGTTTGAGTATCACACAAATTTATCATTTTTATTTTCAAGTTGTCAATTCCAGGCTGTTAGTGGAATCGTAGATCCAAATTCTGAAAAAAGTAAGGAACCACATGAGATGAATGACTTCGAACACTTCTCTAGTAGCTAGCTGCAAGATGTGTCTTGTTTTATTTGAATTTTATGTGTTTCGTCATTTGTAAATAAATCCTTTATTTTCTACAAATCAATGTTTTCATTTTGCTTTGTTACTAGATATGCATGAATTTTCAATTATTTCTGTATTTGTATAGCCTAATTGTAGATATTTGATGCTTTAAAATGATCAACCACTTCAGAAATAGTAAATTTGTAGCACATATCTGGTAATATAATTGATGTTTAGTACATTACTTTCGAAACTTAATTAACTTGAGAAACAGCTTTGTACAAATCTCTCAATTCACATCAATAGACCAAAAATGCAATTTGTTTGCATGCAATAATTTTATTACGTAATATGCACTTGTATAATTTATTACATATTATTAGCATTGTCCCAGTTTGTCTACTATACTGAAATTTTATTTTAGTGTTTGTAATTTTGTGTAGTGGATACAGAAATATTTCTTTTTATTCTATGATGGAGCCCATATGAGCTTTTAGTTCTTTTTGCTTCTGGAAAAAGGTTGTAGGGGACCCCATTAGGGTAGGTCAAAAAAGACGAATATTTATTTTTCGAAGTCTCTCCAAGTATGAGCTCTCAATTGTAACGGGAAGGTCCTCTGCCTTAAAGTTTTCTATATATCGATATGTATCATTTCATAGGAAATTGAATGTTCTACAAAAAAAGCTTCGTACGATTTTTTCATAAACCTAACCGTTTAAAAGATATTAACGGTTGAAGTTTGATTATTTGAAGGTAAATTTTTCTTTTCTTATAAATTTTATAACACAAAGAAAAAACTGATTATAAATCATAAAACTCATAGTTTTGTAGGAAATTTACTGCTCTACAAAAATGGTCTCATAATTTTTGATTAAGTTAAGCGTTTACGAGATATTCATCCTCAATGCCTACCAATTTTTCCAGTTTTTGATCACTAATTCGAAAAATTTTAATTCAATTTATGAGATTAGGAAATTTACACTAATTGTAATTTCTATTATAAAAGTAACACCTATAGAAGTTTTTATGTTCAAACATTCATTTGAATGTTATTATTCTAATACTTTTGTATATCTTTTCAAGTAGTTGGAAGCAATTAATCAATTCTTCTATGAGATAATAAGAAAAATGCAATGTTACTAATCCATTCCGCAATAATATTTGGTACTCCTCTGGCTCTCCAGCCCCACATAGCTAACTAGTGGGGGTCGCATCAATGTCCATGAAGGCTGCAGCTGCAGTCTCTTTCCGGTCCAGAGACTCCCAACTAAGTTATTAAGTGTCAGATCGGTTGATTTACCTTTTTGAAAGGCGTATTAATCTTCACTCAGAGGCCTCAACGATAACACGTCGGTCCTGATGTATCCATCTAACACCTCCAGGGTTTTCAGAAAGAAAGACATAAGACTTATCGGTCTAAATCTCTAAATGATTTAGGTTGTGAGTTCCATTTACCCACCTCAAGGATGTATACAACCCTAACCTTCTGCTAGCTGGCCAGGACAACATTCCAGGCCAGACTAGACCGGAAGAGCTTAATAAGGTATGGGAGGACATCCAACCTTTGTTGTATCAAGGCGGGCATGATGCCATCCTCCCCTCCTGGGCCTTAAATGGTTTAAATGAGCGAATCGCCCACCTAACAGCTCCTGGATTGATGATCCTTCCTGCGTTCTTCCAATTGTCCTTTTTGGCAAGGCCCTTCAAGGCGACTGTGTCACAGCTGTCACTGATATCAAAAAACCAATAATCTGGGAAGTGTGTTCTCGCAAGAATCTCCAACGTCTCTCTTCCAGATCAGAGAAAACTAACTCAAAAATACAAATTTTCAGATGTATTCTATGAGGCATGCAACATATTCAACCTTTAATTTCTTACTCATAAAATGATTACCAAAACTTTTGAGAGAAACTTTGTAGTATATATGTACATATTTGGAGCTCCAACTGAAATTCATACAATATTACAGTCCTTATACATAATATAATTTTGAAAGAAGAGATTAAGTTCGATCAAGCCCAAAATAATACCTCCTTAGATAATTTTGAAGTTACAAATAAATACGTCTTTTTTAGTGGACCAACAAAGCGAATCTGAATCTCAAAGCAACGACGACTCTAGTGATAATAATCTAACACAGACAGTTAATCATATAGATTCAGTTATGAAAGCAGCAGGAAAACTAACAACAAACAACACAACCATATTGACGAATGGAACACCTAATGGATTAGATAGGGGAAGCCCTTTACGAGAAACATCTGCAAAACAAAAAAGCTTTAACGCTAGCGCCAAAAAGAATAATCCGAAAAAAGCTAGACAACGTTAATTTTTTTTTTCATAAAATGTGACAAACATGTTATTAAACCTCATATAAGTGTCAATATAATGTAAATATAAATGCAGTTCTTATGCTGAAGTTGGCCATTATATATAAGTCATTGATATGTTCTGCCAAGTTTGTTCCATCTATTCAAGCAGAGACAGAAAACACAGTGGAACTTTAGTTGCAACAACTAGCTTTGTACTAACAATCTGAAAAGCGTCAGGTTTATTTGATTCTACAGGTTAAACACAACCAACATGAAATTTGGCTTAATGAGATCTGAAAGTTCAATTCTCATAATTTATTTCACAAAATTATGCAGAAATATACATATCATTGGCACAATATAAAACAGTGATAGGGTCTTTATTATATACAAAATTCAAAGAATAAAACTTTTAACAATTCATCAGAATAAAATAATTTCATATATACATGAAGAATAAAATATACAATTTGTGTTATTCCTATGATTCTGATTCTGATTCAGTTTCTGGAACTCTATTTACATGATTGAGAGATTCAGCTAATCGGCTTTCTGTAAACGAAACAACTAAAATGTATTCAGATGATAATTTTTCAAAGCAAACTTACGTTGTAAGATAGCAGGAACTTTTTTCTCCCCAAAACAAATAGTCAAAAAATAAAACACAGCAGTTAATACAAATATTCCAACAGTGGTTCCAAGAAAGATATATTCATCATGTTTCCTATATTTACAACAAGTTGTGCTCCAAAATCTTCGAGTTGTATTCATCTAGAAAGTAAAAGTTATTCTTCAACAGAATTACAATGTGACTCCAAAATTAAACAATTGTTGGTAATCCTGTCTTGTATGACGACGAGTTCTGCGCACCCAAAGCGAGTCAATCAGCTGTTTGCCGAATGCATTTGAATTTCATACAGCATTGTCAAATTACGAAGAAAATAATATTTGGACGCACTGGTTCGTCAGTATGCGAACTCAATACTTGAATGATCTTGTCTCTAGTAGAACTTTTTTCTTTTCTAGTTTCTAGTCAATAAATAATAAACTATTTCCTTTATGCCGTATTGTTACGACCGTAAAAAACAAAGTACACGGAATAAATTATTAACAAAATATAGAGGAAAAGGAGAAACTTACAAAGTATTTCATTATACTACATTAATAATAATCGAATATACAAAAATATATTGTATATTATCTTCTTTTCTATTTTTAATGAATGTGGGGAATAAAGGGTTTTCTTCTCAAAATTGGTGATTTTCATTAGTGTTTTCAGATTATTCAGAACATAAATAAACATTGGCAACCTGGAAAACAGTAAAGCATTCAGGGTTATAGGTATACTAGATAATTTGATACTCTGCCATTTGCTGATACGTTATGTTTTATGTTTCCCACTAATGATTTTTGCATTAAATTCTGAATACCATTAAACTGCCAAATTATTAGTCTATATGGTAAGATCAGTTTTTTGCTTGGTGGGAGTGCAGTCTTAAGAAGCAATGCCAACTCAAGCTCCCTAAATTACAGAGAACAGCCTGCATGATTGCCCCTCTTCATCTTGTGATAAGAGGAGATGCTAGAATGGCTTTCTACAGATTCCATCATGTTTCCTGTAATGAAGCGGGTAACTTCGGCTTTGTGCCTGGCGCCCTACTGTCTGAAATTGAGGACAATGAAGTGCTGAGTATGAGGTCCGACATAGCAACACCTAAAACCAATAGAAAGGAATGGATCAGCTCCAAGGACCGTATACTTGAGGGTACCTCTTGGTACAGGGATGGCTCAAAAACTGCGAAAGATGTTGGAGCTGGTGATTACGGTCGAGGTGCCGCCAAGGAACAGTCGATCTGTCTTGGTGGGCATGCGACTGTCTTTCAAGCAGAAATATTCATCATTGACCACTGTGCTAACCTCTTGCTTACGGGGGGATTTAAGGAATAGGTCGATTAAAATCCTCACCGATAGCCAAACTGCACTGAAAGCATTGGCATCCGATACCTTTAGTTCACTTATGGTGCAGGATTGTCGCTCTACCCTTGCCAAACTAGGAGAGCGGAGCAGGCTCTGTCTAATATGGGTTGAGGGAAATGAGAAGGCAGACTCATTGGCCGCTCGATGAACTAACCTGGAGTTCATAGGACTGGAGCCTAGTATCAGAATTCCCCTGGAAACTGCAAGGATGGAAAACAACCGATGGCTGGACGTTAGCATTGGATGAGCCTCCCAGGTCTCAGTCACGCTTGATAGTGCCATCAGTGGACCTTCTACTACAAAAGCCAAGGCCTGGCTTAAACTCTCTAGGTTGGAACTGAGAGTGTTAACCGCCATATTAACGGGGCACTGTCGCCTCAGGAAACACCTGAATAAATTAGGATTGGTTGAGGATCCTTCATGTAGGCTATGTGAAGAAGATATAGAATCAATAGAACATGTTATGTGCGAGTGCCCAGCTGGGGACAGGATCAGGATGGAAGAACTTGGATCTTGCAAACTGAAGCTGACTGAGCTTATTAAGCTCTCATCCACAAAACTTGTATCTTTTATGAGAAGGATGGAGCTTGTGGATGAAATTTAGGACAGAGTGTGCCACAATAGACCACTGGGTCGCAGTGGCCTAGCTGCTAGGCAGACTTAACTCAAAAGATAATATCTAAATCTAATCTATCTAAGATCAGCTTCTGAGTATTCTATTTTTTAAGTTATCTGGTAAAAACGTTATTTGATGAAATATTGAATCTAGAACATTTTTGGGAAAGTATGGACAGCTATTATAAATAAAAACTGAAAATTTCTTACTCTGTTGAATTGTTGTTGTATACCTATTGGAAATGGATTATCATGCTTTATTCCTCAATTAGAATTTGTTAGAAATACAGATAACGAAATGACGCTTATGATTCCAACGACAACACGAGAATATTTCTAATCAAAGAAGAATATTTTACAAACCTGACAACACTGTATAGAATTCAAATGCATTTGGCAAACAGCTGACTGACTCGTTTTGGGTGCGAAGAACTCGTCATCATAAAAGACAAGATTACCCAATTGTTAGTCCCCCACCAGTAGACTCATTTTTAAATGATGTAGTGTATTATTGTTTTGGGTAATCCTGCTGTTTACGTGGCCCACACGCGCACCCTGTACCGAGTCGACGAGGAATGTTTCCGAACGATTTGAAATTTAAGCCAGTGTTGCCACGATTTATCTCACGTCGGAGATTTGAGTACCTATCGTTGAAAATTAAATAGCAAAGGATAAAATGTATTATTGAAGTGAAACAGAATATAGTGCTCATTTCGCGGGCTAATCGGAGCTACTGTCCGTCGGTGTCTATATTAGCTACAAAGGGACCTTATAATTCTAGGAAAGTTGTCTGTCTATACGACCAGCGGCGTCTCGTTCCATCAATTAAGGTGCATACATCATGTAAATGTTTGCAATAAAAAAGTCGTTTTCACTGAGTTTCAATTAAAGTATATACGCTTAGTACTTAAAACTGAATAAAAGTTTTTAAAAACTTTGTCAATCCGGAGCAATCTCTGAAACGGCTGATTCGATTTCTATTGGCATTTTACTGAAAAATAACCAATGATAACTTCAGAGTATTGAAAATAGTTTGGGGTTCTGTACGAGAATTACATATATGAAGTCCGATTTAGTGAACCGATTTTGATTACATTTTCACTTAAATTTTCTTCCCAAAATGATATTAAAATTGACCTTTTCGGATATTTTACGACATGAAAAAAATCGTTACAATAATAATTATAAACTAAAATAATATAGATTTGTCGTCAACTTGTTACAATATATTTTCACAAAAGCAGCGGTTCCGACTCATAGGTGGTTTTCTAGTAAATACATTTCATGAGAAAATAGATCAAACATTTATACTCTTATACGAACGTGAAATTTAAATGAACTTCAGGTAAGGGATCTGGCAACACTGGCTTGAAATTCAAATCGTTCGGAAACATTTCTCGTCGACTCGGTACAGGGTGCGCGTGTGGGCCGCGTAAACAGCAGGATTACCTTGTTTTGTATGTGCTGAAATATATAAAGTTAAATGATTAACAACACTCACCATATCTACAATATCCATACACACACCAATTTTCTCATTTTCATTACTTATACTGGCATAATAGTTGTTGAGAGTAGTATAATCATCCAAACAGACTGAACATAACTTCTCAGGGATTGATCCATTTGTATAATTTACACATTTCAGTAAGTCCATGTAGTAAACATCGAATTGGATTGTTTCTTTTGAAGCATTGGGAGTTAAAATTGAATTTTTAAATTGAAAACAGTCTGAAATGTATTTTGGTAATCATTATATTCATTAAAAATACTTTTCATATACCATTGCACTTTGCTCTGTTCCACAAATCATAACTGTTCTTATACATTGTTTGGATTATTTGTAATCTATCTAAGTTGATGAAATTATCGATACACTTTACACCTTTTCTGAAACCTTCAATGAGATTAATACAGGGTTGTTTTAAGTTTATATGATTTTACAACAAACAAAAATTGTAGTTTTGCATAACTTTATTTCATGTTTATGATGTGAAAATGCTCACCTCACTCATGTTTTTATATGCACTCATCAGAATAATAAAATTTTCCACGCAATTCTCACATAGTGTTATTGGTCTTGAATTTGCTATTGCACAAGAAGTAAAATTCGCTGTAGCGCCTGAAAATGCATTCAGAACCCCATCGCATGTTTTATTTTCAATTGCGTTAACAATCAGTCTTAAAAAAATACGAATCAGATTAATCAAAACTGCATAGTTTAATTCAACTTACAATATATTCAATAACCATATCACTGCGTGAACAATCGAATTTCTCATATTGTTATCTGAGTATTTTTCTATTAGACATCGTTTTCAAATTTTTATGATAATAAAATTCCATCAGCAGATAACGTATTATTACTCATGTGGGAATTACAATCAAGAACACTATACATTGCATCGATTTGACATAACTAGCCAATTATTCCAATTACAATCAAAATAAGGCCTACAAAATGAAGTTAAACAGCTGGTGACCTTTGACGCTCGATTTGAGCGTCAAAAAGTTCATTTGACCTATTTTACTATGAAATCTTGATGCTTCCATTATAAAGGGTTTTCAGCGTCAAAATATGTCATTTGTCATTATTTAAGGTTAAAACACCTCATTGATAAACATGAAAGCTATTTTTTATTGATTTGGTATCAACCATTTCAAATGGAAGAAAACTGGCTGCCATGGTTTTTTTTTCTATAAGCAACCCTTGAAGATCTTTCTTTCAATCCTTTATCTGCCCTCGATTACTCTGATCATTTAGGCATGCTTCGAACTCTATTCGGCTGGGTCTGTTTTTTTCAAACAGGACTTGAACAATTTTCAATGCCCAGCTAGGTATCCAACTTGAGTACTGGACTTAGTCTCGTCGAGATTAGCTAAATTTCTTTTTATATTCCATTAGATTGAGGGAGACATAGACAACAACACATTTGGAAATTCTAAAAGAATAGGATTAGAAAGGATGTTTTTATTGATTTTTTTTTATTAGGAAGTTTAATTAAATAAGTCCCACATAAGGGAGATATAGACATATAAGGAAGTTGGGAATATATTTGGGGCCACTCATTTCCATATTGCTTGACTATTTGAATAATTTTTAATATTAAAGTTTAATATTGGATACCGTTAAGAAGTTGATCAATATTTTTATGATCTTTGTGTCATTATTAAAATTATATCCTGTAAGTTTATTGGAAAGTTAATTTTATTCTTGAGAACTGAAGTCAAATTAGAATAAAGCGAATTACAATTCTGAATATTATTTTCACAGGCAAAAAAGATATGATAAATTGAACCTATTACTCCGCAATCGCAGAGATTAGTTGGTTTAACATTGATTTTAAATAGATGAGCTGGGGTCGCGCAGTGAGCTGATCTCAATCTACAGAGTGTGGTGATATATTTTCTGGGGAGTTTGCATTCAAAATACCACGGCTTGCTGGAAAATTTACCTCTCATCATGTTCATATAAACCCTTCCCTTATTCAAACCCATTTCCTCTTTAAAGTTATTCCAATCTTCTGGAATCTTTTTTTTTTAAACTGGCCAGAATTCTGTAGGATCCGCCTTTGGAAATTCTTCCACAGTTTGAGAACTACCTATTTTAGCTAATTTATCAGCTTCTTCGTTACCTATTATGTTAGAGTGTCCAGGAACCCATACCAATTTCAATAGATATCCCAAACTCTTGAGGTTTAAAATTTCTTTTCTAATTTCAAAGGTGATTGCATCATTACTGGAGTGGGGAACCCATTTAGTGATTTTTTCGAGGGCACTTTTGGAATCAGAGATAATTAGAGATCTTTGTATCTTATAATTACGAATAGATAGGATGCCCTTATATATAGCCAGCAGTTCAGCGGTACAAATATTAAAGTAGTTAGGTAAAGAGGAAGAAATAGAAAATAATTGGCGACTATATATACCAACACTATTAGAAGACTTTGAACCATCTGTAAATATTCTGGTATAATTTGGATATAATTCATTAATTTTCACTTGGAAAGATAAAGGACAGTTTGCATCCCCTTTTTTTGATCCCAGATTAATAAATCTAATTGGATCATAGTGAACATTGAGAGGTGATTTGAAGCATGTAAGAATATTTTCTTTTAGAATATTATTATTATTATTAATGAAAAGAAAAGCTTTCAAAATGGCTGGAAACTCGTCGCCCAAAGAATTCCGCCAAAAGGCAAGAGTTATTTTATTAATTATGGGGTTACCAGTTAGACGAAACGCTTTAGAGACAAATTTCAGTGCTAACCATAGTCTTCTAAGATTAAGTGGAATTACTCCACTCTCAGATAATACAATATTTATAGGTGTGGACCTCATTAGCCCTAAAGCTGTTCTTATGGCTGCATATTGAATTCTATTAAGTTTATTGAGTAACGCTTTTGAACTTTTGTCGATAAACATGCTACCATAATCCAAATAGGGAAGAACCAACGATTTGTATAAATTCATAAGGGTAAAGGGGTGACCTCCCCACTGATACGGAATGGCTTTGATATTGCCACGTTGGGTTCTACTTATAAAGAAGAATGCTTTGTACTATATACATATATTAACTTCACTACACTAATATGATAGTTTTTACATGTAAATACTTATGTTGTTGTATGATTGACTATTGAATAGTACGTTACTATAATAATTGTTGGATGAGATGTTACTGTGTTGAAGGTTAAAGCTTTAATGCTAGTTATCTCGGTTATTCTGTCCGAGATAGGGTTTTATGACCTGTTCACATCTGGTTCGGGCGTACAAACCCAGCTCCGATATGAACCAGGGTAAAAACCCAAGTTTTGTGGTAACACCCACCAAGTTTTACATAATGCTCTGATAATATTGATACCTGATTGTGCTTTAACACACATATTGTTGATATGTTGAGACCAATTTGATTTGTTGTGGATTATCACACCTAGGTACTTTACTTGATCCACCCAGGGAATAACTGTATTGAAAATTCTGAGATTAGGAGGATCATTTATTTTCCTGGATTTTGGCAATAAAGAGCCTTAGATTTAAAAGGTGATATTTGAAAACCTTTGTCCCGTGCCCAAACCTCCAATCTGTTTGATGTTTTTGTCATCTTATCATAAGCGAGTTGAAAAGTAGAAGCAGTGACCACCAGGGTAGTGTCATCAGCGTATTTCAGAATTTGTACACCCCTTTGCTTTATATGATCATTCAAATCCATTACAAATAAATTAAACAATACAGGGCTAATTGGTGAACCCTGAGCCAAACCTCGATTGGCTTGTTGAGGGCCTATTAATTGTTTATTAAAGGGATCCACAACAAATAAATTTCTTCGAAGCATGATGTTTTTAATGGTACTAGCTAATTCTTTAGGGATTTCTAACTTTATAAGAATATTTTCCAAAAGATGAATATTGACATGGTCATAAGCCGAATGAATATCTAGGAACACTAGGAGAATTACTTCATTTCTGTCAAAAGCAATATATATAGAAGAGACCAAAAATGAGAGAGCATCATAAACTGACTTGCCTCTACGGAATCCAAATTGAAGATCTTTATTAGAACATTTTTTTTCATAGAAGTTCTCCACTCTAGTAGCCAATACCGCTTCTAGTATTTTAATTAAACAAGATGAAAGGGCGATGGGCCTGTAACTGAAAGGATCATTAGGGGGTTTCTCAGGTTTAAGTATTGGGATGATGACAGTATCTTTTAATTCATCAGGAATGGAGCCAGATGCAATGCATTGATTATAAAATTCTAAAAGCTTGAATTTAGCAGCGAATGGAAGGTTCTTAATCATGGAATAGGTAATACCGTCTTTACCTGGAGCATAGTCTTTTGTTTTTTTATTTATAGATTGTGAAAGTTCATAAAAAGAAATGGGAATGAAATTGTTATCGTTGAGGATATAGTTAGGGGGGAGCATTGGTGGAATTGTAGGCTGACATAGGTTGTTAAGTATATCAGCGCCACAAGCAATAGAAGCTTTAACTCTAGATGAGGGGTTAATACCAGTTTTAAATTGTTTAATGTCCTTCCACATATCTCTGGAGGATTTATTATTTAGATTAGAACAAAACATAGAGAAGGATTTAAGTTTGGCTTTTTTTGTTTCCCTTTTAACTATCGCCTGAATAAAGTTTTCCATCGTTGGATTTCTAAGATAATTTTCAAAAAAATAACTCCTATTTTTTATTAATAAGGAAAGTTCTTCGTTCCACCACGGAATATTATATTTCCGAGATTTCGATCTAACTTCAACGGGGATCGATAATTCAGCAGCAGTCTGTATGCAACTCTGCGTAGATTCTAGATCGATAAGTAAATTATTTTCTATATCGGTTGATATAGAGTTTTGAAATTTCGACCAATTGGCCCTATCAATATTATATCTTCTTGAGGAGAAAGATGAGCAGTCATTCTGATGAGGGTTATCAGAATTAATAAGCAATTTAATAGGGAGATGATCGCTATTACCTGGATCATTAATGACCGACCGATCAATATTGAGACTAATATCTGGGGAGCAAAAGGTGAGGTCAGGGGCACTCTTATTACAATCTGGAGAAGTAAGTCTAGTGAGAGACCCATCGTTAAGAAGAACCCAATCATTATACAAAACAAAATCCGCTATTGCCGCACCACTATTATTTATCACACCTGAACCCCAAATGGGATTCTGAGCGTTAAAGTCACCACAAATAACAAATAACCCTTGAAGATCGAAAAATTATAAACTTGTCAGTTGCCTCCTCCAGCGTCTGCTTCTATGAAGTATCAAGTTCGGAAACTGAAAATGCCAAATTTTCTACCGTCAACGCTGAAGACCACGTGATCTTCCGAAAAAACGTCAAACTGCTCTGCAGAATACGAACCTTAACTTCAGAGTTAGGTTCATTCATTGCATTAATTCCTTCTTTTTACAATATACAAGGAAACAATGCCCATGACATTTACTCTAAAGGTTCCTTTTCATTAGAGCGTTTTAACACTGATTCGGATGGTCGCGTGATTTTCAGCGTTGATGCTAGAAAGTTGAGATTTCTACTTCAACCAAAGATATATTATTCAGCAACATAATACCATCAGTGACATCAAAGTCCTGTTTCTTTTAATTAATATTTATCAGACTACTTATCTGCATTAACTAAAATAATCTGTGAACTGATATAATGGAAGAAGCGAGGTTCTGTTGGACGTTTTCAAATGAAAAGAAATGATGTTATCTTTTGATATCAGTTCTTCCCTTACGGTGACTTCATATTGAATTTTTACATTTCACTGAAATTTACTCTAAAGGTTCCTTTTCATTAGAGCGTTTTGACACCGATTCGGATGGTTACGTGATTTTCAGCGTTGACGCTAGAAAGTTGAGATTTCTGAACTTTATATCGTCAGATGCTAGAAGAGACAAGTGACAAGTTTATATTTTCCGTCTTCAAGGGTTGCCAATAAAAACCCTGAGTCAACCAGTTTTCTTCGATACAAAATGACTTAGTCTCTGTTTACAGTCATCCAGTTATTGCGCCTTGTTAGCTAACATAGTTAGAGGTCTTGAAAAAAGAATATTGCTATATATAACACTAAAGATTCTAGAAATGATACCAAATCAATGAAAAATAGACTTCATATTGATCAATTAAGTGTTTTAACCTAAAATAAGTGACAAATGATATATTTTGACGCTGAAACCCCCTTTTCATGGGGGCGTCATTATTTCATAGAGAAATAGGTCATATAACCATTTTGAAGCTTCAAACGAGCCTCAAAACGCTCCAATGAAAAGGCACCTTTAGGTAGTAATTCTAGTTTATGAAATATTACCTATTTTAAGAAAACCACTACACGATGGTGTTATTTACTCTTTTTTCCTTTCAAAATCTGTTTAAAATGAATGGCTATTTCAAACTGTTTTGATTAGGCTGCAAATATTTAATTAAAATTATTATTTTGCATAATACAGTTCCAAACTAAAATGTGACATTTATGTGGCGATACTGAATTCGAAATTAGTTTAGTTGTTGAATGCACAACTGACTTTAGCTTGAATATCAAAAGTAAATAAATAGTACATCAGAACTACTAACCATTAACCTCTAAACTATAAATTTGTTTATTTTGAAAGGCTGATGTTAAATGCTTATTTTATTGTATTGTGTATAAATTAAAAAGATAATCATCATTTTCTCATTAGGTTATAATTGATGGAACCCCCAGAAGTTCTGCAGAAAAAGTTATACTTCCTTTTGGAACAATTACAAAATATGGCCACAGATTTACCACCGTAAGTTTCCCCCAATTTTGAATTATATTTCTTAACATTCTAAAATTTAGGAAATATCAAATGCGACTTCCAATCGAACTTCTGTCTAGTTTAGCAAATTGCCTCTTGAATGACACTATATTTGAAATTGTAAAGGATTATTAGAAATTCAGCATGTTACAGAGCAACATTTATATCAACAGCGGTTACAGTATATAAATAATAAAAATGTAAGTACTTAGATTTTGTATTTTAGAAAATAGATACTTTTATCATGATTTTTCACTTTAATTTGCTGAACTATACGTTAGCAAAACCTACTATTCTACCTAGTATTATATTATTGAGTTTGTTATTTTTTCATTATTGGAAGAAATAATGCCCCAAACATTTCAGTGGAAGAACAAGAAATATTAAATAGATACCAACTAGATCCCATGAAAAAAGTAGAGGAGCTGAAAAAGTTGATGGTACAACAAAAAGAAGAACTGAAAAATTTGATATGAATTTAGTTTTACAGCTGGATGAAAAGGTAATGATTTTTTTCAAATCTCAATCTTAGTATTTACTACTAAAATCCTTAAAGGTAGCAGATCAGCAACAAATTCTGGAACAGGCTGGTGTTCCAGGTTTTTACATAACCACCAATCCCTTGGAGATTAAGGTGCAGATGTATCTCCTCGATTTCATGTTGAGACTGAGCAGGATGCCGATTACAGGTTGAATCACTGTTGAATGTTGGAAATTTCGTTCTTCTGCTAGTCAATTCATTTATTCTTTACTCCATAGGAAGAAGATTTTCTTATATCAGACATTGCAATAGTTTTGTTTATAATTATGTAAACTGTAAAAAAAAGTTGAATAAGGACAACACTAAAATTTAAAGCTGATTAGTTTGAATTATACTCACATAGAGCTAAAAATCCTATATTTATAAAAACGTATCTTAATTCTCCAGAGAGTAAACTCATTGCTAAGAAGTAAATCATAGGACAAAGTATACTTAGAGACCAAAATATTTGGTTCAATACTGGGTAAATAGTTCTTTCTTTTTGAATGGTTTGTGTCTTTTACTTCAGACAACTTGAAGAAATCTCCTGTTTGGATGAAACTTTCCTTCATTTTATCCTGAAAAGATTTGAAAACGCTATAGTTAATATTTAAGGGTTTATGAGATAAGATAAAGTCTTATTTTTATGAATAAAATTTTCACCAAAAAAATATTTTTAAAGGAATACAGAGAAGTTGCAGTTTCACAGAAAATCTTTTATTGATCCTCATGACAATAAATTGTCCTTTCAAACTGCTTTCCTGAAATTTGAGGAAAATAAAAATGTTAGTTCTAAAGCACGTTGTGAGGCACAAGCATCTTGAACTTTTTTTAATTCATTTTATCAATAGAACGAAGAATAATTATATAATTAGACATACATAAATATTTTGATATTTGATTTAGTTCAATAATTTGTAATTTTTGATATAATTTTGTAATGTTCTTGGGGTTTTCTCAGTATAATTAAATTAAAATTGAAGTTTTTCAAGGTTATAAATATTTCAAATGTGTTAATCTTTTCTTCAAACTATAAATTATTTTTGAGAATACAGTATATGTAAATATCATGTTAATGAATTAGATTTCTTACTTTCTTGATGAATAAATCTCTTATAAATTGCTCTTGCTCACTCTCATTGTCTGGAATAGATTCTAAGGGTATCCTATCAATGAAAATATGGCAAGTTAAAGATTTCCCTTGTATGAGGTTTATAATTGTTGGTTTGTGATCTTCAGGATTATCAGTCTTGAATGCTACTAAGAAATCGTATATCGCAGGAATCTTTCCTTTCATTGGAGGTAAACTAGTAACAAAACCTTTAGTTCTTGGTTGTAAATGGTGTTTCAATTGTTCCAGATTTTTCTCTTTGGCAAATTCTATAGAAGCCTTGTGTTTGGTTGGCGTGAAACGTGTACCTTCAGGATACATGTGCAGCTGAAAATAAGTAAGAATTTTGAACAATGGTTGTTGGATTGTTCTCAGAAAATGCTTACCCACATCGGTGATTTATAATCTAATAATCTAGTTACTTGTCTCTGGATTTCGATTCTATCTTTCTCAAAACTTCTCTCCAGAAACACGTTTTCAGAGAGACTCAGCACCCACCCTAAAGCTGGTGCGAAACGCAGTGCTTTTTTGGCGAAACATTTATAATTCTGAAAAATGAAATGTTTTCATGATTGAGAGAAAATCTTCAAACGATTTTACTTATGAGAAATACAAACTATGCAAGTTCATTGTGTACAATAAACTCAATGAAATGTACAATAGAGTCAATCTCTGTAAACTGTCCTTTGTTTGCAGAGTATTTCAAAGAAATAAAGTGTGACATCAATAAAGTTATTGCTTTTTGGAAATTTGTAAAATTATCATAATATTATGCACACTCTATATAATATTTGTTTCAAGCAAATGTGGCCACAAATAGTCCAATGATACTCGAAAACGCTAAGACAGACAGAGGGTATTTATAATAAACTTCACTTTAATTTCGTCGTAGTATCCGCAAATACTCTAAACATTATGGTAATCAAAAAAAAATATATAACAATGATTTGTCCGTAAATTTTGGGAACATTTTTAGTCCAAAATAATTGATAATGGTATACCGTCATGAACTGCATGCTTTAAAAAATCTAGAAACTACGGTTTAACAAAGATAAACTGTCCGGTAACTCGTTACTCATCATATAAATTTTTAAACGAAATTAAAGGCACTATAGTTCGACATTATAACTCCGAAAATGTCCAATAAAAAAATATCGGCACATCGTTTGATGATTCATAAAAGGAGCTGCATAATGTTAAAATTAATTTCATGTAAATTTAAAAATAATTGAGACATTAGGCATCGACTATATCAGAAAATCTCAAAAATTTCCAAATAATGCAAAAACTAAAAAAGTTATTTTGAATTTGCTGCGGCAATCTATTCTTTATGAAAAGAGAGCATGCGGCAGAGTGGCTCATTTTTCGTACTAAAATATTTTCCTAGCTGCTGCTAAAACATCAGAATTTGCTCTCCTTGTTCTGTATCCTTTGATCTATCTCATCATATAATGGGAAACCGCAGGATAATATAAGATTTAAATAAATGTATGACATTTATACACTCTGAAGAGTCGCTCCCAAAGTGAAACAAGTGTGTTTTCGTAAATATGATAAACCGAAAATTGCTCACTTAAAATTACATAGCCAATGAGACTATTTTCAAACATCTCTTAATGTACTCACTCCTAACAACTTTAAATTTTCTGTCAGTAGTGGAACCAAAAACCAGTCTATTTCATATGTGTGATTAGAAATAGAGAAAGCATGTTCCTTTCCAAAATATTTATCGTACTGTTGCTTGTCTGCGTAAATTATTATCTCTATGCTAGCCCATCTCTCTGCTAAAAAAGCTAATTCTGGAAAAAATAAGAGACTGAGACAAACATTTTAAATATTCGAGGTTCAAATATGACAAATAATTTGTTATGAGGTTCTACTTCTTGCGTTTTAATTAGATATATTAGCATGGAATACAACTGCACTTTCATACTTGTTAAGGACTCATCAGTGTTGTATACCATCTTGGTCCAAACAAAATTCTTAACTGTAAGATGCCTGTACATACAGGAGTTCAAAAAGTTCCAAAACATTTGAATTTGGGAGGCTTTTGCTTGGTAAAATTCCATTATCAATAATAAAAAACAAGTACTGTGTTTTAAGGAATTTTACTTAATAATTCTTTTCGTAACGCGTTTCACTACACCGTAGCTTCTTCAGACGAATGATTATGCAGAAAAATATAAATGAGAATATAACTATAAATGTTCTTGAGTAATTAATAAGCTTTAATTACTCAAGAACGCGTACGAATCGCAATTATTAAGTAAAATTCCTTAAAACACAGCACTTGTTTTTTATTATTAAGTTCCAAAACGGTGGAAAATCTCGGAAATGCCCCGCGGACAGACAATGTTTTGTGGCTTAGTTTCTAGCATTTTTCTTTGACTTCGAATTTGATCTTGACTCTATCCTTCAAGGTTAAATTAATTTTTTTTTCAAATAAAACCACCTATTTTCGATAATGGAAATGGAAAGAGCGGAAAATTTCTCGTCCGAATATGACATTATCCTTCATCTTCATAATCTCCAGGTCAAAGACAATGTTAAATAATAAACTGTCCCGGAATAGCTGAATAATTCAGAAAGTAAGAGTGGAATAGAAAATCACTTAGGACAAAACTTTATTTCTATTAACTCTATTGGTTTAGTCCTTGACTTTGATCTTCAAGATTATTTCAAGGTCAAATAATTTCATCAAATTGAATCACATATTTTAACCGCGTAAATTGAAAGAACGGGAAATTTGACGTCCGGATATGACCTTATAGAATTGAGATAAAGTAGAAACCTACCTAATGAGTTGTTCGAGTATGGAAGATATTTAATTGGTTAGAGCGAGGTACAAAATAATCCAGTTATTTCTGCCATGGTGAAGAACTTCTAATTTTTCTGTTTTCTAATATTTGCAAATTTTTTACTATTGCAAATCACACCACTTTAGTGGTGTCAGTAACTGTAGAGTCTGGAATGATGCTAATCGCCATTTGAATAGGGTGAATTATTCTCAAACACTTGGGAGACCATGTTTCAGGTCGCTTGTTTATACAGGAAAACTTGGACGGTCAAACCTATTTGAATGTTCTTGATAATTTAATTGATCCCCTCACAACAGTTATTATCGAAGGAAATCCAAATTTACCTAAACATAACGTTATGTATCAACATCATGGAGCACCACCCCATTATCCTATCGATGTGCGAGAATATTTGGACAATAGATTTCCGAGTCATTTTGATAGTTAGGAGAGGCTCTATAGAATGGCCGACTAGACCGCCCGATCTAACGCCTCTCGATTTCTTCTTGTGGAGCTATCTCAAGATTGTTACGCCACCCGAATCGTTGGCACAACCACGAGAAAGGGTTGTTCAAGCATGTCATCGGATAACATCACAAATGTTTCAAAATGTTAGGTTGATCATTCGAATCTCGATTGTACCAATGTATGGAAGTAAATGGGGGCGGCCCACTTCGTCCATTTGCGATAAGAATGTACCACGTTTAAAAAAACTGAAAACTCTATGATATGTTTCATTTCATAAAGGATCTTCATGAAAATCATAGAAATCCAAGCACTGCTAGTTTTCAATTATTGGCACTTCAGAAAGCAGACTGGTATTGAGGATCATGTAACTTAGCTAATTAGGTTTCTCACAACCCCTTATCATTATAAAAATTTTCGGCGTGGTAGTAATAGAATTAAGGAAGGTTCCACAAACGTTTAAATGAGTAACAAAAATCTTACCAATTCAACCAAATGGATTTTGATCGAATGTTTTCCTTAAACCTTTTCGAAATACTTTCAGATCTATCCACAAATGTATCCTTGAATAAAACCTGTACCTCACAATTGTCCTTTTGAATTAGAAATCTAATCGATTAGTTAATGAAAATAAATTTAAATGACAGGCAAAGTTAAAATTTCAAGAAAAATCAAAGCTAAAAGAATTGAAATAAAAGAAAAACAATTGATACTATTTTATCTTGTGAAAAAAGCTAATGCTCCTCGAATAATGTATTAACAAAAATTCGAAGAATGCTACTCATTATTAGTATCAATAAGATTTTTAAAAAAAATAAAAAATGTAATTCTCTTCTCTCCGTCATTCACAACACTGGTGGGGAGTAGGATTATGTTTTTTATAACGCATCTAGTTTTCATGAATTCGATCGTTAACGTATTTGTGCCACGAATTATTTTCGTTGAAAATGCGCAGAGTTGCTTTAGCACAGTTATTATCTTTGAAAAATAACCCCACAATTTCAATGCGTTGCTACAGTGTAGATAGTTCAAGATCTCATGGTACGTGCGTCACAAATATTCTGAGCGAGGGCGGCGATTCCATTCGTGAAAT
Source organism: Cryptolaemus montrouzieri (assembly GCA_013387265.2). NCBI lineage: Eukaryota > Metazoa > Arthropoda > Insecta > Coleoptera > Coccinellidae > Cryptolaemus > Cryptolaemus montrouzieri. The sequence goes on along the minus strand of JABFTP020000144.1, from coordinate 26,983,338 downwards.
TCCGTATTTCTAAAAACGTCTGTTCGCCACTAACGCAGAGAGCGCGAAGTGGAATAACAGTACAGGGCTGAACTACCCAACCGATAGCATGCGATGAAGGCGCTTTTCGAATGAATTGTTCACCGTGGTGATCTTAATTGATTTTAACACTAATCAAAGGCGGATAATCAGTGGACTTGATCATTTCACATTTCTATCAAAGTATTATTCAAAAACATGTGTATTCCAGGCTTTCTGTCTTTGAGTTTGTTATTTTCCCGGTATCAAATCTTGAAATCAAAATTTTTGCAAACTGACTTGTGCTATGTGTGATATGGATTTTATTTTCCTCGCGAAGTTTGATACTAACCTCATATAGGTATGTAGGTCTTTAATATTGAGGTAGACTTCATTTCTTGAATTATTTGAATTATTCTCATGAACAATTTGACGAATTGTTCGCGCGCTGACACCCGTAGCTTCTGATACTCTATCATATAGAGAGTTGATGGGTGTAATAAGATTCTTGGCCTCTTTCTCGTCGCATAAAATCGTACACTTGGAAAATGATTTCCCTCGCTTGGCTATGAACAACTCGCTTCAAATTATTATCCCTGTTACAAAAAATGGCGGAATTAAAATAAAAATTCTTTTTCATTAAACAAATACTGATACAGAAAAAATGGAAGTTGTGACTGTAATATATATTTGGATAGTCTGAAATCCCCAAAAAGATTTTTTTAAAATCATTCTGTATATCAAAAACGAAAAACTACGTTCTTGTGTATCGCTTCATCAAGAATGCTTAGCTTTCTTTATTAGACCTTTTTAGACAATAATAGCGATGACGTAATGTTAAACCAATCTTTGGAAAAACTATAAAGCTAAAATTTCATGCTGGTTACGGCAGAATTACGAATTATGGATCATTATATCAGTAGGTCTATGACGGATTATAATTGAATGAGAACTAAAATATTCAAATTCCCCCTGGAATTCAATACTTGTTTCATTTGAAGGGATAATACTTACATTTTTACCCAATGCGGAACTCCAAAGTCTTGATAAAGACTATTTATTCATTATACACAGGAGATTCACAACAGATACTTTCCGAAACACCGATAGCTAGGATCTAAATGCGGCACTGTGCCACCAGCGAGTTAAATTGAAGATGGGCAACTTTTTCAGGTAAGAGTAGTATGGACCGAACTCGGTCTTTTCGCGCAGGGTGACGCACGTGCCATGTGATCTTGAACTATTTCTTCAACTTAATCCTCGTTATGTCAGGTTATCAAAACTATGGAAAATACTACCAACATAAGTCCCCTGTGTTTTAACGAATAACCAATACCAGTACCTTAATCTAGCAGATCTGAAAAGTTTTGAAACATGGAAAGATTCATAACAAACCGACACATGCTCTCTAAATGAAACATCGCTTTTATTTATTAATTCAAATGGGAGGAATCTAGCTTTTGCTTAGGAGAATGACATCGGACGCCTCCTGTCCCATTACAGATAAGCAGAATTATTAATTCTTTGAAACAAAACCGACTTGATAGATCTTAACATAAAGTGTAAAGGGTTGCCCGATCGTCGATGAATTTATGAAAGAATGCAGTAAATTGAACCCTTTCAAGAGGTACACAACCCCCTCTTCATATGAAAATATCGGGGTGGTAGTTGGCAGGGATAGGGGGATGATGCGCAAACATTGGTCAAAAAATTTGGAAGTCTGCAAAAAAAATTAGAAAATACATCGGGACACTCCGATATTAATCTTCGCTTTTAAATAACATAATCAAAAATTGAGATAAGACTAAGGAATTTATATAAGTTGATCGATCGGACAAGTTGTTAGCGTGTTTTGTTAATATTTCCTTTTTGAAATTGATCCGTTTTACTTGGGACATACTGTATAAAATCTGTTCTATATTTAAGTATTTATCTAATCGAGTAATGAAGTACAAAGAAACCAATCTTTTATCATTGAGAATATTTATATCTATTGATTATGTTGAATAATAAATATTAATTTCGTCGAAAGATCATGGTCCCCAGGAAAATAATGACTATTAAAAAATTATTGACGCAAGAAATTTCATCTTTCGGAAAATCTGTAGAGTAATTTTTTATTTTGAAAAATTTAAGTCAAGAATGTATATTTCGATAAACGTCCAAATGAATTTTTTATTAAACAAATGGTAAATAGTACCTATTTTTGTAGTTTTAAATTACTTACGTCCGTATAGTCCATAAACAAGATAATAATTGATGCTTCTAAATAGATGCACATTAAAAGGTTTAACTGTTAGCCACAATAAAAATTGTGATATTGCTATAACAACACCAGATGAAAAAATGTTATCAGTAAACCAAAGGTTAACAACTGGCTCAAGTACTTCTTCATTTTCTTTCAATTACTTCGTCAAATAAAGGATGCGTTTTTCTGAATTCGAGTATTAAAAATACTTCTCTTTGATTTGATTTGTATTTATGGGTTATATAAACACTGAAAGATAAGTGAGTTGTGAATATAATCACATAAAGAAAAATAATATCGAATTGATTCTTTTATCTAATCACAAATTAAGATTCCTCAGTAATTACTTTTCTGTCGGACTTTCAATTTGGGTTAAATTGTTTAGATGTTATAATGATAATAATAAATAAATAAATAATAATGATAATCTCATCGATTATTTTTCTTTAGTTCATCTAAATTCAGATACATTTATTTGCGAATGAATAGATAGTTATATGAATGTTTATCATTTATGGATAGAATTAGGTTGTGGTCTCTAGTCTGTTATATTCAGATTTCAGAACGTATAGCAGAAAGATCTTGTGCCAATCGAAAACAAAGAACTCATAGGGAGTAAGTCCGGTGAATTTGGTGGCTGTTGGATTGTATTTGTCGTGGTTTTGTTAATATAAAAGCTGCAGATCTTGATGGCACTATGACAATAGTCCACATCTTTCTGAACTAACGTATGGGTCAAAAATCCCCAGAACTAACGAATAGAAATACATTTTTGTCTCAAAATTCGATTTTATTCATATGTATCCTTTCCTTCTACAATAATCATTCAAACGCTTCTCAAACATTTCTATACTTTTCTTGAAGAATGATTTATCTGGCCTCAAAATAGGTGTTATTTTCGGCAATAACCTCTTCGTCCGAACCAAAACTCTTTCCCTGGAGTATAATTTCTAAATCAGTAAAGAGCCAGTAACAGCTGGGTGCCAGATCTGGAAGATAGGGTGGGTGGGGTAAATACCTAGCCATCGTCTGGCCTTTCTTCAGATAATAGATGAACAATATTCCATGCTTATCCCAAGATACAGACGCCATAATCTTGCCAGGCAATTATTGTTGGGTTTTTGGACGCTTTCGACGGTTTTCTTCCTATGCTGTCCACTCAGCAGATGATATTCTCCACTATGGCGTGAAGTGGTGGACTCAGGTTTCATCCTTGGTCATATATCGACTTAAAAAAACCTTTTTATCGCGCTTTAAAAGCTTCAAACAACGCTATATATATATATATATATATATATATATATATATATATATATATATATATATATATATATATATATATATATATATATATATATATATATATATATATATGTATGTTTGGTTTACAGGGCCGGTGGAGTTGTGGAACTCGTTTCCGTCCAATATCCTACAATGTGGACCTCTTCTAGAAGCGAGTAAACAGACAATCAACTCTTCCCAGGCGCACACTCATGTGGTGTAAAAAAAAATATATCGATAGTATAAAACATAATCGTTCATGCTCTTTAGCGAATCGTGATTTCAGAATTTCAATAATTTATTTAGGTCAGTTTCTTGGGTACTTTGTTTATGTGACACATTTTCTAGATTAAAATCTTATCAAAATAATGTTGAAAGTTTTATTACGAAGTTATCATACGATAGATATACAGTTTGCTTCAAGAAAAAGTAGCAATAACAAATTTTTTTAATAGAAAAGAAAGATTGAGTGATACCTCGTTGAAAGGCTTGTGGATAGGCGCTGAGGTCTTATCTATCGTTGAGATTTGTTATTTGTTTTGCTCTTACCTATATCGCCCGATTATAAGATCGTTCTCTGATATACCTATTAACAATGATGAAACTCATTCAGGGATGTCCAATAAAATAATAATTCAAAAAGCACTTCTTTGAAGTAAATGTATGCTTTATTTACATAATGTAAAAGAAGACTTAAAATTAGATACCTAACGTATACTTGACATTTATGTGGCTTCATCTCATAAAAAACTATTTAATTCCCAATTCGATGTGTAATAAATATCAGATAGGAAAAGCATGTTAAATTTATGGACACATACTTTCGATTGAACCCATTACAAATATTTTTTATATACCTTCGATTACGGTTATAATTTCAGCAATGTTTCAATTTTCAAAGATTGAAATTGAACCGGCATTCACCGTGTCAAAGCGGTACATTCTCCAAACATCACAACGATGGTGGAATTTCAAATATCTCTGTTCACATCCCGAAATTAATTAATTAAGAAATTGAGGTTACCTAGCTGAAATGACTGTCATAACAAAAACTAAAAAGTAAATTAAGTAGCCTTCTAATTCAAGTTAAATGTGAAATTTGCTATAGTTAATACAAGAATAAAAGAATATGTACTACATTGACTCCCATGTATCATGTATCACAAAGAAAGAGAGCAGTTTCGAGTAGCATCAGGAACGACATTAATATGTTAACGGATTATTTTGTTTTGACATTAAATGACATTGACAACTATTTGATTTGAAAAATTCGTCGTTGTCCGTTGGTAATTTAGAAAAGTGAAAAGCGTAAAAAAAATTGAGCGTTAAATTATGTTGTATCAAGAAAAAAATTGTAGATAACTTACATGTGATTTGTTTGCAGACACATTATAGAGATTGTTGTAGAATGTATTTTCAAGTTAGTTTATAAATGTAATCTATTGCAATTTTTTTCAATATTTGAATTTTGTAGGTGTCTCCAGTTCATTTTAAGGCGAAGTCTGCGAAGCCTGTGAAAACACAGGAAGAGGAAATTGCAACCTTAACACTTGCCCCTTTCACACCTACTCCAAAATTATCTTTTCTAGATGTAATTGTTAACACCCCTCAGAAAATTACTCTTTCAATAGCTAATCCAAGGCCTTGCCCAGTAATAGTAAGTACTATTAATTGTATGAAAATGCAGAAGAAAATACAGTTAATATTGAAAAATGACAAATTATTGATCATTCAATACTTATCAATACCAAGTTATTTTTCATTTATCCCATTGTATTGGTTAACTTTCCTGAATGGAGATAAATTATATTTCAGGTAAATGCATTGTTCGATGGACCAGAAGACCTGGAATTGTCACTGACTTGGAATGAAAAAGTTATTGAAGCAAAGGCTAATACATTCTTGGAACTGTTATGGTGTCCCATAAGCGAATACTCTGCCAGACATTCTGTTCGAATTACATGTCAGAAACAGCTGTGGAATATTCCTATAGGATTTAAGGCCATATTTCCAAAGGTATTACTTTTTCAATGAGAGAAATAATGTTCTTTGTAACGAATTTTGGTAATCCTGTATTTAATGGTGACCATAACAAGTCAGTCAGCTGTTTGCCGAATGCATTTGAATTTTATACAGTGTTGTCAGATTACTAACAAAATAATATTTGGACTCACTGGTTCATCAGTATGTGAACACAATAATCGAACTCTAGTAGACCATTTTTCTTTTCTAGTTTCTAGTCAATAAATAAGAAACTACTTCTTTTATGCCATATTGTTAATACCATAAAAAACAAAGTTTACGGGAAAATTATTAATTAAATATAGAGAAAAGGACAAATCCAAAGTATTTTATTAGATGTCACTAATAGTTTATCAATCAAAAATCAGCTCTTTCAATTTATCAATGAATGTAGGGTATGGAGTTTTTTCTTAAAATGGTAATTATACGGTATGATGTCGATAGTCAGAATTCACTGAAATAATGTTTACTAATTTTGGGGCCCAGAATCTAAATCTGATATCGTTTTGCCCTGGAAGGCTATCGTTTGTGAAAAAAAACAATTTGTTATATGACGTACGGCTCAAAACATAGCATGAAAGAGATAGAAGTACCCATTATCTCTCTTGTTCATAACTGAGAGCGAAATTCAAATGGGAATATTTCTTAACCTAACCTAACTAACCTAATTTAACTAAAACCTAACCTACTAAACTATTCAATTCAAAATTGTAAATTTAACTTAGGTTTGAGGTTGGGTTAGGTTAGTTAGGTTTGGTTTGAAGAGATTTCCATTTGAATATCCCTCTCTGTTATGACGGAAGATGGCGAGTACGTCACCATTGTCAGGATCGTGTGACATAGGTCTGATTGAATATATGGTAACACCAGCTTCGGTGTTTTCTATTTCTAAGTAAGTAATGGTGAAAACATTGATTGATCAAATATTGAATCTAGACATTTTTGGGAAAGTATGGACAGCTAATATAAATTGTAAGTGAAAATTTATTATTCTGTTAATTTGTTGTGGTATACCTATAGAAATGGATTATCATGCTCTATTCCTCACTTCTAATTTGTTAGAAAAATAGATAACGAAATGATGCTTATGATTCTAATGACAAGATGAAAATAATTCTAATCGAATGAGAATATGTAACGAATCTGACAACACTGTATAAAATTCAAATGTATTTGGCAAATAACTGACTCGTTAGAGGTGCGCAGAAGTGGTCACCAATGAAGACACGGTTACCCAAATTTTGTTGATTATAAATTCAAGGTAATCCTGCTTTTTACGCTGACCATTTTCGCGCATCCAGTACCGAGTCGAACAGATGTTTCCCAGAACTATTCAAATCATAACCAGTGTTGACACAATTTATCTCACATCGGAGATTTGATTACCTATAGTTGAAAATGAAATAGCGAAGGATAAGATATTCTATTGTCCTGAAACCAATAGCAAAAAAACTCATAATCAGGGGCGTAACTTCTCGGTAGCAGAAGGGACATGTGTGACTCGTATTTTTTCGCAAGTGGGCTCAGGAGCCCGCGCTTGATTATCTAAATGAACAGATACATATTTTGACTTCTTTCAGACAGGGTAGTGTGGTATAGCACAAGATGTTCTAAGAATTCAAAGAGTTTCCAAAATATTTATATTATATTCGAATCTGACCTCTCATTTCAGTAATTCAGTAAGTTCAACATGATGGATGAGGTTGAGGGAAAATATTTCCCTTTGTTTGGTATACATTTTCTGACAATCTGAGTGCAGAATATGAATTGCTTCAAAGTTTTTTTTGTAAGCTAGAACCTATACTATTTAGCTGATACTACAGGGTAATAAATTAAGAATTGTACACTGTCCAATGTATTGTTTTCATTCATTTGGAGGGTGCCACTAACAACATCCCAATTACGACACCTTCATCTCAATGAAGGCAATGATGATGATGATTGGAAAGTCATAAAAAACAAGCGTCACAATAATAAATTACCTACATTGAACCGTCCACAACCACTTAAAGGAACATACAATGAAAAACAACATCTTCTTAAAATTGCCTGGAGAATGTCAACACTCTTTGTTTCTGGTCTTGCCCCAGAGACGGATGCCAATAGCCTTGCAGAATATTTGAAGGAAAAACAATTCTATGAGGGGTGAACATGTGAAAAAATGAAAACCAAGAAAGATAATCACCGAAGTTCCTTCAAACTTACTGTACCTTTTAACTCTAGAGACAAATACATGAATACAGATCTATGGCCAGAGGGTACAATTGTAAACCATTTTCTGAATGTCCAGAGCTGCTCAAATTTGGTGACCGTGCAGACTCCCTGAAGGTCCTACATTATAATGTGCGTTCTATACGCAATAAACTAGGAGAATTTGAAGCTAGTCTAGTGAATGATCACATCGATATCATAGTACTTACTGAACATTGGCTTAGAAGTGAAGAAATGTCCTCATTTAAAATACCTAACTATAAAAGTGCCAGTTATTTTTGCAGGCAAACATACAGAGGGGGAGGAAGCTTCATCTTAATAAGAGAAGATATTGACTTTGAGCTGACCTCGAAATTCGAAGATAATAATAGTGAAAAATGTATAGAAATCTGTTCATATCTTATTAAGCCCCAGAATATTCATGTCCTGGGCATTTACAGATCTCCTAGTGGTAGCTTTGACGTTTTTCTGGGGAGGATGGAGGATGCACTGCAAAGAGTCAACATGAATAGACGGTATGCAAAAAACCTGATCAGGGCCATCTGGGGAATTATAAATAGCCAAAGAACTAATCCTCAAAATTCTAGAGGAGGTTGTAATATTCATCTGACGACTTCAATAACTTTTTCGCGGAAATTGCTCATAAAATTGTCATTAGCTTACAAACACCACAAAAAAACCCTCTTATATGAACAATCAAACGATCCCAGATGTGACGTTTTCTTTCCAGCCAGTAACCCCTGTGTTTGTGAGAGGGGTTATAGATGGTCTTAAAAATAAAAACTGCTCGGATATTTATGGCCTAACTGTGGGCATGATCAAATCTGTAAAGAACATCGTTATAGGGCTCATGACAAGGTTGATCAATAAATGTTTTGCAGAGGGGGTCTTTCCTGCAACTCTGGCCAGAATTACGCCAGTATTTAAAATAGGTGAACAAAATGAAATAAATAACTACAGACCTATCTCATTGCTGCCGGTTCTGTCTAAAGTTGTAGAAAAGTGCATGGCAAAAATGATTGTGAGCCACTTTGAGACTAATGGCCTCTTCAATGATGCTCAGTTTGGCTTCAGATCTGAGAAAAATACAGTCCTGGCTGTTCTTGACCTTTTCTCTGACATAATGGGTGCATTCAAGACTATGGAGTTTGATATGGCCTTATTCTATGATCTAAGCAAGGCCTGTGGAAAGGGAAATTAATATCGGGGTACCTCAGGGTTCTGTCCTGGGACCAATTCTCTTTTTGATTTCCATAAATGACCTACCGTTGTGCGACACAAGAGCTAAATTCACCTTTTTTGCTGATGACGCCACCCTATCTATCAGGGATAACAACATCAAATCTGTTATTTACATGGCTTTGGAGGTGCAGTCCAGTGTTGGTGAGTGGTTCAGTGCAAATAGACTGAAACACAACAAAGAAAAGACTCAGATGATGATCTTTATACAAAGACATTTAGATATTCATGAGAACCCAATTAGTGGGAAACTTTTGAGAATCCACCTAACTCCCAAACTTATATGGGATATTCATGCTGACGAAATTTCGAAAAAGCTTGAAGGGTCTATATACCTGTTACGCAACTTGTTCAACTGTGTGTCCTTTGCTACTCTCTTATCGGCGTATCATGCTCAACCAAGACATATGGATTTCTGGTGTGGGGCGGGACTGCTGAGCTTATCTTTAGACTGCAGAGAAGAGCAGTTAGGGTGCTGGCAGGACTGGGTTACAGGGATGATTGCAGATCAGCATTTAGGAGACTCAATTCTAACAGTACCATCTGCGTTTATACTTCAGAGTCTGGTATATGTGAGGAATCGCTTTGGTCTCTTCACAACCCACGGTGATGTTAATGAATATGGCACAAGACAGGGGTTGTGATCTTGTGCCCTCTTTTAGTAGATTTAAGAAGTGCCAGGAAAATCCAAAGTACATGGCAGTTAAATTTTATAATGAATTGCCATCAAATGTCAGAAATTTACCACTAAATAGATTCAAGCAAATACTGAAGAACTTTCTATGTGATGAAGCCTTCTACAATGTTCTAGATGTTCTAGACTATTTTAATAATGACTTGAGAGAATTAACTTGTTGAATTTTCGTGTTTAATTGTCATGAAATGTTCTGAGATTTATTAATTCGGGAATAGTTGTTATATATTTGTTCTTATTCGTCTGACTTGTGCAAGTAATGTATTTTATGTAATTTTTATTATGTTGGCACCAATAAATGAATAAATAAATAAATATTAATTCATAATGAAAATATTCTCGACAATTTGAATTCAATTTAAATTTAAAGTGTCGAGAATTATTTGTATGACATGTGTTAGTAGCGAGCTACAGAATTTTCGAGGTTTTTATAGAGAAAAACGGGACAAATAACTTCGTAACCAATATATCAATATCAAGAATCAACTGGAAGGGTAGTGAAATTATAAACTGTGAAAAAGCCAAAAACTTTTGAATATTGGCAAAATTGTGGAATATGAAACTGCTTCAGTGCTAAATTAAATTGAAATGTAGAAAAACTTGTTTCCTGATCAGTTCACGATAACAAATGGTCATTGCATTTGATAAATTAAATAATCAAATTCGTGATAATTCGGCTTATTTGCTACAGAACTGGTGAAAGACAGATGTGGTCATAAACGGTTATCTGCGTCTAGCATGGAGTCACAATCACAATTCAGATGAGGTGTTTGCTTTACAGAGAAGGGCCATACGAGTTCTGGCTGGATTGGGATATCAGAAAGAATGTAGGCTTGCTTTCAAAAGACTTGAGATACTTAGTCTTCCATCTGCTTTCATTCTCCAAAATGTCCTATATATGAAACGAAATGAAGGTCAATATCAAGCACACCTGAATGTCCACTCTCATGACACCGGTTAGAAGCATAACTTGATAACACCCCAATATAGGCTACAGAAAAGCCATCGTTCTTCTGGCTTTATTGCCATTAATCTCTTCAACTGGATACCCCACTCAATAAGAGAATTACCTTTTATATACTTCAAAGGAAACATTTGAGAGGTATCTACTCAAGGGTGGTTTTTACAGTGTAAGCAAGTTTCTGGAATCTGACCATAATGCCATTTTAAATTTGTGAAATATTAATGTAGTAATTTGTATTGTAATGTGTGCATCATATTCTTATGTTCAGTTTTATGTTATTTCATGTAATGCTTCTTTCTGTTTTTGGCCCAGCACAATGACAAACCTTGACGAATGTATGTACTTTGTATGCTAACATTAATATATTTTGATTTGATTAGTATTCATAGATCTAATAAGATATTTCTGATGTGGTTTTCTAGTTATTCACGAATTTTGATAACTTCCTAATTTCACCCATTTTCGATATCTCGGTTATGAAATTTACATCAAAAATGTTAAAGACTAAGATTTGTATTTATTTTCTGAGAAGACTCACACTCATTTAAGAAATATATTCTCATCACATATTTTTCATGAAAAAACTCAATTTTTTCGCATTACTGGATGGTCAGCGTAAACAGCAAGATGACCTAAATTTAAATTATGTTTCTCTAAAAATGGTAAATAATTTTTTTTTGAGAATTTTTCTAATTCATCATTTTTTGTTAATCGAGAATATTTCATGTAACCGCTTTGTTTGGGGCCCTTTTATGAGCTTTTTGATGTATCTCATTCTTTATATGTTTCGCCCAGTATTTCTGAGTCTCGGTAATAATCCTATTTTGAATTTGTCTTTTAATGTGCCTGCTCTAGTTAAGTTTGTTATCAAGTGTCATACGCAAATATTTAATCCGTTTTGCCAGTGTTAGTTCCCCAATGAATAAGGCGGTAGTTTCCTTTTACGATTGCATGTGACCATGTCCATTTTGTTTCGGTATTTTGGATAGGTTGTTCTTTCTGCACCTATTGCTTAGTTATTTGTAGTGCATTTTACTCTACTTTGCTTGTGGTGTTGAGATTTTTGCGATGGAAAAGGATAAGATAGTCAGCAAAACTTTCTGCAAATTGCTTAACACTCTCTGAGGACATTCTCTACTAAAGTTTCCAATGACAGTCGATTCGCCTAGGTGAGCCTCACTGTTTCTGGTTGCCTACTTACATTGTTGTTGTGTTATCTATTCCTCGGTTATGATATAGATGTATCGATCTATAGAGTGTGTTTTCAAAGGCTCATTATATCTCTTGAAGGAATAAAGTGTAGTCCTGAGTCAACAGATCCACCTCGCCCATAGACACGCCGAATACAAGCAGTGCTCCAGTAGGGCATTATCCTTGAGGTATATTTTAACCTATGATGAACAGGAAGCCTTTTCTAAGATCTGCGATGTGTCCGTGTGCTAAGTAGTATCTTTAGATGAGCAGTACATGCACTGCCCAAAGGATGAAAAGCAGACGCCTCCTAAATAAGACGATGCGTTCTAGCACAAAAAGCGATTGGGACACCTATAAAGAGGGCCAAAGAGCATACAAAGGATTGATCAAAAAATCCAAAAAAGAGGCATGGAAATCCTACTGCGAGGAAATTGAGGTTGTACCGGAGGCAAACCGCCTTGGACGCATTCTCTTTGCAGCAGGACCTACGGATATCCAAAGTCTTGATACACCGGAAGGAATAAAAACACGGACGAAGGATGAAACACTGAGACACCTGGCGGAAGTTCACTTTCCGGGTTTCCTCAGCGACAACACAGCAGTCCAGAAGTCAAAAGGACACGCTGAAAAAGCAAAGTGAAACACAGCCACAATGATAGTTACAGTAGAAAAGGTAAGGTTAGCACCAGAAGCAGATGGTATATACCCTGCACACTTAATAAAATGGAATGGACCAAATTGATATGCATTTAATCCGCATCTTCAGATCCTGCCTAGCCTAGGGATACCTTCTCATTTAGAGAATTGAGATTAATCTCACCTGCTTCCTACTGAAGACTATGGAGAGACTAGTAAAAAGATATGTATCTAACCTACATATCACTCAATATGCCTACGAGCAAGGTAGATCAGTCGACTCAGCACTACACTCTGTAGTAGGGTATATTGAAAAAGGAATAGAAAAAGGCGAAGTCACTCTAGGAATATTCCAAGACATAGAGGAGCTTTCGACAACACACTTGATAGATGAAGCTATCGTAAATAGAAGAGTAGACAACACCTTAGCAAGGTGGGTGGGACGTCTGCTGTCGACCAGGTGCATCGAGGCTCACCACGGCGAGTCGACCGTCCGGGGGACCGCCAGCAGGGGATGTCCTCAGGGGGGAACACTATCTCCTCTCCTCTGGAACCTCGTGCTGGATGAGCTCCTGGCTGGCCTTGCCGGTGCTGGGCACTTTGCGGTGGGTTATGTCGACGATCTCGTCCTCCTTGTTCGTGGGAAAAACCTCAGCACCATATGAGAAGTTGCGCAGAACGCTCTGCAATTGACTGAACAATGGTGCAGAGAGAACGACCTGTCTGTTAATCCAAACAAAACAGACATGATTCTATTCACTCGAACAAAGAAACTCCCGCCTTTCAAGGCACCCATTCTTTTTAACGAGGAACTAACACTAGTAAAACAACTGAAATATCTAGGTGTGATGCTTGACGCTAAACTAAATTAGGTCAATCACATTAAAAGACAAGCGCAAAGAGCGCAAAACACACTCTGGACCTGCCGGAGATTATTCGGCCCCAGATGGGGTCTCAAACCAAACATAATATATTGGTTATACACGACAGTGATGAGACTGCTCCTGACCTATGCGGCTATCGTATGGCCTGCACTGTACAAGGAGATAAAACAGAACAAAATAAACAAGATCCAAAGATCTAGCAGTCACGGGAGCCTTGAGATCCACACCCACGGCTTCTATGGTGTATCTTCTGGGCGCCCCTCCACTACACATAGTGGTGGAGGAGGTGGCCATGAGGGCCTCTGAGACTGTGGGAAGGAGGTATGTGGAGGGACAGAAATCCAACTTCTGGACACTCTACATCTCTCAACAAAATCAGAGAACTCCGACCTGACCTTTCCACCAAAACAAATTTGGTCCACACCATGCCTTACTCATCCCACAGGGCCCCACCTAGTTTACAGACGGGTCCAAAACTGAGATGGGTGCAGTCATCGGCGTCCACGGTCCGAGGCAAACATTACGATTGCTATAGGAGGCGACGTCACCTTAACACACGCAGAAATATTTGCCATTCTGCGGTGTGTACAGGAAAAACTACACAGGAACTACAGAGACTACATATGCTCTGACAGCCAGAAAGCCCTTGGATATCTGAAAGGTGCGAAGGTTAGATCCAAACTAGTTAACGAATACAAAACAGCACTTCGACAACCCAGTGCTACGAACAGAATTACTCTGCTTTGCTGCCCATCAGGGCATCGAAGGAAATGAGATAACAGACAGCCTTGCCAAAAAGGTAACAACTGTTAGGCCGATGGGACCAGAACCTAGTCTGAACATCACGTGCTCTCCTTCTTTCAAAACTGGAACAACACCGAGGCCCTGAACTATTGGTCAGGAATTTCGGGACTGTGACAGTGAGAAAGGCTCATAAAGGGGCCACAATCAAAGAAGAGGGTATATGAACTATGGTCCCTTGATAAAAAGTCTATTCGGATGGTAGTTGGCCTATTCACGGGACACCAATTTAATAAACACCTACACGTCATGAGACTATGGAAACCACACAGTGTCGTGGTTGCCTAGAAAATGACGAAACAACGGAACACATACTCTTTGAATGTCCTGCTCGTAAGGCGACCAGACTGAACACCTTGGGCGCTGAAACACCTAACGCCCGGATGATCCAGGAGACCTACAATAGTCTCGCAAGCTTCATCAAAAAGTTTTCGCAAGACTTATAACAAAATAACACAACACGGCGAGCACAATGGGCCAAATGGCCTGAGTGCTGCCCATAAGGTCGCCGTGCAGGAAGAAGAAGAAAAACAGTAGATGCATAACTATTATAATTCTGTTATTAAGTGTGCAGAATATATATCTTTTTAGCTAAATGCTTTCAGGGTTGTAAGGTGTTCATCGCCTGTCAAACGCTTCTTTCTGTGACAATTGAGGCCGATTTCCATTTTGTTCTATCAACATCACTGTTGTTTTTGAACTGCTGTTTCACCCTGGGAAGAGGACTTTTAAGAGGTGCGTCAGCGATTCATCTTTGTATTTTTACTGCTTTCAGTCTATCTATACTTTGGATGTCACTGGATTCCATCGAAGAAATTTTCCATTTTTTTCGTGTTTCTCCGTGTCTTTATTGTTATAGTCCCAATGTTGGTTTCAGTCGGTCTTCTGATGGTGACGCTACTTCTAAGGTCTCTCTCCACTCTCGACTTGAATTAGTGGTTACATAGTGTCAGGCCCAAAGCTTCTCTCTATTCGTTCTGATGAAAGTTGCTTTATTTCCTTTGATGAGAAGTGTACTGGCTACCCTACAGTAAATGGTGAGCGTAAGCATCGCAACATTTAACGAGTGGCGAGTGCTATGTTACACATTTTTTACTGGTTCTAACAACACTTTTGTTGAAGGAGGTGTGGGGGAATTGTATGGGATGTAATCTGTGCATGTCACTAAGATGCTGATGTCCATCGATTCTTACTACTACCAAGTCTTGAGCAGTAATATCTGGTGTGATGATTTCCTATCCAGCGGTCATCGTTTTCCCTAGTTTTGGGTTTTCTTAGCACTTTGAAGGATGCCGTCCTGAAACCAGCATTTAGTCGATTTGCTCTTGACTTCAAAGCCTCCGGGAAAGAGTGACCTATGCTCAGCACTAGTAATGTAGAGTTTACGTTCCTTACATAGACTTGAAAGTCTTAGGTGTATACCGTTGGGGTGGGTACTTGGATGCATACTCCTCAGTTCCCCCCTGAAATCCACCCACTCTTCAGAGCTTAGTTGTAAGTGTCCTTCCTCAGTTTTCATAAGTCGGGACCTTCAGCTAGTTTATCTAACTTGAGCAAATGTCTGCTATAGTATGCTATAATAATCTTGTAGTTCTAAAATAAATTGCGTTGATTCAATTACGATATAAAATGATTTCACTGTTAGGAATTCTGATGAATTTGCCAATATTAACTTGGTTTAGATGCTCCAGAGGATAACTTGGATTGTCTATGTGACTCTTAAGAATGAAGTTTTCATTTTATAAGCTGGTGTATTCATAATTAGTATGACATTTTTTTAATTGTTTCTGTTTAATGGATTTCCAAAAATTGCCAGGGCTAGTATTATGTGACATGTACTCTTTCATTGATTTATTTCATTCTCGTTAATGACTTTTTATTTGTTCCTATACAGAATTCCACACAAAAACAGAAGAAAAAAATATCAACAGTTCTAGTGAAGAAGACGTCGCCGATCGTGAAATTGTATTCCTCGAAAAATAGTTCCCAGAAGGTGAATGCCGCACATTCAGATTCCAAATCAAAAAAACGTCCTCCTTGGAAAGACGTTCCAAATGTATCGAATTCTCATCTTACGTCACGAGGCAAAGAAAACGTCGAGACAAGCGAATTATTTGTCTCGCCATCTAATATATCGTTTAATATTCAGACTGCCAACGATATCCGGAGATACACTTACGCAGTTGACCAAATTGATTCCATCAAAAAGAAACTTTCTCCCAAATTAGACGATAGCTTGGAGCCGAATTCTCCAGATTCGCCTAACCCAAATCGTGTTTGTAGATCAATTTTGAAGCAAGTTAATTCGAATGGTACCCCAACGTTTGAAGAATTATTACGTGAGCAGTTTAACCATATAACTCTTACGCCGGTGGGGCAAGTTTTCGTTCCTAAAAGAGTGTCTACAGAATTGTTCAAGAAGGATGATCATGAAAATCACCAGTTGGAAAATGTTAAAGTTGTGAGAAATTTGTTGTTTGACGTTAAGCATGGTTCTAATTTGGATTTGGATAATGGTAACATAAGTTCAGAAACTCATGTTATTGGTAGATTAAGTTTTGAATATCCTGAAAGAGAAATTGACAGTAATACTTATGTTAAACATAATTTAAGTTCTGAAACATATATTAAAGAAGAGCATAACGTGGAGTCTTTCAATGAATATAAAAATTTCAAGAATTTTCAGAATGCTGAGTCCAGTGGTTTTTCCAGTATATCTCCAATATCCATCAAAAATAACTTTGAAGACCCACAGTTAGATGCAATAGTAGAAGAGCCCTCTTTCAATAACTCTAAAGAATTGTCGAGAAGCAAAAGACAGAAACGAAAATCTAATAGTACTTTCACTTATTCTCCTCCTAAACGTCAAAACCTAAGTCCACAAACATGGTCCAAGAGCAGTTGTTCTTACAGCGCCCGTAAAAGTCTCGAAAAGACTTCGACAATATCCAGCAAAAAACATGAAAGTCCTCTTTCGACCAAAAGTGTTTCAATTTTCGAAACGAAGACGTTGATCATACGAGATCCATTTATACTGGCCGCTACAACCTCCATAGACCCTTTTCTAACGAACACTATCTACTTGGACCAAGAGTGGATCTTACAGCAAGAACTGCGCTTCAAAAGGTGGTTCAACATGCTCCTAACTCCACCGTCCGAGTTAAACGTGGCGGACGACGGTCAACACATCGACGCCGCCCGAATATGGCGGGAATGTTCAAAGAAGGATGTCGCGTTACCTCCCACGAAAGAAGACGTTTGCAACAAGTATCATACGTCCGTTAAGTTGGATGCCTTGCGAAAACATGCTAGAAGTCTGTACGAATCGGAAGAAATACAGTATGTCCTTTGTAAGATTACAACCGCTATCGAAGCCGGTAAATTAGAGATACGACCAGATAGAAATATTCACTTGGATTTAAGCCTCCAGTCAAGAACTATATCATTACTACTCAGTTACAATCCTTTATGGCTTCGTATCGGTTTGGAAACCATCTACAAAGAAAATATAAAACTTGTTTCTAATTCTGATGTATTAGGTTTAAGTAGGTTTCTCCATGACAGGTTTTTCAAAGATCCTCAACTAATAAAGAAGCATAAGTCGGTTCATAACCCGAAATATACCGTAAACATCAAGAAGTATATCCTTAAGAGATATTTCGAGTTGGTTTACTTCTTGGATAATGCCAAGATGAAAACGTTGATTGCGCATGATCCATGCTTGTTTAGAAGGAATGCACAGATCAAGGAAAGTCGCGAAATGTTGATACAATTTACTATTGAAGCCATTTCCGCTGGCGTGGGAGACATCAACAAATATTTGAAGTACTTTGGTTATGCAGTGCATCACAAACAACTTTATATACATGAATTTGATTACGCCGTCACCAATTTAGGTGGTGATTTAAGGGATGGCGTTCGTTTAACCAGAGTTATGGAGCTAATCTTATTGAGGAACGATCTCACTGAACGTTTAAGAGTTCCAGCTATTTCTAGATTGCAGAAAATTCATAATGTAAAACTGGTTTTTCAGTCTCTAAATGAAGCAGGTTTTAACATTGAGCATGATATAGAACCTTTTCATATCGTTGATGGGCATAGGGAAAAAACTCTTTCTTTCCTTTGGCAGATAATATATAAATTTCATGCTCCATTAACTATGAAAACCGTAACCAACATACAGAATTGGTGGAGAAGTTTACCTATATGTCTCAAGCGTAATAAGCTACGAAAAATATATGACACTAAAGTGGAAGCTGCCACTAAAATTAAAAAATGGTTCAAGCGACAAGTTTCTAGTAGGAAAATACTTGCTTTTTCAAATGTTTTACGCTATTATTTGCATCAAAAAAAACGCGAAAGAGCTGCTATAAAAATACAGAGTTATTTCAAAATGTATCTTGAAAGGCATAGATACCTTAAGACACAAAGTTTAATAAAAAAACTTCAAAAACAATGTAAACTGTGGCTTCAAAGTGTGGTTTACCAGAAGAGAGTATCTTCAGCTATAATTCTACAAAAAAACGTTCGAATGTTTTTGGCGAGGTCAAGATTCATGGAACTGAAAAGAGCTGTTTTGAGTACGGAAAAGCTGTATATAGCTAAGAAATTGATGAAAATAGAACAGCGACATTTTCAAGAATTGAGAAGTTGCACAATTGTCATTCAGAAACGGTTACGAGCTACTCTAGTTATGAAAGAAGTTCGAAAAAATTATTTAGATCTGAAAAGTGCTGTATATTTCATACAGAATAAATTTAGGAGTAAACAGTTAACTCATAAAGCTGTCAATGATTATCAAAATATAAGAATGGCAGTATTAACTATACAGCATTGGTATAGAGGTGTTAAAATAATGCAAAAACAGAAATACGATTACTTGCAGCTCAAGAAATCAGTAAAAATTATTGAAGAGCATTTTCTAGCAAACAGAGAAATGGAAAAGGCTAAAACAAATTATATTTTACTGAGAAATAGCACAATTTTGATTCAGAAATGTTTTAGAGCCACACTTGCAATGAAAAAAGAACGTCAACAGTATTTATCGTTAAGAGCAGCGGCCAATTTCGTTAAAGAGAAATATAAGGCGAATAAAATAATGCTGATGCACAAACAATACTTCCACAATCTCAAGAAAGTTGCTATATTTATCCAAAGAAAATTCAGAGCTAACAAAGCGATGAAAGCTCAAAGAACTTCATTTTTATTACAAAGAAAAAGTGCTTATACTATACAACAATATTTTAAGAGTTATTTATTGATGAGGACAACCAAACAGAAATATTTAAAAATGAAATTGAGTGCTGTAATAATACAACAAAGATACAGAGCGTATAGAATCATGCTCACAACGAAAAGGAATATCAATCTTTGAGAAAACTGTAATTTTTGTACAAATTAAATTTAGATCAAATATTTTAATGAAAAAGCAAAGAGAATTATACTTAGAACAGAAAAATAGTTGTATTTTGATTCAAAGGTATTTCCGAAACTACTTAATGATGAAAAAGAGAGAACACATTATCTGAATTTGAGAGTCTCTGTTTCTTTTGTGCAAGAAAAATATAGAGCCAAAAAACAATGAAAATTTGTAGAGAGAAATATATAAGATTAAAGGAGTCTGTTGTATTTATTCAGAGGAAGTTTAGGGCAAACAAAATTATGGCTGTTCAAAGATCATTGTATGTACAATTAAAACACACTGTTCATTTTATTGAAACGAAATATCAAGCTAAATCACTGATGTTGAAAGCTAGCCGCGAGTTCCAATGTCTCAAAAAATATGTTATTTTTGTTCAAAGAAAATATAGAGCGAAAAGAATCATGCAAATTGAAAGAAATTCATATTTACGCCAGAGAAATGCTGCCATGGTTCTACAAAATCATTTCAGGAGTTATTCAATGATGAAAAAAGATAGAAAAATGTACATAGAAATGAAAGAAAGTGCAACTATAATTCAGAAATGGTATAAATCCTATAAATCTATGTTACTAATCAGGCAGTTTTTCAAAAACCTTAAAAAAGCTGTTGTAGTTGTACAAGAGAAATACAGGGCAAATAAAACTATGAAAATTGAGAGACATTTGTACCTACAACATAGAATGGCTGCCATTGTTATTCAAAAATACTTTAGAAGTTATTTATTAATGAAAAGGGAAAGAAAACAGTATTTAGAGATGAGGACTGCTGTATGCATCATACAAGAGAAATATAGAGCTAATATGCTGATGAAAGTTTGTAAAAATGGATTTATAGCTTTGAAAAAAGTGACTATCATCATTCAGAGAAGGTACCGTGCAAATAAAATGATGAAAATCCAAAGATTCGCTTACTTGGAACAAAGAAAAGCTGCAATTCATATTCAAAGAACTTTCAGGGGATATTGTAGAATGAAGATTGAAAAGGCGTGCTTCAAATCTTCAATTTCAGCAATTAAAACAATTCAGAGATATGGTAGAGGATTTTTGACAAGGAAGAAGTACGCGCCTTTGTTGACGCCTGAGGCTAGGGAAGAAAGGAGAATAAAGAAAATTCAAGAAGCTGCTGCTACTAAAATACAGGTAAGAAATGTAGTTTTTCTTATAATTAAATCTTGTTTGATATAGATGTTGCAATGAATATATTTAACTAATTAATCTTGGACAGATTGTATCATAAACAGAAGTTATCAATGGTTTAGTGAAATTTTATTTCTTATTACACGGCGAAAACATTGTCAACAACAAAGGGGTATAACAAACCGATCATTGTAGATTATTGAAGGGAAATCCTACATTTGCAATCTCACGCCTAAGCAATTCCACCTCTGTGGGTGAGGTGGAATTGCGTAAGATTGGCGTATAGACTTAATTGTTCTGTCAAATGACAAGAATAAAATTACTTATATCGAGATATGGTTGGACCCATAACACTGGTCAACAAAAAGAATTTTTTTTCAAGGTTTCTGTTCTTATGCTTGAATTCTAATTTTAGACATTGAAAAACTCTTGAATATTCATTTTTATATCTTTAAGTTTGATTTACATCGATAAGTATACCGCGTGACACAGGATCATGGTACACCCCTCTTATTTCTATATTTCTGTAGGTAATTTATTGAAATTTTGTGATTCGATCAAACTTATGACAGGTCACCTTTTGACTTTTGAAACAATTTTTTCCACTTCCAGTGTCGCCGGAAATGACCTTTAATGAAGATTTTTAAATGGAACACCCTATATATTTTTGCATAGTTGGCTTGCAAATAATTTTCCATATTCTACCATACCTCACAATTGATATTTTGGGCGTCAAAATTATTTTTGGTTCGGTTTTTATTATTCAATCTAAGGTGCCATGAATATTGCCAATTTACCTTAATCGATCAAAGAAACACTTTAAAAAAGCAATTGACGTCAAAATTTCAGATTTGCTCTGTCCAGGCCAGATTAATGTTCTCCAAAATCTTTTTTGAATTAAAAATTCATTTTTTCAAATGGCACCATATTGATACCGAGGTACCATTAGAAGCTTGATACTATGGGTAAACAAATTCTGTAAACACTTTTTCTTAAATGCTAACCAATTATGATGATGTAAAAATTCATCTTCAAACACCCTGTATATTTTAGCATATACGAATTGCAAATAATTTTCCAAATTCAACCATACCTCACAATGGATAATTCAGAAATCTGAATTATTTTTGAGGGGGGTTTTTATTTGTCGAACATAGA
This sequence comes from Cryptolaemus montrouzieri, assembly GCA_013387265.2. Taxonomy (NCBI): domain Eukaryota; kingdom Metazoa; phylum Arthropoda; class Insecta; order Coleoptera; family Coccinellidae; genus Cryptolaemus; species Cryptolaemus montrouzieri. Next base: position 26,961,451 of record JABFTP020000144.1, on the reverse strand, counting down.
AGGCTATGAAAACAAATGACTTTGACGTTTCCAATATAAAAGTTATCCGGGTAGCAGAGTTTGCATCGGTCGATTTCAGTCGAATTTAGTTTACTGAAGCGTTATTATTTTTAAAATGCCTCAAACATACACACGGAATGAGAAAGTGGATATGATACTTATTTACGGGGAATGCCAAAAGAATGCAGTAGCTGCTGTCAATTTGTATGCCGAAAGATACCCCCATCGACAATGCCCCGCAAGAAATTATTTTAGTCGCCTGGAGGATCAATTTAGAAGAGAACCCTGAAAAAAAGTTTATCATTGGAGACAACAAAGGTGAATGATTTAATGTCTAAGTTAGTTTTGAATGAGTTCGGAGTACCTCAAGGTAGTGTATTGGGGCCTCTGCTTTTTATTGTTTTTATGAACGATATATTTTGCTATCTGGATAGTGGTTATGTCAATTTATTTGCGGATGACACCCTTATTTCTATCGAGGGCCAAAATTTTGAGGAGGTCACACGAAGAATGAATTTGTTATTGAGTGTTCTGTTTAAATGGCTTTGTGTGAACAAACTTAAGTTGAACTCTTCGAAATCAAAGTTTATGGTATTGGGCTCGGGGAAGGATTGTAGTGCTTTTGTAATGGGTAATCATGTATTATCAATAGGGGGGGAACCAATATCTTTGGTGGAAAATTGTAAATATTTGGGGGTGATGCTGGATGGTGCTATCGGGGTGGGCAAGGAGACTTTTATTCAACAGTATAATATTTCCTCATTTCAATTACTGTTTATCCTTGTTGATAGCATGTAACGAGGGTGAAATTGATGGGCTGCAAGTTTTGCAAAATAAATGTATGCGAACTATTCTGAAATGGCCCTTGTTGACTCCATGTGTGGATATGTTGAATGAGCTGGGATGGTTGAGTGTACGTCAGTCGATCAGAAAAGCAAATATGTGTTTGATCTTTAAAATATAGAATTTTATTGCCTATCTGAAGGATTTCTTGGTAAGGCGGGGGGAATTGCATCCATGCACTTTGCGGTATAATCAAAATTATAATATTGAATTCAGTAAGTACACTTTTCTTAAAAAATCTTTGTTTGATGAAGGATTGAAGTTGTATAATTCTCTTCCTCTTGCGGTTAGGGAATCTGGAACCTTCAGCTCGTTCAACAGGAGGGTCACGGAAATCTTCAATAGGGAAAATTCTTGTTAGATATTTAGGGTTGGATTTTGTTTTGTTCTTCTTTTGGATTTTAACCGGGGTGTTGTCCTTTGCTTCTGTAAGTATCAGAAATTCTTATTGATTTTTGCTATTAGGTTAAGCTAACAGTTTATGTTATACAAAATCAAACATTGTTAGCTTTTAATTCGATCCTTGTATATAGCATATATTGCTGAATAAATAAATAAATAAAGATAAGACACTGAAATTAATGTGTAAGCGCGAGTGGAAACTGATAAAACCATTTCCAGAAGGCAAGTTGCGTTTGAGCTGGATATAAGTCGTGAAAGCGTTCGTCGAATTTTGAAGAAGTATAATTATAAATCATACAAATATCAATTGCATCAGCATTTGCATGAAGGTGATTATGCAAGGAGGATGGAATACTGCAATTGGATGATGTAAAATAAATGTGCAACCACACAGTAATTTCCTAAAAATAATCTTGTTTATAGATGAATCAAGTTTTACAAATTTAGGGTTATTCAACAGATAAAATACAATATATTGGTTTCAGGAGAATCAACATTTATTCAACCAGGGCAATTTTCAAGAGCAATTCGGTTTTAATGTTTTGTTAGGTGTGATTGGTACCAGAATAATTGGTCCCGTGATTTTTGATGGGCCGTTGGCTGGCGGTAGATACTTACAATTTATTCTGAATGAGATTGAGGGATATTTGGAAAATCTACCGTTGGCGATTGAGAGGGTAATGTTTTATAAACAGGATGGTGCACATCGCAAGAATTGTCTCAGAGTACTTGAGCGAGAGATTCGGAGAAAATTGGATTGCAACGAATGGTCCAATGAGATGGCCCGCAAGATCAGCTGATTTAACTCCGTTAGACTTTTTCGTTTGGGGTTATTTAAAGAATTGTTTACGCAACAGCGCCTACTACGCGTGCAGATCTAGAGGATAGTGTCAGACGAGCCATCGGCAGTATAACACTTGAACAATTGACCAGTGTAACTAGAAATTTGCAAGAGCAGATTCAAATGTGCGTAGACAATAATGGTCAACATTTTGAACAATTCTTATGATTTTTTTGTTTCTAAATTTGTTTTTTCGTCTGCTCGTGATTTTATTCTTATGGATAAGATTATATTTCTCGTTTTGGGATTCATTATTGTTGTTTTGGACTCTTAGAGAAGGAAATTGAGTTTTCTTATGGTATAAAGCTGAATGTACCTTAGATTTGACTTAATACAAGTAAATGAGTTTATTTCTCAATGAATGTCATGATTGCTTGCTTTCAATGTTCCTTTCCATAGCCCTCTGGATTTACTTACACGAATTGAATGAAAATAAATGAAATTTGTACATTATCAAAATTTCTTTGCATTTTAAAAAAAAGTGTTTACAGAATTTGTTTACCCATAGTATCAAGCTTCTAATGGTACCTCGGTACCAATATGGTGCCATTTGAAAAAATGGAGTTTCAATCGAAAAATGATTTTGGAGAATATTAATCTGGCCTGGACAGAGCAAATCTGAAATTTTTACGTCAGTTGCTTTTTTTAAGTGTTGCTTCGATCAATTATGGTAAATTGGCAATATTCATGGCACCTTAGATTGAAAAATAAAAACCGGCCCAAAAATGATTTTGAAGCCCAAAATATCAATTGTGAAGTATGGTGGTTGAATTTGGGAAATTATTTGGATGCCAAATATGCAAAAATATACAGGGTATTCCATTTAGAAATCTTCATTAAAGGTAATTTCCGGTGTCGCCGGAAATGAAAAAAAATTGTTTCAAATGTCAAAATGTGGCCTGTCATAAGCTTGATCGAATCACAAAATTTCAATAAATTACCTGCAGAAATATATAAATGAGAGGGGTGTACCATGATCCTGTGTCACCCGGTATTTTAATTTATTTCATGAACGAAAGATGGTAGCACTTCGATTATACTGAAAGTAAAATATTCTATTGTTTGTAAGAGACACAGTAGTCAATGTTAACTTGTTTATTACATCTTTAAAAACAATATTTGTGTATCACTCGGTTGAAAAATTGCATCAACACTGTGAAAATGATGTTGATTCATTCTGTTAGAAGTAAACAATTCGCTTTATCAACAAATTTAAAACTTTGTGAAGCCTATTTCAACCTGAAAATCGGTAATCAAGATGATAATTGGGCACCTCATCTCGCCTGTGTTGATCGTAAAAATATTTTCGAAGGTGAAAAATCAAAATTCAAGATTTTTAAAATTGTCGAATTGAATTGCATCGGTTTGAATTTTAATATGTCTAGCTTGGTATCGAGGAGTAGAAAATCGACACATGAAGTTAGTGATGCCAAGGATTTGGAGGGAACCTAGTGATTACGTCCATGACTGTTATTTTTGTATGATTAATCCAAGTAAGCGTCGATCTGGTGAAAATGCAGAGAAGATTTTTTGTCTTGATCTTCCTTAAACATCGTTTCCGATACCTCATGATGAAGATTTGCCTGTACCGGCACGTTCAGGATTAGATAGCTTTGAAGTTCAAGCGCCACAAAGTTTAACAGAATCTAGTGTACAACTAACCAACACTGATGGTAGTGATTTAATGACAAAATGGCCACATTTTATTAACTCGGGTGAATTTAATGATTTAGTGCCAAACCTGAACGAGTAAAACGGAAATTCTAGGTTCACGACTAAGGCAATGGAACTTGCTTGAAAATAATGTAAAAATAACTGATCGAAGAGAGCGCTATAAAACTTTTTCATGTTTTTTTACGAAAGCAGCCGATATTTGTTACTGCAACAAAGTGACTGATTTGTTTAATGAAATCGGAATAACATTCGTAGCATCTGAATGGCGGCTTTTTATCGATAGCTCTTCAAAAAGCTTAAAAGCAGTTCTGCTCCACAACGCAAACCTATTGCCTAGTCTTCCTATAGCACACTCTGTATTGCTGAAAGAAAGCTATGATAGTGTGAAAAACATACTAGGAAAATTAAAATACACAATACCAATGGTCAGTGATCGGTGATTTCAAAATGCTTGGTTTACTAATGGGAATGGAAGGTGAATATACTAAATACCCTTGTCACCTTTGTTTATGGGACAGCAGAGCTGACTCATTACAATATCAACAGCGTAAATGACCTGATCGCGTCGAATTTCAGATTGGAAAGCAAAACGTAAGGACGGAAACAATCGTAAAGCCCAAAATATATTGATGCTGCATATAAAATTAGTGTTGAAGCAGTTCGTAAAAGCTCTGGATCAAAACTCGAAAGCTTTTGAATATTGAAGGGATTTTTTCCCCAAATTATCTGAAGCTAAAGTTAAAGGAGGTATTTTCATTGGAACCTAAAATAGAACAATGAAACGAAGCTTCTCAATGCTCGTGAAAAACGAGCATGGGAAAGTTTTAAAGCAGTAGTCATAGAGCTATTCACTATACAGAATTAATTGAGAACATGCTTCAAAGCTTCAAAATTATGGGCTGCATAATGTTGCATAAACTTCATATGCTACATTCTCATCTGGATGAATTTAAAGACAACATGGGAGCCTATTCCGAGGAATAAAGAGAACGTTTTCACCAAGATGTGTTGGACTTTGAACGGCGATATCCAGGGCAGTAACAACGAGAATATGATGGGAGATTACATTTGGGGTTTAATACGAGAAAGCTCACACGAGCATAAGAGAAATACAAAAAATATTCACTTTTAGATATTAATTTTTATTATTTCACTTCTATATGTTATTGTCTATCACAAATATTAAATAAAAACGACTCTTGTATCTACAAAAATGTTTTCTAATTATAATATACACTGAAATTGAAGAAAAAATATAAAAATCAGTTTTACCGAAAAATTGCTCTGGTTACTACAAAAGCAAACATAATCCGAAAAAAAAAAATTTCTCTTATTTTTATTGTAGAAGAAACCAAAATCTAACATAAAGAAGTGAGACCCAAAAATCGTGTTGACCGATGTAATTATTGGTCTTGGTGATAATTTCATCTTCATCGATCATCCTGATCATTAATCAACTGAAGTGAATGATAAGTTGAATTTTAACGAAAATTCATAGGAAGGATTTTAATTTTATCATCTTGTGCTACAGGATATAATGTGCCTTGTTTTCTTTATTGGTCTCAAGAATTTTTCTTGTTCCTTTAGAATCGCCATTCACAATAGTAGAGGAATACGTTTTTCGGAAGATGTCAAGTATCGGCAGTTTTTCAAACGCAGTAATAAAAAACTATATTGATTAATTTTCCAACTCTCGAAATTGCAATTATTTTTGGAAATTATTTATTTAAATAAAGACATGAGGGATAAATATCTATTTAATTTGATTAAACATTCAAATATCTACAATAAACAGTTAATTGAAATGAACTGAACATAAACAATAATTTATAATTCAGGTGACGTATCTTCAGCACCTATATTCGCTATAACAGAATCTGTTGCAATGTCTGTAAGATGATACAGTTACCATTTTTTTTACGGTTTACACTTCTGTTCCAATTTTCGTATTGACACTGTACATGTATTTTATACCCATCGTTTTTAGGCTTGTTGGAGAGGATATAGCCAACGCTCGAAAGATCAACATGCATTGAAAATAATACGACAAAGATCTATGCAGGCTCAAAATGACGCTCAAGTCCAAAATTCCCTGGGAAGTAGAAGCGAGAGGGCCTTGGAAATTCTGGTCGCTGAAGACATAACTCTACCTCTTATTATTTCAGCTCTCTCAGATTTTGGTGAGTTATTGAAAAATTATGATTTTAATTATATCATAATAATAAATTGGCTTTTAATTCAGTTTAAATGCCTCTCTTAAAGTGAAGAATTGGTAGAGTAAGTTAATTATCTCTTGAATGATGGGACATATTGGGTCAACCAATTGAAAGAAGTCCACCACTTCTTGTATTGTCAAAACTGATAAACAAATTTATCCCCAATCTCTATTGACTGTATTCAATTTACGTGGGGATTTGTATTAATTTATTTATTCAAATGAGAGAATTTTACATATCTGAAAACAAACAAAGAGGCTGATGTGTGTTAAGAGTTTTATGGTTTTTTATTATTGTTTACTACTGCAAAATAAAGTCTTTGTCGAGACCTAAATAAAGGATTAGTCTGCAGACATATGCTCAAATCAACTCATTTATATGGGTAATGGCAAATTTCCTATAGACGTGCTGACAGGCTGCAACACCTTTCCTGAGAGTTTTTGTTCGTTGACTCAATCAAAAGCTGAACTCATGAAGTGTTTCCAAATTTTGCTCAAAGTTACGTATTTCATCATTGGTTGTATGAACGAACTATACTGGCAGCCAAAAACACTGACGTAAATGAAATATAAACTTCAAAATTCCAGATGACATTCCTAGCGAAATGAGGACATATAAATCAGTTGATAATACTACCAATGAAGATGATATCGTGAACTATCTACCGGAATTTATAAACTCATTCAATTTACCAGAATTGCCGCCTCACAATCTTCAATTAAAGGTTGGATCTGTAGTTATAATGTTGCGGAATATTAACCAACCGCGATTTTGTAACGGAACGATTAGCGATAAAAAATTACCGAATAACCTAATAGAAGCAATCATATTGAAAGGAAAGTATAAAGGAGAAGACGTTTTGATACCACGCATCCCAATATTTCCGACTGACGTACCAGTTTAAACGACTGCTGTTTCTAGTACGGCTTGCATTCGCTATAAGCTTAAACAAATCCCAGGGGCAGTGGTTAAGTGTTTGTGGTGTTAATTTAGAAAACCATGGTCAATTGTATATTGCCTGTTTCCGTGTTGGTAAACCGTCTGCTCTGTTTGTTTACGCGCCAGCTAATCAAACAAAAATTATCGTGTACCATAAAGTACTACAATAATAATAAAACTTAATTTACAATAAGTAAAAATATAATAAGTAGGTATTCTGACATTGTAATTTTAATTGTTATTTTTATTCACTATTAAAAGAACTTTAGATGTTTTGACTTATTAACTTTCTTTTTTTCACTTATAGCTGACCTAACATCCCGAATAGCTGAATAAGTTTAAAAAAACTAAAAAAATTGAAAGATCGACTGTTAGGCGGTACCGAGTTCGCCGGGTCAGCTAGTTTTTTTATAAATTTTCACGTCATTTTTATTTTCAGGGATTTATGTTTTGTATGTAATCCGGTCCTTATTAGAATAATCCCCCTTTTTTGGAATGGTATGTAACATCCTCGTTGGAAAGGTCTCTTCACGATAAATATAAGAAACTGTTCATTAATTTTAACAATATTACATAACTTTATCTTTTGATTTCCGAAATCCATAAATTGAAACGATAAATAACAATTAACGCATTAATCGTCTTAAGATTACCACTTGTCATTGTACATTGTACCAGTCGAAAATAACCTTCTTTTTGCCTATGGCAAAAAACTTCAATTGAAGGAGTTCTTCTTTTCCTTTCTTTTATCAATATATGGGATCTTTTTTGTAAGAGATTAATAATTTGATCACGTAGAATCGTTCAAATTAGTGATTTTTTTAAATGACTACTTTTACTGTGTAGTAAAAGTGTTAAATTCCTCTTTTATATAATACATCTAATAGAATCGTAAAAAACTGAAATTTTGTTGATGATTGGTTATGGCGACAGAACCAGAACTCAAGCTGCGGTTGTTCGGTTTTTTGGAGAAACGTTCTCAGATTTACCTCCAATTAGTCAAGGTACTACGAGGTTTCTGAATAAAGTTATGAAATTGTGCAACTTCACTTCCGATCCGGCAACGCTTGAGACGAGAGGCTTTGAGCAGCGTCAGAGGCATGTGTAAAACGCCTCCACTATGAATTTGAACTCGCTACAGTCATTTGTTTGTCTGTAGTATTAGTTTTCGTGAAACAGTTTTTCTTGTGCATCCTAAAAATGAGTGGCATCAATTTTGAGCAACGGTGTGCCATCAAGTTTTGCTTCAAACTTGGACACAATGTAACAGAAACATTTGAAAATTTTGGATAGTCCCATGGAGGAAGAGTTTTGTCAAGCGCCCAGGTTTTTCGATGGTTTACGCCATTTTCAGAAGGAAGAGAGTCGATTGAAGATGACCACGAAATGGAAGGCCTTCAAGTGCAAATGTTTCCGGGATCTTGTGCGTTCAGATCGGTGGTTAGGTTAGAATGCGCCATGTCATACTGTAATCTCAGTAATGCAGTTTTTAGCCAGTAAAAACATTCCTGTGGTTCCTCAGCCACCTTTTTCATAGCCATTGTGACTTTTTTCTCTTACCCGAGAATTAAAAATCACCTCAATTGAACTCATTTTGGGACACTTGAAAACATACGAACAGCTGTAACCAGCCAGCTGATGGCTATTCCAGTATCCGTGTTTCAACAATCCTATGATGATTGGAAGGACCATCTTCAGCATTTTGTGTCTTCCCAAAGAACCAATTCTAAAGGAAAATTGCATCGTTATAATATTCCGTTATTTCCACACCTCCTATAAGCAAATTTGAGACACCATACCGGATAGTAGAGCATATTAAGTATCTACAAGAAGACAATCCGTTGTTTACTACGATAATGAATTACATATTTGATTATTAAGGAAAATCAAATAACTTTTGCCCACCAAATTGCTCTTGACCATAATGCTTACAATTTAGCGATACTTAAAATTATTCACTAATCAAAGATGCATCCCTTACAAAATGTAATTTGTATAGGACTTATTTCACTATGATTTAAATCCGTGAGTGGAATTTTGCGAATTTGCGATGAATTCCATCGATTGAAACAACATTGGCTTGGAATGGATACTTTACTCAGAAGAATCTACCTTTACATTTAACAGTGAGGCCAATAATCAAAACTGCCGATATTGGTCTAAAAAGAGCCCTCACTGGATTTTGGAAAGTTATTCTCAATATCCGAAGAAAGTTAACGCGTGGGCATGCATAATTGTTCAACGTGTTATAGAATCTAAATTCTTCACTGACAATCTCACCGGAGAAAAAGTACTTAATTTTCCTTCTAGAAGATTTAATTACATCTTTAGTCATTTTGTTTCCAAATCAGATAGACCCATACCTACCCGACTAGACAGTTTGGTTTCAACAAGATGGAGCGCCTTCACATAGTTCATGAAATGTGTGCCGATGCCTGGATGATAATTTTTCTACCAAGTGTATTGAAAGCAGAGTATCAATGAAGTGGCCGCCCGGACCGTACGAAATATGTGAAATCAAGGGTTATTGAAAATGAACCTTTCTATTCTATTAGGTATAGGAAAACCTTCAACAGATCGATGCCTATTAATAATACGTGTTAAATGGTGTGTGTAAAAATAGGTAGTCTAATTTGAAAAAACGGACATTCGTACCTTTGAATGTACTACCATGTGCCACATTCTTTGGAAACACCCTGTATACCGTGAAGCTTCTAAATGCATTCAATTCAGCTGAATGTATAACAAAATTAATTTTTCTACTGGTTACGCCCATAGAAAAATGGGCGATGAGACTCTAATTCAATATTCGTCACTGAAATCTTGGAAGAAAAGTCAATGAAGTTAGGCTCAGATATTTATATCAATTACATATTATAATTATGATACATAATGTCATATGTTATATCTTATATATAGGCAATAAGACTTATCTTGGTGAGATAGTTCCCAAACGTTCTTGTTCTTACTGCTGCCTATGTGGGAAAACCTCTATTTCAGCTTCGGATGTGGATTTCTGGACTCCAGATAGAAGTTATTACATTTCAACCTCTGAGCTCCATGTACGAGTCTCTACCTAGGAATCTCCACCTAAGAATTTCTAGCTACGGGTCTCCACCTAGGAATTTCTGTCTAGGGCTCCCCTCCTAGGAATGTCTGTCTAGGGCTCCTCACCTAGGAATTTCAAGCTACGGGTCTCCACCTAGGACTGAATTTCACAAATTAGACATGTATCACCAAGATATTTTATGCTCTAACGTAACAGCCAGCTACACCAGGGAATTTAAAGTAACGAAATAATCTAATATTATTTAAAGACAAAAATTAATATGAAAAGTTACAGATATTCTGAAAAAGTAAACTCGTGCTAGTTGTTCAGGTAGGTCATAGAATTAAAATATTAGTTATATAAAAAGCGAGGAAGCATCTACAAAAAAAACTATTTACAATTAAAAGAGAAGCTACATAAAAAGCGAGGAAGCATCTATAAAAACTATTTACAGAAAATTACAGATGTTTGGCAAACATTTTGAAAATTTGAAAGAATTTCATGATTTACATGATAATTTCAGGAAAATTACTGAAAAAGTAAGGATAATGATTGAATATAGGGGTTTGAGTTACTTTGTCGTAAGAAAAAGACAAATTCTGTAGAGCAGAATTTGAATTTTTAATAGTTACACTAAGGCATTCAAGCAGTTAATTAAAAAACAGCTGTAAGGAAAAATTGAATATCAGATTTTCAAGGTTGAGTGCGGCATTTTGCTGAATGAACTTTCAACTAACCCTATATTTTGATGTAGGTCACTACATAGTATACAACATAAACATATGAATTTTAATATAATTTAATAATTTTAACTACAATTTAAGAGGATTTCCAAGTTCAACTAATTAGCTTGAAGGTCTGCAAAGAAAAGAACGCCTAAAAATGAAGAATTTGAAGAATGCTCGTAGCACATCACATATCATCCGATAGCCGGATTATGCGCATCAGATTGTTAACCAGTGGCGTGACACAGATAGAGGGTTGACTGGAATCAGGTGTTTTAATTCAAATTGTTCTTACGTGATTTTAGCACGTTACAAATGAGCCTCTATACTTACAACGAGCTTGAAATATTCGATATTAAATGATCTCAATTATTTTTACAATGCCTTTTAAAAGACAACCAAAATTGCAAAATTCCGATTGAAAAATTCATATCTTCCTTCGGTCAATTTCAGGTGGCAATGATATGAGAAAAAATTGTTCAGAATTTAATTTTCTACAATGAAAAAAATTGAATTATACATTATGCCATTTAAAATAACAAAGATGGTGTCAACTTCCGGTATAACTGGAAATGCCACAGCATTGAAAATATTTTCGGAACTTAGTTCGAATAACATTCAAGGCAACAGAAAGAAATTCTCCAATCGATCATTCCTTTCTCCATATACTTTTAATGTCCTTTCGCGCGTGAACACCGGGTGTAAGGCACATCATCCTTTGGAATATACTACTTATCTGGAACAGCCACAGTGTGGTGAAACTCGTCATAAGTTTGTTATTATAGTGAAAATTTGAACATCAAGAGAAACCAAAATCATCGAAAGTACGAGATCTGTTCAAAAGGGATCACGTATTTTCTTTATTTTGAAAAAGTATTAATTCATGAATATCTATTCTGTTCCTTTGAAGTAATTCGCCCTAACGTTCTTTTAAATTCTCTAAGCATTAAAAAAATTTCTTATCATAAATTTGTGCTAGAATAATGGTTCATTTATATCAACATTACTTTTTTTTTCCAGAATATATAACCAGGCGAAGTCAAATAGTTTGTAGAAGCCTAGGACCAATACTACCAGAGCAACTTTACTTATTGATAAAATCGGTTGCTCGATCTTTGCCAGAAATAGAAATATGTGTTTTGTCAACTTATACTCTCATAAATCTATGCAAATACCCGCCAACTTCTGCAATGACTTGGTTTCCAGAACACTTGGATTCCATGGTTCGCATTATGCTGCATTGGTGCGACAAAGAAGAAATGGCCTTTCCAGGTCTATGCACCTTATTTTGGTTATTTGCCCACAATGCGGAATATAAGAAGGTTATTTTAGATCTTCCAAATTTGGTAAGCCAAATAGAGAAAATTAAAACTTTGATTCTGAGAAAGCAAAAAATGGTGATGCGATCAGCGAATAAATTGATTACTTCTAAATTTTATCCAAAAAGAAATCTTCCATTGCCAGGATTGAGACCTGATTGGGGCTTCGATTATACCAAACGACCAAGGACATTCACGAATTCTGTTCATGCCATTGAAAGCTTAATTGCCATTTTAAATTAGATGAACATTTTGTAGTTTTTAATTTTATTGATAATTTTATATTGTGATATTGAACATTTTTGAATAAGAATACAGTTTTTCTAATTTTACATTAACTTTTGTACGTTTATTTAGTGTTTGTGTTCCATTTTGTGTTGTTTATTGTTACACGTTTTGACGTGAATACGTCATTGAATTTGATTCTATAGTGGGGGAATTTAGATGACTGATGGTAATGAAATCGGGAATACAGTTTTATAATGTTGAAGTAAAAAATTGAAATAAATGATGCAGTCAGCCTATACTCGTCAAAAATCAAAATATGGAGATATTTTACAGTTGGAGTGTGCTTCTCCAGAAAATCCACTGACTTCCATAAAAACCGTATTACAGTATGAAACGGTGCCATAGAGTAAGATCCCAGGGCCGCCAGACGTTACATATTTCCCAAAGATGAAATTTATTGGACAATGTAGTGCTCATAGGCACTCTTAGAGAATGTATACTTCCTAGCTAAACTTGTGGATCCCCTTTGAGGTACCACGTACCGAAAAAATTTAAACCTTTTTTTTTCAATTCACAAAGCTGACTTTTATGTTTTGAAGGAATTAACAGAAATTAATCAATTCATACCTTCAGACATCTTCCGTAGGTCGTAACTTTTGCCAGACGCTAACAAGTAATGACACGTTCAAGAAAATGGGAATCGTTTTTAATCGATCCCAAAAAGTCAAGACTCCTTTTCTTTCCGAAATCATTCTGCTTTGTAGTTCATCTTCGACCAACGCCCCTTCTGAAAATGCCTCATACAACCGAAAAACCTGGTCCCTTGACACAACATTTTCTTCATAGTCCTGCCGAAGTTTCTGTTTTTTTTATGCGCGCTTCCCAGGAATAGGCGAACCTGTTACACCACATGAGTGGGCGCCTGGGAAGAATTGAGGTGTTTGTTTACTCGTTTCTTTTAAGGGCCAAATTGTAGGAATTCTTTTAGAGAGAGGTTCGAGGGGTCGTTAAATGTACCGTCATATGATGAGAACTCCTTGCCAGCCTAGTGTTGCTGCAAAACATGAGTTTTCCCGGAACAAAGTCTTTCAGCTCCTTCGAGCATCTTCCGTGGAAGTATCTGCTAAACAGAGAACGGTCAGCAACTTGTCTTCTGAGAGCCAGCGGTTGGAGATTGCGGGTGATCTACGGGTGGTCGATGAGGCGCACAGCACGTTTCTGTACACTATCCAACGTCCGCAACGAATGTTTTGGCGCAGACCCCATACATGGGAACAATATTCCAAAAAGGCCGAATCTGCGCCTTATATAGAAGCAACAGCTGAGATGACGTGAAGTATCCCTTGGCTCTGAAAAGAAAACTAAGTTTAACTGATGCCGACTTAGCTATTACTGATACATGTTCATGCCAGCAAAACCCGGAGTTGACCGTTATTCCGAGAAGGTGCATCGAATCTTTGGATGCAATTTGTTGGGCTTGCATCATTAGAGGAGGTTCTCCGGCGGGAACCTTTCTAGAAAGCGTAGTTGCTTGCGTCGTGCTCCCGTTGAAGCTCACCAGGTTCAACTGACTCCTCTTTAAGCCAGAGTTTAAGTTATTAATTTGTTGACATCTCTGACGCTGAGGTTCCGCAGCTGTTGCATTGTGTCCTAATTTGAATCAAAACTTGATGGCGCACCGTTGCTCAAAATTGATGCCGCTCATTTTTAGAATGCACACGAAAAAAAACTTCACGAAAACGAACACTACGAGCAAACAAATGACTGGAGCGAGTTCAAACTCGTAGTGGAGATGTATAACATATGCCCCTAACGCTGCTCGAAGCCTTTCATCTCTCGCGTTGCCAGTCTCATTAGTTATTTACATATTTCATGAATGTACGAGACAATTTGGCAAGAAACAATATCTTAAATCCCTAATGAAAGGAGAAATACGAAGTCTGTATATTTGTATTTACATCTCTAAAAAATTTTGTGATGAACTTCTTAGTATTTTTTCAGTAGGCGAGGCCGTGTTAGATTGAAATTGAATTATCATTCCTGCTGTCCTAAAACTTTAAAATTATGCACAAGAAAGGGGAAAAATCTGTTAATTTGTAATGCCAAGGGAAACAATAATTTAATTTCAAATACTCCTCATTCCAAATTTTTTGGCGATTAAAGCTGACTCTAGCCACAGTCGAACGACGATGCTCATCCTCAGATAACGAAAGAGTGGAAGATATCAGAAGGTAGTATATTCGCTATTTTATTACGATCCTTTTCTCGAAATGGGTGCTGCACTTGCTCACCTGCTGATCAAAAAGAACAGAGTATCGTCAATCAAGAAAGGTGTTTAATCGGAATTAGTAGGATTTTTGCGTCGATATCTGATGGTGGTTGAAATATGGAAACAGAAGATCGTTACGACTATACACTTGGATCGAAAAGAACGTCAGCTGAGCGGCCTTCAATCGTCCAAAGAGATCAAACACTCGTTATCTGGCAAGGTTATGGCATCCATATTTTGAAATGCAGAAGTTCTATCTATGACAGCGTTAAAACGATCTACAGTAAATATTGAATAACGTTATTGTATCGATTGATTGAAGAAATAAAGAAAAAACGCCTACAAATCCAAAATAAAAAGTTGTTGTGCCACCAACTCAACGCCCACCTGCTACAAATCGATGAAAACGAAAGCTGAATTGATAGAATTGCGTTTCCAAATGCTTGATGAACTCATGTATTTTCCAGGTTTGTCTCCTATAACTACTACCTGTTTGCGGGACTCAAAAGAATACTCCAGGTGAAGAGATTTCCGTGGTGCGAGCCTACACTCGGAGGCAAAATTAGCGGAACACTCGAAAATTTAACCAAATTCGAAGTCCGATATTTTTCCTAATTCTCAACCGATTTAGATGATTTTTTCGGCAAGTTATAGATCAACTCTTCTGCTTTGTAGAAATTATAAGAGAAAACAAAAAAAATTGAGAAAAATTTTATACGGTGGCAAAACTAAAAGTGTTTTTTTTGTCAAAAATTCGTAACACCCTGTGGAATTTCGTGGTCCGAGTTGAAACGTACAATATCATGGTCTGTCAAGACACATCTTCCTACAGTAACGCCCTTCTTGTTTTATGTATTTATCTCTATTTTTACAAGAGATATCCAATTTGAAGCGAAAAGTCACAAATTTCAAGAATTTATTTTTAATCTTGCGTAGGTGCATAACATCGGAGGTTAGCCAAAAAATAAAATCAAAATTAGAGAAGCGGAAATCTAACGAAATGAAAATTTTTGAAATTTACTGGCAATTTCACGCTCCAGGAGAACTCAAAGTACACTGGAAAGATCGTTGATTTAGCACATTTATTTTTGAATTTTTTTGTGTGACACTCTATAATAATTATCATTCCTGTCCAGAATTGAGATCAGGTGTGTATCCTGGCGATACACTCGTGAAATGAAATGAACATGTTGAGAAAAATGTTCATGATGACCCACAAAAAAAAACATTTGATTTTAGTAGCGAGTTTGACCCCCCCGAGCTCTTATTACAGCGCGCATACGATTTCACATACTCCCAATGATGTTGTCTATCATCTGTTGAGGTATGTTGTCCCACTCTTCCACCAAAGCCAATGTCAGCTCTTCAACGTTGCCTGGATTCCGTTGTCGAATCCTTCTTCCTAGAATGCCCCAAACGTGTTCGATCGGGTTTAAATCCGGTGACCGCGACGGCCAGTCCATTCGTGTGATCCCAACTTCATTGAGATATTCTATCACTATGCGCGCAGTATGAGGGCGCGCGTTATCGTGCATAAAAAGGAAATTTTCCCCTATGTAAGGAGCAAAAGGCACAACATGGGGCTCCAAGATTTCTGTTATTTACCGATGGGCATTAAGTGATCCATTGCCAATAATCTCCAGTTCTGTTCGTACTCCCAAGCATATGCCACCCCATATCATAACTGACCCTCCACCGTATTGCTCAGTTCCTACGAAGTTCGCTTGATTGTACCGTTCCCCTCGATGCCTCCATATTCTATCTCTACCATCCACGAAATTCACACAATATCGGCTCTCATCACTAAATAAAACTCGTCTCCACTGATTGATTGTCCATGCTACATGATCCCTAGCAAACGCCAATCTAGCTACCCGATGGGCTCTATCGAGTCTTGGTGCTCTTGCTTGCGCGTATGATCTCAGACCAACTTCATTTAATCGTCTTCTGACTGTCCTCAAACTGACATTAATGTTATCCACTGCTTGTAAAAGGTTACGTACCTGAACAGCAGTAAGACGAGGATTTCTTATGGTTTGATTGACGATGAAACGGTCATGTATAGCGCGGGTTGCCCGATTTCTTCCTTGTCCTCGCCTCCTCACGTACAATCCAGTTTCCCTGTAACGTCGATAGATTCGATGGATAACCGACGTCGAGACACCCAACATGGTACGGACTGAGCGGTAGGTGCGCCCTTCCTCGATCAATGTAACTGCCCTTGCTACTGAGGTTGGTGGTAAATCTCTCATTCTGAATGAAAAATACCGTTTCGAATCGTAAACAGTAAAAGAATCACAAAACACCGCAACCGATCAAATTTGTATCAAATCAAAGAATGGAAAACTCTCGTTCTTTAAACAAGTGCAAATGTGGTCATATACAAAAAAACGTGTGTTGTATTTCATATTTGATAAAAAAAGGTGTGCACATGTGTAAATGAAAAGTTTTACCAATGGTCCCAGAATTCGGTTGTGTATTTAAATACCTACCGACTGTTATCTCCTATGAATTCCTAATTTTCACCAAATTAACCAAATTGTCATCAATAACTTATGCAATTCGAACATAAAAATCGCAAACGACAATTTCGACACGCCTGAGTGATAATAAGAAAATTCCAAATTGATAGACGAATTTTAATGACAATTTCTTGATTCAATGGAATTTCTCCAAAATAGTGATTTTCCACTTGAAATTAAATATATTTTGTAAAAATAGAGATAAACGCATGAAACAAGAAGGGCGTTACTGTAGGAAGATGTGTCTTGACAGACCATGATATTGTACGTTTCAACTCGAACCACGAAATTCCACAGGGTGTTACGAATTTTTGACAAAAAAAAAACACTTTTAGTTTTGCCACCGTATAAAATTTTTTTCAATTTTTTTTTGTTTTCTCTTATAATTTCTACAAAGCAGAAGAGTTGATCTATAACTTGCCGAACAAATCATCTAAATCGGTTGAGAATTAGGAAAAATATCGGATTTCGAATTTGGTTAAATTTTCGAGTGTTCTGCTAATTTTGCCTCCGAGTGTATTTTGGAAGCTAAGAAAAATCTTTTATCAGAAAATGTATTGAAAGTTAGAGGGACGTTGAAGTATTTGTATAATTCACAGGATGTTACGAATTTTTGACAAAAAAAACACTTTTAGTTTTGCCCCCGTATAAAATTTTTTTCAAATTTTTTTGTTTTCTCTTATAACTTCTACAAAGCAGAAGAGTTGATCTATAACTTGCCGGACAAATCATCTAAATCGGTTGAGAATTAGGAAAAATATCGAACTTCGAATTTGGTTAAATTTTCGAGTGTTCCGCTAATTTTGCCTCCGAGTGTATTTTGGAAGCTAAGAAAAATCTTTTATCAGAAAATGTATTCAAAGTTAAAGGGACGTTGAAGTATTTGTATAATTCTTGATGATCAAAGAAGAATTTTCTTTTACGAATATAAGGTTCAAATAAGGTTCCATACGCTGTAACTTTGTTCCGCGAACTGCTTTGCCTGATCTGGCA
Organism: Cryptolaemus montrouzieri; assembly: GCA_013387265.2. Taxonomy (NCBI): domain Eukaryota; kingdom Metazoa; phylum Arthropoda; class Insecta; order Coleoptera; family Coccinellidae; genus Cryptolaemus; species Cryptolaemus montrouzieri. The sequence goes on along the minus strand of JABFTP020000144.1, from coordinate 26,943,431 downwards.
ACCGCCGTGTGTGCAGGTTCTCCTACCGTAGATCCCGGCAACAATCGCGACTCTCAGACTCAGTCGCTGCCTGACAGTAAGCCGAAATATTTTCGTTGTCACCGCCAGATGTAAAATCTACGCAGAGATGCGATTTTTGAATAATAAAAAGTTACAACCTGTTGAGATTCACAGCCAATTCCAAGAAGTGTATTGAGAATCATGCATCATCATTTAACATGTCCAAAAATGGTTTAGGGAGTTTTTCAAAGGCCATACAGACATTCACGAAGAACAACAGACGTCCGTAATTCTCTGTTGAAGATTGAACGAATTATTCTTGATGATCGGAGAATAACGATACGGGAAATGAATGTTCTGAACTCTCAACAAATTCAAGCAAAATTTATCACTCGGTAAAATCATAGCTACGGTGTGTCGGGACATGAATGATGTGCTACTAGTCGAGTTTATGCCTAGAGGGATCACAATCAATTCGGTCACGTATTACGAAACCTTGAAAAACTTAAAACGGGCAATCTAAAAGTACCAACGAGGAAAACTGACCAAGGGCATAAGGTTCCACCACGACGATGCTCGTTCCCACGTCTCTCCAAAAACCAAGGATGTAATCGACCAAATCGGCTGGGATCTCATTATTTAAATATAGAGAAGTCTTTTAATTTTTATTACTTCATCCCGCCAGGCCATTGAGTTGCCGGACACCTACATGCTCTGACGCTCAGTTCCTCCTGCCGTGCTAAATACTTTTTCACGTGGGTTATAAATGATTTTTATTGATATTATATCTATAAAAAAAAAGTTTGAAAAATGAAATTTTGTCACAATTCAAACAAATTATTATATTTTAATCAGTTCATTTTTTGAGTATTAGTATTATTCGGTCATTTTTCAAAGTATGAAACTGTTCAAAGCATGGAACCATACACAATGATACGTCACAAATCTGGTACCTATACCGGTTCTCGTTTCGGTTTTTGTGCATAGAACAGACAATACATACTCTTGCTGGGTGCTTCTTTTTAGATGTTTTTGAAAGCAACGAAGGGAAATGCCTCCCTTGTAGCCGCAGAGGCGTGACGTCAGCCGACCTTTTACCTCCCCCACTCTTAGGTCTTTCTTTTGCGAAGATTTCACGAATCAATTTCAGGCCAAGGGCCAAAACAATTTTAATTTAGCTGTCCACCTAACCAAACATAGGCGTTTTGCATTTCAATTACTATTGATTGTTATTCAGTATATTGTGACAAGTATGGACATCTAGTGGCGAGTAGTAATACTATGCAGGTCTGTGATGCAGGTACTATCTATTTCGAGTACCCACTAACTACTAACAGGTAAACGCTACCTCGTTTCCAAGTATTCCACCGAAATATCCGTATAATATAATCAATAATTCGTTAACACAAAATATGACGAATCCACGAATTAAATACGACAGTATGGCTTTATTGGATGTTTGCATATCTCAAAATTATTTTTTATTTAACGATTGTTTTTATGAAAGTGATGAGGGACTTATGATGGGAAACTCCTTAAGCCCTCTTTTAACAGAAATCTTCATGGATAATATAGAAAAAACTATTGATAAACATCCGCTTAGTAAACATTTCCTATATTGGTATCGATATGTCGATGACATTATTGTGTTTTACAGGAATAAACAAACAGTTCACTGTATTCGATAATTTCATCTACAACCTGCACCCAAAAATAAAATTCACTTCTGAAATAGAACAGAACAATTCGATCAATTTCCTAGACCTAACAATAACAAGATCAAATAATTAACACCAGTTTTCAATGTATCATAAGCCTTCTCATACATATATCACAATTCATTATACATCGGCATATCCTTACCAACATAAAGTTGCAGCATTTAATAGCTATATACATAGACTCTTGAGCACACCGATGTCTATTGATAATTATTTCAAAGGATTGAATTTGATAAAACAGATCGCAATAAATAATGGTTATGATGCAAATTTAGTTAGCAGCATATTATATAAGAAAAAACAAAATTAACTTCACAAAATATATATCCAATTGGTGAACACCAAGACAAGAAATTCAATAGTTTAACATATATAGGCAATATTAGCAATAATGTGAAATCCTTCTTAAAGATTCAAATTTAAATATAGCGTCCAAAACATCAACAAATTTAGGTTCATTTATCAGAAATTATAAGTTTCCAATTAATAAAGAAAATAAATCAGGTGTTTATAGATTGGAAAGTGCAGATTTCAATTGTTTTATATAGGTAGAACAGGATGAAATTTTAATGTTAGAATCTCTGAACATAAACGCAATTTCATCAATGGAAAAACCAATTCAAATCATCTTAGGGATAATAGTCATTCTTCCAATTTAGAATTTAAAATCTTACATTCTGAGAGTAGAGGTATAAAACTCAACCTTGTGGAAGTACTTGAAATTAACAGATTTAGGTATTCACCGGAGATTCTTAATGATCAGATAGACATAAATAACTCACCCTTATTAAATTTATTTCCTAAACACTAGTTCAAATACAGATAGCTCTGAGTGGATTGCCTCTTTTGTACATATAAGTATATGCTAGTAAGATATATTTGTAGTATTCATTTGCTCTTGACAAAGATACTGTGTATCGAAACGCGTCGAGCATTTAATAATATATTTTAGTAGAAATCATCATTTACTTGTAATTATGAAAATGGATTTTGTAAAAACCTCGTCAATTAAACTTTTGGTTTCAAACTCTGATTTACTATCAGAGTTTGTTCCTATGTTCATTTCTAATTAAGCATATAGTGGATTTGGTGGCCCCAAACTTTTTCGATGAAGTAGTGACACAACACCCTTTTCTGCGTTTTATAATTAAAGATTTCTCATAGAGTCATAAACTGTTTTGTTGTTTTATCCATTATTTTATCAGCGAAATCAATTCCCAGCATATATGTCTGTGAACTCCAACAAACACAAAATGAGTACATATGTATTTGATAAAGTGATAGGTCTCCTTTCATCTCCGTAATACTGCAAGTCTGAACAAGTTGATTCCTGTTCTCATAAAGGTGCCGATTATTCACACTACAGAGCGCTAAGGCAAAAGATTCTTGTGTTCACGTTATTGAGTTACGCAAGTTCATATTACATGAGTCTACTGTATATGCTTTTTCAATATATTCGACAGCAAAAAAGTTATGGACACCATGTATAAGCAAAAGTGAAAAAAAAACTCAATGCATATTTATGATCTGAGAAAGAATTTACAATCTGTTACTTGGCAATGATTGTTAATTCTTGTTTTACTGAGGTAAAATAAAAAAGTTGAATAGTTAATAAATATATTTCACAACATATATGGTTTAAACTTCAATTTGTTTACAACCAGAAGATTTTGATCTCACCATAACAAGTTTTTACCTTTAATAATCAAAATATCACCACTCCAACAAAACTAAATTCTCAAGTATCTCGACTATTTTAGTACCTTCAAGAGACGATATAGTACTATATTTTGGACGAGCGTTCCGAAAGAAGTATTGACACCTTCAGGTGGTTGTATAAAGATATTTGTTAAATTAAGGTTTGGTGGTGTGATAACTTGATTATTGACAACCGAAATTTCGAATCCTCAATATTGACCCTCGAATTAACATAAAATCAAAATTCAACATTCTGAAAATTAACAATGTAGCTTGATTTTCAAAGTAAATTACAATAGAATTTTAACAAATATTTTTAAAATTAAGAAAAAATTGATCTCATTGAAGTACATGGCCATTTTGATCATTCAAAATGTACAAAAATATGACATACAATTTGACTCACTGAAGACTCTTGGAAGACTAACAAAAATAGACTTCTAGATTGTTTTCAAGTATAACAATCAATAATTTAGGAATATTCCTCCAAAACTTGAAAATGTAACTGCTAATATTATTATACTTTACTTTTCAGTCTTATATAATAAAATAAAGCTTTCAGATATACTATAAAAGAGATAGCTTATTTGTTATCAACCTACTTTTGGCTTATAATGTTATTGAAAGAGCAATATTCTTAATTAAGCGATGTTGAATCAAATCATGTAAAATACACATTTTGTCAACACCAACGCTGCTGTAGTGTTTCAACTAATGATCAATGATTTTGTGTAATCTTAATTTGGCTTTCAAAGTACTCAATTTTCAATACTACCTAATTCAATACTTAACTGTAAATTGTTAAGAAAAAAATAGTTGTATAAAAACATGTCAGTAGAGTGTGCAACTACAGTACCGGACATATTACTCACTAAATCACGTTTTGTTGTACGCTAAACAGGTTTTTTGTGGCTCTTGATTAGGACAATTTTGAAATCTAACTTTCAGTTAGCTTTTTTCCCATTGATACCATAAGTAGATGCTTTGTTCATATCTGACATGTTGAGCAGAATATTCATTAGGAAGAAAACTGAAACAAAAAAATTAATTACTGCATCTTGTGATAATTATCCTATACCAGACTCATTTGGAAGTTACTGTTTGAAATTGAACCGTTCAATTTTTGTGAATTTTGATGTTATGACATGAAAACGAATTAAATTATTATTTACTTACATATAACAATGATTCCACCTGCTATCGAGAGGTATATTATTTGGCCACTGAGTAACAGTTTCAACAAATAAGTGATCATTGGAATGAGAATTGCCATACACCACATAATGGTGTTCAATAAGGAATAGTAACGCCTCTTTGTTATGATAGGTCCAACTGGTTCTAAATCACTTGTTAGCTTGAAGAAGTCACCGTGCTTAACAAAGCCTTCTTTCATTTTGTCCTGTAAAATGAAATATACTTTTAATTACACAGTAATGATGAAACTTATTGACTTCAGAAGTTACAGAGGTCCAAATTGTGATTCTGATAATTTTCTTGTTAGAGTAAAACTGTTCAGCACAACAAGTGGCGAGGCACCAAACAGACTGTAGCCCTACAAATCAATATTAGAAAATGAAACTATTGTGAAAGATCATATTTGAGATCTGGATATTGATAACACTTGAGAAGAAATGAGCTTGCAAATAAGGAAGCTGCTGAAGAATAGATTCAAAATTTGGAATACCAAACGAACACTGATTGGGTAATGCGCTCAATCTGCGGGGGAAAAATGAAGCAAGACATGTTAAGACTGGATCCACTGAAAAGAAGAGCCGTCAGAATTGAAGAAAGTGAAAAAATGAGAATGGAAAATTCTTCTCAGCAGTAAAATACATGAGAAATGGTTTCTAACCAAATTTAATGGCTGTAAAGAAAAACAGGCAGATATTTTTGGAGAAAACTCAAAAGTACTTGCATGATGGGTCAAACAAGCATTTTGATGAATTACTGCATGATACAAGTGCTTCTCCAGAATTTCCCATTAATCCAACACCAGAAGAAGACACACCAACTGTTAATAAACTAATATCAAACATACACAGGGAAGAGAACCTAACAAACCACCCTCTCTAGGTGTAGAACAGGCAATCAAGACGCTAAAAAAACTGTAAGGTACCAGGAGAAAACATCAGGTTTGTTCCAACTGAGCTCAGAGCCATTCGAGAATTATTATAGAAATTAATTAGTCTTCTCTGTGTTATTCTTTGCATGCAACGAAATAACAGTGTTTATTTGTTTGCCATTCATTTTGGCTTTATTTGAATTTTTTGTCTATACAGGGTGCTTCAACGAAAACTAAACAGAGGCTATATCTACCAAGATATTCATTTCTGATCAAAACGCAAAAACAGGTCTATTTTTGTTTCAAGGGGGACATCTTTTGGGGTACAATACTTGCCTGAAATATCAGCCCCCTAAGCGGGGGTTGCAATCCTTGGACATTTTGAATAGGGAAGATGGATCAAGTGATGACTCAAAAGAAAGGTGGTATCTTTGTCTATATCGCCTTGAACGAATCTCCATTTTTAATTGAAAACTGTAAAAGATACAATGGCAGTCAACATCAAGTACCATTCTCATCTCAATTGCAACTGAGCAATATCAGCCACCTGAATTTCAACCCTAGAGAAAATTTGGAAGAGGGTAGATGGGTCAGTGATACTTCAGAAAGGTATTATCTTTGTCTGCATCTCCGTAAACGAATTTTCATTTTTCATTGAAAACTGTAGAATATACACAGTGAGCTACTGAAAAATAGAGAGACTATCTACCATTTCACACAAGTTTCCTTTCAGTCAACTGATAAAAACGCATGTACATGTGAACCAACTCTAGATGCATTGCTAGATATATATATATATATATATATATATATATATATATATATATATATATATATATATATATATATATATATATATATATATATATATATGAGCAATGCATCTAGAGTTGGGTTCTACAAGGAAACTTGTGTGAAATGGTAGATAGTCTCCTCTATTCTTCAGTAGCTCACTCTGTATCTCCTACAGTTTTCAATCAAAAATGAAAATTCGTTCACGGGGACAAAGATAATACCTTTCTTTCGAGTTATCACTCGACCCATCTACCCTCTTCCAAATTTTCAAGGGTGGCACCCCTGCTCTAGGGGTTGAAATTCGAGATGAGGATGGTACTTGATGATGACTTCCATTGATCAGCATGGATCTGTTCTATTTTACTTCACCGAAACTTGAATAGTCTCAGGGAAATAGTCTTCCCTATCTTTCAGTTGCTCACCCTGTATCTTTTACAGTTTTCAATTAAAAATGGAAATTCGTTCAAGGCGATGTAGACAAAGATACCACATTTCTTTTGAGTCATCCCTCGATCCATCTTCCCTATTCAAAATGTTCAAGGATTAGGGGATTAGGGGGTTGATATTTCAGGCAAGTATTGTACCCCAAAAGATGTCCTCCTTGAGGACCTGTTTTTGCGTTTTGATCAAAAATGAATATCTTGGTAGATACAGCCTCTGTTTAGATTTCGTTGAAGCACCCTATATATTTTGCTTTATTTCATTATGGCAAAATGGATAGTCCCGTGTTTTCTTTTAATGCACAACCCTGGGTTAACCCAACATAAGTTAATACTAAAATAATAACCAAATAGAAATAAAAGAAAGGTAAAAATCGATTGAATTGAAGACTAGAGTATGGTAATCGCAAAAAGTAAAACTGAAGGGTTGACAATCATGATGAGTATTTAACCCATTCTGATGACGGTTAAAAACAAAGCTTGAGGATGATTTCATCGAAAGTGAACGTCAATCTGACGAACAAATTACTAAAGAAACAAAAAAATCTGAAAAACTCAGCATGATTGTAGCTGAAAAAGAAATTCAAAGTCTGATGCAAAAAATGAACAATATGACCGATAAATTAGGAAAGAAACATGTAATTGATGGAGAATGCCAGACAGTGGAGATTCCAGCGACCAATGAAATTCTATTACAACAAAAACTAATGGAACAAGAAGAACATATTGAATCTCTCTAAGAGGAAGTGTTAAACCATAAACAAAGCTCTGAGGACCAGGCAAGATACCTGGCTGAGAGGTCTCTGCAAACTGAGGTTACCTTAGCTGTCATTGAGGAAAAAATGTTTAATAGGTTATATACTAGGCTGACTGAGGATCTCACTCAAAAATTTGGAAATCATGATACTCGGTTTATGAGACGAGAACAAATGAAATCCTCAAACAGTAATGAATTGACTACCAATTTGACAGATGAAACTACTACTTAGTGAGGACGAAAGACAAGGCTGAGACAGTGGAAGAAGGCCCTGGTTCCTATACTAAAAAAACTAAAGATAACAAATCTCCTATGAATAGACGCAAACTACTGAATAGTATAATTAATTTAGAAGCGGATGTTGCGCTACAAGATGAAGTGGATAACTTCATTGTTGAGAACTTTCACACTGTATTATCATTCTCAAGATCTACCAGGAATTACCTGGCTTGTCATGAAGTAGAGGTATTACTGAATTTTTCGTTACCACTTCACTGTGAAGTTTCAGCGATCGATGTTTCAGGGGAAAACTTGATTGTCGTAACTGTTATCGCCCACCAAAGGGCAATTATGTTTTTTTTTACTGATGTTTTTGTGCAAATTTTGAACTATCTGTCCACAACAAAAAAAGATGTTGTAATCAATGGTGATTTCAATTTACTGTTTCATTCAAACAACAATTTATATGTGGAGAGTTCAAGGACCTTATTATGTCCTTTGGATTCGAACCTACTATTTTTCAGCCTACTCGTGGTACCAATTGCTTAGACAATATTTTGATCAATTTCAAGAATTTTCAAGGTTATAATAGCTGTGTGGTTGACTCCGACTTGTCAGATCATGAGGCAGTGGACATCGTGGTTGATTCAAATCAAATTTTTTAGTATAAAACTAAGCTGGTGAGTAGGCCTATTTCTCTTTTCGGGAAGCAAACATTTTTTGATTTTATCAGCTTGGTGGATTGGGGTTTAGTAAATCTACCAAACCTGGATGTTGCTTCCAAGTTTCGCATGTTTGTAGACGTCTTTGCCAGGGCTGTTGATGAGTGTTTTCCGGAAAAAATAAAAAAGTTTCCAACTTGAGCTTTGGAAACTTAGAAAAAAAAGGGAGAGTTTACATCTTCTTAGTGAAATGAAGAGGAATTATCCTAACGATAACAATATTAAGATGGCACTAGCCCATCATAAGGTTTCATATAAGAATGATCTGCACAAGGCAAAGTCTCTGGCTTACGAACAACACATTGAAAACAGTGGTAACACAAATAAGGCTTGTTGGGACATACTCAACGCGAATAGAAGAAATAAAAAGTCATTTAAATCCGAACTTGACCCTAATTCGATCAATTCTTTTTTTCTTGAAATTCCCACAAAAATTAAGAAAGAAATTCCAACTTGCGGTAAGGACTTTTCAGATTATTTGGGTGACTTCCACATTCCCGATGGACCTCAATTCTCATTCAATCAAGTTTTGTATATTCAGGTGAGAGATATTATTAGTCAAATGAAAAATAAGAGTAGCACAGAGCATTACAACTTGAGTATAGGTATGATCAAACTTGTTCTGAATTTCATCATATATCCGCTTACAAAGTTGATTAATTATTGCATTGACGAAGGAGATTTCGAGGATCATTCCGATTCACAAAGGGGGCCCAACAACCGATATGAATAACTTCAGACCAATTGCGTTGGTTCCTGTGTTTTCCAAAATATTTGAAACCTGTCTCAAGATTTGAATAACTGAATATTTCGAATCAATTGGGCTCTTTTTTGTGAATCAGTTTGGTGATCGGAAGACTATCTACGTGTGATGCAATAAACAGGCTACTTGAGTACATAGTACGCGGCATGGAGAAGGGGTTCGTTGTGGGTAGTTACTTCTATGACCTGAGAAAGGCCTTTGATCTAATGAGCGCATCCATTCTTACCAAAAAACTGGGTCACTACAATTTTAGTACATCCAGTTCCGATATAATTTATTCTTCTCTCACGAACAGAGTACAGTACACGTTGGTTAATGGAGTCGCATCCGAGCTCGGTGAGGTCGGCAGCGGCGTCCCGCAGGGATTTGTATTGGGTCCCTCTTTATTCATTATTTTTATTGATGACTTAGTAGAATCTGTGGGCGCTGCAGATCTTCTGTTGTTCGCGGATGACACTACCGTGATCGAGGAAGACTCTAGTGAGATAGAACTTTTATCTAAAATGAATACCACTCAAGCCGCTCTCTTTGATTGGTTTTGTGCTAACGAACAAGTGTCAACATTGATAAGATCTCTAAGATTATATTTACTCACCGGAAAGTAAATTTTGTTAGTCCACCAAGCGTTAAGTGCATTGGGGTAATACTCGATTCTAAATTGAGCTGAGCAGAACGTCGATTGCCTAGCGGCTCGGATTTCTGGAGGCATTGTTCTGCTTCGAAACCTGATTAAGATGCTCCCGGGAGATGTGATTCGTTCTGCCTATTTTTCACTTATTCAATCCCACATATGTTATGCTTTGACAAGCTGGGGCCATTGAACACATGCTAATAGAATTTTTGGTTTACAACGCAGTCATACGAATTATTTCAAATAAATAATACCTAGACGATGTTAGAGACACTTTTGTCTCTCTCAAAATCATGACATTTCCTTCATTGTATATATTACAATGTTTATTGGAGGAAAAGAGATAATAGCCATTCATTAAATAGAGATTTTCATGATTATCCTACCACGAGAGGCTGTGACATACGTGGAGACTTTCTACGCCTGGAAGCGAGTAGGTTTAGTAGAAACTATTATAATAAGATATTTCTTAACAAGTTGCCAGTGACTATAAAATCACTTTCTTTCAATAATTTCAAGAAAACCTTAAAAAAAAATTCTGCTTGTGAACCCCTTTTACTCCACTGTTGAATTTTTAAATTGTCCGCTTACAGTAAACTCTTTTGAGTTGTGATTTTTAATTGTATCTGTGTTGTCTATACTTTTTTTATTTTTACACTAATTATTTGTAGCTTATGACATGTGCAAACCTTTGTGAAACCAGTGCAAGCACGCAATAAATCTATTCTTTTCTATTCTCTCTAAGGTTAATAAACCTGAACCTGACAAAATTATTAAAATCCCTGTTGAAAATAAGGTTCTATATTCAACAATAACACAATTAATTAATGCAATTCGGCTCCTCTAGCTAGAACACCAAACTCTAAAACTTCCGATGTTTTGGAGAAAAATACAGAAGAGTGGAAAATGAAAAAATCAAAGAGAAGACCTGGCATCTATGTTGTACTGCAAGAGGAAAGCAAGATAAAGGAATGATATTCGGGTCATTTTATGTGGTGATCTGAATATTGATCACATGAATAATTCCTTTCCCAAACGTGAGCTAATGAATATTTTTGTCTCATATGGTATGAAACTGCACATCAATGAACATACAAGATACCATGTTACTAAAAATAGTGGTATTGACTATATATGCTCTAATTTGTCAGTCTGCCATTGTAAAGTCAAAAGTGGATTTAAATGGAGTCGGATCACACCTCACAGATGCTGAATTGTAATCTGGATAGTGGCGTATTTTCATCTTCGACAATTTATACTAGATCATTCAACTCTGAAAATTATAATATGCTTTATTTTCTTCTTTCTAAAGAAACTTGGCTTGATGTCTATAAAACTTCTGACGTTCACGAGGGGTTTGAGAATTTCATAAATGCAATAACATCCTACACTGATCAGGGATTTCCACTCTATAAAGTTAAAAACAAAATAGGTGTCCGTGATAGGTCCTGGATTACAAATGGCATTAGGACTTCCTCATAGATGTTGAAATTGTTATATTCTTTGACAGTGTCCAACCCACATTCCGATAATGTAATCTTTTACAGACAATTCAAGAAAATCTATGAACGAACCATAACGGCAGTGAAGAGGTTGCATAATGATGAAGTATTTCAAAAGGCTGACAATAAATCCAGAGCAGTTTGGAATATCATCAATGGAAATTTGTGTGGTCAGTCTGAAAATAAAAAAGCAAACTTGGAGATGGTAGTGAATGAGCAGCTTGTAAGGGACCCACCGCTGCTTTTCGAGCACTTCAATGAGTACTTGGTAGACATACCTAATAGAATAAAGTGCAATATTCCAGACATATCATGCAAGGACGTGACTATCAATATGAAAACCGTTGATTCCACCATGTACCTCTATTCTGTTACAGAGACGGAAGTATTCAATGTCATCCATGGACTTAAAAATTCTTATTCCTCTGGTGCCGACGGAATGCAACAACCTGCTCAAAAAAATTTGCCACTATATAACAGCGCCTTTGACGTACCTTATCAATCTCTCATTTGATAAAGCAACGTTTCCTAGCATCCTCAAAACGGCTCGAGTTATAATGATCTACAAAAAAGGTGAAAAAACTTCAATGGTGAACTATCGACCAATATCATTATTGTCAGCTGTGTCCAGAGTGCTTGAAAGAATAATGTATGATAGAATGCTTTCATTTATTACAGTAAACAATATTTTTTCCGATTGCCAACACGTATTTAGAAATTCAAGATCGACTTAATCTGCAATCTGCAAGATGACGGCTTCGAATGCTTTGGTTTGTTCATGGACCTCTGTAGGGCTTTTGATTTTTTGTTACATGAACCACTCTTGAGTAAGATGGATTGTCTTGGCACGAGAGGTCAAATAAATAAATTAATAAGATTTTATTTTAATAACCGCTACCAATTTGTAGAATTGAATGGAAAAAAATCATCCAGGCTGGTCATAACACGTACCACAGGGTTCAGTGCTTGGTCCATTGCTCTTTTTGATTTTTATCAATGATTTGCCATCGGTTTTGCAAAATCCTGACAAATTTAATGATGTTTGCGGACGATACTACCCTTGTTTGTAAAGGAGAAACAGAGGGTGAAATCCGGAATGCAGCAAGTCGAAACTTAGGACGATGCTTGGATTGGTTTGATGCGAATCGCCTGTTTTTGAACGTGAACAAAACGATGTTTGTTAACTTTGCTTTGAGGAACATACAAAAAAATAACAAAAGCCTCTTGTTGAAAGTGAGAGGTGCGTCAATTAAGCAGGTAGATAGTATCAGGAGCCTGGGACTCATAGTGGACAAAAATTTGAACTGGTAACCCCATATTCAAGAACTGTGTAATGGACTGAGCACCATATGTTAAGCTTTATATTGCCAACATGGTAAATCGCCTCTCCTACTATTTTGCCCATTTTCAATTTAGAATATCTTATGGAGTCATGTTCTGGGGTGCCTCTCGAGGTAGCAAAAGAGCATTCAAAATGCAGGAAAAGCAGTTCGAAATATATTAGGTGTTTCTCGACGCACATCATATAGAGATCTGTTTAAAAAATTAGAATATTGACGCTACCATGCTTATATATGTTTGAGTTTTTCACATATGTTAAGAAGAATATCGAATCGTTTAAATGTAATAGCTTCAATCACAATTATTCAACGCGTAACTCCAATAACCTTGTTACACCCCATCACTGCTACTCTGTTTATGAGAGGTGTCCTAGATATATGGGGATTAAGTTGCCGCCACACATTGAAGCCATTAAGGGACTGTTCCGTATTACTGTTAAAAATCTGTTGTCGTCGAGAGCATTCTACAGTGTCGAGGAGTATTTGAGTGATGTTAACGTTTAACTGTTTCTGTTCTCTTTGAGACTGATATATGTATTTGTTTTAGATTTTTATATATACATTGATGTTTTGGATTTGTAGTTTTTCATTTCAATCAGTGTAAAATTTAAATTAATTTGATTTGACATAGCCGATACTATGTAAGATGTGATCAGTGGATAAATATACATTATTATTATTATTATCAGAATATGGGACCAGAGAGAAAAGAAGCCAAACACAGATCTATTCTGCCTAATAAGAAGTGTGGCAAGTCGGATTGCTCGAATTACAGAGGAATCATATACCTCAATATTTAAAATCCTGATCTCTGTAATCACTACCTGCCTACAAGTTGCAACAGAAACAGTGATAGAAGTGGAACGACTGAGCAACCCCAGAAAAACTCATTAACCTGGTTATGATGACTCTAAAAGAGGCTAACTTTTAAATGGGAAATAGGACAAGCAATTCCTTCTATATTAGGTTAGGTTCATAAAGGCTCAGAGAATTCAGTGATTAGGTTAGAAAGTCTGAAACTATAATGCCCAGAACAGCTCTCTATGCCAAAATCAACGTCACAAGGAGAGGAAGACCAATATTGCTATGGCTGAGCTCTGTCACCGAAGATTCGAGAATGGACGTCGGAGGTTAGAGTGAAAAAGCCAAATACAGAACGAAATGACGAGCCATTGTATAGGGGGCCCAAGCTGTTACAGGGTTGTAGCGCCGTCCAGTACTAGTAATACTGAAATTTTCTGATCACAATGTCATAATATAAATGTATACCTATGTCGAATGGTGAGACATTGCAATGGGAGGCCCACCGGGTTGTAGTGCCATCCAGTAGTAGTAATACTGGAACTTTCTGATCATAATGGCATAGTATAAATAAATTGAATTCCATTCGAAAATTTCAGTATATAGAATGAGAATATACCTTGTTTATAAATAAATCTTTTAAAAACTTGTCCTGTTCCTCTTCCGTTTTCGGCACTTGCTCCAATGGAATTCTCCGTATATACAAATGGGCAGTAACGGGCTTGCCCATTAGCAAATTTTTCATGGTAGGTTGATTGGGATCATCTTCCTTGAAAACAGTAATGCAATCGTAGATGGCAGGAACCTTACCATGCATAGCCGGCAAACTGGCAACGAAACCTTTAGTTCTAGGAAGTAAATGATAATTCAGTATCGGCTGATTGTTTTTCCGGGCAAATTCCAGTGAGACTTTATGTTTTTCTTCGGAGAACCTCGTTCCTTCTGGGTAAAGTAGAAGCTGAAAACAAATGAATTAACTTTTATTTTCTTTATAAATCAGCGCAAAATTGGTAAATGAAATTCATGATATGAAAGAAAATTAATTCGTGGAATATTTACGAAAATCAATTCAGATTTCATAGTATCTTTTGAGAGTTCTAATGTTATGGGGGACCTTCACGAGAGTGAACAAATCTTTTTATACAACAAACAACCGTCTGGTAGTGTAGACTGAGTAATAGTAACCCATTAGTGGGAGGCGGATATGGTCTAACCACTTCAGTTAGTTCCTAGCAGAGGTTGGACATGGTTCTAGGTAGATCTGTATTGCTTCGTTCAACGATAAGTTTTATTTACAGTTACTCCGTCTAGCAGACGAAGGACTATGGTATGTTTTGGGTATCCCTTTGTTAGCATGGTAGAAGGAAACACTAATGAAACTGTTTATTTCAGTATAAACTATTCAGCTACACGATCCTCCTCATAAGTAAATAGTACGATCTACATATTCTGTTGTTTTCTCATGGTATGGAGGTACATACTCGTATTTGCATACGTAGATACAATTTTGTGTAGCAGCATATACAAAGGTATATACCTCCTTTCTTTCTATGCATGCAGTACTACCATACTGCCGTTGCGCTTGCAAAAGTCGCTATGTGAATATTGGCCTTTTTCTGTTTATTGCGCCAACAACTTCTATTTTTCATGCTTTTTAACCCACAAAACCGATATGTGTCACTTTCAACGACTTTACAAATTAACAATAACCGCGATGTGTAGGTCTTGATGGTTGATTACTTCACATAGTCGCTTTGTGTTCAATTACACATGATTATTTTATTTCGACTTCAATTCCACGATCATGAGTCACGTTGTACTTATTCTTCAATATCGTTATGTGATTCATCGACACATAGCGTATTTATTCTGCAGGATTCAACAAGATTCAGTGCAATTTCTTAGTGCATTTTCGCTAGTCCTTGGGATTGTTGTTATATTCAGTTACTATTATTGTTTTCATCACTAAATTATTGATGTGCTTTTTTGCGGACAGTGAAGTGAAAGCAGGTATGTCTAAATAGTTCTGCTTTTCCTGAAATTAAGTTGAATGTATTGTGAATTGACAGGATACTATATTAGATAGATATACTAGATTTCCGACTTTAGGTGGGAAACATTCGTTTTTTGGTTATGTGCCTTTAGTTTCGAGTTTAAAATGGAATTCATTCATTGTTCATCAAATTCTTTCTTGAGTCTGATATTGCAGTTGATATTGAATAATCATTCAAATAATATACTTCTGATTTCCCAATAATTTAATTGCTGACAATGTTGCGTCAGAAGTGCTCAAAAGAACTTTTATGTGTATGTAAAGGACATTTTGAAGAATATTCTGCTAAAAATTCTTATATTGCATTATTTTTTCTCAGCCCTATGAGCAGGTATCTTGCGATAATTTCGAAATGATTGATTCGGTGCTCATTTTACAGAGAAACATGCCCTTACCTCCGCTCAGTAGGGCTCAAAGAATAATTGCGATGTGTGCTGTTCCTGCGCCACCGTCAAGAAATGTGGTTACGCAAAATTCGTGTTTGTGCTCATGACCAGATACAATTATTATGGAAGTTGACGAAAATGTTCCTCCTAATCGTGTTGGTTCAACTGTTGCTCTATTAACTGACATTTCTTACAATAGCCCAGATTTACGGTCTTTCAATTCTTATAATGAAGATGCCTCAGCCTACTTAGGGGACATGATTTCACAAGATTTAGGATTGATCGGAATAGCTATGGAAGAAGAAATAACAATGACCAAGAAAAACAATGGTAGAGAATTTGTTGACAATACTTGATGAATATACCGATGAAAATATTGATGAGGATATCGAGGAACATTATGGAAATAGAGACATGATACTGAATGAAGAAGTAACAATGAGGGACGAAAATATCGTTGAAGAATGTGTCGAACATATTAATGAAGAAACCAACGCAAATATTGATGTGAATATCGATGAACGACATTTTGGGGATCAAAAAATCATTTTGAATTAATGCATCGGCAACTTTGATATAGTGGAGGATAGTAGCACTTCACAAGGCGAAAAAATGGATGAAACAATGCCAACAAAATACAATAAGAAAAGTAATCAGAAATTGAGATAACTTGGAAAAAAATATGAAAGAATGAAAACCATCATGAATGACAACGTAGAGAAAATCGTAAAAAAAATGCATAGAAAGAAGAGAAGGCATAAGAGAAAAGACTTGCACCCACGGAGCTAAAAAGAAAACCGATAGGAATTTTTTTAAGTGCGGCTATTGACAACGATATAATAAAAGATTTGTTTCAATATTTCTGGCAATTTGAGTCATAGATAAAAAGATAAAAAATCTTACATCAATGGATTAGTACAAATTCGAAATACCATGAGACGGCGGCCAGATACTATTGACGATAATCCTAAGAAATCTTATGGGTTCGATTGTTTTTTACCAGGTTTGAATGGGCAAAAAATTAGGGAATTTTTTTGGCGACTTTTGATTTGAAAAAAGACCTATTTCAAGAATGGATCAGGACAGGAGATATAGCTGAAACTCCCAACAGTAAGATACGAAAAATTGACAAAAGAACCCCTAAGAATGAAGGATCGAAATGTTCAAAATCGAAATTGGTAATAATATGACTGGAAAATATTCCAGAAACATGCCACTACTGTCGAGCAGAAAGCAAGCGAATGTACGTTGAGGATTCTTTTATATCCAAAACGCATATGCATAATGTTTATGTTCAGTGAAGCCAAAGTAATAATCTTTACGCTGTAAAGAAAAAAAATCCTACAAAGGAAATGTTACCGAGGACCAATTTCAACTGCATACTACAAAAAAAAATGAAGAAAGAGATGCGAAGATATTGGCTATCGATGAAATGTCATCTGATGTTCTTGTCATCACAATGGACATGCAAATTGTTCTACTTTGCCCGAAATTATTGGCGTCAGAACAATATTACAAAATGAAGTTAACTGTTCAGAACTTCACAATTTACGTGAAAAATACAAAGGATGTACACATGTATGTGTGGCACGAAAGCGAGGGTGGAGTTGCCGCTAATAATGTAACTAGTTGTATAGTAAGTTTTATTCGGGTAATCTGCCCATCCTACCAGAAAATTATTCTCATATCGGATGGATTTACTTCTCAGAATAAGAATAAAATACTCTGTAGCGCTCTATCGAATATTTCGCCAGACATGGCAATTGAAATTCAGCAAATCATCATGATGGAGGTAGACAGCGTGCACTCCACTTTGGAAAAACGATTCAAACCTCCAATATTTTCTCCATCTGATTATATTAATCGAATGAGATCAGCAAGACCATCACAGACATATAAAAAAATTATCTGGAATATGGTTTTTCGAAGATTTCGAAAATGTTCCAGGTAATTTTGTAACTATTAGACCTGGTAAACGTGCTGGTGATCCTACCGTTAATGATGTTCGACCACTATGTTACAAAAATGGAGAAGTTAAATATAAACTACGCCACACAGAAGATTTCAAGATTTTGCCACAAAGAAGAGTGGGTGTGATAAAAGTTTTCAACTGGAGGCACTATACAATCCTCCAATTAAAGTCGTTAAAAAGTATATGCATAGAGATTATCACGCATTTCATAACAGTTTGAATCATTGAAACTATGCAAGTAGCTTAATTTGAAAAAAGAAATTTTTGTTCCTTTTGTTAAATCAGGCAGTGAATGTGTGATCTCATTTTTATACTTTTTAAGGAAGTTGTTCTCAAATAATAAGAGTGTACATTCAGTGATAAATTCATTAAAAAAAACGCTATGTGATCAAAATTATCGTAGAATAAAGTCACCAACCTTAGAAATAATTTATCCATGTGCTTATTCTGCACATAGCGATTTTGAAACACATACAAATACAGTAATTAAAACTCCCAATTTGCCAAATGGTTAAAAATTACCAGTACTATACGGTGTGACCTTTGAAAGAACTGGTTTTTCGTGTCTACTGTGAAGTTGTACCAAAACACATGGCGATTTCTGAAAGCGCAACGATGATACACATTAGTAAGTAGGTACAAACTTTTTTATACTTGCACAATACACTTAAAATGTAGGAAATTATGCGTGAACTCGTACCTACTCTAGATAGGTAGATGAAGAAGAAAACTAATAAGTTTTTCACTTTTCTCATCCAAATTTCTTCATTATGTCATTTATGTATATTTTCTACAGTTTTTGACATGGTATTTAAAGATTCCTTTACATGGATACCAACATCTGAACTTTTGACGTAGAAACTGTTGAGTTATCGAATTAAAATTTTATGTATTGTTGTAAGGTAGGTAATTGGTCTGTATTAAGACGAATCAACGGTACTATCAATATTCGATTTCGAATAAGTAATTCCTCGTGTCAAAACTATAGGTAGATTATAAATGAAAAATATTCTGCCAGTTTTTCGTGAATACAAGAGAATTTTTTGTACCAGAAGGTATAAATATCATCAACACTTGGAGATTTCCAATTCTTTGTGTTTTGAAGGACTGGTTATATCATCGTTAAAACATTTTTCAAATCGCATGTATTCTAAAAAATTCGAGTCTTTTCATTAATGATCCAACATCTGTGTGATTTTCTTCGACTTTTTCAATTATTATTATACCCTGTGTTCCAAAGAAAATTTGACGCTTGATCTAATTCTGGAAAGAGCGATATAAGCGGAAAACACTAAACTAGATCAATTTTTTATTTGAGAAGAAACGTTTTCAAGGCTGAATTGGTATGTGTGGAATCAACCCCCCCCCCCCCTCTCAGCTCTCAGATCTCCCAAATCAAGAATAATTATAGGAAAAAGGGATCAAGTGGCACTTGTGAAAATACTTTCAATTCACTACTGGAATATTCTTTTTCGAAAAGTTGAATCATTATACAGGGTTACTCAATAAACTGGAGAGGACGATGTGGATTGGAGGTGTAGCACCTTTTATCAAAACCGGTCACTCTTTTAATTCAGTGTAACTAGAGGGTGGAGGAACTGGTAATCTCATAAAAACTCTCACCTATGGTTCCAAGTACCAGAATCCTGGAACTTGCTTTGAACTGCATGCAAAACTTCTGACATTGGTATCGTGCTGAATCTAAATATCCTGGTTATAAGCAGCTATTTTGTGTTGATATGGATGTGCGGAAAAGTTGTGAATGGTATTGTCTGTATGGGATGGTTTATGGCAAATAAAACAATCATGACTGTGATTAATTTCAGGTATAGTTAAATCTAAAAGTTAATGGAATTCTGTTTCCATTTTCAAAGTGAACTTTATATTAGAGTGAATTTAATTTATGAAGATACTAAAGGAATCTAATTGTTTATTTGTACTGTCATCAGTATATCTAAACCAATAAAGGCAGTATTTCCACAGCGGATGATTCTGAATTATTTTGTCAATGTTATCCATGAAAATCTCTTTTAGTAAAGGACCGAGAGCATTACTCATTATTAAGTCATTGTTACCCATGTAAATTTTATCATTGAAGTTGAAAGAATTTTGTTCTAAACATACTTCTAAAAAATTTATGCATTCTGATTATGTAATGGAAATCACATGATCATTCCCCAGAGCTTGGTTGATCTAGGGTAGAGATTAACTACATCCCATGGCATAAGTTCAGCATTATATGGTAGTGTGTTGAAATGTTTCTATTAGATCTAAAGAATTCTTAATTGAAAATTTTAGATTGAAATTACATGAAAGTTCACTGATGTTTATAAGGTAACGTGAGAGTTTAGCTGTCACATATGAGACAACTGCTCTTGCAATGGGTCGGATTTCAATCAGTCAAATTCTCTTGGTTAAATACATGTAAGCACTTGCATTAATTTTCACACTACACTACTTTTGATCGCAGGAGAGTATGTATATTTGTCGTGGTTATGACAACTACTCTGAATTAGACTGTAGAATGAATGTTGAAAGAATGAGAACTGAATGAAAGAGTCTGAGAGAATCTCTTGAATCTATGTAACTGTCACCTATATATACCACTGACTGAATTGAACTGGACAAAGTATCTTCTGAAATACATATGGTTCTCGAAAAGTGTGGGATCAACAGACGCCACATAATGCATGGTTGAGTTGACAAGAATTCTAAAGAATTTAGAGTTCTCTAGTCTTTGAAAGTTCTGGATTTTACGTTTCCGTCATTCTAAGAAGTGACTAATTAAATATTCGATTTTACATATTATGCCACGTAATATGTTTGTTTGTTTGTTTTTCCTTTAACGTGCTCCATTTCTGCCTTTCGGCTAATGACACGACGGGGAATTCTGTCACCTCACTAACCCGGGAATTTTGCCGAACCCCTCTCGTGTCGTGGGAAGAGATCTTTAATGTCCAGCACATCTCTGTTAGACAGAACGGACAGCTTTACATCTCCTCCGAAAGATGGACACTCAAGCGATTCCCAGAATCCGAAAAAGCGCACCGACTTTGTGGGGATTGCACCCAGGTAACTCTGCGTAGGAGACGAGCATCATATCCCATACGCGTAACATAGAATTGAAAAAGTGATAGGTGGCGTATAACAGAGTACAGATACATTACACTCTTTTATGGAGTTTGATGAGAGAATAAATATTTGGTGACTAATGTCTGTTGATAATCCACAGCCGCAAAATCTTTATTCGGTCGTTGAACTCCATATAAGAGGTAAGGTTAGGTTAGCATCTTACTTGATATTGTAACGATATCCAACCGTCCCTGAAGCCGACCCTGTCACTGCCCGGCGAAATGACGAATTGCGATGCACTTTCGAGAGAATTCGAGAATGATCCAAAAGTTCCAGCGCGCCGAATTATTGAGGAACTAGTGTTACCGTTTACAGAAGGCTCTCGAACGAAGAGCTGGAACAAAGCCGAAATTACGCGAATGTTCTCGAACATTCGTGTTTGTATACAGGGTGCTTCAACAAAAACTAAACAGAGGCTATATCTACTAAGATGTTCATTTCTGATCAAAACGCAAAAACAGGTCAATTTTTGTTTCAAGGGGGACATCTTTTGGGGTACAATACTTGCCTGAAATATCAACCCCCTAAGCGGGGGTTGCAATTCTTGAACATTTTGAATAGGGAAGATGGGTCGAGTGATGACTCAAGAGAAAGGTGGCATCTTTGTCTACATTGCCTTGAACGAATTTCCATTTTTAATTGAAAACTGTAAAAGATACAGGGTGAGCAACTGAAAGATAGGGAAGACTATTTCCCTGAGACTATTCAAGTTTCAGTGAGGTAAAATGGAACAGATCCATACTGATCAATGGCAGTCATCATCAAGTACCATCCTCATCTCGAATTTCAACCCCTGGAGTTGACAACCCTTGAAAATTTGGAAGAGGGTAGATGGGTTGAGTGATAACTCGAAAGAAAGGTATTATCTTTGTCTGCATTCCCGTGAAAGAATTTTCATTTTTGATTGAAAACTGTAGGAGATACAGAGTGAGCCACTGAAAAATAGAGAAGACTATCGCCCCAAGACTGTTGGAGTATTAGTGCGAAGAACTGGAATGAATTTGTTCCATTTTTTTGCACTAATACTTGAATAGCTCAGGGCGATAGATAGTCTCCTCTTTTTTTCAGTAGCTCAATCTGTATCTTCTACAGTTTTCAATAAAAAATAAAAATTCGTTCACGGGGATGCAGACAAAGATGATACCTTCCTTTGAGGTATCACTCGACCCATCTACCCTCTTCCAAATTTTCAAGGGCGGTCACCCCTGCTCTAGGGGGTTGAAATTAGTGATGGGGACGGGATACTTGAAGATGACTGCCATTGATCAGCATGGATCTGTTCAATTTTACTTCACTGAAACTTAAATAGTCTCAGGGAAATAGTCTTCCCTATCTTTCAGTTACTCACCCTGTATCTTTTACAGTTTTCAATTAAAAATGGAAATTCGTTCAAGGCGATGTAGACAAAGATACCACCTTTCTTTTGAGTCATCACTCGACCCATTTTCCCTATTCAAAATGTTCAAGGATTGCAACCCCCGCTTAGGGGGTTGATATTTCAGGCAAGTTTTGTAAATATTTCTTGCAAATACTAGCCTTAGATATATATTCTTTCGAAAATATATGGGTTTAAACTTGAGATCCGATATATCGGATGCTATGCACAAGTGAGCTCTTGAGGTTCAAAATTTTCGGTACTAAGAAAGGTTTTCATTTTCAGACTCTCGCTTGCTGAATTGTTCGATATCGTAGAAAATGATGATTTTTATGATGGAATGGTTATATATGCTGTTCCACCTGAAGATGGGGAAGATACTGACTGTGATTCAGATAGCAGTGATGAGCATGATGGAAATTTGAACCACCTAGGACCGAAAATGTTGATAGCTCAATGCGAATATTCTGTGAAAAATAAAGAAAATGATTCGAATGAAAACGACCTTCCATCACAACCGCTTGAACCAGTTGCTAGTATCTCCACGAACCGTTAGGAAAATACCTACGAATCGAAAATCAAAAAGCAAGATATAGCACTAAAAGATCTAAACCGGAAACGCTGAAATGGAGGAAAAACCACGCCGAGTTCGATGCGAATGTAGCTTGTGTGGAAAAGCAACCATCAGAAAATGCGAAACAGGCAACATCTGCCTTAGATTTTTTTTAACCTTTTCTTCAACAGTGAGCTACTATCACAAATTTTGAGACAAACCAATGCTTACTCAAGCCAAAAAAAGAATCCTTTGAATGTATCCATGGAGGAGTTGCTTGTGTTCATAGGTGGTCTTTTATTTTCAGGATACGCCAAATATCCCAACAAAAGATTGTATTGGTCCACACTAGATGACGTGCCTCAAATTTTACAGAAAAGCATGAGACTAAATCGCTTCGAACTGATCCTTAGGCATTTTCACTTAAATGATAATTCAGCCATTGACAAGGACGATCGTTTGTATAAGCTCAGACCTCTCATAACATCTTTGAATGAGAGTTTTCGACAACATGGTGGATTACTGGAAACTATATCGATAGACGAATCTATGATTCCATATTATGGCCGTCATTTTGCCAAACAATATACAAATTGAAAACCAATTAGATTTGGTTTTGAGAATTTGGCACTTTGTAACAGCGATGGTTACTTGGTTTCTTTCGAGTTATACACAGGAAAAAATGACAAGCTTGAAGAATTTGAAATCAGCGGCGATATTGTTCTTTCTCTAATAAATTCTGCGAGTGTTCCGCCGAATCAAGGATATAAGTTCTTATTTAACAACTACTTTTCTTCAATACAGTTATTTCAGCACTTGCCATCGACTAGATACTGCGCAACTGGAACTATCCGTGACAATAGAGTTAGTAAATGTCCCCTCACAGAAAAATCTGTTATGCAAAAACAGGAGAGGGGTACCTATGATTTTAGTGTGCCTTGTCAGATGGAAGGATAACAAGGTAGTTACTTGTGCCACCAATTTCTATACCACTGCAGAAACAAATTGTTCGAGATGGTCTAAAGGAAATAAGGGAAAAATATCTGTTACTCAACCAAACCTTTCGTGAATTATAACCATGGCATGGGTGGCGTCGATAAAATGGATCAATTGGTTGCTAATTGTAGAACAAGAATGAGTCAAAAAAATGGTGGTGGCTAATATTCTGCTACTTATTGGATGTATCGGTGACTAATTCCTGGTTATTGATGAAAAGAATCTGTCCAGGAGAAAAGTATTGTGCTTCTCTTCTGATTTTTAGGAGGAATATAGCTATGTCTCTTCTACAAACTTACGGTAAACCTTCAGCAAAAGGTAAGCTGATGAAAAATCCAATGAACGATATTCGTAACGATGGTCTCAATCACTGGCCAGAATACATTACTACCGAAAGACTATGCAGATTTTGCGGTGGAAAGAGCAAATTCATGTGCACAAAATGTAGAGTTGGATTACATACCGAATTATGTTTCAAAAATTTTCATACATTTTAAGTGACTTGTGCGCATAATCCGATTTATCGGATGACGCTTAATTTTTTTCATATGAAAGCTAAATGTATTTTGTTTGTTGATTACATTATTATGACTACTAAATACTAAGAAAAAAAAATAACTGAACTTTCATCAACCTAACGCACTAATGGGTTAAGTATAACCCTTCATCATTCTTTTAATGTACTCCTTATCTGAAGAAGTGTGGTGAAACGTGTTCGTCAACATATTGAAAAAATTTGAACATCCAATTAAGAAATATTTCCAAATGACAAGAATTTCAAAACAAAATAACTCAGATTCAACAAATTTCAAAGCGCTCAAAGCTTTCATCAATTCGATATGGTCGCTCAAGAACTTTGAAAAAAGAAAAACAGCTCATATATTCAATTATTTTCATTTCCATGTTTACCTTGCAATTAAACTATAATCTTTATCAATAGTTGAGGACTGTATCATAAAAATTCAAGCATATTTTTCCAAACAGAGCCATATGACTCAGTAATAGATTTAAACATCAATAAGCGTAACATTCAATTTATTGTTTTGAACTTTACTGATTATTGTTTGATGAAATGGCGATAATTTTTTTCGTTATCAACAAATGC
This sequence comes from Cryptolaemus montrouzieri, assembly GCA_013387265.2. Taxonomy (NCBI): domain Eukaryota; kingdom Metazoa; phylum Arthropoda; class Insecta; order Coleoptera; family Coccinellidae; genus Cryptolaemus; species Cryptolaemus montrouzieri. Next base: position 26,918,408 of record JABFTP020000144.1, on the reverse strand, counting down.
TAAAGGTTTCCAATCCCTAACCAAGTATCAATCCTATGACACATATATTGTAAAGGTTAGTATGATCCGGAATTTGGAACCATTGTTGATTTGAGATTATCATCCAATTGCGTTTTCAATTGGAATTAATCGAGAGAAATATTAGTTAATTTGGACATATGTGGTCAATTAATGTGACCCTCTGGTTTGTTTATTTTCATTAAATATTGTTGAATTCAGTTAGAATCCATTGCAGAATATCTCCTGAGAATGATTTTTTAAATGTTGATCTTGAATTTTATGCAATGAATAACAAACAGGATACCACAGGTCTATTAACCGGTAATAAAGTCTGAGACTGAGAAGAAGTTATTGAATCGACTTGAATAAGACGCGTTCAAGTTAAATTTGCATATTATATTTTGTATATCTGGAAACGGATTTAATGGCACCATTGAACTGTTTTTATCAGAAACATATCCATATTTTTACATACTTAAAAAGCGTAAAATTTTTCGTATAAATTACAAAATTATCATTAAAAAACATTATTAAAAAGTCACTGTTTAAAGCAGTAGTTTTTGGAAAGAAATGGCAAAGACGTTTCTGTTAATGAATAAATTATTAAGAAATATTTTTTATGCGTCATTTCGCTGGAAGATGTTTACCATGAAAAAATAGCGGACAGGTTACTAGTTCAGAGACAAGGGAGACTGTTATTTATGCCAACTTCTTAACAAAATTAGAGAATTTGAATCGCAAAGAGTATCATTGGCATCTCATTGAAAAGTTCTCTTGTTGCTCTGGATGAATTTGGTCAACACTTTGTGTTAGGCGTCTATCCAGGGAGTTTAAACCGAGAAATTCATTTCGTTAGCTAGCTGAGTAGATCAGGTTGATTAATTCGAATTCAAATATTGTATTCGATGCAGAAAGAACTTGAAAATGGTGTAATCAACAGTTTACCAAAAGGCAAGAATATTTAACACAAATCATGAGTCTACAATCTGTTGAACTTCTGCGTGTAGTAGGGTTCACAAACGCCTGCTTACATTTTCAAACACATTAGGTGTTGATAGTTGGGCTTTCTGTCACAATTGTCCTTTACACCTCGTCACTGACTGCATAACATATATTTTCGATTTTGAATGACCCCATAGAAAAATCAAGAGGATTCAAATCCGGCGACTTTGCTGGCCACTCAATTGGTCCCCTCCTACCGATCCAGTTTCCTGAAAAATTATTATCTAAATATTCTGGCACTCGAATATCAAAATGCGGGGGAGCACCATTTTGTTGGAATTGATTTTCTGAGAGAGTGGGATCGTTTCCCAAAATCTGGATAATTCTAGGGTAAATCAATTCTTCTAGCAGTTGTAGGTAACTATCTCCATTGAGAATACCCCCGATTAAGAACTATCCGACAATATGGTTCCTGTACAACCCTGCTCAAACATTCTGTTTGTAGGGTTTGTGTACAAGAGAGGATTCTTGGTGTAGTATCGACAATTGTGTGTTCACTTTTCCGTTGAGCGTTCTCTCTTGTCCGAGAAACAGATTTTTTAAAGAAAATATCATTTTTTCACTCAAATTTTAGTAAAATTGCCGGCGACGATCAGAGTCATCTTCATTTAGTTCCTGGTGTAATTCAGGGATCATCCAGGGATGAAATTTGTGATGCTTCACTGTTTATTTATTATCAAGATATACATTCTTGAATAATAATATATACGGGTTTATTCCCATTCATACACAAAGTTTTTAAATGATAGAATATCGAAAATAACAAATAACCGAACAAAAGTTTACGACGCAGAAAGTAAGACAATAATCAACTGAAACAGTTGTCAAAGTGATTCAAAATTTAGCTGCTCTAGTAGCAAACAACCTCGATACAGAAACAAGATATAAATGTAATATACAATATGATATTCAAAAACAGTTCATAGCTTACGATTTAAAAGTTGCAGAAGAAGACTGAAAAAAATCAAGCTGCAATGACTTGCAATTGAAATATGTAAGGTATCTCGATAAGTAAAAATTCTGTCTGTAATTAGTTTTTGACCTTCGTACATAAAATAGCCCCGTGTAACGAGTTCTCCTATCAGGAATGTTGAACTGAACCCGTCGAAGTAGTTCGGGACAGGAAACAAGACCACGTAAGAGTCTGAACATAAAACATAAATCCAACATAGTCCTCCGATTTGCTAGAGAATGAAGATTCAACCCACATCCCGACCCCACGTAGTCTATACGGTCCCTAGGTACACCTCGCCTGAAGGCAATTAACCTTAGGAATTTTCTCTGCACCTTCTCGAGCGCGTCCGAAGCAACAATACCACTAGGTGACCTCAGAACAGACCCATACTCTAGTATACTCCTCACTAATGCACAGTATAATCTTTCGAGAAGATATGACAGATTCTCTGGATGAAACCTAAAGTTCTAAGGGCTCTTTTCTTTATATTGTCAATATGAGTATTGAAATTGATTTTCGTATCAAGAACTACACCGAGATCTTTCACTGAATCGGTCCGGACCAGAGCAGATTCATCCAGGATGTACTGGTATCGAGCAGGGTAACGCACACGAGAGAAAGTTATGACAACGCACTTAGCCGGATTCAGAATACACCACACTATTAGACGATCTAAGTCCTCTTGCAGCAACAAAGCATCATTTGGCGTAGAAATACTTGAATACACTTTCAAATCATCAGCGAACAATAAGAAATTTGCTGGTTCTGAAAACATCAGAGATGTCATTCACGAAGAGAATGAATAATAGAGGTCCCAAGTGCGATCCCTGTGGTACACCTGAAGCAACTGGAATGAAATATGAAGTGAAACTCCTATACTTCACAGCCTGCACGCGACTCCTTAGGAAGCTATTGAGCCAATGGAGCATTGATCCCCTATAACTATCTTGCGTAATTTCTCAATTAACAAAGTATGGTTCACCTTGTCGAACGCTTTCGAAAAATCTGTGTAAATTGAATCAACCTCCCGCCTGTCCTCCATTGCAGTTGTTATATCATCAATATACAAAAGCAGGTTTGTACCTGTGAATTTCCCCTTTGAAAAGCCATGCTGTTCATTTATCACCACAGACATACACCTCCATGTAAGGTAGTTGCAAACCAAGCTATCCAGCAACTTAGGAATGACTGACTGAATACTAATCCCTCTATAATTAGCCACATCACCTTCATCACCAGATCTGAAAATAGGTACTATGAAGTTATTCTTCCAGTAAGACGGAAATTCACCAGCACCCAGAAAGAATTGTACAGGTCCGTTAGTGGAGAAACCGAAGAGAAAATGCAATTCTTCAACACTACAAATGGTATGCCATCTGGTCCCACACTATAATTAATTTTTAGTTTCTGTATTCCCTCGAAGACTTCCGTCTGGCTTGAACACAGCTCATTCACATCAATCTGCTGCGATATCTTACAGTCATTGAGAACTATTTTTTCATCAACGTACGTCTCAGAAAAAACATCCGTAAACAAATCTCACCTCCATCAATGCTACTCCTGTCTCGAAAAAATATTGAAAAGGGCCATTGATCAGACTTTTTCAAATTCCTGATATAGGTCCAGAAGTATTGGGGGTCGGCCGTGATACTACGATCAATTTCACCAAGGAAGCTCGAATACAATTGTGACCTCAGTCTCGTGCATTCAATCCTCACATATCTGAATACTATAAAATCACAATGATTACCCGTTGACTTATATCGTTTGTGAGTTTTTTGAACCAAACAGGGTAATTAGACTGTTCCACCACTTTTTTCGATACAAACAACTCAAAGCCACTGAAAATAACATCATAAAATCTTGCTATTTTAGAATCAATAGTTTTCTGTAACCCACAATATTGCCAATCGACAGAACTAAAATATCCATTCAACCCAATATAATCAGCCTTGTAAAAATTATATTGTTTCATTTCAAAATTAAGATTTTCATTAACGCAATTAATATTATCAATTTGAAATATCAGGGCATTGTGGTGCTCTGAATTATCAAATAAAGTATCGTCGGCCACATCGATATCAACACCACTACTACTATTCTGTAGACAGTTGTACTTAATACGTCAGTGTGATGAGATAATTTCTTGGCGGAATGAGTTTTGTCCATTTGCAGATGATGGTTTAATACCGCAACCTTAACAGCTTAATTTGTCATAGGACGTGCTATTTCATTCATATATGAAGTGAATGATGAAAATACTACTTTAGGAAAAAAATTGTAGATCGCGTGTAAGAAATTGATGTGCTAATAGCAGAGATTTTTTATTATTTTTTCAAATAACAAGTCTTTCTATACCATCTATCAGCAGTTTCTCGTTCCGATAGCGAAGCAATTGAAGAATACCGTTGCATATGGTAAATCTGAATCATTCGACCCGACGTATCCAGCCACCTAAAGGAACGAATACCTCGACTGAAACACATTGTATGGACTTGTCTATACCAAATTTGTCCGGAGCATCAAGAGACAATTTCAATAAGGTGTCACACAATACTCTTTACGATTTGAATTCTCAAGTTTGGGGATGTTGAGGGTAGGTGGTTGATTTCTACATTTTCAAATCAACATGATAAAACTCCTACTGACATCAATCTGTACTACTATTCATTCAAAGTTCAAAAGGTTGTTCAAATATAATATGATACCATTTTGTAGTTGGAACACTCAGAATAGTAATTACACTTAATTTCAAAAATTATCGATTCATATAGATATAGAATTTAATGTAATAAATAACAAACAAGATGTCACTGCTCTATTGACCGGTAATGAAGTCTGAGAAGAAATTAATGAATCAACTAGAATAAGGCTCATTTGAGCGAAATTCGCATATTATATTTTGTATATCTGAAACTGATTTAATGGCAACATTGAATTGTTATCAGAAATATATCAATATATTTAAATATTTAACAAGCGTACAATATTTTAAAATAAATTACTAAATTATCATCTGTTAAAGAATTATGAGCAAAAATATTATTAAAAAGTCACCATTTAGAACAGTAGTTTTTTAAAACAAATGGCCAACTTTGAGCATGTCAGATCAATTCCCTACCTTCACTATCACCTACCTATAAAATAATCATAGGGAATATCGATCGGATAACACATCGTTAGGAAGGTATTTCGATATCTATGTGAATCGATAATTTATTTGACTTAAATTTTCGATAGAGTGATTCAACTGCAAAAAGTTATTATCATATAATAAATTAATATGGCAGTACAAATTGATATTAGTATTGAAGTAGTTGTTTCAGCATAGTGTAGTGATCAACCCCTTGCATTCAGCATCCCAAAAGAAGATAATTTAAATAGCAAAGAGTATCATGTGGCATGTGAATTCAAATTCAAATATTGAATTCGATGCAAAAAGAACTTGAAAATCGTGTAATCAATAGCTACTATTTATTTTCAAAATAATAGTTGGCATAACAAAAGGTAAGGATATTTAACACAAATCATTCAGAGAAACAAATAAGTCTGCAATATGTTGAACTTCTGAGTTTAGTGGGAGGAAAGCAATTGAGGTAAAAGTTACTAAACTGTTCAAAATGACCCCTGCCAGTTCCATACAATGGTATAAACGGTTCTCAAATCCGCATCTCACGTTCTCAAAGACACTAGATGTTTAATAGCCTCAATTCTCCTCTCCATATATATATATATATATATATATATATATATATATATATATATATATATATATATATATATATATATATATATATATATATATATATATATATATATATATATATATATATATATATATATATATATATACAACGGAACACATACTTTTCAAATGCCCCGCTCATTAGGTGACCAGACTGAATACCTTGGGCACTGAACCAATCAGCGCCCGGAGGATCCAGAAGGTCCCCTACAACAACAGTCTTGCAAAAAAGGCCTGAGCTCTGCCCATAAGGGCGCCGTGCTGGAAGAAGTACAAGCATTTTTGAAAGATATTGTTATCATGATTATAAAATACCTAATTCAAATAAACATCAATAACAAAGAATTGATTATGCGGATGTTAACCTTTTACATGACGAATTATGGAAAAAAAATTGATTCTTCTGAAAAATTTTAATGGGCTTCTTTTGCGACGGAAGTGACAATTTTCAGTTATTTTTTCGCAGTTGATAAGAAATTTTGGAAAAAAATTCTGATTTTGATTATTTTCGAACTGAAAGTACAAATAACCCCATGAAATACAAATTTTCATAAATGGAAAGCCCCCATACATTCTGGACATACTCTCTTCGCATTTTTTGGAAGCATACCTCGTTCTCCTATTACAATTTTTCTCATGGCATCTTGGCGGATTCTTATATTCTTTTTTCTCGGGATGATGTCTAATCCCGTCAGTTCTGATTTCTGGCAATACTCTCGTCCAAAACCTTTTTTTTTTCTTTACTGCACTATAATCGTTACTAGCTGAAAGTGGTCTTCCACGTTTTTTTCGATTTTCAGCTGTCAGAATCATTGGTGTAGCAACTGAAGCCTTGAATTCCAAGAAAGAAAGAGAAATATTCTTTTTCAATTATAAAGAATCCAGGCATTCACAAGTGATACATTTAGAAAGTGAAACACAAGTCTCATGTAAAATTTTCTGTTTTTTAGTCCATGAGGGTAATGCGCATCATTTTGTCAGCCATGTCCATCTCTCCCATGAAATGATTATATTGTTTTACAGCGTTAGGTCTGTTGATCTCGACGTATCTTCTTTCTTTTCGATCCCACCTCCTCACAATATCTTGGGGTTCTTTGCCGCAGAACGAAGATATCATATGGACCACTTTATTATCAAAAACTTTTGACAGATTTAATTATTTTTGTTATAAACTCGATTTTTGAGGAACATTTAAAAAAATTGTAGCTCGTAGATATTTTGTACAACAGACACAATTTTTGCTTGGGTGGATAGAAGAAGGATCAAGGAATTTTTTAAGCAGTCTACACATGTCAAATGTTTATTGTGCTGTTTTGTATGATTTTTTCAATTTGGCCTTTTTCAAACAGCAATAACTCAATTTTTTCAAATGGTACGTGCCAATTTTTATATCGCCATCAGATGAAGCGTTAAATTTCAGATGGAATTTTATCAGCATGTACTATACCCATCTCTTATAGTTCCGAAATAATTTGGGAATATATTGAATTTTGATGATTTTGCAAGAATTAACAGAGAATGCTTTGAAATATTTGAATCAAGTAGCTGAACTGGCTACGCTCACCTGACAGGTGCCTAAAATTAATGTACTTGTCACTTCGTTCAATTGAATTTGATATTTCAACAAGAATTGTTGGTAATTTGAAGTGAAAATTTTTGAAAAACACCATATTGATATTAAAATGGCTGATTATTCAAACAAGAATATGTTTAATCTCTTTTTAATTCATGACGAATGTCAAAAAGTGGTGGATAGAACTTGCAAGCAATTCAATAACCAATTTCCAAATTTGGCGCCTATGAGTAAAACGAAATTTCGAAGGATTAGAAGCAATTTCCTGTAATTTGGAGGAACAAAATACATAGAAACTAGAAGAAAACCAATTCTCGAGGACGATGACAATCAAATTAATACGCTAGCGTATTTTCGTGCCAATCCACAAGCGTCCATTAAGTCAGCATCAATGGATATTGGATAGAGTTATACTTCCATTCAAAGGATCCTTAAAAAACATAACATGCACCCGTATTCTTTTACCAGCCTACAAAAATTGAAACCAACTGACCTTCCCAAGCGGCTAAATTTCTGTGAAAATTTATTAATTCGGTTTCAAGAAAATGAGACAATTCTTTAAAAAATTATATGGTCTGATGAAGCCAAGTTCAATGAGAGTGGAATAACTAACAGGAGGAATCGATATTTTTGGGCCACAGAAAATCCACATTTCATTGACGTTATTGATTCCAAAATAAATTCAGCGTGAATGTTTTTGAAATTTTAATGAATGATTTGTTGGCTTATCACATTTATGAAGAAAATCTTAATGGACAAAGATACCTGGAAATTTTGAGAGGAACATTAGCAAATTTTTCAGATGGATTACCCCTTAATATTCTGAGGGATTGCTATTACCAAATGGATGGTGCACAAGCACATAAAACACGAGCTGTAGATCGGCAGCTAATAGAAATGTTCGAGGATAGATGGTGGGGTAATCAAGAACCAAATTTAACCTCCGCGTTCTCCGGACCTGACGCCCCTTGATTTTTATTTATGGGGCAAAATCAAGAGTGAAGTGTATCTTATTCCTGTAAGAAGTAAAGAAGAGTTACTAGAGCACATTCATAATGCTTTTCGTAATATTGATCCTGAGGAAACTAGGAGGGCAACTCATCATGTTCATATACGAGCTGTCAAGTGTATCGAGCAAAATGGGGCCCATATTGAACATTTATTCAGATCGTAAATTAGTTTTCTCCTATGATGTTTGCTATCATTTATTCGTATTAATGTAATTATCTTCGATGATTGGTTTTCGCTTAGTTCCTAGAATTTTTATTCATCTGAATTGTAGAAAATTGCTTCTAATGCTTCGAAATTTTATTTCACTCATAGACGATAAATTTGGAAATTCTAACCTTTCCTAATCAATACAGGGGCAAGATAATTCGTATGTGATTTGGACATATAAACAACCTATAATATATTTCGTAGTTGGAAGTCTACTTGCTAGAATATACAGGATGTCAATTTTTATGAGTTTTTTCATGTATGTTATTATTCTTTATATTATTATTTTGATCACTTGTTTGTATCTAGAAAAACAAATATCCTGAACTTACCCACATAGGATCTGGATAATCTGATAATTCTGAAACCTGACGATGTATATTTTCCTTATCCTTCTGGAAGTCTCTTTCAAGAAACACAAACTCTGAGAATTTCCAAGACCATCCCAAGACAGGCATATATTGGATTGCTTTCTTACAATAAGCCTTCACATTCTGAAGAATATAAGGTGATAAAAGTTAGAATCTGACTGTCCACAATTTACATACCCCAAGTATTTTTACTCTTTCTGCTAGAACCCAACCTAAAATCCAATCAGTTTCATAGGAATGATTCATAATAAAACAAGCATGTTCTTTGCCAATATAATTCTTCATAACATCTTCATTTGTATATACGATGAGGCCACAATTTGCCCACCATTCCCCCAAAAAAACGATTTCTGTAACAATTATACATTTGATAATATAATTATAAATTATCTAATAATAAAAACTTACGTGAATTCAAACTGTAGTTCAAATACCAATTGAGTTTTCTGAACAATCTTTTATTGAATGGTCTTACTGAATAGTATAAAATACATTGCATCATATTGATAATTATTCCTGAAGTGAAAAATGTAATTGCCATACATAGTTGTGTGAACCGTGACTGTTTGAGAGTATCGAAAATTGAAGAACCCATTTTCCTTAAATTAACAAATATAAAAATAAGAGACTTATATGGCCTACGACGTATGAAATGTTTCAGATTTTAAAATCGATATAAATTAATAGTTACACGGAATCATTTATTCCTTATAAAACAGATTAGATAGGCCAATCAACTAAAAATTATAAAAAACCCATGTGATTGTTTTCAAGTTCTAACTAAAGCACACTATACCACTGAACTGGAATGATGCTTGTATTCCTCAAGATCTTTCTACTACAAAATAATTGATAGATCGACACATTGTATTAGTTTCAGTATATTGAATGAAATCATAATTAATTATTGACTTACTAGACAGTTATTCCTAAAAATATTTTATACACTGGCATAAAGGTATGATTAGAACTGATTATCTCTTTTCCTAACTGAACTGACTGAAAGAACTGATAGCAAAATTTGAGGTGATAGGTGACACAACGTTGCTTAAGCCCTGACTACACATGGATAAAGAATAGTTATGGTTAAGCATATTTCATACATATGTGGATATATGAAAATTTTATTTCATCAAAGTTATATGCAGAATCACAGAACAGACCCTTATGAGAAATAAAAACTCAGTGCTGCATAGAAACTGGCGCTACACGTGACATTATGGGAAACTAAACCGAATGGCGCCTTATTTGAATTCTAGATTTCCCCCGATCGAATTTAACTTGACTGAAATGGGTTATATGAACTAGTCTAATCGATGCAGATTATTTCTGCCTCAATTAGACTGTTCAAAAATTGAGAAAATAATGAGTATTTTTCACAATAATACTTTTAGTTCAAAATAACAAAAATCTCTCAAACCATATATACAGAAAACATTTCCAAAAATAAAATAAATTTTTAACACATGTGAATCAGAAATATGAATCACATATCGCAGAAAACAGGTACATTCTAACATTCAAAATAAAAAAGAAATTCTGAAATATTGTTGTAAGCCATAATATTGGTCCTCCATTGCTACCATTGGTCCCCCGTTGGAGGTAAACTGCCTTCACTGCCATCTTCATGGCAGTTACCCCATACTGCTTCTGAAAATAGAAAAAAACGTAGTAATAACTGTCTCAACAAATTTTTATTTAAATGAATTTGAGATCACTCAAAATTGTTGAATATGGTAAAAATAGGCAATTTCATTACTAATCTTGGAAATTAGGGCTGCATTAAGATGCAATATGGTTCATTAAGAGATGCTGTTACAGTTAAAGATTCAGGCAAAGATGGTAAACTGCCAATATATGAGTGATCTCCCATAACTACAGAAACCGAAGAAGATTCAGATATGGTATATTAGCAATTTTTGAAGGGTGCCCTATGTTAGAAATCGGACAAGATGGTTCATTGGAAGTTTCTGGCAAATATGATCTACCACCAACATTCGAGTTATCATTTGATAATAATTGATATTGTTCGTTGAGAGCTCCTGGCCAAGAAGAAATACTGCCTACTTTTGACTGACCCTCTTTATTATAAGAACAAGATGGTTCATTATTCAAAATAGGAAGAGATGGTATAACGCCACGGTTTAATCTTTTTTGATTTGCATTAACGAAGTCGTCTTCTTTGAACTGATCACTACATAAGGAAAAGTTAGTAGTGTCGACAGTTCCACTTATAGAACAAAACTCTTTCCACTTCAAACAAGTTGATGGATTTTGTCGAGGGAAAACATGGAAACTGATATTTTCAGCTCGGAAGACGTACTTGTTGGGGCATGTGGGAAATTTGCATCGATATTTACTCCCTAACGAAGTCATCCTGACAAATTCGAAAGTTAAGAACCTCAAGAAAATTCATATAATTCAAATCAACTTATCTTTTCAAAGCTCGAAAAAAAGGCTTCCTCGGCTACTTTTATTTCCTCGCCATTCACAGGGGTCATCTTGTATGGTAACGTACTTTCCCGCCGCACGCCAAAGGAGTGAACCTCAAAATTAAGGAGAAAACCGATAAGAATTGGATATAATCCAATTTAAGTACCGTAGAATCAAAAAAAGCTCAAGCTGCACAAAATATCGGCTAAAACTTCACGAATTCAATTTACTTACCATAAATTTTCAAGAGAATTCTAAACTTGAGTCCAAGACACCAGCAACGGAAACACCTGAAAAGAAAATAATTTTGGAAGCACAAAACGCAAAAATAAAAGGGTTTAGCCCGAAACTGAAAACATTGACATTGACAGACATTTGACGATGCATTTATCGGCGATTGAAGTTTGAACGACAGAGTTTGTCACTTGACGTGGTTAAATTAGTGCCATCTATATGTATTATGGGAGGACTAGATAGATAGGTGAGGGGTCGTGAGGGGGTGTTGAATGTTTTGGTCGGTAACTCGGCCTTCTTAATGGGTATTTTCTCTGTGCAGAATAGAGTAATCCAGTCTAGCTAGAAGAAATCTATTGCTACTTATGATACCACATTCCACAGATCTAATACCTAAAGATTGGTAGTATTTTTTTATTGTTGTGTTCAATACACAATTGGAAAAAGTATTGTTAAATTGTTAAATTATAACTTGTATTTTGAGTTATACTGCGAAAATAATTAAAAAAAAAACAACCAAATTCAGTAGACTTCACCAAATTCAGAAAAGAACTGTAGTACTTCATTGTGAAGCTTAAGGTGATATCACTTTTCATAGAAAAAACATAGATTTATTATTCTATGTTTCAATATGTTCTGACTAGCAAAAACTCATGTCTTTGACTGAGCCTAAAGGTAATATTTAGGAAAAGCGTAGAAAGCTGAGTTTTGCTCAGAGAATAATTGGGCATACCAAATGACCTCGTACTATTCGTCATGCTGTGTCATCGATAAAGTTACCGACTACTCTGCCAATAGATGTGTCCAAGAAATGGCTGAGAGGCAGTGGAAAATTGCACATTTTCGGAGTTTAGACCCTTACTCAGAAGAAAAATTTGATCAAAACTCAGACACCCTTATTTCTTGGAGTTTGGGTTTAGTTTTAAGGTTTCTTTTCATTAGAGCGTTTTGACTCTGATTCGGAAGGTTATGTGATTTTTAGCGTTGACGCTAGAAAGTTGGAAATTTCTAAACTTTATAGCGGCAGACACTAGAAGAGACAAGTGACAAGTTAATATTTTCCGTCGTCAAGTGTTGCCAATAGGAAACCTAAGGTAACCTTCGATACGAAATGGCTAAGTCTCTTTTTATAGACGTCCATTTATTGCGCAAAACATGCTTATGATACTCGAACCACATAGTTGGAGGGTTTGAAAAAAGAACTTCGCAATATATAACTCGAAAGATGATACAGAAATGATACCAAATCAATGAACAATAAAAAATTGATTTCATATTTATCAATAAAGTGTTTAACCTAAAATAAGTGAAAAATTACATATTTTGACGCTGAAAACACCTTTTCATGGAAGTTCGAGATTTCATAGAGAAATAAGTCATATGACCATTTTGACGCTCAAAACGAGAAACGCTTCAATGAAAAGGCACCTTTGGGTGCTCCCGACTGCAGTGCTCAGGAACATTGTACTCAGGGCCTAAGAATTGTATGAGTCCAGAATATGCGCGCACACAATAAAACTACGCGCTATGGGCCTTTCTTTGCAATTGGTAAAACTGTTTTCTGTTCTGCCGTAGTCTCACTACCACTTTGGAAAATTTTTGTCAACATAAGGCAGCTCCATTCTTTAGATTCTAGGCCAAGAGGGAGATGAATATTTTAAACATTGTTTTTATCCATTCCAAAAATTTTCGACAAATTACTAGGTTGTATAGATTCGATATTGATTTATTGAAATCACCTAGATTTTCTGGTAAAAAAAACTAGAAACGAGATTTAAATAATTTATTACTTAAAATTTAAATTACACTAGTCTTATTTTTATGATACAAAAGTGCATGTGATGTGCATGAAACATAAGTTTTTAACTTATTATAGCTCAAATTTACTTGAAATGTTTCAAATAACGAAATATTTCTTTGTACACTGTCTTAAGAATTTCTTCAAGTTCCAATTATCAATGAATCATTGATAATTACCCCTAAATCTCTGTCTTATATATTTTTCCTTTTTTTCCTTCTTCAGTTCTTTTTTTGCTTCTTGATCTTCATCTTCTTGTTCTTCTGCTGGTCCTGCAATCGCAGTAGCTTTTGGGCTTGATACAGCCATTCCCTCTTTTCCTGCGAAAGCTGTTGCTTTTGGTCCAGCTGCAGCAACTCCTCCTGGTCCAGCTAGGGCAATAGCTCCTGGCCCTGCTTGTGCAAAGCTTGGTTCCAGGGGTCGTTTCGTAGGAGTAGAGGCAGCTGTGGAAAAACATATGGAAAATTTAAAAAATATACATATGAAGATAAAGAAATATGGAAAAATTACCTTCATCATCTTTGTTTTCTTCCTCGGTTTTAGCATCAACTATAATAGCATCATTCTCTATTTCGGCAGGATATTGTGCAAATTCTGAATTATGAGCAGGTTGTAAATTAAAGTCTTGGCTTGATACTCGAATTTGTACATTTTGTCCATTCGTAGGAATCACAGTTAATGGTAGAACATTTCTGAATAATCCAGCGGGTGCTTGCTGCTTATTTTTTTCCACTTCTGCAAATTTATTTAGTTCTTCATTCAATGACGGGTTCGTCTGTTTCTGGAGGAAATAAACTTGCTTCTGGGGAGTATTGGCAAGAGATATCTGCTGGAGATCTTGATGAGCAAGGTTTTGTGGTTGTTGTTGAGGGTTATATTGAGTGGTTGAACCACCTGACTGAGGATAGTTTAATGGTATATTTTGTAGATAATTGCCAGTACCTACTTGTTGGTGATTTGTCTGAGACATTTGGTTTCTTAGATAATGTGGATCATAGTTCAAAAGAACACCATTTGCTCCATTCTGATTGGATGCGATTCCATCGAAAATTGCGGGATTTTGAAAATTAGGTTTGAGGAGACCAGGGTTTCGTAAATTTGGGTTTTGTAGGAGTTGCGGATTTTGGAAAGCAGGATTTTGTGCTGCAGGGATCACTGGTACTGGAACTTCTTGTGGTCCACTATTTGGGAACGTCTGAGAATATTTGAGTACATCTTCGGGGTTGATGCTTTGAGGTTGATAGAGGGAGAAAGGATAATTGAACAAAGGTTGTCCATTCAGAACGAAATAGCGATGACCAGGTTTAATAGGGTCAACGTTTGGTGTCTTTGGTTGTGGTTGTGGTTTTTCCGTTTCTTCTAAACCATCGGCTTCTGTTGCGGCGGGTGTTTCATTGAATGTCTCTAGCTTTTCAGGTTTACCAACTGTAAGAAAAAATCATTTATTCGAAAAATGTCATAATTTTGAAGTTTCTTTGGTGATTCGTAATCATTAGTAATACACTATAACAAGAAATTATTGCACCATTTACATTCTGCTGAATTATTGGAAACCATTGATGTTTTTTTGTGTTCTGATGATAAAATAAAGGGAAAGATCTTATTGAACTATTGAAGGATCTGATTGAAAAAACGATTGTTCAACAATACGGAAACAGACATTCCAAGCTATCAATACTGGGTTTTTCCGCCTCAGACTCTTATAACCTCTTTACATCTTTTATTCATACTCAGTATTGTCGACCTGATTGAGGCCCTGGTCTGTTGAATTCCAATATTCAACCAGATGGCCTTGAAGATCCGCTACCGGTGGATCCATGGCTCGTTCTCTAGTTTTCATGGAATAGCATATGTGGTCATCAGGTTTAGTTCAGGAGTCCGTGGGGGTTAGCTCTTATCATCGATTCTGGCTTTATTAAGGTAATTTCCCACCACTGCTGTGTGGTTCCGCATTATCATGCATGAAAAGAAAATCTTTACCAAGGATGGAACACATGAAGGTCAGTACGTGTATTTAAAGACATGCCTGCCAAACTATCAGAGACCAGCAAAAAGGACGGTTCACACGTCTAAGGACTCTCAAGCATCGATTGTTATTGATTTAACAGAATCCGGACTCATCAGTCCGAGAGCGCTTTTCCAATCGTGATCATTAAAATGGACGTTTCTTGACCAAACTATAGCCTAGCTGCACAGTGCTGTGCGGGTGCTTAAAGCCTGTGGCAGATCTTCTGGGATGAAAGTTATGTTCCGCGAAATGTTTTCTAACCGTTTTAATACTAATAAGAACGTCATGCTTGATGGAGAGTTGAATTCACCAACTTCTAGAGGTGGTTCGGACTGCAATCGCATAAATCGATTTTCGACAGCCTAAGTACAGCTATGTTCAAATTGTAGTATGAACAACACCTAGCCTTCTCCTTTTTCATGATAGCTCAAGTCTCATTAAGACAACATCATGGCTTGGACACATTCATCCCGCTTAAGATGTCTTATTGATGAACAAATTAACGAAAAATCATTGATATAGTTCTGGAAAAATGTAAGTAATAAAAATGATTAAAAATAGCTTGATACAATAAAAGTAGGAAAGTAACACAAAGGAAGAAACTAACATAAAATCATACTTCAAAGCATATTGCATGAGACGACAAAAACATGAAAACATTTTTTGCTCTGATGAAACTACTGGAATTGAACTTTTATAAGGTGATGCGATTTCTTTGAATAGTCTACTAAATTATTGACAGATACGTCTTAGCCATTCGTTTTCCAAGGTTACTTGTTTGAATTGTGACGAGCGAATTTTACTTATAATTCGTTTAATGAAAAAAATGAATTCTCTGAAATATGTGAAATTTTAAATATGATTTCTGGAAAAAAATCATGTTCTTAGTTCAATTCTCGAATAAGGTAAATATGCTAACCCGCCACAAAAACACTTGGTCTGTAGTTCGATACTCAAGTTTATAATAGCCAGTAAATTTGTGGTTCGAAAGAGATTCTTAAGAATTTTGTATTCCTTCATTAGAAATGGATTATGTATTTTGAAGAGAAAGAATTTTATAGCCTGTATTGTTATATTTAAAGATGCTCTAGATTGGATAATACAAACATGGCGAAAAAGTTGGAATATTTGGTATTTTTTGATTCGTTTTTTAACTACTGGTGTAGTGGTGGAGTGATGAAAAAATAATTTTTAACGATAAATTTAAAGCATCATGTATAAATCAGCAACAATAACAGAACCGGATGCTCCATTAAAAAATTGATTGAAATTCAAATTTGTTATACACTCCCCACAAAAAGTTGTCGCATCACCCTACTTTTACGACTATACTATATAAACTTTTAGGTTGGTTATTCAAGAATCGCTTGGAAACTTTCAGAAGAGATGAGTTTATGATGGAAAATATCAACAATTTTCGAGTTAATGAAAAATTGAAAAACTCTACCATCTTAAACCTTCGCGAAGAGACCAATCAACCAGCATCGAATGGTTACTAATCATTTTCAAAATCGAGTGTTTCCTCCCAGGGCCCTAATTACTGCCAGTATACGTCTCGGAAGCCCCTCAAACATATGTTGGATGTACTCTTGAGTCACTGAGTTCCAAATTTCAGGAAGCAGATTTTCTAGTTGTTGGAGTGTTCTACAAGGCATTCTACGTTGCTGAATTCGCCACCCCATGTTGTCCCAAACATGTTCTATGGGATTCGAGTCGGGACTTCTGTCTGGCCATCTTAAAATATCAATTTCGGCATTTTGCAGAAATTCTGTAATTACTTTAGCTGCATGAGGCCGAGCATTATCAGGCATATAAATGAATTTTTCGCCAATCAATGGGTCAAAGGTTCAACGATATCTGCGATGTATCTGGCCGCTGTCATTCTTCCATTATTCACTAGGACTAACTCAGTTCGACCATGGAAAGAAATGCCTCCCCACACCATTACTGAGCTCCCTCCGAAGTTTTCAGTTTGCCGGATATTGCATTGCTGATACCGTTCCCCAGGTCGTCTGTATACAGGCATGCGTCTATCATTTGATACTAGACAGAACCTGAACTCATCGGAAAAGAGAACATTCGACCATTCTGGAATACCCCAATTTGCATGTTCCCTCGCAAACTGATGTCTTGCAACTCGATGCTCTCTGTTGCGACGTGGGCCGGTAGAAGTCACCCTTGGTCTGATATCGTCTTCTCTGAGCCTGTTCCTAACAGTTCGCAATGAAATATGCACATTTCTAGAAAATGCAAGTTCATTTTGTAGCATTCTAGCCGAATAGTGCCGAACTCTTAGTGCAGTTAAACGAAGACAACGATCATCAACTGGTGTTGTTATCCGATTTCTTTCCTATTTCCCTGTTTCATGGTACCGATTAATTGCTCTTGAAAGAGTGCTTTGGTTAACATTCAACAAGCTAGCCACATAACGTTGGCTTCGCCCCTCCTCTAGTAATGTTACAATTCTTGTCACTTCATGATCACTCAAATAGCGCCCAGGACGTTCAGCAGCCATTACAATAAATTCAAAGAATCGCAAATCAACAAGAAACACAGAAAACTTGCATTAATTTAGCGTGAAAACTAAGAGAAATTGAATGAATACTGATAGTAAAATGAACTCATTCTTGTTTCAGACGTGTTTGAGATCATATGGAAACAAATGTTACTACATAGATAAGATTTTTTCCCCTCATATGTCCAAAAACATATGTTGACAAAGAAACTGCGATCGAGCTGCTTAATTGATTGTGGAATTCAGAATACCAGGTGATGCGACAATTTTTGTGGTGTAGTATTTTTCTTGAGATTATATTGATACAGAAAATTACCATTAAATAAATTCTAAGGTGACCTTAGTAAAATATATGGGTTCCTCTTGAATTGCTTATAGTCCTACTTCTCCTTAGCACGATTAAAATTACGTGATTGAAGGATTCCTGGGGGATAGTGCGTCAAGTCAGTTGGAGAGTAAAACAGAAATGACATTTTTCCCTATGTCCTTTTTGCAAAGAAATGAATTAAAGTAATAGATCACTGCTACCGAAGTTTTGAACTCTCGGATAATATGAAAGTGACATGAAATATACACACAACCAAATTTATATGGAATCACTCGGTATTTCACATTATTGTTTTGCATTATGCTGGGAGGCAAAACAATAATTTGATTTGATTTCGTTTTCTGCGAGTGAAACGGCTGGGAATTACGTGGACTTAGTGCTGTAGCCCATAGTGAGACTCAGGCGAGGTGCCCACGGTGAGAATTTCCCTTTTATGCAAGATACATATATTATACAAAAAAATGAGAAAACACCCCAATAATAGTACGTTTACGGAAAAATTTAAAGAACTTAGAAAAAATTATATTATAAACAAATAACATGAAAAAAGTATGGCAGGTTCTCAATAACACTTTGACTAAATCCAAAAATAAAGCGGGGGATATGACAAAGCTTGTACTGGACAACAAGACTTGTGTGACAAAGGATGAAGAAGTAGCACATGCTTTCAATGACTACTTCTCTAATATAGCCAAAGATATACAGACCAAGCAATGTTACACCATAAGGAAATTCAATGAGATAAGGTGCGACAGATCAATTTACTTGAAGAAATGCACTGCAAAAGAACTTGATGAAATTATTTAATCATTAGAACCTACTTCATCGACCGGTGAGGATAACATCTCGTCTATAGATCTTTTGACAATATATTCCTTGATTAAGACGAAACTTTAAGAGCATATCAATAATGCACTGAGAAGTGGAAAATTTCCAACTCCATGTAAGGTGGCAAAAGTAATACCGCTGTTTAAAAAGGAAAAAGAGAAGTGATGAGCAACTATCGGCCTATAGCTGTGACCTCTATATTCTCAAAAGTTTTGGAAAAAGTTATAAAAAACAGGCTCGTTGAGTTTTTCAACATTTCCATGTACCAATACGGATTTCAGGAAGCCAGCAGTTTTTGTTGACCTTCAAAAAGCGTTCGACATGGTGAATCATGAAAAAAATTACTGAAAAAGCTCTATAGAATGGTAATTCGTGGTCCAGCTTTCAATTTGATCAAATCATTTCTGTGTGGTCGGTCTCAGTTTGTGCAACTCAGCGGGTCGGTGAGAAATTCAAAAAGAGTTTGTGATTCAGGGTAGCCACAAGGTTCGGTTTTGGGCCCTTTATTGTATCTTCTCTACGTTGAAAACTTATCAGAGGAAAATTTGAAGGCAATATGTTACATGTTTGCGGACGATACTGTCTTATTATACGCTGGTAAAAGTGAAAGAACCTAGGAAAATTGGCGAATGATGATTTTGAACTTTTTAGTGATTGGCTGAGTTGCAATTTACTCACTTTGAATGATGATAAAATAGTATTCATGAAATTCCATAACAAAAACTCTACACATGACTTTCGAATAACAATTGATAAGAGTATCAGGCGAGTCTCTCTCTCTCTCTCTCTCTCTCTCTCTCTCTCTCTCTCTCTCTCTCTCTCAGCCTGTGGATATCCACTCTTGGACAAAGGCCTCTTCCAAATCTTTCCATCTCTGTCTATTTACGACAATCTGAACCCAAATTTTTCCTGCTGTTTTCTGGATATCATCCCGCCATCGTTTCGAAGGTCTACAAACACTCCTCTTGGTTTGTCTTGGGCGCCATACCATTATTCTATGAG
Organism: Cryptolaemus montrouzieri; assembly: GCA_013387265.2. Classification (NCBI taxonomy): domain Eukaryota; kingdom Metazoa; phylum Arthropoda; class Insecta; order Coleoptera; family Coccinellidae; genus Cryptolaemus; species Cryptolaemus montrouzieri. The sequence continues at coordinate 26,898,398 of JABFTP020000144.1, read as the reverse complement.
ACCTACTGTTTGGTTCTTGGCGGGCTACATGTCCAGCCCAGCGCCATTTGAGTTCCGCTATTCTTCTCGAAATGTCCGTTACGCGTGTTCTTCGTCTCATTTCCTCATTTTTGATCTTATCTCGCAAACTAACGCCAAGCATCGATCTCTCCATTGCTCGTTGTGTCACCTGGAGTTTGTAAGCGTATGCGCGGATGAGAGTCATTGTTTCAAGACCGTATGTGAGGACTGGCATAATACATGTCTGAAATGTTTTCATTTTGAGATTTATTGGGATTTCTCGAGATTTCAACACATGATCCAGTGTTCCAAATGCAGCCCAACCTAGTCCAATTCTTCTCGATATTTCAGAGGTTTGATTTTCCTGCCTTGTACGATTTTATGCCCTAGATAAATGTATTCTGTAACACTTTTGATCTCGTGGTTACCGATACTGATTCTTAAATTTTCAGGACTCATAACCTTCGTTTTATCTAGGTTAATCTCGAGTCCATAGGTCAAGGCAGCCTCATATAGTTCTTCCAGCATCCAGCAAAGATCTTCGGCATCATCACTTATAAGAACTATGTCGTCCGCAAAACGAAGATGGTTCAGACGTACACCATATATATTTATGCCTCTCGTTTCCCACTTCAAACCCTTGAATACGTCCTCCAGAGCCAATGTAAATAATTTTGGAGAGATCGTGTCTCCCTGTCGTATGCCTCTTTTCACGGGGATTTCTTTAGATGTTGTTTGTTCGTCTATCGTTATTTGGATTTTGGCGTTTTCGTATATGTATTTGATGAGGGCACACTTCTTTTAAATTTGATCACTTGCCACGATCTCTGACAGTAGGTTCGAGAAATGTTATGAGAAGGGGGATAACAATTGCAGTTTAGCCAACTTCTGTTTGTCGAAGAAAGGTGAAAATAACTGGTAGAAGATAAATACAGGTAGGAAGAAAAGTGGGAAGTCTCAGATCAAAGAAGTCTAAAGCTCCTCATTCTCTCAATATATGTGTAAATAATAATATTGGACTGGGCGAGAATGAATTTGCGAAATGATATTCATTTCAAAAACATAGTAATTTCTCAGGTGTTTTGTAAGTATTATGGTATTCACGATTTTTTCTGCAGTTACTTGTCTGTTTTTGCAAATACATTCTAAAATTTCACTCGTAAAAAATATATTTTCAGTTTAGAAGTGGAACATGAATTTTTTCTGTTGAACATTCATTTTTTCACCTATAATTCCTATATGTCCTACTGATGCTTACTATTAGTGAAGTTCGGAATTCTTCTAATCGAGCATAAGGTAGCCCGACTGATAGTCGGCTTACTGTGCGCTCGATACCTGCCGAACTCGGGTCACCCGAATGCGGTATACTGTACGCTCGATACAGGAATATGCATCCAGGAAGTTTTATGCCCTCTATAGGCGACTCTGTCAAATTCAAAGACGCATACAACACCCAAACTTTCGCCGGAATCGAACCGGCAGCCGCATATGTACAAACTAGGAAGCGTGTGATCGCCCCACCTGGCCACTGTGGTGGTTAGGTTTGAGGCAAATACAGGGTGCTTCAACGAAAACTAAACAGAGCCTATATCTAGCAAGATATTCATTTCTGATCAAAACGCAAAAACAGGTCAATTTTTGTTTTAAGGGGGACATCTTTTGGGGTACAAAACTTGAATGAAATATCAACCCCCTAAGCGGGGGTTGCAATCCTTCAACATTTTGAATAGAGAAAATGGGCCGAGTGATGACTGAAAAGAAAGGTGGTATCTTTGTCAACATTGCCTTGAACGAATTACCATTTTCATTTGAAAACTGTAAAAGATACAGGGTGAGCAACTGAAAGATAGGAAAGACTATTTCCCTGAGACTATTCAAGTTTCAGTGAAGTAAAATGGAACAGGTCCATGCTGATCGATGGCAGTCATCATCAAGTATCATCCTCATCTCGAATTTCAACCCCTAGAGCCTACCCTTGAAAATTAGGAAGAGGGTAGATGGGTCGAGTGATACCTCGAAAGACAAGTAGTATATTTGTCTGCATCCCCATGAACGAATTTTCATTTTTGATTGAAAACTGTAGAAGATACAGAGTGAGCTACTGAAAAATAGAGGAGACTATCTATCGCCCTGAGCTATTCAAGTATTAGTGCAAAAATATGGAACATATTCATTCTAGATCAAAGGCTGTCATCTTTGATCTAAATGAATCTATTCCAGTTTTTTGCACTAATACTCCAATAGTCTTGGGGCGATAGTCTTCTCTATTTTTCAGTGGCTCACTCTGTATCTTCTACAGGTTTCAATCAAAAATGAAAATTATTTCACGGGAATGCAGACAAAGATAATACCTTTCTTTCGAGTTACCACTCGACCCATCTACTCTCTTCCAAATTTTTAAGGGTTGTCACCCCTGATCCAGGGGTTGAAATTCGAGATGAGGATGGTACTTGATCATGACTGCCATTGATCAGCATGGATCTGTTTCATTTTACCTCACTGAAACTTGAATAGTCTTAGGGAAATAGTCTTCCCTATCTTTGAGTTGCTCACCCTGTATCTTTTACAGTTTTCAATTAAAAATGGAAATTCGTTCAAGGCAATGTAGGCAAAGATACCACCTTTCTTTTGAGTCATCACTCGACCCATTTTCCCTATTCAAAATGTTCAAGGATTGCAACCCCCGCTTAGGGGGTTGATATTTCAGGCAAGTATTGTACCCCAAAAGATGTCCCCCTTGAAACAAAAATTGATCTGTTTTTTCGTTTTGATCAGAAATGAATATCTTGGTAGATATAGCCTCTGTTTAGTTTTCGTTGAAGCACCCTGTATTAGTGTGGAGGAAGAAGATTCATTAGTGTCTAAAGTCTGCTGGCGCCATAATGGTTATAGCCATAACCTAATTAAAGGTGCTGAATTAATCAAAATTAAGTTTATTCAAACAGAAAGAGTAAAACTATACTCCTAATATTCTGAAAATTACAAAAGCAGATTGTGTTTTCGAACTTCAATTTTTCCTTACGTCGATCATTGTGTTAAAAGTAGGAAAAAGAATTGAGTATGATATTGAAAAAAATGACAAACTTAATCCTAAACATAATATCGAAAGTTCAATTGAATTAACTCAAAAAGTAGGGAATTTCACTTCACTGAATAACTCGTACCTCCAAAGCTTAGATGTAGACAACACGTTTTCAAACATTCCTAGAAATAGAAATAATAACTCAACCTCTGACATTGTAGAACAATCATATGTTACCCCCTTGATATATTGAAAATTTATCATTCTTTTGGAATTATGCGTATTTTTTAATTATCTTCAGTTTAATGAAAATACATATGAACATTTTAGTGGTATAGTTATAAGATTACCACTTCTAGCGGATATATTCATGTCTAGTAGAAAAAATAAAGTATTGAATTATAAGTCGCCATTTTACACGTTAATTGCATCTTACGCACCCGTGCTTCTAACGCCGCGAGGTGCATGGATGTATCTCATGCAGTACTGGATTCCAGACCTGCGTGATTAAACAGTGCTTCTTGTTGTTTTTGTGTATATTGATTGTGTATATTGATGACTGGTTCGATAACACTTGTTATTTCAATAACAAAAACACATAACACATAAGTCTAGCTTGTTTTGTTCATGAAATATACTAGTTTTACTTGAAAATTATCGATGTTTTGCTTTTTGAGAAAAATTGATATATCTCGAGAACGGCGTGAGCCGTTAATAAATAATGAAATGTGTTTTGCAAACAAGAAACCCTGCGGGACATAATTCATATCCGATTGAATCTCAGTCAGTATACAGAGTTCTCTTTTTTCCGCCTCACATTTTGAAACGAAGATATGTCGAAAACTACGTTATTATTATTATTTATTCTTTTTCAATTCATTAGATTCGCCGTAAAAACTAAATGAAGTTCTTCGTACAAACCCTGTACCTGAGATTTCAAGTTTTCAAGTTATGGCGAAAAAACGTTTACGTACCTACCTGAAGTTGCAAAGAAGGCTTAGATTTCTGCACAGGCGTAGATAAACTATTATTGTTTTAACTGTTAGTCGAATTAATTCGAACAGAATGGCTAGCTACACAAATGAGCAAATACTTACTTTATATTCCTTCGTGGAGATGAGAGACGGAATGTGAGTAGAACTTGTAGCTAAGCCGGTTATCTGGTAGCAAGTTAGCTAGGATACTTAAAATTTTCGCCATTGTGGATGTTCTGTATCGCTGTTACGGAAAACTAGGACTTCTGCTCCCGTTTTTCTATCACACATTAGCCACACTTTGGCTAATACAGCAGAATATGTAGCTGATACATCCAAAGTTTATTATGTTTCGGCTGCTGACGCCTGCGTATTTCGGGAGACGCGATACTTCTAATCAGTCTCATTCTTCAAGATGTGCGTTGCGTTGGCTTCCACCACAGAACAGACCCTAGTAAGAAGGTCGAGTTACCGACCAAAACATTCAACACCCCCTCACAACCCCCTTACCTATCTATCTAGTCCTCCCATAATAGATATAGATGGCACTACTTTCACCACGTCAAGTGTCAAACTCTGTCGATCAAACTACAATCGCCGATAAATGAATTGTCAAATGTCTGTCAATGTCAAAGTTTTCAGTTTCCCGCTAAACCCTTTTATTTTTGCGGTTTGTGCTTCCAGGTGTTTCCGTTGCTGGTGTCTTGGACTCAAGTTTAGAAATTCTTTTGTATTTTTCATAACGGTCCTTCAACCAGGATCCTTTAGAAAATTTATTTTGTATTATTAGACAGCTTGGTGTAGGGATCACAAACTCTAATTGCCACCAGTTTATTGCTGCTTTAAAAACATAAATGGCTTAACATCGCCCATAATTATTGGAAATCGTAAAAGAGATGACTGGGAGAATTTGAATGTTTTGTCTTTTTTTGCAGACTAACTCACAGAACAAACTCACTGATTCTAAGGATTCAGAACCTTCCGTTCATGAAGAATATATTGAGATCTTTGGAAATCTATCAACTCCTATAACTGACAATTACGCTATCTATTATGTGGCAGGATACCTTCTGCGAAAAATTACAGTCCCAGAATGTTAAGTATGTAACGAAGAACTTTTTTGCAAAGTGCCCCAACAACAGCACACCTTTATTACATTCAAGGAGTTTTGTGATAATGAGTCTAAGTTATTGTATCATTCACTAAAAGTTTCATTCACAATAAACTTACTTTTTCCTGAATAATCCGGGGCATCAGGAAAATCTTGCTTTGAGATTCAAAAATATTTATAAATCTCAGTTTTCTCAATTCGATTTTTGTCAATTACATTCGGTGAAAGATGAAATTTTTGAAAGTGCTACTAGTACTCTAATTTTTAAATCCATTATGGATAAAAAGAAGAAAACTGTTACTTCTGGGACTGAAAGCAAATCCAAAAGGTTCAGAAACAAGTAGGACAGCAATCTTTGATGGGTTCAATTATAGGTGTTCATTGTGATTTTAAAGAGTGGGTTATATACACCCTACTATGTGAGTGTTATTTATTTACCATCGATCTTATACAGTTGGTGGTACTATACATGTTGTTTTGTCTTGGCTTTTATATCCTTTTATAATTTACAAACATGTTTTCTAGTCTGTGATATTATTTATTTTCCTCCATGTACCTTTTACACTCATGTGGAAAGAAATTGATCTGTGACCAAATAATTGAATTTTTTGGGTCATTTGCAAACCACATTCTCTTTGTTATCTTTAATTCATGTTTATTTTGTGATATACACATTGTTATTATTAATTCAATTTTCTGAGTTCTTTTTACTCAGAGTATATTTGTTTTTGTTACAATGGGCTTTTTACACCCTGCTCAGTGCTTACACTTAAGGTTCTGCGTGCGGGACCATATTTATATATTTGGTTTATATTTCTACTATGAACCTATCAATTGAACCCATCAGGAATATTAATGCAACCTTAGTTTCCAAGATTAGTAATGAAATTGCCTATTTTTTACCATATTCAACAATTTTCAGTGATCTCAAATTCATTCAAATTAAAACTTCTTGAGACAGAAGCAGTATGGGGTAACTGCCATGAAAATGGCAGTGAAGGCAGTTACCCCAAGGGGTATATATATATATATATATATATATATATATATATATATATATATATATATATATATATATATATATATATATATATATATATATATTTTTCCTCACCGATGATTAGCTGAAAATAACAGAGCGAATGATTTCTTCATAAAAATTGTGGGAAAGGACTGATTACATAATTTTCAGCTTATCTAGTTGAAAATAGAGTCAATTTCTTCATTTTCAACTGGATAAGCTGAAAATTATGTAATAGGTCTCTTTCCACAAATTTCATGAAGAAATGACTCTCTCTGTTATTTTCAGGTTATCATAGTTGAGGAAAAAGATCATTGTTTTAACCTCCATATGTGAGCGCACTAGAATCAGTAAGAATAAATAGGTATTTCAGCCAACACAGGTTGTTGCCATAGCTGAACGAATAATCTGTTGCGCCCAAAATTAGAAGCAATATCACATGGCCATGTTTGCTGAAATAGGTAAAAAATGGAGCGACCGTAGCTATGGAAAATAATAACATTGGCAAACTTAAGTAACTGCCATATATGTATTCTACTGATTTCGTTATCCCGCAGTGGCCTTGCCAGTTAACTACCAGTACCTATCTCGTAACTGTTGATTGACCAGACTTAGCGAAATATTTTTAGCTGACGTAGCGACTCATAGCTGGATGCTCAAGGTTAGCTGCAACAGGTATACTCTGGTTCTCTGAGGCTATAGCGCCTAAAGTGAGTAGCTACCCTAGTTAAAGTTTTTTTCAGTGTATTTACATTGGTCCAAACTCTATAAGCTGGCGATTCACAGCTTCCAATAGAATTGTGTGAGATCCTTCTTTTCTGAACACAAGAGGATCCCGATTTTCTCAAAAGTATTATCTGGACGGATGGGGCTAAATTTTCTAATGAGGGGGTTTTCAACCGGAAAAACTCACACTTTTGGGCCAACCAAAATTCTCATATTACGAGGGAAACAAATCCTCAAAATCCAGTTAGTTTTAATGTGTTTGCACTTTTGAAGTGTATGATGAAAACTTTAATGGTGAACTTTATATGGGGATTTTGAGGACGGTAGTAAGTGACTTCGTTGACACTTTATCAGTATCTGAATCAAGGGGTTGTTGCTTATCGAATTTTAACTGATAGGTTTGAAGATTGATGGATTGGCGTTGAAGCCAATCTGACCTAACGCCTATAGATTTTTATCTTTAAGGAACACTGAAAGATAAAATTTATTCCGAACCTGTGATTTCAAGATATGATTTGTATAATAGACTTCAAATGCTTTCATGAAGTTGGATTGGAGCTAAAAGTGAATGGTCATCACTTTGAATAATTATTTTGAAATTTAGGAAAATAGAGTTCAATTCGTTTTGATATTTTTTAATCTGACTTCGGAAATTCGACAACAACAGCAGTTTTGCATTTTTTCCTCTTAATTTGTCAATTATCTAATGACAAAAGGACAGTTATTTGTTAATGCTCTGGGAACTTTCTATGAACGTGTAGGAATCTAAGCCGCCTTTGCTAACTTTAGGTAAGTACGTGAAATTCGTTTTTTTGCCATAACTTTAAAACTTGAAATCTCAGGTACAGAGTATGTATGGGGAATTCCATTCAGTTTTTTTACGGCGAATCTAACGAATTTGGGTTACAATTTGAAAAATTGTAGTTTTCGATGTTCCTTTGTTTCGAAATGTGATGCAGGAAAAAGAGCACTCTGTATATTGACTTGTTGTTGCTCAAGTTGGGTGGTGATACTAAATTTTTATCCTGCGATATATGGTGAAGGATTTCACAGTTTTGCGTTATGCAGTCAAATATGATTTTATTCCGTGAGATATATCTATAACTCCTCTACACGTATTATAGTCGACGATTGAAGAATCTAGCTGTATGTTTTTTACTCAACATGTGTACATCACGTTTGGTCTTTTTGATTTTACACTAGTCATATCTTTCGGAATTAGTTTTCTGTTTTGTCTTAGCGTTCCTTTTAAGTTTATGTTTCTGTTTAGTAATCTCTGCCCAAATGTCACACTGGTATAAAAGTTAATAGTGTGTGTACTTCGTTGAACTTCTAATAAATTTTCCGCTAAAGAAACAAAAGAATCTTGAATAGAGTTATTTTCATCTCTATCATTTACACAGAATATTTGAAGGTCATATATGTAGCCCTTATTCGAACAAAGTTTAAACATTGAGTTCAAATATATGTTTTTCATTTTTTATGTTAAGTCTGAATACAACCTTCCTCTGAAAGTTGAAATTTTTCAAATACAAAACTCCTCTGGTACCATTGCTTTTTGAAAATCAAATCAGGTTTTGTAAAAGAGGCGTTAGTTTATACAATCTTGTTTGATATTCGCACCTTTCATTATCGCTAAATGTAAATCGGCGAGTATAAGCTTACGGGATATTAGCCATTTCATTTTATTTTCATATAATTGATTCTTGAACCAATAAAAACTTTTCAAATTTTTTTTTCAAAACCATTCATATAATCATGGCCAAGAGATCTTAATTTCTTCGACATTTGTTTATACCTATAGAGAAGGCAAGATCAGTGTTCTTAAAAATGAGCTCAGTGCTTAAGAGCCGATCTTTAACTTTAACCACAAAAATACGACTTCTTAGGTGCTACGTTTTCTCTGTCTTACTTTACGGCGTGGAATCATGGACCCTAACACTCTTCTCACCTTTTAAACCTTCCCTAGATCTCCACGAACATTTCAAGACCAATATAAGATAAATCCGTTCAGCCGTTCTCCAGTTTTAGCGAGACTAACGAACAGCAATTGATTTTTATGTATACAGTGTGTTCCAACGAAAATTTGACCCCCCCTATAACTCCGAAATGAGTAACATTAGCGAAAAACACCAAGACACGTCGATTTTTGTTTCGAGGGGGAGCATTTTTCGAAATAATTCGAAACTTGTCAGATCAACCCCCTACCCCCAGCAACCCTAATTTCGAAATTCATCATAGGGAATAAGGGTCGAGTGGCACCTTACTGTAAAGGTCTGTCAATTCTCCATTCTGATTTGTCATTTTAGAATTTTAAATTAACATACAGGGTGTCCCAACCGAGGGTAAAGTTGAATTCCTGCAAATCCCAAATACTAAATGAAATCGATTTATTTTGGCATAATGCAAGCGCAGGTTTATGCTCGGTCTAGAAAAACGACCTACACTTGTGAATTTGGAGTTGGTGCAATCAACCCCTATTTCCAGCATCCCCAACTCAAAAATCATTCGATCGAAAATAGGTCAAGTGGCACCTCGTTGGAAAGGTATTTCAATTTTCTCTTCGAATTTGGTATTTTCGAAATTCAGAATCAGCATACAGGGTGTCCCGGAGCAGGAACACTGAAAACCCAAATAACTTTTTGAAACTGGTTCATTTCGGTATAATACGAGAACATGTTTATGTTTGATTCGAGAATAAGACTCTCTTGCGTGAATATGGAATTTTTGCAATCAATCTCTTCCATTCAGCATCCCCAACTCAAAAATCATACAAGTGATTACAGGTTGAGTGGCAAAGTTCCAGAAAGATTTTTCTATTTTCTGAATCACTGAGGCATTGGTTTCAGTTTGGCAATCGAGGTTTTCTGGCGTGAGGATCAGGATGAGGGATGATGGAGAAACTGATTGGATGCTCATCTAAACAGGAAAACGAGATTTATTGAACTTGTATTCAATTGAAAACAAAAACTAACTTGATTATTACAACAATTGTTCAAAATGACCTCCGCCCACCTCCATACAGTTATACAGACGATTTTCGAACTCTCTTCTCACATTAGCGAAAACTTCAGGAGTCAAAAGTCGGCATTCTGTGATAATCCTCATCCGCAGCTCCTCCAGGTTTTCTGGTCTTGTGGCATAAACTTTAGATTTTAGATGGCCCCACAAAAAAAATCTAGGGATTTAAATCTGGTGACCTGGCTGGCCACTCAACAGGTCCTCTTCTACCAATCCACCTTCCTGGGAAATTTTCGTCTAAATATTGGCGCACCCGAGCATCATAATGCGGAGGAGCACCGTCTTGTTGAAAACGCATTTCGTCCTCAGAAAGAGTTGGATCGTTCTGTAAAATTTCTGTCAATCTAGGATGTATGTGTTCCTCTAACAACTGTAGGTAGCCATTTCCATTCAGATTACCCTCAATAAAGAAAGGCCCAACTTGATGATTGCCAAAATTCCTGCCCAAACGTTCAACTTCTGAGGCCTTTGCGTGTGGGCCTCTCTAAACCAATGAGGATTCTGTGTGTCCCAATATCGACAATTATGTCTATTCACTTCACCACTGAGCATAAAGGTGCTTTCATCAGAAAAACAGATGTTATTCAGAAAATTTGGATTAGCGTTTAGGTTTTCACTTAGATTTTCACAAAACTGTAAACGACGATCTGGATCATCTTCGTTTATTTCATGCACTAATTTTACCTTGTAGGGTGAAATTTGTGATGTTTCACGATTCTATGGACAGTTGTAGCTGATACACCAGTCAGACGAGATAGTTTTCTGATCGAAGTAGTATTCTCCATTTGTAGATGACCCACTACTGCCACTTCCGTTGCCTCATTTCTGACAGGACATGCCACTTCATGTTTTTGTTTGCCACCGAACCCGTAGCTAGGAATTTGTCAACCAAATATTTAACGTACTGGTGACTGACTCCCTTTCTCTTTCAGGATGGTTCCTATCGAATATCCTTGCCGTTTCTTTGGCACAACTGTTATTTCGAAAATACGTCGATACAATTTCGACCCTTTCCTCAGTGGAATAAACCATTTTCAGATTAATTTCAACTGACGAACAACAACAATAATGAGGAACTGATCTGAATAATAATAATATTTCATTGCAAAATGAGAAATAACAGATGACTGCACGCCAGATGGAAATGAAAAAATGTGAACATTTTCAATGCAGAAATCAGCTTTATTTCTTCGTAATTGATGCTCAACACATCGTACCCCAATACTTTTAACAGTTTCGAATTAATTTTAGTTGATAATTTCAAATGACGATATTGAATTTTTCGAAAGCGACATCCTGTATGGAGAGCCGAACTGAATGAAATGCTTTAATCATTCTGGAATTCAAAAAACCTTTCTGAAGATATGCCACTTGAATTATTTGTATGATTTTCAAGTTGGGGATGCTGAATGGAAGAGATTGATTGCAAAAATTCTATAACCACACAAGAAAGTCCTATTCTCGGATCAAACATGTTCTCGTATACCGAAATGAACCAGTTTCAAAAAGTTATTTGGATTTTCAATGTTCCTGCTTCGGGACACCCTGTATGATGATTCTGAATTTCGAAAATACCAAATTCGAAGAGAAAATTGCAGTACCTTTCCAACGAGGTGCCACTTGACCTATTATCGATCGAATGATTTTTGAGTTGGGGATGCTGGAAATAGGGGGTTGATTGCACCAACTCCAAATTCACAAGTGTAGGTCGTTTTTCTAGACCGAACATAAACCTGCGCTTGCATTATGCCAAAATAAATCTATTTCATTTAGTATTTGGGATTTCCAGGAATTCAACTTTACCCTTGGTTGGGACACCCTGTATGTTAATTTAAAATTCTAAAATGACAAATCAAGGTGGAGAATTGACAGACCTTTTCAGTAAGGTGCCACTCGACCCTTATTCCCTATGATGAATTTCAAAGTTAGGGTTGCTGGGGGTAGGGGGTTGATCTGAGAAGTTTCGAATTATTTCGAAAAATGCTCCCCCTCGAAACAAAAATCGACGTGTCTTGGTGTTTTTCGCTAATGTTACTCATTTCGGAGTTAGAGGGGGGGTCAAATTTTCGTTGGAACACACTGTATAGATAAAACACCTGATGAATAGAATTTCTTTCAGTTTGTACTAAATAGCGTTGTAAACTGTTATCGAAATGTTTACAAAGATATCAATTATATAATTTAATTAACAGACTTTACAATTTGCTAGCTGGTGAATGATATCCTTATCACATGTCAATGGTTGTAACAGTTAATTACTATAGTGACAATATCGATAACTAGCAATTCCTTGAAACAATGTAAATCGACATTATGAGTAATAGTTGGATATATCAGCACTTCCACATTTCAGTAAGTCAATATTGTATCATACAAAGAAATTTTCTGGATAATAATGAGCGATTATAATGAGTGAAATCCATATGTTATAGTATTACATAAATATGAAATTATATATCATTGTGATGCAGTAGAACATGCGATACCTTCAGCTGTCAACGCTTGCATGCGTGTGACAGTGACCCTAAAAACAAGAAAGCAAGTATTTTAAATAATGCAATTATTGTTTCACAGTCAATATGTGATTATATGAGTTTTTGTAGTAAGTAGTACATACATGACAATATAAATAACAATATCCGCGTCTATTTAACTTTTAGACAGAGTAATGAGGAAATTTTACATTAACCCTGAATGGTACAGGGTATCTGTGTTATGATAATACAGAAAATCTGATATTCATTCTAGATATACAATATGTTTCAACCTCATTCGCCCCGGACCATACAGAGAGGAGAACGATAAATCTTCAAATTTTGATGATTTTGAGCTCGTTACTCAATAGGTTTCTTTGATTGTTTCATCAATGAGTATTTCAGCATATTTGCTCTTCAAAGTAGGATATTCATAATTCCGAGATTGGCTTAATTCAAATCAATTTTTTTCCAGTTTTTCAAATGGCATCCTATATTTTATTCTTTACTGAGGAAGCTTCAATGGAAACATTTCAAAAAGTACCAAGGTTTTCTATATCTATTTTTACTAATTTTGGAGAAACTGAAAAATTTTTCGTTACTCATTCGCATTCACGGTTCTTACTTATTATGAGTCAGATTGAAAAAGTGTTTTTGGTGACATCGTCTCATTTCTAGTTATACAAGAAATTTTTATTCTCAAAGTTCAGTTCGTCCACTCGGAAAGCTGATATTTTGTTTGAAATTCTGTTTCTTCCTAACATATCTACGTGAAAATATGTTTTGTCATTACTAGTATTACTCGAACCTTTGCAAAATTTCAATAGTTTGATTGAGGAGGTGTTACTTGATGAAAATTGATAAATATTTTTCAATTAGATAAAAATATGATGTTCAAATTTTCACTATATTGACAAACTTATGATTTATTTACCACACTGGGGCTCTTCAGATAAGTAGTACGTTTGATTGATAAAAACAGATACTTAGCTGAATAGGAGAAAATTCAAACGTGGTTGTTTCTTTCAAGAACTAAAACATTAAGTAATGCTGACGAATTTAGGTATAATTAACTATTAAGTAAATTTCTGGAACTTTAATTTATTTTCAATGCTTCCCAAAGGTTCAGTTTTGATCTATTATTTTCATTATAAAGATATGCTTATATTGAAATTTTTGAAAGTTCTACTGATATAAATTTCACCACAACTTCCACAAGAGAGTTTAGAAACATCTTATTTGTTTTCTTCTTGAATTTTAGGTTTACGGTTTTCAATATATTTGCCTAGAGAGTTTTCGTTCTGAAAGCTCTATTCGAATTGATTAATGAAATGAGAATGATGACTACACTCAGACGAAAATTTTCAAATATCCACAGAAAGTTGAGGAAAACTGGTACTTTTACCAACTCAAACTATGAGAACTCCTGATATTGATGTAGCAGTTTTGGATTGTATTTATTTGAATCCTCATGTGAGTACAAGAAAAATTGGAAATCAGTTGAATATTTCATATGTTTTAGTTTGGAGGATTCTCCATGAATTTTTATTGTACCCGTTTCATATTCAACGCGTCCAAACTCTACTTCCTCGAGATTTTCCTTCAAGACTGAATTTCTGCCGATGGTTCGATAAAATTAGAGAAAATTCTCATTTTGATAGTAAAATAATGTTCACAGACGAAGCTAACTTTTGATTGAAGAATCTCATCATCAAGAACAATTCTCACTGAATGTCTGGGTCGGAATAATTGGAAATTATTTGATTGGGCCATTTTTTTGCCTAACAGACTAAATGGTTCCGGTTATCGGCAATTTATTGAAGAGGAGTTACGTTTATTTCTCGATGATTTGCCACTTTTGGTGAGAAACATAAAGAAGTTCATTCATGACGGGGTACCAGCACATTTCAGTGGAGAAGCTAGGAAATTCTTCAATAATACATTCAACAACCGATGAATAGGTCGGGGGTGGGCCAGAACCATGTCCTCCTAGGTCCCCAGACTTAAATAGTTTAGACTTTTTTTAATGTTTAATATCTCAAAAGTTTAGTCTATACCACTCAAGTTAACACTGTAGAAGAATTGAGGAATCGAATAATAACCTCTTTTGACATGATAAGAAATACCCCAGGAATATTTCAAAGAGTGAGTGATAATATGCGAAGAAGGACAGAGGCCTGTATTCTTACAATTGGAGGACACTTCCAGCAATTTATTCAGTTTTTAGTTGCCCTTTTTTTTAGTTTGATATTGAATAAGTATAAGTTGAGTCTCAGAATACGAGCTTTCAAAATAAAAGCAAATTTTGGGCATACCTATTATAATTTTTTTATATTTAGCGAATAACATACAATTCAAATAATTCAAATTCAATAATTTTTCACTCGAAAACGGTTGGAGATACGAAAAATTACAAATTTCGAAAAAGTTTCAAAATTGAATGAAGATGACGAAAATTGATTGTACGCTGATCAGTGGCGTACTACAAAAAAGTTTGAAAGGGTAAAATGAGAAATGGCCTCGAAAAAGGAATCACCTTGTGAATTTCAGTTAAAATCTAGTACGTGTAATGATGTAAAAAATAGCTTGCATTCCAAATTTGAGCTGAATATCTCAAAAACTGCAGGAGTTTTGAAGAAAAAAACCATTTCTTCCGGAAATTTTAACACCCTGTAGCTCCGTAACGAAGCTTTTCCGGACCTATGTTTATATGAACTTTTTTCTTTAAATTGCACGTAGATTTAACCTCTCAAGTTGTGACATACTATCATGTAACACTCTGTACAATCAAAAATGAACACAGACATAACTCTCCTTTTTTTTCATAAACCATCCCATACAGACATTACCATTCACAATTCTCCTACACATCCATATCAACATAAAAAAGCTGCTTATAAGAGTATGATACATACCACCACGATACCAATGTCAGGAAATAATTCCTTTAAAGATCTAAATATTATGAAAGAAATAGCGGTCAATCATGGTTATAATTCTAGTATGATTGACAGTAAGCTTCTCATAAACAATTTCAGTTTGAGTATTTCCTAGTGTTTAAGAAAATAATTAAAAATATATATTGAATTGTATTGCTAAACCGGATCTGAATTTTCAGGTAATTCTTCTCATCTCGTAATTCAAACATAACCTTCAGGTAGGTATATTAAAAACTATAACCTAAAATTTATAAAGGAAACAAATCATGTGTTTATAAGCTCTCTCGTGGAAGTTGGATGAAAATTTATATCAGTAGATCCTTCAGAAATTTCAATACAAGAATAACGAAGCATAAACGCAGTAACAAGCAAAACAACAACAAGCAAAAATCAGGTTTGATTTTGTACATATTGAAAATAATAGATTGGAATTGAATCTATAGAAAGCATTGGAAACTAATGTACAGAAAAATTCCGGAAATTTACTGAAACGTCAATTAGACTTGAATTCGTCACCGTTACTCAATCTTTTTATATCTTGAAAAAAGCAACCCTGTTTGGTTTTTCCTTCTATTTAGCTGTTTTTACCAATGTTATATTTAAGACTCATCATCCTTTTGAAACTAGTACTTATCTGAAGAAGCCACTGTGTGGTGAAATGTGTCGGCTCGGTGGCGTAGAGGATATAATGCTCGTCTCCTGCGCAGAGTTATCTGGGTTCAATCTCTACAAAGTCGGTGTGATTTTTCGGATTCTGGGAATCGCTTGAGTATCCATCTTTCGGAGGAGATATAAAGCCGTCGGTCCTGTCTAACAGAGATGTGTGGAAACATTAAAGATCCTTTCCCTCGACACGAGAGGGGTTTGGCAGAATTCCCGGGTTAGTCAGGTAACAGAATTCCCTGGCGTGTCATTAGCCAAAAGCCAGAAATAGAGCACGTTAAATGAAAAACAAACAAAACAAACAAAACAAACAATAAGTTAGTCAATATTGTGAAAATTTGAAAAGCATAGTTTAATTTAATTATTAAATATTTATATTCATCAAGATTCTATTTCGAAAATATACAGGGTATTGAATAACGATTTCTGAAATCCACAATGATTTTATACTTTGTATGAATAATTTTTCAAATTATGTGTCTATATATGAAAGAAAACATTCCAACAGCGCCTAGTAATCATGTATCATTTTTTCGTTGGGACTAGAGAGAATCCTCATTCATGTCAACAAAGGCACAGGCAGCATAGATGGCCTGACAATATATGGAGAGCAATTATAGGATCTTATGTATCAATTGAAACCAGGCTGTGAGTAATTATTCAATTATTGTTTAAGAAAGTTGTGGTCATATAAAAGATGTACGAATTCGTGTGGCATTTAACTCACGATCATAACGCTCATAGGATCACCAAATGAGGGAACCAGAACATTATTGAGAGTTTTCTTGAATTAATATCAAGATGGAATACTTTCAATATGACATAACCGCACTTCATAAAACCTGAATCATTATCAAATTGCATTCAAATGAACTAGTAAACCTACAGATAGCCCTTTGTACCAGTAAAGTACTTGTCGTTGTTTAAAACTCACCAGGTTTTTTAGGTTTGAATGGGGGTATTCTTCCAGGATTGGTTGGAATCTCCTCGGCGTCTTTTTCAATAGGTGGGGTAAATGCTGGTTTTCGATTAGGAAAGCCTCCTGCAGGTCCCCCACCAACAAAAACAGGACCTCCAGGCTGGAAACCAGGCCCGTTTCTATAAATAACACCAGGGCCTTGTGGTTGTTGTGGTTGTGGATACAAAAAGTTGTTTGGAGGAAGTCCTGGATTCAACAAGAACGGTTGACCTGGTCCTCCACCATAATAAAGGAATTGGGGCTGGTATCTGAAAGAATTATTTAGTTTAGTTAAGAATTTTCTGATTGAAACAGAATTCCATTATTTGTTTTGGTTTTGCGTGAATTGTTTTTCAGAATCCCTGACAAATATTTATTGCCGGAAAAACAAGCAAGAAAACAATAATTGGTGTTGAAATTGATTTCAAGAATTTCAATCGGTTCACATTGTTTCGATGTTGATGTAAAAAAAAATATAAAATGATACAAAGCGCTAAATAATAAGTGATAAGTTGGTGGAAATACCAGATGATGTCCGCAGTGTGGTACCCTATCACTATTGCTATTGGTCGTTGTTCTTGACAGTTTTTTCGCCGTTTTAACCACGAAGGTTACCACACGATGGCAGACGAAGCATTTTCTATTACAGGATGTCTTCTTCTTCTTCTTCTTCTTCTTTAAATAGGACGATGTCCTGTTTTTCTGTTACATCCCCTGCTGCGAACCGGAGCTCCAGCACTTATGCTATCGCTTTTTCGGCCTTCCTATGGGTCTTCTAGTGTTGGGTTTTTGTGTTTTTGCCCACTTCGCCACACGTTCGGGGCCCATTCTGTCTACGTGATCTCTCCATAGGCGTCGACGTGCTCTTGTCCACCTCATCACATCCTGGACACCTAGCTCCCTTAGCGTATCCTCATTCCTTATTCTATCTCTGCGTGTAATACCTCTTATAGCTCTTAGCGCTCTCATCTCTGTTGTCCTCATTAGTTGTTTTGTTTTTGTTGTCTCAGCTCTTGTCTCAACCGCATATGTCATCACGGGTCTCACACAGGTTTTATAGTTTCGGACTTTGCTTTCTGTGCTTATGTACTTATTCCGCCAGATTACATCTCTCAGGAAGCCAGATATTCTCGATGCTTGCATTGTCTGCTGTTTTGCTTCTTGTAAGAGTTGCCTATCGCTCGATACTTCTACTCCTATGTATTTAAAGTGTGAAACTTGCTCTATTATATGGTCGTTCACTACTAGTTTGCATCTAATTGGATCTTTCGCTATTACCATCGATTGGGTTTTCTGTGTTGATATTACCATGTTATATTTTTCTGCTGTTACTTTGAACTTTTGTAGTAGGCGTTGTAGGTCGTCCTCATTCTCGGCTATTAGTAAAGCATCATCTGCGTAGCACAGTATTCTCATAGTTTTGTTACCCATCCTAAAGCCTTGGTTCATTTGGTTAACACCTGCTATTATTTCATCCATGATTAAATTAAATAGACATGGGCTAAGGCTGTCACCTTGTCTAATGCCTGCGTTAAATTTGATTTCGCTTGTAAGTCCCTGTGTAGTTTTTACTTTCGTCTTATTAGAGTTATTTAGTTCTTTGATTATGTATATGTATTTATTGCTTAAGTTTTCATTTCTAAGGATAGTGATCATATCGTTCATTCGAATTCTGTCGAATGCCTTTTCCAAATCTATAAAACATATAAACATCGGTTTGTCAAACTCTATGGACTTCTCCACCAGTTGCCGCAATATAAAAATTGCATCCGTTGTTGATCTATTTGGTCGGAATCCCTGTTGTTCTTCAGACACACCTACTTTGTCATATATCTTATTATGATTGATGATATTACAGGATGTAGATGGCTCAAATAATAGAAGAATGGTACAGGAAACTTGACCTCTCTGCAATCCTCGGAAAGATCAAGTCAAACATACACTAGCTGAAATAAAGCTCGGCCAACTGCATAGAGAAGCCTGCCTAAATATGACTGGAGCTATGCGTACCACATCCACACTAGCTCTTGAAGTCATGCTGTGTCTGCTGTCACTAGACTTCTTTTTAGTGAGGTAGCTCTAGCAAGCTTGACATGGGTGGAATATTGGACTCAACTTGGGGAGTATCGAGGCTGCCCCTGGGAACCTAAGAGAACACTGAGGTACCATTGCTGAAGGCAAAAAATGACAAAATGCTATGGACAGGTACCGCAATGTAACACACCGAACTGACTTTTGTGGCAACAAAAATAGTCTGAAGCAACATGAAAAGCGAAACCATAAGAATTGAATCAATACTATCCCTGCGGGGACAAAAATCTCTTCCAGGATAGCAAGGGACTAATACACATAACTGACAGGACAGGAGTCTCTTCACCAACAATATTTCCGTTAGTTGAATGAAGGTTTGACAAAAAAGCGACCAGGCAAATAGTGCTGAAACACTTGGGGGCTACCATCATCGTAAATAAGGTCATAAGTGCAGCGGTCTTGCCGCACTCTTGTCCTCTACCTTCATAACTTTTTTGAAATATCAGAGCACAAATTGCATTATTTACTGTTTTTAATACCAACAAATAAATCGAATTAATAGATCACGGTTACCGCGATTTTGAACTCTCGTTCATCGTCGCACAGTATGAAAACCAAGTACAAAATGACATGAAATATATATGAATAAGTCGATATCTGGCTTTGAAAAGGCCAGACATTAGGACTAAACATAACAACTATTAAATGGGAGTTATTATTTGAATATATTGAAAATTTGGGAATTATAAAGATCAGTTGGATCGTTCATTATCTGAAAGTTGTCATTAGATGGTGATTTGAAATTTTCCACTGATTCTAGGTGATTGAGTTTTCAACCCTTTGTGACACTGTTTTTTAATTTATCAATACTAGGAATAGAGTGGTCATTTTTTATGTAGTGATTAGCTAATATTGAATCTTGTTTATTTTTATGGAATGAGAGAGAATTGCGGTTTTTATATCGGGCGTTCGAAGGAACGCCCAGTCTAGCGTATGCAGATATTATTATACTCTGGACTAGATAACTTATAAACTCCTGATTCAACTAAATTCTCTATAGGATTTTTAGTGCTGAAAATTTGAGGTCTGAATGCGATTTTAGTTTTCAATTTGGAAAGATTTTTCTCTTATCCGTCTAAAATATGTTAAATGGATGAAGATTTCCGATTTGTTGATACTTATAGTTGGATGTTTCTTGGTAATCGATTTATGAAATCGTGTTCGTTTAATTAATTGATCAATCAACTCACGATCAAAACCGTTGCTGTGAGCCATAGTTTTCATGGTTTCAATCTCTCTTTTAAAATTTTCTAATGATAAAGGTAGCGAAAATGATCTGTGGATCATAAAATTGTTAACCGAAATTTAATGTGAATAACGGTGGTTTGAATCCTTTGGAATATCTATATACTGTGCTAGTAGGTTCTCTGAAGATGTTGAAGTTAATTTTGCTATTTGAGTGGGAAATTGACAGAACTAAGAATGATATTTGATAGTTTTGCTCTCTTTGAATTTGAGTTTTATTTTCGGATGAATAATGTTTATGAAATTGAGAAAATGATCGAATTGTTTAGGTGTACCAATTAGAGAAATAAGTAAGTCATCGACCCATCTGTACTAAATGTGAATTTCAACAAGCAAGTTTGAATTTAGTTCTCTGCTTTCTATGCTTGACAAGAATATATTCTTTACAGGGGGTGGGAGTTGGTGGAGGTCTCATCACAAGATCGATAGAATGTTCGTAATGTTCGTATATATTTTCATTAAATTGAAGATGCTGTATGAATAAGCCCAAAAAAATGATAAATTTGAAATGTATCAAAGGGTGGACATTTGATCATCAGACGTTAAGTTAATATTTTTATTTTCAACAAAACATGTTTGAAAACATGTTATATATAATAAGCTTAAGAAGTACGAATTATATGAGTGAAGTCCTTTAATTTACACATACAGGGTCCGCCATCGAAGATTTTTTTGAAGCAGCGGTTATTCAGATACTGATAACCTTAATGACACTTCTGATTTGGCAGAATAGTTTCATCATTCCGCTGAATGAAAATGGTTACATATATGCTTGAGGAATAAGTGAAAATAGTGCATTTTTACTTTGAAAATCATGGTAATGTTGCAGAATGTATGCGAAAATTACTCACGGAAATGGGAAGAAAAGAGGCACCATCAGCTCCGTATGTGCGTTCCCTTTTAAAAAAATGGAGGGAAATTGGCATTATTATTGAAAACCCAACGCGTGATAAACCAAAAACAATGCCCACAACCGAGAATATCGCTGCTGTTGCCTAGAATGTGCGTGAGTCGCCAGGAACATCGATGAAGCTTCGTTCTCAACAATTAACCATTTCAGAGACATCCCTGAGACGAATTTATTAAGATCTTGTTATGACACCATACAAAATCCAATTGGTTCAGACATTGAAGCCACGAGCCATCCGTTGCGTTTTCTCTTTGTCAGTTGAGCATGCGACCAACTTGAGAACGACGTTGATTTTTACGAAATTTTCTGGATGACGCGCATTTCCATCATGGCGGATACGTCAACTAACAAAATTGCCACATCTGGAGGACGGAAAACCCGCACGTTATCATGGAGACGCCGATGCATCCTCAGAGAGTGTCAGTTTGGTGAGGATTTTGGTCTGCAGGCATCATTGGAGCATTTATATTTGAAAGTGAGGCAGGAGACGTCGTCAAGGTTGATCTTCTGCCCACATTCTTCGAAGATCGAATTATCAGTCGAAATTCTGATGTCCTTTAGACGCGTTGGAGCAGTGATTTTACGCCGTTGGACTATTATCTTTGGGCGTCAAAGCTGCATAATATCGAAAATATACTCAAAACTTGGACCGACTGTAAGAGGTACTACAAGGCCAGCCGAGACAGGCATTTGAATCAAATCAAATCAAAATATATTAATGTTAGCATAAAAAGTACATACATTCGTCAAGGTTTGTTATTGTGCTGGGTCGAAAACAGGAAGAAGCATCACAAAATAAAAAATAAAGATATGATACACACATTACAATACAATTAGCTTCAATATATATTTCACAAATTTAAAATGGCGTTATGGTCATATTCCAGAAACTCGCTTACAATGTAAAAAGCACCCTTGAGTAGATGCCTCTCAATTTTTTCTTTGAAGTATTTAAAAGGTAATTCTCTTATTGAATTGGGTATCCAGTTGAAGAGCTTAACGGCAATAAAGCCAGAAGAACGATGGCTTTTCTGTAGCCTGTATTGTGGTGTTATCAAGTTATGCTTTATAACGGGTGTCATGAGAGTGGATATTCAGGTGTGCCTGATATAGACTTTCATTTATTTTCATATAAGGGTTATTTTGGAGAATGAGAACAGATGAAAGAGTAAGTATCTCAAGTCTTTTGAAAGCAAGCCTACAGTCTTTCTGATATCTAAAGCCAGCCAGAACTCGTATGGCCCTTCTCCGTAGAGCAAAGGACATAGTGCTATGAAACAAAGAAAAATATGCAGTCTTCAAGACATACTCCGATACACAGTTTTTCAAGTTCCTCAACAAAAAGATGCCACTACACAATTTTCCACCTACACTCTGAACATAAGAATCCCACTTCAGTTTATGGTCCAACAAAATCCCAAGAAATTTCACCCCCTCAGCATTCTTGTCCCCATGCCCCCTCGATGAGGAATTCATGGTCTGCGTCTTCTTCTGGTTCAGCAGGAGTCTATTTGATTGGAACCATTTTTTCACTTTTGTTCGCGCCATACTCATTTCCTGTTCGACCTACTTCACCGATTTTACTTTGTTATAGACAGTAGTATCATCAGCATAAAGGATATATCTTTCTGCGCTGTTTGATTGTGAAAGTTCATTTATGAAGATAATGAAGAGAATAGGACCCAATATAGACCCTTGAGGAACCCCTATATTTAGCTATGCCATGTCAGACGATTTACCCTCCTTCTTTACAATCTGGCATCGATCCCTTAGATATGAATCCAATAGTTGCAGATTGCCATTACTGAAGTTATAGTACTCGAACTTCTGTAGTAAGATAATATGAGTGACACAGTCAAACGCTTTACTAAGATCGCAGAAGTCAGCAGTGATTCAAGATTTTCGAAAGCTTCCAGAATCTTGTCAACCAAATCAAGAACAGCAACTAACCGGAAGGATCGTACTTCAATATGAAGAAATGAATTCGGAAATCAAATGAACCGTTTTTGTTTATTGCATTAAAAAAGTTATGTATCGTTATGTATCGGAACCTATATATTCTTTAGTATTATACATACATTTATCTGATGTTTGATTGAATAATTGTTTATGAAATATAAATGAATAAATATGTAATTTCAAATGAAACTGAGGATACATTAAGAGAAGTCGTTTCCATGGAACATCTCAGCAGATAAACATATGTATCTAGCAATAAAATATCATCATCATTTCTTATAAGTTAAAACGTTCTTGCCGATTTTGTTCATAATCGTTCTGATTATCATTCTGATTATTCAAGAATATATTTGAAAGACAATATTATTCGATATTAACCTAAATATTTTATTATATAAAAGAAATTTTCTTCTTCAGCATTTGAGGCGATTAGTTAACACCAAACTGAGTTTGTAAAATGTAGATGTTTTCATAAGTATCCTTCTGACCATTGTCGTAATAGTGAAAGTAATCTGTAGTCACTCTAACTGTTAAAAGTTATTATCGTATTTGAACTTTTCCAGTTCTTTATGATTATTTTAGTGGAATTTTAATCAGTAATACGTATTGCAACTTTGTTTGATTAACGGAATTGTTTCCTTGATAATTAAAATATCGAATTGTTATAGTTTTTTGAATTTTATTCTTCACCTGCATTCTAAGGAATGGAGCATCATGTACACGAACATAACAAGTTCCTCGAAAACGTTATTTGAAGGTTGGTTCAAGGGCTTCGGAAATAGTGGATTAATCCAATTCCTCTGGAATCATAATACACATAAGAAGCAATTCAAAAAGAAAAGCAATTAGGCATCGACCACATATTTCGGTAGCAAAGCGCGATTTTGCGATGGCACTAACAAAAAAGTGGTTCCTTGCCACAGCTGTAGTATGTGAGGTAGCAGGCTTAAAAGGAGTCGTAGAGAACCACAAAATACAAAATATAAAAATTTCTTTCTGCATCTTCGTAAAACAATTACAATTTTGAAATTTATAATCTTGTGTGAACATAAAAGAAATCAGTAGAATTATGGGGATAATTTTATTGTTGTTGAATTTTTCGTGAAATTTGGTAACTTTTTTGAAGAAAATCTGTAATTGACAGAAATTGTTAAGATTGCTGTAGTTGAACAATGAGAAAAATGAATTAACCATTTCATTAGACGCGCATTGTGAATGAAACTAGCGGATTAGATCAAAAGAATGTTTATTTATCTGATTATTATTTCTATAACTATAAAAACATAATTTCTGAATATACATTATATAATTTGCTGGAAATGTTATTATCTACACGGCTACAAGAAATTACCGCACAAAATTAAATTCAAATATTCAAGAATAATTTTTCAATAATCCACCAGCACTAAGGAATTCATGAGAACAATGGAAATGAAAATAGGATAGAAATTGAAATGAACCTAATAATGAAAAATGTGAAACTTTAGCAAGAAATAAAAGTCCTCAAAACCTGATAACACCGAATATTTCTACTCCTGGTTTGAACTATTGCATGACATCTACATCATATCGAAATGAATGTATTCTGATCAATTCAATTCAAAATTTCGATAAGTCTGTTTCAAACCTCATTCACGGTAGCTGGCTTCTTAATCTTCTTGAGAATGTCCCAGACATATTCGATGAGATTGAGGTCTGGACTTTATGCAGGCCACTCCATTGAAGTGATTTCGTGATCTTTAAGGAGATTGCTAACGATGTGAGCTCGTTAAGGTTTGGCGTTATCATGCACACACAAACAGTTTTCTCCTAGGTTTTCTCTCAAATGATTTTTTTTTGAAATGTCTAAGCAGAAGTTTCATTATTTACGATGACTATGCGAGCGTTCACAGAAATTCTTCCCTTATCATTATTGAATCTGCACCAAAACCATAAGTAGGTGAAAAACTGCATTGGGCATATCTTTCATTTCGACGACTGTACACTAGAGATAGTCGATCGCATTGAAAAAGATAAAATATCGACTCATCTGTAAACAAAACTTTCTTCATGTCAGCTTCGAACAAATTGACATGTTCCCTGGCAAAATTCAATCGTGCTCCTCGATGTGCTGCATGAGACCTCAAACCAAATTATCTGAGATGTTGTCGTATCTTTTCAGTGCTAATTTGCACTCCACTATTCTGTCGAAGCTGAATTTGAAGGTATCTACCTGAAGCAGTCGTCCTATCCAGGTCTCCTTTCACGACTACCAGTCTCCCTGTACCTGCGGATCATTCTTCGAACATTTGACTGGAACACCCCAACCCTTTGGCCTTTTTGTATAAATCCAACTCATTTAATTCTTGTGCTTCAGCACATTCTACCGGGGTCAAATTTCGTGATACGCGTTACGTCAGCAGCGAAAAATGAAATTTCCAAGAAGAACAAACATTACTCGCAAAAATTGATTATTAAACTGCTGTTATCAATTTGTGGTAGTTTCAATATTACGTCCGCAACAAAGTTCTTGCTGTTTTTTTCATTAAAATACTACTTTATTGTGAAAAATGATTACGAATGAATCATTCAAAATATTGCCCATCGCTAGCTACAATTTTTTCCCATCTTTCTGGCGGAGCTCGAATACCGTGACGGTAGAAGTGGCTATCCACGAATCAAGCCATTTTTCGAGCTCTTCATATGAGTGGAATTGCTGATCAGCCTAACCATGTGCCATCGAAAGGAACAAAAAATAATCGGATGGTGCAATATCTGGGGAATATGGCGGGTGGGGTAGGACTTCTCATTTGAGCGTTTCCTAGTGGGTTTTAACGGGTTTGGCAACGTGAGGCCGAGCGTTGTCATGCTGTAGAATTAATTTCTCGTGTCTCTGCTCATATTGTTGTCGTTTTTTGCGCAGTGCTTAACTCAATCGCATCAGTTGAGTTCGATACCGTTCCCCAGTGATGGTTCCATTCGGTTTCAACAGCTTATAATAAATAACACCGACTTGGTCCCTCCAAACACACAGCATAACTTTCGCAGCGTGAATATTCGGCCGAGGCGATGACGTAGAAGCATGACCGAGCAGTCCACAAGATTTTTTTTCTTTGGATTGCTGTAATGAATCCGTTCTTCATCACCCGTTACGATGCTATGAAGAAAACCATTTCGTTTTTGTTGTTCACAGGCGACAAAAAGACTCTCAACGTCTCTTGGCTTCAAACTATAAGGAACCCAAGTTGCTTGCATTTGAATCATTCCAAAAGCACGCAATCGCTTATAAATGACCTGGCGGGTAACTCTTCTTAGGCTGAAGCAAACTCTCCTTGCGATTGGTACGGGTCCTCATCGAGCAATGCTTCCAATTTAGCGTCTTCGAAGAGTTTTGGCCTTCCTTCAAGGGGACGGTCGTCCACATCGAAATCACCGTTTTTGAAGCAACGGAACCAATCCCGGCACGTCGTTTCACTTTTGGAGCTCTCTATGAGCTTCATCCGCCGTTTTCTTCGAATGAAAGAAGAAAATCAACACTTCCCGCAAATGACGATTATTTGGCACAAAATCAGACATTTTCTTACAACTAAAAGTATATGACGCAAAAACAAAGTCACTAATGTGTCACAGTGATTTGTTTACCATATGTCTAAGCTTTGTTCAAGACGTTCTTGATATGTAAAAATCGACCAGCACTTACTGCTGGAGCCATCTATTGACAAACAGCGAGAACTTACTTGGGCACCTAATACATTTCTTTCATTTTATTTCTCATATGCACTAAGAAAAAACATCGGATTTTGTTGGGATATGTTCGGACATATTCGAAAAAACATGTATCACTAATTAGTTGTGTTCCAAAAAAAATTGAAATATTGAAATTGTGCGTTAATTACTTTGGCTAAGTGTGTATATTCCCATC
The DNA here is from genome assembly GCA_013387265.2 of Cryptolaemus montrouzieri. NCBI lineage: Eukaryota > Metazoa > Arthropoda > Insecta > Coleoptera > Coccinellidae > Cryptolaemus > Cryptolaemus montrouzieri. The sequence continues at coordinate 26,871,383 of JABFTP020000144.1, read as the reverse complement.
ATTAATGATTATAAGGAAAAACAATAATACAATAGCATATCATCTATACTAATTTAATGAAAAGGAATTACTTGATTGTTTTTTGTTTGTTTGTTTGCATTGAAAAGGCTCCGAAACTACTTGACCGATTTGAAAAATTCTTCCACTGTTGGGTAGCTACACTATCTCCGGTAAATAAAGGCTATATTAAATTTTCAAAAAAGTAAGGGATCCATACTAAAATTCCAATAATGTAACCCAAGGTATGTAAAAATTACCAAAAAACTTTCTTATATCGCGTGCGCTGCGATAACTATTGATTATAGAACAAAATGATGTACTACGACTTTGCAGAACATATAATTATCTACAAAAAATATTCAGACGGCATATGTCTAACTATTACAGTTATGTCACAATACGTATTTTCATTTTGATATAAAAGTTCTTTTATTTATACTTTACAATTAATAATTATCAAAATAAATGACTTCATATTTAAGTCTGCTTAAATACCATCACAAGTTATTTGAAAAATGTCTCATAGTTGCCGCTCTGTTAGACTGCACCATAGTAATAATGAGCGATGTAGGCGTCACTGGGTACGGGTCAATGTCAAGAAAAAAAAGAGCCGCGAGGCGCAGTCGCGCAGTCGGCTCCCTACGCAGCTTTTGTGTGCAGATTTGAATAAATTTTGCTTACTAAAAAATTAGTGTAATTTCAGCATATCTATTATCGTTATTTAGTGGAGGTGAATCCTTCATATTAAACTAGCAGCCTTCTATGCGAGTTTGAAGCATATATTGACTTTAGAAAATAACGGAGTTACACGTAGTAGCGTAGACGCAATTAGCGTGCTGCCGACAATAAAAAAGTGTTGTTTCTATAAAGCACTTGTGAAAGCAGTATGTGCACGCGCTTTCTCACGTCTTGGGATGCTGCTATGCTGCCCTTCCTAATTGCAATAAACAAAACAATTAATTCTCTCTCGATCAACACTGGAGTTGAGATAACATTTTGAGATAGGTCATTATTCCAAAGTCAATGATTTTCAACAATTTGTTGTCGTCTTTTCGACGTTGATATCAGTAACAAGTAAAAGTTTTTCGCTCAGCCTGAAGAGTTCCTGTATAGGCACAAAGATCATATCCTCATGAAGCTGCTGACTACAGTATAGCATTTATTCGAAACTGGACAGTGTCGTATGTATATCTCTTTTCAATATCTGAACACACATACGAGAAAAGTAAACCTTCTATCAGATCACGACTAGAACGATAGATATAGTAAAAATATGCGTGAACGTAGAATCTCAATGCTTAAAGACTCTTCGAGGAGAGAAACTTCTTAATCTGAGGATTATTGAATGTTTCTCCTAGTCTCAAGTTTACATATGAAGGCAAGATTCGAGACATCGCGGAAAATGTTTCATTCACATACACACAATCAAATTTATATGGAATCACCCGATATTTTGAATATTACCTCAAGGATTTGGAAATTTCGAATTTCGAATTGATCCTTTTTGAGATATTTCAATTGAAAAAAAATTATTTAAGGTATATTTCAAGAAAGAAACAAATAAAAGAAAATAAGAGACTCTTTCCGCATGTAGTAAAAAAATTGAAAATTTTTTTCTTACGGAGTAGGTGTTTTTCTTTCGACCTGAGTAACTTGTATTACCTTCTCTTGCCCTGATACAAGCCTGAATTCGTCTAGGCATGCGTTGGGTTAGGTTTTCGACCTCTTCTGGGGTTATTTTCTGACATTCTTCTGTGGCGGCTTGGATAAGCTGTTGTGGGGTTCTTGAGTTATCCTGGATCTACTTCTCCTTTTGAGATTATCCCATAAATGTTCGATAGGATTTAGGTCTGGAGAGCAAGTTGGCCAGTCCAAAATAGCGATTCCCCCTGTTTCAAGATAATGTCGAGCAAGGCTACTGGTATGCGGAGGAGTATTATCTTACATAAAAGTGATATTCTCACCTTGGGCACCTTGCCAGAGTCTCACTATAGGCTCCACCACTCGGTCCACGTAATTTCTAGCCGTAACATTCGCAGGAAACGAAATCAAATCTGTTTTGCCTACCAGCATAATGCCACCCCAAAATGTTACACTGCCCCCTTGGTATTTCGGAATTTGTCTAGCTTGTCTTCTACGACCCCTTAACACCAATTCTGGTCTCATCCAAAAAAGGACATTTCGCTAATTCTCAATATTCCAATTTTGGTGCTCGATACACCAATTAAGTCTGTTAATTTTTTGTTGTCTGGTTAGCTCTGAAACTCATAAGGACTTCTGCTGTAAAAACCCCTTGAACGAAGTCTTTGACGTTTCGTTTCGACTGATACACTGATGTCTGTTGCTTCCAGAAATTGCCTTTGGAGTATGGGGTGCGACGCACTAGGGTCTCTTCTTGCAATTTGGCACGAAAAGCGGTCTTGTTCTTCAGATGTGATCTTCCTACGACTGCTTCTAGCCTATTTTGCAGAGATTGTAGCTCCACGTATCGGGCGTAGGTTTTTAAAATCACACCCTGTGATACCTCCATTGTGGCTGCTATATCCCCCTGTGTCACCCCTTCTTCGACGAGAGCAATTATTCGACCCCTCTGCACATCGGACAATTCAACGTAAGGCATTTTCAATTGTGATTATAGGCTTTTTTAAATTTTGAAATTCACAGTTTCAAATCTCAATGACGACTGAGTACAATATCCTGAACAAGTGGTGGTAATTCAACATTTCTTATCATACTATCCAGTTTTTTTACAGCAAAAAACTTAACATTCTTCACAAGTATTCAAAGATCCATGATAAAAAACAATCAATATTGTGAAATACCGAGTGATTCCATAAAAATTTGGTTATGTGTATTGTCGGACAGATGGATTAACTTGAAAACTTTGACCGAAGAGAAGAATCAGCTACCCAGGTGGACGGTTGGTATATGCTGCAACCTTCAGGACACGAAGGCGAACTTTTCAGAACTAACATAGCATTTTTTATAAATAATGAATATCTCTTCAATAATTCGAAGAAAAATAGGCATTTGAACATTTTGAAGAATGCTAGAAATTATTTTTTCGATTTTCCTCAAAGTTTCTCCTGTAGTTGCTCTGGAGGCTATGCGTTCGAATCTTGAAGGTTGCGCGGGGTCCTATATTCAACGCAAAATTCAGACTTTGAATCAGAGAGATCCGTGAGTCAGTACTTTTCATCAAAAATTTAGTCGTCTTTAGGAAGATTTTTCGATAATTTCCAAATTATTAACAGTTCTTTCATCATTTGCGAAAAGTTGAATAGCGGCAGTTCACTCACTTCCAGTATTTCCGCAGCCAGTCGGTTACGCCTAAAACGGATCCATAGCGGGCATGTTTGGATCCCAATTTGACACCATTTGCTCCTAAAATTGATCTCCAGTCGTATCTTGCATATGTGATCTGAATTTGACATGCCTCTATCAATGCCAGGAGCAATGCATTAGTTTAACTGTATTGAATGCCCATCTTGTTCAGGTTTTACTAGGTGATGTACCAATCATTACTTTGTTGTTGCGTTAGCCAATCCTTCAGTCTTACTTCAATAACACAAGCTAACATCCCGACTACGGTCTCTATTAGAGCATTCTAAGATTCTAGATAGGCCAGTTAATCTGCAATCTCATTTCCTTTGTTTCCAGTGTGACCTGGAACCCGAAGGAGACGGATATGGTGTTTGCCGCCAGTTGTTACAGTGCCTGAACGCATTCCCAGACCTCCGTAGAAGTAATGTTATGTGCGTCCAGGACTCCAAAAGCAGCCCGATCGTCGAAGGAGATTGCAATCCACGCATTAGTTGTACCTAGTTATGCCATTCTTCGAGCACAGATAAGTATCGTCATTATCTCTGACTGAAAATATGTTGTATGTTCATCTAATGGGAGATAGAAACCCCTTCCATTCTTCTGGCAAGAAACTCCGCTACCGGATCCCTTTTTGGTCTTCGAGCCATCCGTGTACTATGATTGTGAGGCGCAGGTACTCAAGCCCTAACACTGCTCCTAGCGCCGCAGTTGATGTGTTTCTATGAGCACACACACTCCTCACAATCAGTGCTCTGAGTCTCCTTAAAGCGAGCTATTTTTTCACCTTAGACCACCGGGCCAGCAAGGTATAGGTGAGTCTGGGCACCAGAACAGCATTGAAGAACCACATTAGTACATGTGGGTTAAGCCTCACGTGCCACTGAGGGTCCTTCTACGTCATGAGGGCAGCAGAAAAGTTGCTGATCTGCAGCTCAAGATGCTTCTATACAGTATCCTATCCAAGGAAAATGGACCTCGAACATGGCATCGTATGCTTCCTCGTAAAAACAACAGTTTGGTTCTGGGTTGATCCCCAGATCCGAGGACGTATAGGAGAATTCAACTCTTTTCAAAATAATCTGCAGTGTATTCATACATGCCTGTAGATACCTTCCTTTGCTATGAATATCTAAGTTGTCCCGGTAACTTGAACATGGTTGTAATGTAAATAATGTAAATAGGCACTTGAATATATCTTTTCAGTATTTCAAACCTCCAGAAAAAAGTTTAATAGTGAATTTTAGCTAAATTTTGTAAACATTTCATCATTCATCAGAAGAAATGTCTTTTTTATGTAAACGACTCTCTCTCCAGTGTATCATTACTTTACGGGTCGACAAGAACATCTGTGGGGATGAAATAGCCCCTCCCCTTGTTGCGCGTTAACTTTGCCGGTCACTTGGCTCTTCGCCAAGTGACCGGCTTCGCTCAGTTCTTAATGAACCTTACAAGCTTTAAGAAGAACCAAATTAGCAAACATGACCGAATCTTGCAAATTTCATTTCTATATTTCTAAGTTTTGGTGAAGATGGAGTTCGTTTCCTATTTGAAAGGCAAAAATTTAGTCAGCAATCCAGGGAAATAATCGCTTATATCATTCATTTCATGAAATGAGAAAGGGATGCAGTAAGAACTTGTAATTTCTTTGAAAAAGGTTCAAGAACGTCTAGCTATCGCAACAGGAGTAGGTTTGCGAACTGTGCAAAAGATTTCGAGCGAAATGAAGAAGACTGAAATAACAGTTTTTCAACTCTGGATAAAATAAGAAGAAAACCAGACAAGAAAACAGATCTCGATGACTTGGATAGAGCTCTGCTTCGTAGCTTCGTCGTCAAGTCTTACGTCGTCGATAAAATCGTACCCACATTAAAGCGAATCCATCAGAAGTTCGTCGATGAGAATGAATATGCAGGATCACGAGAGCATTCGAAAAGTTTTGAGAGGAATGGGGTTCAGTTGGATTAGGACGAAAATGAATCAAAAGCTACTTATGGAAGAACCTGAAATACATCAACTACGTTTGAATTATTAAAAAAACATCAAATGATACCGAAAATTTACATGGAGGAAACATATATTCATTCCTCCCATACACAAAAGAAGGCTTGGAGTGACTAGACAAACGACGGCCTACTTCAGCCTGTTTCAAAAGGACCAAGACTTATAATTTTGAACGCAGGTAATGAATTTGGATTCGTACGAAACGCATATTTGGCCTTTAAGTCCAATTGTAAAACCGGTGATTATTAACTAAGGGAAATGGTTGGGAGAAAAACTTATTTCAAATTTACCACCAAAGAGTGTGTAAGTGATCGATAACGCCCCATATCACAATGTACAAACAGAAAAACACTCGAACATGGCTTTCCGAAAAGAAGAGTTGCTGCAACGTCGAAATATTGCCTTCGCAGATGAGATGCTAAAAGCAGAACTTTATAATCGAATTAAATTGCTCAGACCCAGATATAAAACGTATGCTATTGACAGACTCCTGCATGATTAGGGCCAAGATTTACTTAGACTTCCTCATATCAACCTGAGTTAAACCTGATTGAAAAAGTTCGGACAAAAATATTAGGTACTTAGGAGAGTCATAGTTACTAATCTTTTGCCTCAAATTCCTTTTGAATATCAACCTTCAATTACTATATTTCATTCTATTGTACAGATTCTAGGTATTCTTGAAAATTTGAATTATAAAGAGAAAATAATAGTACTTATTATGAAGAATCAGAAACACCCCTGCCTCGAAAATTTCTTTCAGTCTAACTGGTGATGAGTGTGTGACTTACTTCTTTGTAATAGAAATTAAAATGATCGAGTACCTTGAAATGCCATAGGCCTAAGAGGGATAATTTTTTCAGAAAGCCCCTACGCCGACCCTGATAGCTATTTGACATTACATCGCAGAACGTATCATTCATCTTACTTCCTCCGCTTGCTATCTCTTTTGTTCTTCGCGCATCTTATAAGAATCTCAACCGCACAGATATTCTTGTCGACTTGTACGTTGTTACATTGCCCAACTAAAGATGAGGATTGAAAATTTGGATAATTTAATAGTGAAACTCCTTCCTATCCCTAGATTTCGACCATGACTATAATTTCATCGTTTCTTGTGCCAATTTAGTTTCTTCATCAATTTTATGAGCGAATTCGCTCAGAATTGAAGATTGAAATGTTGGCACTTTATTATCTTCCCTATAAAGTACTAATTATAAATGATTATATTTTCATTTGTCCTTGAACTTATTCAGGTTGGTTATCCTTATTGTTGCCTTTTAAAGTGGTTTAATGACACTGTCCGCTATAAATAAGAATAAACATAAGTCTAGAACTTGTCGGGAGTTTTAATTGATACATCTAATCAACACAGTTGAACAGAAATACATTCAAGAATTATTATGATTAGCTTATTAAAATTGTATTCTCTATTTGGTTTGTTGGCTTCATTATAATCTCAGTTTCTGAATTTTTTGCGAAATATTGTTTCATCAATGATATAATTATTATCTTATCAATAATTATGGTGACGTATTTGTGGGTTAAAATAAATCGATTATGCTAATTTTTATTCCATTGGATGGAAATTATATTCGATAAAATCAATGTGTTGTCTGGAAGAACATCTGGACCGTAGTTAGGACGTGCGTGAAATCATTATATTCGATGATAATTTTATTTGGCGTAATTAGAAATCGTGAATGATTTTATGCAAAATAAAACCTAAGATAGACTTCTTTACTGATTTATTATGTCCGCAACTGAATTATCGCTGTTTTTTTTGAAAATACAACTTTATTGTGAAAAATGATTTCAAATGAATCATTCAAAATATTGCCCATCGCTAGCTACAACTTTCTCCCATATTTCTGGCAGAGCTCGAATACCGTGACTGTAGAACTGTTCGTCTTTTGAGGCTATCCACGAATCAAGCTATTTTTCGAGCTCTTCATATGAGCCGAACTGCTGATCAGCCAGACCATGTGCCATCGAACGGAACAAGTAATAATCGGATGGTGCAATATCTGGGGAATATAGCGGGTGGGGTAGGAATTCCCATTTGAGCGTTTCCAAGTAGGTTTTAACGGGTTTGGCAACGTGAAGCCGAGCATTGTCATGCTGTAGAATTACTTTTTAGTGTCGCTGCTCGTATTGTGGCCGTTTTCCGTGCAGTGCTTTATTCAATCGAATCAATTGAGTTCGATACCGTTCCCCAGTGATGGTTTCATTCGGTTTCAACAGCTCATAATAAATAACACCGATATGGTCCCTCCAAATACACAGCATAACTTTCGCAGCGTGAATATTTGGTCGAGGCGATGACGTAGAAGCATGACCGGGTAGTCACCAAGATTTTTTTCTTTGGATTGCTGTAATGAAACCATTTTTCATTACCCGTTACGACGCGCTGAAGAAAACCCTTTTTTTTGCCGTTAGAGCAGTTGTTCACAAGCGAAATAACGACGCTCAACGTCTCTTGGCTTCAAATCATAAGGAACCCAAGTTCCGTCCTTTTTAATCATTCCCAACGCATGCAATCGTTTGGAAATGGCCTGGCAGGTAACTCCTAATGCTGAAGCAAACTCTTCTTGGGTTTGGCACGGATTCTCATCGAGAAATGCCTCCAATTCAGCGTCTTCGAAGATTTTTGGCCTTCCTTCAAGGGGACGGTCGTCTTTATCAAAATCACCGTTTTTGAAGCGAAGAAACCAATCCCGGCACACTGTTTCACTTAGAGCAGCATATCCGTAAACTATTTGGAGCGCTCTATGAGCTTCAGCTGCCGTTTTTTCAAATGAAAGAAGAAAATCAACACTTCCCGCAAATGACGATTATTTGGCACAAAATCAGACATTTTCTCACAACTGAAAGTATATGACGCAACAACAAAATCACTAATGTGTCACAGTGGTTTGTTTGCCTTATGTCCAAGCTTTGTTCGAGACGTTATTGATATGTAAAATCGACCAGTACTTACTGCTGGAGCCATCTATTGATAAACAGCGAGAAATTTGTTGCGCTCCTAATATTAAAACAGAGGTTTTTATGAGACCTACGTCTTGTTTGTTGCAGCATACAGAGGGTGTAAAATATAGAATAACATTCATTATATTTTTTATGTCAATTCTGGTCTCATCCGAAAAAAGAACATTTCGCCAATTCTCAATATCCCAATTTTGGTTCTCGATACACCAATTAAATCTGTTAATTTTTCGTTCTCTAGTTAGCTCTGGAACTCTCAAGGGCCTTCTGCTGTGTAAACCTTTTGAACGAAGTCTTTGGCGTATCGTTTCGACTGATACACTGCCTGTTGCTTCCAGAAATTGCCTTTGGAGTATGGGGTGCGACGCACTAGGGTCTCTTCTTGTAATTTGGCACAAAAAGCGGTCTTGTTCTTCAGAAGTGATATTCCTACGACTACTAGGCCTATTTTGTAGAGATTTTAGCTCCACGTATCGGGCGTAGGTTTTTGAATTCACACCCTGTGATACCTCCATTGTGGCTGCTATATCCATCTGTGTCACCCCTTCTTTAACGAGAGCAATTATTCGACCCCTCTGTACATCGGACAATCCAACGTAAGGCTTTTCAATTATAATTATAGGCTTTTGTAAATTTTAAAATTCACAGTTTCAAAACTCAGTGTCGATTGAGTACAATATCCCGAACATGTGGTGGTAATTCAACATTTCTTATCATACTATCCAGTTTTTTTACAACAAAAAATTCATTTTTCACAAGTAGTCAAAGATCCATGATCAAAAACAATCAATAATGTCAAATACTGAGTGGATCCAAATAAATTTGGTTGTGTGTATTGTCGTACAGGTGGATTAACTTGAAAGCTCTGACCGAATAAAGCTACCCAGGTGGACGGTTGGTGCTGGTTGGATCCCAATTTCACATTATTTGCTCCTAAGATTATACCCCAGTCGTATCTTGCATAGGTGATCTGAACTTGACATTCCCCTATCAATGCCAGAAGCAGTGCATTAGTTTAACTGTATGTAATGCCCATCTTGTACAGGTTTTACTAGGTGATGTAATCAGCATTACTTTGTTGTTCTGTTAGCCAATCCTTCAGTCTTACTTCGATAACACAAGCTGAGATCCCAACTACGGGCACTATAAGAGCATTCTACCTTCCTAGATAGGCCAGTGAATCTGCAATCTTATTTCCTCTGTTTCCAGTGAGACCCGGAACCCGGAGGAGACGGATATGGTGTGTGCCGCAAGTTATTACAATGCCTGAACGCATTCCCAGACCTCCATAGAAGTAATATAATGTGCGTCTAGGGTTCCAAAAGCAGCCCGATCGTAGGAGGAGATTGCCATCCACGCATTAGTTGTACCCAGTTATGCCATTCTTCGAGCAGAGCCAGTTTTTTGTAAAAATGCTTGGACAGGTCAAGAAATCTATTGTTCACCACGACCTGGAATTGTAAAAGCAGTATACTTTTTACTCTTCTCTGCAAGTTTTGTTTGCCAATATGCATTCTTCATGTCAAGTGATGTTAAATATTTAGCATTACCTTAAGAGTCGAGAATAGTTGATAGGCGAGGTAAGGGATATGCACATTTTTCTGTAACCGCATTAAGTTTACGAAAATGAACGCAAAATCGATAAGAATTGTCTTTCTTAAGAACCATTAAAATTGGGCTACTCCATCCACTATCAGAAGGTTCTACTACGTCTAGTTTCAACATTTTATCGAGTTCTGCATCAATTTTTGTTTGAACAAATGGACTGACTGGATAATATGTGGACTTAATAGGTTGACTTTTAGTTACAATTTCATGTTCTATAACATCAGTGCATCCTAACGGAATGTCTTTAACTGCTTCAAAGTACTTATCAATAATTGAATTTAATTTTTTACGTTGACCTAATGTTAGATCGTTTGATGTTTGGATAGGCGAAGTTAAATTATCAATGGAATGTGTTTCATTTTCAAAATACCAGCAACCTTTTCTCAAATCCGGAATTATACCCATTCTAACCCAAAAAACTGTACCTAGAACTATATTGTGACGTAAGTTAGGTAATACGTAAACATTGAAAACATGCGTTTTATCCTGCAAATTGATTGGAATTGTGATATATCCAGAACACTTCAACTCTTGGTTGTTAGCTACTGTACAAGTTGGAATATTGTCGGTCAACAATTCAATACCTAAGTTATTTAATATCTGAAAAGTATGTTCATTAATGAATACTTGGTTTGCACCACTGCCCAACAAAGCTTTAATTTCTTAATTTATTAACTGAAATGTAAGGGCATTCTACTTCAGAAGATTTTTCAAGGATTTAATCAAGAACAGGTTTGTATTTCTTATTGAAATTTTCTATTTCTGAAGTTGAACATTGAAAACAAAGTTCATTAATTTTACTGAAATCTGAGATTGAAATATGTTGATTCACTGACTGAAGATTTTGACTATCTAAATTATTACTACTATTAACCGATGAAATACCAGAAGTCTTAGCTCGGTTAACACTTGACTTCTTATTTAGTTTAAATGATTACATTTTGGACATGTTAGTTTAGTGAAACCCAAATTCCCATAAGAAAAACACCTTTTAGACTTGACTGTGCAGTTCTTCGCAAAATGATTAGGACCTCGACAACGGTAACAAACAACTATATTCCTGCACAGCAGCAGCATAATTGGGCAGTGCTTAATAAGTCTCTTTCAAAATTCCGGCTTAAATATTAAGTTTTGCGGCTATCAAATGAAGCAAATACAGAGGAAAGATCAATTCTTCGATCTTCATGTTACTATTGAAATAAAATTCTTTAACACATGAAGCTGTAAAAGTTGCAACTGCAAGCGATCCTGTACTGAGCACAAAATATTAGCTTTTTCAAAAAATAGGAATAAGTTTAACCTTCATGAATAGAAAATATATGTTCTCCTTAGAATTATGGTTGACTTGTCCGACGTTTTCATTAATTCATGAAAAACGATAGAGCATAATCAACTAAGCCATAAATTTTTTGATGCGCCATCCAGTATATAGCCTAGTTCACATTTTTCAGCAACCAATGACATGTTTATTATTCCATTGCAAAAATTAATAATCAAAATCGAATGGACGAATAATTAAATCAATAAATTAGGATAATATTCTTGTCAAATTATTTATTCATAGTCAGTTGGGGAACACAAGATCTTTTTCTTAATAATTGGATGATATTGAATGATTTTTTGCCCTTCGATTGTTTATAAAGAAAATTTAATAAATATATTTTCCCATTCATCAAAATATATAACAGAAGCGATGCGGAAAGGTCTGAAAAAAGACCTAATCTTCAGAGAATTGTTCAAAAACTCGTTAATTATCTGATGATTCCTCATAAACACCACGAAGACAGTGGTGATGAGATTCAATCTCATCATGTCCTGGCAGGCTAGGGTTCTGACTTTGTTATCGTCACATCTGTGTAGCATACTATGCTGTGAAATCTTATATTATTATATCTAAAAGTTGTTGAATGATTTTCCTTAAAAGCTTCCTATACAGGCTGTTACAAAATAGTCACAATTTGAGGGGGTAAATCTACGTGCAATTTTATACAAACATAGGTCCGCCAAAGCTTCGTTACGGAGCTACAGGGTGTTGAAATTTCCGGAAAAATAGGTTTCTTTTTCAAAACTCCTGTAGTTTTTGAGATATTCAGCCCAAGTTTGGAATGCTAGATTTTAACTGAAGTTCACAAGGTGTTTCCTTTTCCGAGGCCATGTCCCTTTTTGGCCTTTCAAACTTTTTGCAGTACGTCACTGATTAGCGTGCAATTTTCGTCATCTACGTTCAATTTAGAAACTTTTTTGACAGCTGTAATTTTTTCGTATCTCCAACCGTTTTTGAGTGAAAAATTATTGAATCTGAATTATTTGAATTGTATGTTACTCGCTAAATAAAAAAAAAATAATAGAAATACTCGATAGGTATGCCCAAAATTTGCTTTTATTTTGATAATTCGTCTTCTGGGACTCAACTTATGCTTATTCAATATCAAAATGAAAAAAAGAACAGTTAAAACTAAATAAATTGCTGGAAGTGTCCTCCACCTGCAAGAATACAGGCCTATGTCCTTCTTCGTATAATATCACGCACTCTATTTCTGGGGTATTTCTTATCGTGTCACAAGAGGTTATCATTCGATTTCTCAATTTTATTACAGTGTTCACTGGAGTAGTATAAACCTAAATTTTGAGATATCGCCAGAAGAAAAGTCTAAACTATTCAACTCTGGAGACCTAGGAGGCCATGGTTCTGGCCCACCTCGACCCATTCAGCGGTTGTTGAATGTATCATTCAAGAATTTCCTAGCTTCCCCACTAAAATGAGCTTGTGCCCCGTCATTATGTTTCCCACCAAAAGTGGCACATGCTCGAGCAATAAAGGTAACTCCTCCTCAAGAAATTGCCGATAAGCGGGTCTGTTATACAAAAAGAAATGGCCCAATCAAATAATTTTCATTTATTCCGACCCACGCATTAAGTGAGAATTGTTCTTGATGATGAGAATATTCAATCAAATGGGGGTTTTCCTCAGCCCAATAATGGTTATCGTGAAAATTTCTGATAGCAGTTCTCGAAAAGTCAGCTTCGTCTGTGAACATTATTCCACTATCAAAATGAGCAATTTCTCTAATTCTATCTAAGAACATTCGGCAAGATAATTCAGTCTTGTAAGAAAATCTCGAGGAAGTAGAGTTTGGACACGTTGAATATGAAACGGGTACAATAAAGAGTCATGGAGAATCCTCCAAACTAGAACATGTGAAATATTCAACTGATTTTCAATTTTTCTTGTACTCACATGAGGATTCCAATCAATACAATTCAAAACTGCCTCCTCAATATCTGGTGTTCTCAAAGTTTGAGTTGCACCTTTTAAATGATTATTTGCAGTAAAAGAACTGCGGATATTTGAAAATTTTCTCCTGTCTGGTGTTACTCGATTTGGAAAGCGTACCTGATATAATCGGCTAGCTTCTGTAGTGTTTCCGTCAGTCAGACCGTACATGTAATGGGTATCAACCAATTCGGCGTTAGTAAAATTAGCCATTTTTTTAATTAAAAGTTCTTTCAATTCAGCGAATGCATACAATCGTTTAATAATTGCTCGAGAACGGTCGGAGATACGAAAATATTACATGTGTCAAAAAAGTTTCTAAATCGAACTAATGACGAGAATTAATTGTGCGCTGATCAGTGTCGTACTGCACAAAAGTTTGAAAGGGCAAAAGAAGACATGGCTCCGGAAAAGAAAACACCTTGTAGATTTGAGTTAAAATTTAGCACGTGTAATGATGGAGGCTGTAAAAAATACTTTGCATTCCAAATTTCGGCTGAATACCTTAAAAACTGCAGGAGTTTTGAAGAAAAAAACAATTTTTTCCGAAAATTTAAACACCTTGGAGCTCCGTAACGAAGCTTTTCCGGACTAATGTTTATATGAACTTTTTTTCTTAAAATTGCATGTAGATTTACCCCCTCAAGTTGTGACGTACTTTTATGTATCACCCTCTAGAGATGAAGGTTTTGCGGAAAATGAGTCAATATTAGATCGATTCAAACTCGATTGCTAGAGTTGCATTTTTCGAGGTGTAGAATTATCAGTAGCAAATTAATTTAAATAATCCTTACCTTGGCAGTGTTTGTCTTGGATCAGCAAAATTGTATTGGGGCACTTGCGGAGAAGGTTGTTGGGGATTGAGGAAGTTGAAGTCGAATATGCCGCTGTTATATTGATTTTCTGGAGACAGAAGGAGCTGTTTCGGTTTGATTTTGTCGGCACCATATACACTCGATGATAAAATACCGAAGAGCAATATACGAATCATTTTCTGTAAAAGAAACACAAGAACGGAGGATTAGTTAAAAATCGACTCAATCAATTTCAAAAACAAAGAGAAGAAAACATAGCAAATGCGAGATTCTTCATAATTAGTCTCATGCTTATAAAAAAACGATTGAAAGTTCATATAGATTTTCCTCTACTCGAAAAATATTATTTCTTCATCTACTAATATTTTTTCTATGATTATTATTACGATCACTTTATTGTCCATCTGTCTGTGTCCGTCCGTCTGCTTGTTTGTGAAATCCCTTTTCGCAGGAACGAATGTAGCGAACGAATTTGAAGCGTGGCACTGCATATCCTCAGCATACTTTTCATAAGATGGTACGTAAACACTGAGTGCTAATCACGAGCATGATGACATATGATCGTCAGTTAGTCGATTGTGATATTTTGACTCAATTATCTTCATTTCAGAAAATGCACACTTGCAAAAGTAAGTTGACCCAAACATTGCCGTCAGTAGAAGGGCGATTTGCCTTAGATTTGAATATTTACCTTCAGATATAAAACAATAGAAATTTGTATCAGATGCTGCAGCTATGAGATGTATATCTGATATAATCTGCACCAACTCACTTTCAACAGAACATAAGTTCATATTCAATTGAGTAGCTATTTCAGTAGCTAATTCCTCAATGTTTTTACATGACAAAGGATAACTCATAAATGAAGCTATATTTGCCAATTTACTGCAATCATAAAAACGCATTTCGAATTGTCCCAAAATATTTGATAGTTCAGCCACATCATAATTCAACTGAGGAATCCTTGCTTTCAAAGACCTTTCTTTTCAGTTGATCTATTATAAGTTGCAATTTACTTTTGAATGCGTTTACTGCGCTAATCATCTCAATAATTGTTTTTCCTTTACCTTGAAGCTCCAAGTCAATGGTGTTTAAGTGCATTGTGATATCAGTCAAAACTGCCAAATCAGTCAGCCATTTTTCGTTATTCAGCATCTGAGTGTCATCACCCTTTTCGTCTAGAAAAGCTGGTATTTTGGGCAATAATTCTTGAAACCTTTCTAGGAATTTTCCGCGACTCAAGCACCTGACGTCCGTGTGGCGTAATATTTGTCTAGCAGTATAGCCACGCACAAATAAACATTCAATGAAACGGTCATCCTCATTTGTTAAAATCATTGTTAACAATTTCAAACGTCAAAAACAAGCAACACCAAGATAAAATTCGAGTTCAAACCAGATGTCTAAAACTTGATGACATTTCATTATTTTTGTTTTTCATAGAGTTAATGCATGCAGTCTATGTTCAGAGGTTTCACAGCGGGAGGTGCAAATGATGGTGGAAAAGAGAAACATTATTGACGACCATTGGCATAATTCTTAATCAATATTCGAGTTCGACCCCTCAAAATGATGGGAAAGTTTCAATCTAGTAATTGAATTACCCAGTTGATTCATTACGACCGCGAAAAATTTTTTAATGCTTGGGGAAAGTTGTTAATATTTGAGGAAGTCGGCCATTTTGAATTCGAAAGGAATTCAAATTTTAGGTTGATTATAGTAAAATATGGTTCTTTGTCTTCTTAGAACATCAATGAAAAACACAAAAACTTCAGAAGTGCCAACGTCATGCGGTGAAAAAATTATTTCGATTTCAGCTAAAAAGCATAATGAAAAACATTCTTCAAGCTACTTTTTTACCAATTTTTGGAATATTTTCTGAATCAATATGTCAAATTGTTCAGAAACGACTGAATTATCGTTTGAATGCCCCATTCGAGTTTTTTAGTGAGAAAAAACGTTCTAGCGATTGAAATATTGAAAAAACATTATTTCCTTCTCTGAGTGCTTTGAAAGAACCAGTGTTTATTAGATTTTGTTGAAATAGCAGAATTATAGAATACTCAGTTTTCTTAAGCTGCATCAGAATCATACTCCTTCTCAACATAGCATTCTGACATGTCGAATTTTTCAAAATTTTCGAAAATCTTTAACAATTTTTATCCAGCAATTTTCAGTTAATTAAAATTCAATAATGGATTAATATTGACATTTATTGTTGCAGCATAGAATTCGAAACATTTGGCATGTTTGGAGATTTCTGTACATTTATATGAGCAATACATATGATGTATACTAGATGAAACCACATCCACATACACATCATGTTCAAAGAATTTTCATTTCTGGAAAATTCACAATTTTGTGGAAATTCGTCTGGCATGTTATATATATTTGAAAAAAGAAAAAATACTTTTGCTATTATAACCAATTTCTCCTTGAGTTTATATTAAAAAACACAAATTTATAATTCGAGAATTATTCAATAAAAATTTTCTGAATATTTTCTGCTTTCTACTCAGAAAAATGCCTTCATATTGACAAAATAGTTTTCTTTCAACTTTTATAGCAAACAGAGATATTAGCATATGCCGAAATACCGAAAAATTGATAAATCCGGCATAACTCGAAAACGAAAGAAGACAGTTGCGGTGTATTTTCACCAATGAATTTTCTTCGAAAATCGGGGACAGAGGTAGAGGCGCCTTTTTCCGTATTTTCAGTATTTCACATAGCTGGAGTACTAAAACATCGAAAATGGGACACCTGTACAGATCCCTCTATGCGAGAGCCCTACTCGCACTTTCTTGAATTCTTGTACTTGGTTTTTCAGAAAATTTTTTATTCTCATTTTATATTACTACAACTCTACTGAAGAATCAACGTAATCATTTGAAATATCATATAGCGATTGCTGTATAATTATCTCATTTATTTCATCGTATTAAATTTAATCATCTGTATGAAACTTTGGCTTTTTTCTTTTCTCTATAAGGAATTCTCGACCTAAAGTATCAAATTTATGAAAACAACAGCGTTGTTTAAATTCCTAATAATATTCATTAATCTTGACATAATCATGAATGAACAGCTACATAAGAGTTTTCTACAAATCAATCTTCCTTCCGTCATAATAATTCTCATTATTATTTATGTACACACTTTTTTCGCAGATCTTCAATAGATAGTTACTCTCATTATGTACTATTCAAATATGCTTATTAATGTATGCAAAGAATGCTAATTCATTACAACTTTTTCGATCCTAATATTATTATAAGTAGAAAAAATATGTTTTTTGCATTATATTAGATGATAATATTTGTATACAAAGTTTAAAAATGTTGGATTAGTTTTGCTTCTCCTGAGAAATATATTTTCATCAGCTACGTATTTTTCTACTCAATATATTCATTATTGAATTTATATACATATTATTTTGCATTATTCCTAGACTGAATTATGAATTATTTTCATATTTTTCGATTTAAATGTACAAAGAAATGTCAAATTCCTGGATTGAAGCTAAAATGAAAATTTAAGAAATATGAAATTTAAATTTTTTTTCGAAAGAGTGAACAGAGTATACATTATATTATTTTGATTTTATTTCAATTGATTTCATGAAATTTACATTTTTTTCTTAGGTGAACATTCGAATTTGTTTAAAAAATGGTTGCAGCTAAACAAATTTTTTCAAGAAACTATACCTTATTTCTTCGATTTAAACAAGTAATACCCACGATTCAATGAATTAAAAGAGAAGACTCACCGATAAATCTAAATCCAAGTTCGATTCAAGTTGAACACTGCTTAAACACTAACCGATAGGTACGACGAAGAATCCGTTAGATGAAGAACAACTTATTGCTAGGAGGAGGCAGCATTCGCCTCTGGATGACTAAAGCAAACGTTTACTAAAACAATGATAAGTAACAAGTGCATCGACCCGTCTTATACTTGAACTAGGTGGGGAGGGGCCATTTTTCTCCTTGAAATGAAAGAAAAAAATATCGAAAAACACCCTAGAGAGGTGTGACTGATATTCTGATCGATCTCAAGGTTATTTTCGAAGTAATTTGTCATTTTCTGGTAGCCACTTTATTTCTTGGAAAGATGAATTGGATAATCATTGTTGCAAAAGTTATAGATATGATAATTTATATTATAATCTTGAAAAAAGTAAACCAGGTTTCGAAAACAATAGAGTTTGAAGTTTTCCAAAATAAATGAATAACTACACTGTCGACACAAAAACGAGCCACCCTGAAAATTGTTCAAAGTTTGGATTCTCAACGTTTCTTATACTTTACAAAAAACTGAGGAACTCTTTAATTTCATTGGTCATTGGTTTTCATGTATAGGTAGAAAATGAATTTTTTGTTGCACGGAATTCGATACATCTTGTATTCATGAGATTCATCTTAATGATTTATTTTTTGTTGGAACTTTGAGTTTTTCAATAAAATTATGACCATCCAAAGGTTCTCGAATGTTTTGATCATTTCATATATTTATGAATAAAGTAATTAATTGTATTCAAATATTATAAATTATTAAACAAAGAAGATGTTGTCCTTTTCGCATTCAGCCAGAAAAAACTGAGGGCTGAAATGGAAGTGCAAGCTCCTCATTCGCGCTTTCTACATTCCTATATTCGCAGATTAAGGTTTCTTTCTACGCTGATCTAAATGGTACAGTTGGTACATATAAAAGTATAAATAAATAGGATTAGTCAAAAAGACTAATTATAAAGAAAAATAAACCTCATTACTACTACGCCTAAAGTGTATTTTAAAATGATATCGCCGTTGCATTGATTCGGCTTTTCCTTTGACATAACCCGCCTTTGCCGGCGGTGTTTTTGAGAATGTAAACAATCAAAATGTTTAAGTAAAGTGACCTTATTACTCAGTGCCTTAAGTATACTGTAAAATGTCATTTATCAGACGGTTCATCCTTGCATTTTTTATTGTTTCATCTTTCCATTCGTTACAAAAATTGTGGTCGAGTAATACGTCTCTACCGTTGTCTTACTGATTTATGTCGCCTAAAAAAATTGAAAAACGAATTTCTATACGAAAAAAATTAGTGTTACCGCTTAAAGTGAAAATAGAAATGCTTGATCGTTGACGTCTTGTGGAGTCGTTAGCATTCATATCACGCCGATAAAAAAATCCGAAGATGAGAATATGGAAGTGGGGAAAAGATAAAGCGTTTTTATATAATTATAATAAACTAAAATAATAAAATCAGAGGTTGCGAAAGAAGAGTTTATTAGTACATATCATTATACTTGATCTGAGAAGTGAAGATATTTTAAGGTAATCGTGTATGAAATACCTAATAGATTGGTTTTTGGTACAAAGTGTTGAACTATTTCAATAAGTGTTCGAAATGTTGCCCGTTTCTTTGTAGACACAACCCAATCCTTCTGAGGAAAGACCGTTGAACTCTCGACAACATTTGCGGATTAACTGACTGAAAGGCGTCTACTATTCCTGTCTCATTTCCAATTGTGTTGTAGAAGGAATGTGGTAAACGATGCCCTTAATATAATCCCACAAGAAAAAATCTAGACTTGTGAGGTCCGAAGACTGAGCTGGCCATCTGACAGGACCTTCACGTCATATCCATTTGTTTGGAAATACATGATTCAAATGCTCCCTAACCTGATGTGCGTAAAGTGCCGGTGCTCCATCCTGTTGAGACCACAAATCTTGTCTTATATGCTCTGGTACATCGGCAAGTAACATTGGTAGATGATTTTGCAGAACATCTAAATATATTTCTCTATTGAGGTGCCCGTCGAAAAAGTGCGGCCCAATTAGATATCCATCTACTGTAGCGGCCCATACGACCAACGATGCTGGTGATCTATTTGTCTCATGAGGTAGGGATTTTCCGTGGTGTAATAATGAAAGTTGCGCCTGTTAACAAGCCCATTCTTGTGGAAAGTTGCCTCATCCGAGAAAAGAACTCTGTTAAATATATTTGGATTTTCCGCTACTTTGTTACTTGCCCAATTGCAAAAATTGGTTCGATTTTCATAGTCTTGATTGTTCAGTTCCTGGTGCAGCTGTACATGATATGCATGAAATTCATTCAGTTTAAAGATTCTCTGGACGGAAATTTGACTTATATCTGTTAACTGAGAAATCTCTCTTTGGTTTTTATATGGGTCCTCTGTCACTGTCAACAAAACTGATAACTGGTTGTCTTCAGCTGTAGCAGTTTTTGGTTTTTCATGTTTTTTGTAAGCGGTATTACCCGTTTTGATAAATCTAATTAGAAGTTTTTCGAAGCATCTTGCATCAGGATGCCTCTTATCAGGAAAGCTTTGTGCATAAACTCTACTTGTCAACAAAGAATCTCTATCACACTCACCCAGAATAAAATCATATCAACCATTTCTTCTTTGGAGAACTTCATGGCAGTCAATCGAGAAAATTGGGTTCAACCATCACTTCAACAATGTTTAATAACGAAATACTGATAAGTATACAAATTTTAAAGAACTTGGTGATAGTTGTGGTAGTGGAAATGGTGAAGCCGCATTTGTAGAAGAATTCACAAAGCTAATAGCTGATGGAGGATACAAACCTAAGCAAGTATTTAATGCAGACGAAACTGGACTGTTTTGGAAAAGAATGCCATACGAAACATTTATTTCCAAAATCGAAAATTCTGCTCTTGGAATTGAGACAGCAAAGGATATAGTTACACTGCTGTTATGTTCTAATGCATCTGGAGATTGTGTCATCGAACCACTGATGCCTTACAGATGGTTAAAGCTTCGAGCTTTAAAAAATCAAAACAAGAACGACCTGCGAGTGTTTTGGCTTGCTAATAATGTAATGTAATTATTCCTGACTACAAGTGTGTATCTAGCTTTAGTAGATCTTCATTTATTCGGGGCGGCGCATGCATTTTTATCAAATACTGTCATTTGGATGTTGTATATGAATTAGATTTTGTTAGATTGAATAGCAATGAGGGCCTCGTTGAGGCATGCGGTATTATTATCGATTCAAATGTAAGAAAATGTATTTTGACTGCCTATCGTCCATGTAGTGGGAATGATGGGAATTTGTGGAATTTATGCAGGGACATCTGAATCAATTCTGCCCGGCGTCTGATCGCGTTGTTGAAGTGAGTGAAAAACATAAGCGTTGGATCACTCCCGACATAGTCCGTGGAAGTAAAGAGCTGCCTAATATGCAGTGGCAGTTAACTGCGTACCCTGAATTAAAGGCAGAATATTCATTAAGACAAAACCAATACAAAAAATCTTTACTTCTAGCCAAACAACGATACTTCTTCGGCAGGATTAATAGTTCATCCAATAAGTGTAATGAAATTTGGAAAATTGTAAAGCAGCAGCTAAATAGTCATATAGGGTCTCATGATCTGAAGCTTGTGTTGAACGGTAATATGGTGACTGACCGGGAGAAAATTGCATATGCATTTGTGGAACATTTCCTATACGGTAGATGCTTTGCTGTTCAATCACTTTGGCATGAATTTATCTTTGCCCCCTACGTGTCAAGAAATGTGAAACCATATTCGTACATCCGGTTGCTGAGGCAATGGTTTTCGACGTCATTGCTGAATTAAAAACAACGAAAAGTTGTGGTTGTGATAAACTAAGTTCCATATTAATCAAACGATAATCATCTATAGTGAGATCCCCAGTTGCTAGATTGATTAATAGATCGTTTAAGGAGGGTGTCTTTCCCCAGGTACTCAAAAAGGCAATTATTGTGCCGGAACCAAAAAAAGGTGATCAGACTAGCATTTCTAACTTCAAACAGATTTCTATTTTAAGTGTGATTTCCAAGGTTATTAAATCTTTGATGTACAACCAAATTATGGGGTTTCTGAATGAATTCGAAATAATATCAAATACCCAATATGGGTTTAGAATCAATCTACTGAAACGGCTTCTTACGATCTTTTCAATATCATATATTAGGAACTAGGTAGTGATAAATATGTTGGCTGTGTATTTTTCGATATCTGTCGTGCATTTGACTTGATGTTGAGGAATGTTGCTCTAAACAAGTATTATCACATGGGCATTAGAGGTGCATGTTTGCGATGGATTGAATCTTATCTTGAAAATCGAAAAATGGTTGTAAAGGTATCAAATTCATTTTCGGCAATCAGGGACGTGAGATTTGGAGTTCCTCAGGGGTCTGTTCTGGGACCACTTTAATTTATGTTGTTCATCAATGATTTGCCCAACTTCATCACCAAGGGCCAAATAGTAATGTATGCTGATGGTACAGCTGTTGTGATTTCGGGACGGACTCCTGAGGAGGTTCAGGTTGCGCTGCATGGAGTTATAGAGGAGATGATAATAATTAATAATAATGAAACTGTTCTCCTCAATTTTTGCAATAGAAGGCCTCTGCGTTCCATTGAGTTTCAGTTTGCTACTGTAACCAAATATCTTGGTGTTAACGTCGACTCTCATCTGTCTTGGGATGAACATATCTTTCAGTAGTTGAGTAGGTTTTTGTCTACTAACAATTTGAAGTTCTGGTCTCTTCTGCGGAAGTGGCTCCAACTTGTGTTCATCTGCCTCTTTGATACCTGAATATCTCAATTCCAAACGAGGGTGAGTTTACTGTTCTTTTCAAATTAACTCAAACAAATTTTGCTGTTCAGTTCCGTACCGGAAGTATAGTAATTGGAAACCCTAGCCCTTATTGCTGCTTGATTAGCAATAAATATTTTTAGATATTATAACAGGTACGCATTGAAACAATGGCATAAAATTCTGATTGGAATATGGTCACATATAAATCTAGACTCATTTATTTGCTAGCCCTGAGCTTGCTTATACTAGATACTTATTTCTTCAATAGTCTGGTGTCTAAGAGGACTCCAGTCAGCTGCGCAAAGTCCCCTATTTTAATTGATCTCTCAGAAATGTGGATCTCGGTTTGCTATTTCGTGTTCAATGTTTGAGGGCATAGGGATGACAGTAGGAATGTTATGTTTTCGCGTATTACTCCTAAAACAAATAGGAGTAACACCGAGAAGAACTTCCATGTATATGATACCGCCGAGGAGTATACTGGGTGATTCACCAGTGGCGCGGTGCTCTGTAGCTCGTACACTCTTGAAGATTTCATTTTTGTTGGAACGGTATTGTATTTAGAAAGTGAAAATCTACTTCAGATATTTTTTTTTAAGTAAACAGGGTGTCCCAATTCTCTATAAAAAAACTTGGGAGGTTTTTTCAGAATTGAAGTCCACTTTTTGTTGAAGATTCAAGCCCGTCCAAAACTCTGCTATAATGTCTTTAAGTAATAACTTTTTTTGGTGAGTAGTTTCGTCAAAATAATTTTTTTTTCCGTAAAAATTCATGAAAAGAGGCTCCCACATCATCGCATGCTCCTTCGGCCAGAGAGGATGAATACTTTTTCCTTTCGTTTTCTTATTGCCCAAGGATAGCTTTATTGATGAATTGAAATAGATTATCCTCATTTTATACAGGAGTGACTCAAAAAAATTATTGAATATTGTAATTTTAAAAATATCACATCTTGATTTTTTCAAATGGAACATCCTGTAATTTATTATTTATGTCAACGCATAAAATATTGTGCCATATTTTTGCAGAAGTAAACTTATTTTTATCTTCTACTATTTTCGAAATAAAAATAATAATAATAATAAACTAAAATAATAAAATCAGAGGTTGCGAAAGAAGAGTTTATTAGTACATATCATTATACTTGATCTGAGAAGTGAAGATATTTTAAGGTAGTCGTGTATGAAATACCTAATAGATTGGTTTTTGGTACAAAGTGTTGAACTATTTCAATAAGTGTTCGAAATGTTGCCCGTTTCTTTGTAGACACAACCCAATCCTTCTGAGGAAAGACCGTTGAACTCTCGACAACATTTGCGGATTAACTGACTGAAAGGCGTCTACTATTCTTGTCTCATTTCCAATTGTGTTGTAGAAGGAATGTGGTAAACGATGCCCTTAATATAATCCCACAAGAAAAAATCTAGACTTGTGAGGTCCGAAGACTTAGCTGGCCATCTGACAGGACCTTCACGTCATATCCATTTGTTTGGAAATACATGATTCAAATGCTCCCTAACCTGATGTGAGTAAAGTGCCGGTGCTCCATCCTGTTGAGACCACAAATCTTGTCTTATATGCTCTGGTACATCGGCAAGTAACATTGGTAGATGATTTTGCAGAAAATCTAAATATATTTCTCTATTGAGGTGCCCGTCGAAAAAGTGCGGCCCAATTAGATATCCATCTACTGTAGCGGCCCATACGACCAACGATGCTGGTGATCTATTTGTCTCATGAGGTGTGGATTTTCCGTGGTGTAATAATGAAAGTTGTGCCTGTTACCAAGCCCATTCTTGTGGAAAGTTGCCTCATCCGAGAAAAGAACTCTGTTAAATATATTTGGATTTTCCGCTACTTTGTTACTTGCCCAATTGCAAAAATTGGTTCGATTTTCATAGTCTTGATTGTTCAGTTCCTGGTGCAGCTGTACATGATATGCATGAAATTCATTCAGTTTAAAGATTCTCTGGACGGAAATTTGACTTATATCTGTTAACTGAGAAATCTCTCTTTGGTTTTTATATGGGTCCTCTGTCACTGTCAACAAAACTGATAACTGGTTGTCTTCAGCTGTAGCAGTTTTTGGTTTTTCATGTTTTTTGTAAGCGGTATTACCCGTTTCGATAAATCTAATTAGAAGTTTTTCGAAGCATCTTGCATCAGGATGCCTCTTATCAAGAAAGCTTTGTGCATAAACTCTACTTGTCAACAAAGAATCTCTATCACACTCACCCAGAATAAAATCATATCAACCATTTCTTCTTTGGAGAACTTCATGGCAGTCAATCGAGAAAATTGGGTTCAACCATCACTTCAACAATGTTTAATAACGAAATACTGATAAGTTCACCATGTAAAATGCAGAATATGATATGTCCGGATACCTGACATAAGGCGCAAATAAAAAAAAAATGTCAACACATACCTCGATTTACGTTTGAATCATCTTGATTTTATCATTCGTTGAAAGAATTATCTTGTTTAGGTTTCATTTTTTACTACTTGAATCATTACAGAGAAAAAAACTTCTGTGCAAATAATAATGCATGTTGATGAGTTTGATACGGTTCGTCAAAAATTTTTACAAATAATCGAATATTTCGAAAATGATCGAAGATAAAGATAAGGTTACTTCTGCAAAATATATCACAATATTTTATGCGTTAACATGAATAATAAAATACAGGGTGTTCTATTTCAAAAAATCAAGATATGGTTTTTTTAAAATTACAATATTCAATAATATTTTTGAGTCACTCCTTTATAAAATGAGGATAATCTATTTCAATTCATCAATAAAGCTATCCTTGGGCAATAAGAAAACGAAAGGAAAAAAGTATTCATCCTCTCTGTCCGAAGAAGCATGCGATGATGTGAGAGCCTATTTTCATGTATTTTTACGAAAAAAAAAATATTGGGACTAAACTACTCACCAAAAAAACTTATTACTTGAAGACATTATAGCAGAGTTTAGGCCGCTCCTGAATCTTGAACAAAAAAGTGGTCTTCCAATCTGAAAAAACCACCCAAGATTTTTTTATAGAAAATTGGGACACCCTGTTTACTGCAAAATAAACTGCTGAAGTAGATTCTTACTTTTCAAATACAATACCGTTCGAACAAAAATGAAATCTTCAAGAGTGTACGAGCTACAGAGCACCGCGCCACTGATGAATCACCCAGTATAGGTCCGGAAGATAGTTCGACCTCAAATTTTCTCTAAATCTAGTTGAGTATTTGATCAAGGATTATCTCTAGAATTTCTAGAGCACTTCATCAAAAACTGTCAAACTTTTGTAAGTCAGGTGGTATGGGTGCTTCTTGTTAGTGAAATAATGTTTGAAGTCGATTTATTAGCTTCGAAGTTTAGTCTTAACTTTCAAACAGCCAACTTCACATTGTCAAATCTTTATTTAAGAATATATTCAATATTCCGATAACGTTATTTTTGGTTTATGAAGCTAATGCTTTAATATTTGATATTGCAGAAAAAAACAGTTTTTTCTATGAAATTGTCTTCTTCAAGATACAAAGGATTAAAGGAAAGCTCCATATATATGTTTACTCGAAACAATCTGTACCTATTCGCAATTCGAGTTCGTTAGCCACTTCTCGTAGGCAATTTGAATAGATAAGTAGCGTCAAACAAGATCAAGTTGCAATAAACTTTAACAAATCACTCCTGTAGAATTATTATCGATACAAAACAGGTTTGCAGTTGATAGTTTACTCCGTTGAAATTGAAATACCTGTGAGTAATGGAGATTTCTAGTTTTGGCTATATTTGTAAGTTCCACAGACTCAGTGAAATTTCCTAAAACTTTCGATTGTATATAATTCACATCGTTTAAAAACACGTATTGCACATATTGACAGCCATTTCGATATGAAAAAGCATATCACAATAATTTTATAATATTCTGTGTTTACGAATACTCAATTCATTTAACTATGTGAATGACGTTGAAGGTAATCAACCAAAAATACCATTTCAACCCTGTAGAACTCTAAACCAAGAGTAATTAAAATATAAAAAGTTGTTGATTGTGTTCAATATTATCGGTTCTAACCTATTAAAAAAGTCTTCTTTTCGTCTGTGATTGAGATTATGAAATCCTATTTTTTGCAGTTCAAATATGCGCTCATAAATAACTACACCTGTCAGAAATATTCAAGAATTCGTCAATTATCAAAGATTTACTAAAATACTTTTATTTAGGAAGCAATATTCTACCTCTAAGGGGTGATGATGAAAATTGGTCAATTAACCAGCCCAAATGTTAACTTAGCCTGCACGAGCAGTGACCACGGTCACTCTGTACACCCTGCTATATAACCAAAGAGGCTGTGACGACCGAACCACGGCGGTAAAACCGTTTCATCGAGGGTAAGAGGAAATGTTACCCCCAAAGACCTCCTATCAACCCGCAATGGACAGCGTGATAGGATATGGTTAAAACCCTCTCAAACATGAACCACACTAAGAACTTAAGGCCCCCAGTCCCCGACGGATCGATTGCCACCAGCCACGGTGACGGATTGGACCGGCATCGATCAGAGAGTGCTAAGAATCACCGGGTTTGTCCAGATCACCAGAAACAACGAAAACTGCTTATCGCTACCAAACGCTACGAGAACGCTCCCAACTGATCAAAAATTTTAGAACTGGAAAAACAATTAAGTCATATACATTGGGATATACTGGGTATCAGCGAGGTGCGGCGGAGAAAAGAGAACCAAATAACTCTGGAATCAGGAAATATTTTTTACTCTAGAGGTAATGACGAAAATTCTGTAGGAGGAGTACGGTTCATAGTACACCAAAGACATGCTAAAGATATTCAACACTTCGAAAGCATAAGCCCGAGAGTTTGCCTTCTAGTACTTAAACTGAACCAAAGGTATAGGATGAAAGTTATCCAAGTATATGCTCCAAAAACTTCTCATGCAGATGGGGAAATGAAGGGCTTCTATGAAGAAGTCGACACAGCATTAACCAGGATCTCAACTCAGTTCACATTCCTCATTGGTGATCTGAATGCAAAATTTGGGAAGAAACAAGATGGAACTGAGTTCTCTCTTGGGCAATGCGGAATAGGGGAAAGAAATGATAGAGGAACCCTTCTGTTACAATTTCCTCTACAGCACAGCCTATATGCTATGAATACTTTCTTCAAAGAAGCTGAACACCGAAAATGGACATGGCAAAGCCCTGTTGGAAAAACAAGAATGAAATCGATGTTGTAATAACGGATAAGAGGGAGATCATACAGGATGTGTCAGTACTCCACCGCCTCTCAGTGGGAAGTGACCACAGAATGGTTAGAGCAAAAGTATTGTTGAATATAAAAAAAGAGAGAGAAGAACGCTCACAAAGACGAAGAAAACAGGATGGACATCGGAACAGAACAGGGTAGACTACAGAAAGACTGTAGCAGAAAGTCTATGGAACACCGGCTCAATGAATGAAGAAGTCCTTAACGACGCTATACAGAAGTCAGTACAGGAGGCACAGACAAAATTCTATTCTAGACAAAATACAAGAGAAGAAAGACTTTCAACAGAAAACCAAAACATGATGAATCGGAGGCGGAACATTCTACATGATATCACAAGCAACCAATCAGACCTTAGGATATTGAATAAGCAGATTTCGAAAGCCATCCGAAAAGATATCAGAAATTTCAATACAAAATGGATCAAAATTGTTATCGAAGAAAATAAAAGCATGAAAGTATTGAGGAATAAGCTCGCAATAGGAAAAATCGAAATAAAAAAACTTGAAAATTCAAATGGGCAAATAATTGGAGACAGACAGGAGATAGTGAAGGTAGTGGAAGAGTTCTACCGAAAACTATATTGCAGCGAATATCATCCGGAACATAACGAAAACCTACCTCGAATCCTGAACCAAGGTTCTGAGGAAATGCCAGAGATTACTAGAGAAGAAATTGCTAATTCCATGTCAGAGATGAAAAACAACAAGGCACTGGGAGGAGATTGTTTAGTTATAGAAGCGATAATGGAAGGTAGGGAGCATCTTATGAACGCCATAATCACACTATTCAATAAATGTCTTGAAGAATCAACAACACCTGAGGCTTGGAACAATGCAGGTATTGTTATTATGCACAAGAAAGGTAATATTGCAGATTTGAAAAATTTCAGACCAATAAGCTTCACAAACTATTCACAACTACCAACACATGGAGCAGGCTGGTTTTAGATCCGGGTATAGCACTAACGATCACTTGATGGTAGCTAAAACGCTAATTGAGAAATCGGTTGAATATAATAGACCACTCCTACTGGATTTTGTTGATTACGAAAAAGCATTCGACTCCATCAAACACACCGAAATGCTCAAAGCACTTGCTGATTGTCGTATAGACTATAGATATTCTCCGTGATACAACACATCTATGACAATGCAACAGCTAGTGTCAGAATACATGACGAAACGGACAAGTTCAGAGTGGGGAGTGGTGTCCGACAAGGTCTTTATCACACTTCACGAATACATGTTCAAGAAACCAAATTGGATGGCACAGGCATGAATATTAATGGAGAGGAGCTCAACCACCTACGTTTCGCAGATGATATCTTGTTGATTTCATATAGCTAAGATAAGGCAGAAATACAGCTCAAAGAACTTATCACAGCCTCACACAAAGTTGGCCTCAGAATAAATACATCCAGAACGCAGTTCAGGACAAACCTGGTTACCAGCCGAAACATTTTGGTGGATTTAAATCAGATTTAGCAAGTCACATTCTACAAATATCTGGGTCATGAAGTAGGAATAGGCAGAGATAATCAAACCAGCGAGATTGAAAGAACAGTTGGATCTACATGGGCTGCTTCTGGAAAACTTAAACATATTTTAAAATCTGATATCCCCGTATGTTTGAAACGAAAAAAGTTTAATCAGTGTGTTCTGCCGGTGCTGGCGTACGACGGCGAGATTTTGACACTCACAAAAAAGTCAATACATAAGATTCAAGTGACTCAGCGAGCTATGGAACGTTCCTTGATATGAGGAAATACGCCGAAGAACAGGAGTGACAGATGCAGTTAGACGAATAACTCACCTTAAATGGAACTGGGCTGGACACGTGGCCAGGATGTCCAAAGCAAGGGACGAAGAAAATCATGGAATGGCGTCCTAGGCAAGAAGCGTTAAGAAATCGAGGGCGTCCTCCAACCCGTTGGACAGACGATATAACGCGCATCACAACTAACTGGCTCCAGAGCGCACATGATCAAGAAGGATGGAAAATAATGAGAGAGGCCTATGTTCAGCAGTGGACGATGTAGACTGTTTGATGATGATGATGATGATTCTATCTACCGTAGCATGTTATACCTTCTGTTACTGAAACTAGGACCACCCCTGTAACTTTTTTTCTATCTCTAACATTTTGATGACATTTGGGAATCGGATAGAAGACAACATTTTGAATTTGATAACATTAATATGTTTGAC
Source organism: Cryptolaemus montrouzieri (assembly GCA_013387265.2). Taxonomy (NCBI): domain Eukaryota; kingdom Metazoa; phylum Arthropoda; class Insecta; order Coleoptera; family Coccinellidae; genus Cryptolaemus; species Cryptolaemus montrouzieri. Next base: position 26,841,282 of record JABFTP020000144.1, on the reverse strand, counting down.
ATTTCGTTTACGGTTATGCCGGAAAGAAAAACAAAACACAATTTTTCTTTTGGAATTTTCATCTTTCGTTCTAGAAGGCCATGAAAGTTACAATTGGCTTTGCTCAACATCTATCACGAATATACGAGATTGTTTCTAAAAATTTAATTGCTTATATCTTACGGGGTGTCAAAGTTAATAACAAAAGAGCGAACAGCTCAAACGAAATAATTATAATAAATGTTTGAAAATACCACCATTTTCACGAACACAACATAGCACAAGATTGATGGTTCCCCTCACATCATTATTTAACTGTTGGGATGTAATGCCTGTCTCAAACGGTTCTGCCATTCTTGTTGGGTTCTAACAGGTGTTTGGTAAACCTCATTCTTCCAATGGGCTCACTGGAAGACATCTAGTGGACTCAAATCTGGCGATGTAGCTGGCCATCTTCTGGGACCTTTAGTACCTATCAAGTTTTTGGAAAAAATACCCCGAGACGTACATTGTGTTGTGAGGAGGTGCACCATTTTGTTCAAAATATATTTCATTCACAACAGCTAATGGCAACTCGTCCAATTAATCTTGTATTTGAGTCCTCAAAAATTCCAAATTTCTCTCCCCTGTCAATGAATGAAATTATAGGCCCTATTAAATATCTTCCTATCATCCCCATCCAGACATTGAACAAAAAAAGATCTTGGAAGTTTCCATCTTGATATCTGCGCTCATTTTGTTGTGACCAGTACCTGGTATTTTGCCTATTGAACATCTCATTGTTCGTGAAACGTGATTCGTCACTGAATAAAATCTTTGTGGGATATTGTGGATTCCCCTCCATTTTCCTAAGGTACTCTTCATAGTACTGGAGTCGCCTAACACTATAGTTAACATACAGGTGTTGGTGTAGTTGATATTCAAATGAGCGGTACTTATGTTTTTTCAAAATTCTCCATGTGCTTTGGTGGCTTATTTCAAGGTCCTCAGCAATTTCCCTTGTTGATGTTGTTGGATTAATATCAACAAATGTCGATACGTCTATTTCGGTATCTTCGTCGAGAACGAAATCCTCCTCTTCAGCAGGTTGCACCTCACAAAATTTTCGTTCAACTTTAAAGAAATAGGTTCTATTCGGATGAAGTCTTTCCGGATAGCTCTCTCTGTATAATTGTTCAGCTTGAACGCTATTTCGTCTGCACTTTCCATAAATAAGGAGCATATCGACTCTTTCACTGTGGGTGTATTGTTTCATATTCAAAGCTGAATTCACTAATTTGCAATGTCGATAATTAACAACAATGGAATTCTGATATGTCACTCTGATCTTTTTATGATCACAGAATATTATAAGTATGAACAAAAACTTTGCATCGCCAACGTAGTCATTGTTATTAGCGAATGGGAAAACTCAGCAAAAATTGCCTAGGGATTTTTCACTAGAACTACGGAACCGTTAAGAATAGAGTGACGTGAGTGGTATAGAAATAAGAGTATCCTTGAACATTTTGAAGAGGAAAGATGGGTCGAGTGATGACTCAGAAGAAAGGTGGTATCTTTGGCTACATTATCTTGAACGAATTTCCATTTTTAATTGAAAACTATAAAAGATACAGGGTGAGCAACTGAAAGATAGGGAAGACTATTTTCCTGAGACTATTCAAGTTTCAGTGAGGTAAAATGGAACAGATCCATGCTGATCAATGGCAGTCATCATCAAGTACCATCCTCATCTCGAATCTCAACCCCTGGAGCAGGGATGACAACCCTTGAAAATTTGGAAGAGGGTAGATGGGTCGAGTGATAACTCGAAAGAAAGGTATTATCTTTGTTTGCATTTCCGTGAAAGAATTTTCATTTTTGATTGAAAACTGTAGAGGATACAGAGTGAGCTACTGAAAAATAGAGAAGACTTTCGCCCCAAGACTATTGGAGTATTAGTGCGAAAAACTGGAATAGATTCATTTAGATCAAAGATGACAGCCTTGGATCTGGAATAAATCTGTTCCATTTTTTTGCACTAATACTTGAATTGCTCAGGGCGATAGATAGTCTCCTCTATTTTTCAATAGCTCACTCTGTATCTTGTACAGTTTTCAATGAAAAATGCAAATTCGTTCACGGGGATGCAGACAAAAATAATACCTTTTTTTTGAGTTATCACTCGACCCATCTACCTTCTTCCAAACTTTCAAGGGTGGTCACCCCTGCTCTAGGGGTTGAAATTCGAGATGAGGATGGTACTTGATGATGACTGCCATTGATCAGCATGGATCTGTTCCATTTTACTTCACTGAGAAATAGTCTTCCCTATCTTTCAGTTGCTCACCCTGTATCTTTTACAGTTTTCAATTAAAAATGGAAATTCGTTCAAGGCGATGTAAACAAAGATACCGCCTTCCTTTTGAGTCATCATTTAACCCATCTTCCCTATTCAAAAAGTTCAAATATTGCAACCCCCGCTTAGGGGGTGTCCCCCTTGAAACAAAAATTGACTTGTTTTTGAGTTTTGATCAGAAATGAATATCTTGGTAGATATGATCTGTTTAGTTTTCGTTGAAGCACCCTGTATATGTCTTCGATAGTCTTTATTAGATTATGTGGTATTCTTAAGTTGTAATGTAATGTTATGATGCCTCTTAGCAGGATGCGGTCAAATGCTTTCAATAAATTAATAAAGCATATAAAAGCTTATTATACTCAATGGACTTTTCTGTTATTTGCCTTTACACAAAAACTGCGTCTGTACATGACCTTCCAGATCGAAATTCCTGGTGTTCATCAGATAGTGAGATGATGCTGTTCATTTTTATTGTAATTATTTTAGTTGTTAACTTGTTCGCAGTATTTAGAAGATTAATCCCTCGATAATTTGCTGGTATTTTTTTGTCACCTTTTTTGAAGAGCAATATAGTGATACTAGTGCGCCAATCGTCAGGTATTTTGTGGAAAAACAGAATTTTCTGAACGAGTTTTAGTAATTCTCGTTGTAATGTTTGGCCGCCATATTTGCGTACTTCATTTGTTATTCCATCAGGTCCAGCTTTTTTTCTATTTTTCTGAGTGCTTACTCAACTCGTGAAAAATGAGCAATTAAATTTTCAGATACAATCTTGTATTTTCGTGATAGGAGATGTTGCGCTAAGCCAATTGTCGTTGTTCATGGCCTTCTAGAAGGAAAGATGAAAATTGCAAGAAAAAAAGATTGTGTTTTATTTTCTCTCAAAAATATGTCAGAAGGTCGTGGGATGAGATGAACAATTGAAATAAGCACAAAAATACAGGCTGTCTCATTTGAAAATGGAAAGTTGGTATCGTTTCCGGCATAACCGGAAACGAAATGTCGAACATATTAATGTTATCAAATTCAAATTTTTGTCTTCTATCCGATTCCCAAATTTCATCAAAATATTCCAAATAGAAAAAAAGTTACAGGGGTGGCCCTAGTTTCAGCTACACCCGGTATATTCCTCGCCGAATTTCTCCTTTATACTCATCATTATCATCGTCAACTAGGACCACAATAGTATTGGTGCAATCACTACAATCTAGTCCAGTGTTATATCTGTTGATCCTATTCGTGACATTGGATAGATTGTATCACTACTATTATCGCTCTTGTTGATTATGATGAGTAGATCGGAGAACTAGCGCCTTCAGTAAGAGATTCTTAACATTATAGGGAAGGTTGAATGATTCTCCCTGAATGAAAGTGTTTAAGGTGCTCACGCATTTAGCTACGTTTTTGAGGGGTAACGGGAATCACCATCGATAGGGGCTTCAACAATAGTTACAAATTGAAATTAAAATATCTCAGCATGATACATTGTAGCTTCATCCTTTTCATGAACCCTTCAGGATTATATAGTATCCTCCGATATTTATACAAAATACACATACGTATGAGTTCCTGCTACGAATATGTAATCGAAAAGCGGTTTCCAGTCCTATTTGTTGACTCCTGTGTAAGATATTTGTTTCAACATTATAGAAAAGAGGGCGACACTAATGAAAAATTGCCATTCTTGTTGTAACTCATGTTGGCTGATTAGCAGTCTCAACTACAACTCCCTATAAAGTATTGGTTCATAATTGTAGAATTATTTTCTTGGATAAAATTGGTACTCGACTTCCTCGCTGAATACTTGGCGAAATGGGAGAGGTTTATTTTAAGAGTTGTCTTGTAGGCAATATTTTCTTGGATAAAATTGGTACTTGACTTCCTCGCTGAATACTTGGCGAAATGGGAGAGGTTTATTTTAAGAGTTGTCTTGTAGGCAATACTTTTCAACTAGGTTCTGATTCAAAATCAATTAATAAAGTGAAATCGATGATTAATCATTGTCATAATTTAATATCTCAGAGGCACTTCAAGATAATACCATAGATTCTTCAAGTATACATTCAGAGGCTCAATTAATCGCCCGCTTATATCTCACTTCACCTGGTTCGGTAATGTTTTATTTCTTATTATTTTGTGTCCAGTAGGTACTCAAGAATAAACTTTTACTTCTCTAAATTGTGAGAATTATTAATTCTTTCACGTTATTGGCGTTGCGATAAGAGAACTAAATTCTTGTTCTCTTCCCAAGTGTTTGATATTTTTTGAAATCAGAGTCCTCAATATCTTTCTATAGTAGGTAGTGATCGGAGTAATAAAAATGCTTTCAGAAGCAACTGGTGTAGGGTAAAATTCACCAGCTTACGACGAATTGCTTAGAAACTCGGCGTATCTGGAATCAGAGTATTCCATCAGAATATTTCAGAAGACAGGCTTTTATTCACGGAGGGTAGGCCAAGGCAGAAGACGTTGAACTTCCGAAAGAGAGCTTCATCGTTAACAACGTGTTCAGAAATCGCTTTTACACTGCCTCTGACGTTCCTTCTCGTCCTTTTGTAGCCAAAAGTATTAGTATAGATTGGCAGAAAAGAATCTAAGGGTTTTTCGTCCAGCTTGCGCCCCTCAACTTCTCGCAGAGTACCTTACAGTACGATTTGCGCTAAAATATGTTAACTGGTCTGTGGAGCAATGGAGGAATGTGCTGAGAGTTTTACTGGCTGCGCTATAACCGAAACAGTAGGTTACCAGGAAAGCTCAATAGTTATTTGGAGAGGTATATTATATGTTCTGGTATTAATTCAATTAGATACATTTGGAAGAGCCAAAGAAAACGTGTTCGAGCCAGAGTACCTGTGCTTTCTAATTTAGCAGAACATATGCCTGCTGTTGAAGAGAAAAGCCAAATATCCCTCATCTAGACATTCAAGGCATCATAAACTGTCTTCCTTACAAGCTTCAAGAAGAAGAAGTCATTAGTCCAGGGTGGTACACCCATTTTCAAAATCTTGATTAAATGGAAACAAGATTTTTTCAATTCATCGAAAAAAAATTCATGAATCGTTTTCTTTTTGTTCCTTTTTGTTCTTATCGGTCAAAGATTTCTTTTGAGATATCACCGTTTAAACTGAAATATACAATTTGGCCAAGCAATGAGTATTAGGGAGGTTAATTGTGCCTGCAAGTGTTGATGAGAAACTGATGGCTTGACATCGTTTCATGTCTCCCCTTCTGACATAATTTTATTCTTGACTAGAACAGTGAGTATTGAATACTAATGCTCTAAAATAATGAAATTCAAAGTTTCGAACGACTGTGAATAAACAATGTTTCGTATGTCGTTGCACAAATTGGTGATGTTTTGGGTTTCTGTTTATAATCATCGTAATATGAGTCAATGGAACGCACCCAAAAATTCCTACAACTCATTCAATTTCAGTTTTGAAGAATGACAATGCTTTCTTGCATTTTTATTTGCCATAATTAATGGATACATGGTCAATGTAAAGATGTTTACTGGTTGATGTAAAAGTGGTTTCTATTCAATGGAAATTACGAGAGATAAATAAATGCTTATTTCGCGAGAAGGGTTAAAGAAAAAGAAGAAGGATACCAATGAAATTTTGGAATGAAATTTGACTTAGGCTAGAATGAGTTAAAGTGGGAGTGAGGTTGGGACAGTGTTAATTTTTGCTTTTACAGGGTTTCACAGTCATGAATAAAAATATATAGATTTTGCGACACCGTGCTATTTTTACCCCAAGTTGGCATAGATCATCTGTTACAGGGTGTTTTTTCACATCCAGAAATCATTTATAGGGTACAAACGATGTCTGGAAAGGACAAAAGATACTGCGAAATATTTTGGAAAGATTAAAGTGGCTATTAATAGGTATTCACACATACAGTCCAGTGGCATACTCAGTTTTTACAAGAACTTAGAGTTCTTCTTCTGCTTCTTCACTTTTCATTTTTTCATCCACTGAATTAATTTCAAAAACTTAACATAGTCTTAATTTATATGCATTGCCGTTTATCTATGTTACCAGTTTTTTCCTGATTGTTCAATTTATTCAACATTGTTTTCAACATTCACCACTAGAAAAAATATAATGATATCATGAATATTATTTTCGATTTACAAACAAATTTGCACAGTATTCAACCTCATATTAGGTTAGGTAGGAAAATAGCATTCTCTTGGAGAAAAATTGGATATTTTTGGAATTATTCATTAAAAATCGAAATGAAGAAAATTAACAAAGTCTTTAATCATAGAGCAATCAACAATAGAAAAACAAAAGCATATATCTTTGACCTACTAGTATTTATAAAACATTGTTTGTGGGGTATTGCAAGTGAGTTTGGTTAATGCCACTCTGCGTACAGGGTAATGAGACTCAAACATGTTCTTTGGAATATAATAAGTTAGATTCATTTCAATCAAAGAAATACCTTTCACAATAAGAGTAATGTCTACAATCACTAATTAGCATATTAGACTTTTTCAATTTAACAAATATAGTAAAGTCTTTGATGTTAAATCAACTTCAATTATAATGAAATAGAAAAGAATAATTATTATTAGGGGTAACTTAAATTAGAACTAGTAATATTTTATTTTTGGATACATAACAACATGATATGAAACCATGGATTACACAGGAATAAGAATATATTCGAGGTGAAAGAATTTTCTGTACCACTCGAAAAATAAAGGTGAGATTTCAACAGGATATTACGAAAAATATTCTGGAATATCAAAGAGAGTTGTCAGAGCAGCAAAATTACTGTCGAGTGAGAAATATGTTCTTTAGTCGAAGAATAAAAGTAAAGCAACATGAACCCTTATAAGGCAATACACACAGGCCAACATGAAGAGAAATACATCAATTCTGGAAGAAATGGACAAACAGCTTAGTCCTGAAGAAATCTTGAACACGGTTAATGAGTTCTTCTTGAGTCAACGCACAGCCTGAAAGATGATGAGCCTAGTAAGCAGAGAAGTGAACAGATTTGCAATAGTATTGTGTTCTTGCCAACTGATGCAATGGAAATCGAGCGAATAATTTTGGCTCTGAGATATGTGAACTGGACAGGTTACGATGAAATACCAGTCACCTGTTGAAGCATGTAGCACATGAGATAGTGGCGTCATTGTCATCGATAATAAATGTCTGCTTGGATACAGGAGTATTTCCTGACCAGCTCAGAAAGGCTCAAGTTAAGGCAATTCATAAAAAAGGGAATAAAGAAAGAAAGATCCCATTGCTCTCCTATCAACTATAAGTAAGATATTCGAAAAATCGATTAATGAGCGGCTTGTGGATTTTCGTGAACCTACAAACTTCTTTCTGATCAACAGAATGGTTTCAGAAGAGGAAGGTCGACAACTCGTGCCCTTTATCAAGCGGTGGATAGGATAATAGCTGCAATTAACAGAGGAGAGAATTCTGTATTGCTTTGCATTGACCTGTCCAAGGCATTTGACAGCGTTAATCATAGTATCCTCCTGCAGAAGCTGCATACATTGGGTATCAGGGGAACATCGCTTAAACTCATGAAATCGTATCTAACGGGAAGAACACAAACTGTTATACACAACAATTCAGCTACTGGTAAAATGATTCAATCTTCTGAGAGAGAAGTTACGAAAGGGGTTCCTCAAGGATTAAGACTTGGCCCACTCCTTTATATTGTTTATACCAATGACCTTCCTGAAGATGTGCCAGAAGATATGGTGATGTTTGCTGCTGATACATAGTTGGTTCTCTCTGCTGACTCCGAAAGTATAGAAGATAGGGTATTTGGAACCCTTGATAAGCTGGACCTGTGGTTCACTGAGAATGTGATTCTGATGAACGCTGGAAAGACTCAGATAGTTGAATTCAACTACAGTGTGAATTTCAATAGAACAGTTTACAATAAGAGAAAGTGAACAGCAACCTTAGAGTCATCTGAGAGTGTATGCTTTCTGGGAGTGCATTTAGACCATAGGTTGAACTGGAAAGATCACATAGATGTTTTGTGTGGGCACATGGCACGATATGCATATGCCTCAAAGTTCTGGCCATCCACAGTAAGTCGTAGAGCCGCAATGATGGCTTATCATGGCTATGTCCACATTAGGCTTCTGTGTGGCATTATTATATGGGGAAATACCCCTGATATCGAGAGAATATTAATTCTGCAGAATAGGTGTATGCGTGGTATCCTGTGCTTACCTTCATACATTTACTGCCGCAAACATTTTGTGGAAACGTCAGTGCTCACGACAATAAGCCGATACATACATGAAAGTGTTTGTTCTCAGGAATAGTGAACTGTTTTCACAAGTTGAGAATAAGCACGGATATGGCACTCGCAAGGGCTATGATCTGGAGACAGTTCTCCTACCTTCAAAGGAATGCCACCAATGTGCTTGTAAAAATTTCCAATAAATTACCAAAGGAATTGAAACTACTGCGTGAGAAAATTTTGAAATCGGGACTTCTTGCACTTCTGGAAGATAAGTCGTACTATATACTATATACAATGTTTTATGGATCCAATAAAGCTCTCTCTCTCTCTCTCTTTCTCTCTCTCACTCAATCACAGATGTATCCAACCGGCAAAACCCATCCTGAACATAAAGCGAGAGCCCACAGTTCACAGATGGTGCAGCGATACCACAACTCGTTATTTTTTGCGATAATTTGCATCATCCACATTCATTTTGTCATCATCGCATAGGTGCTCTTCGTCCTCGCTCTCTGAAGAACTTTCCTTGAAAATTTTTCTGTTGAAGCATTTTTGTTTTATATGTTTGTTCTTTTTTTCTTTGAAAACTTGTTTGATCTTAATTTATCTCTTTATCCTCTGAAATAATTTTAATAGTGGTCGCAGTTAATATGGTTGCATGTTGTTTTCGTTTTCTTCGACCTGACTTAGAAGATGGTGCAATTATTCATGACGTTGCTCTAGCAGTAAAGGATACCGGAGTAAAGCTTATCCACAAGTTCTTGATTACATGCATTCCTAAACAGATTCTGAGCATTAATTGTTATTTGATGGATCTGCTGAAGGAAATTTCTGGACATTTAGGACATTAGGTTTAGAGAGATTTATTTTGAATGTTGTGCCATCAAAATCTTGATCAGTGAAAATATTTGGGTTCAATGGTGAATTCCCGTGTATCGAAATCCAGATTCAAATTTACTTATATTTGAAACTTGTACGTATGCTTTATTGAAAAGACGTGAAACATCGTTATTTTAGACATTAAATGTGTCTTCATGGTCCTGTTACTTTTATACCTACCTATAAGCAGCTTTCGATGGTCCTTAAAAAGACAACCAGGGGCTGTATTTTGTGGAAACTGTGTGGTGGAATGGGAAAAGCATTGTGATGTAATTTTATTTGCAAGAATTAAAATCGTTTATCGAAATCAATTCGGTTGTTTAGCTGCTTTGATCAAAATTGCTATTGATATATATTATATATTATATATTAGCTCAACATATTTGTAGACAAGTTTACGCAAATCTGCGACATTCAGTCCATAGTATAGCGAACTCAGCAACTCAACTTGTTCCACAATTTCAGTTTCTTGCTGTTGGATGAAAATCGGCTCGGTCATGGGTTGCTCATGTTTTTATTTTTTTAGTCAATTCATCGAACAAGTAAATGGTATGTTATATTGTCTCGCGGTTTTTCTTTCGAAAAAACTTCTTTCAATTGCAGTTTCAGCAGATTGAAGGTCTTCAATCTGCAGAGGTGAGCGCCATTACCCATCGAGCGCTATATCCTCTCCCCCTCCTAATTCATATGATTGAATTTTTTACACAAGCGTGTTTTCAATATAAGCTTTGTGCAGAACGCAGTTGTTTGTTATGGGTTAGAAATTCAGTATCATTGAATTTTTCGTGAACCTAATATAGCAATTCGTTTCCTCAAAATTTTGAAATAAACAGAGCAGTTGATAGTTGAGAGTGAGGCAAATCAGACAGAAATTTCACAAATAATAGGTCAAAGCTTTATTTCGGGATTGATGGCCACATAATGAGAAACACGAAGAATAAGGGAATGTTCGAGGGCAAAGTTGGGATAATGCTTTATGGTATATCGTCCAGCCACTGTACTCCCCGCCAAGTTGATTGTCATTGAATGTGATATGTACCACTTTACTTCTGCCTTCAGAACTAAATAGGGAGAGGGTAGATCAAAATTGACTTCTATGGCTATGGTTGGTGAAGTACGCCCCCGATAGACAGCAAGTTTGATTCCGTAAGCCTGTGACTCTCAGTTGGCCAACTGCATGGTGGTGTTTCTTCACCACTCTATTCAGTTATACGTAATCTTTGGCCTGATGGTCATAGAGTAAATCCAGTATATGTGCTTTGGGATAGCTCTCCATGCCTTTATGCAGATGCGTCTATAGGTGCTGAAAAATAAACTGGACCTTTAGTAAAATTTCTTCGAAGATAACTCCTGAATCTTCGTTCAAGTATTTTGTCAGAATAAAAATCCGCCAAGAGCGAATGAAAATCGCGCATAGAAGGTTCTCAAGATATAAGAGTTCGTTCTTGCTTTTCTGAGTATGATTCAAGATATTTTCTGAAAACCTGTTCTTAAAATATATATCCACTCTTGTTCACCATATTTAATCCCGTTAGATTATTTCTCTAGGGCTATAAATAATAATACAATGAAAAGACAACATCGTCTGTTTCAACTTTTTAGCTGATCGTCAAAGAAACATGAGGTAAGAAACTATGTAGTAAAATCCGTTTAATTTCACTTCTAAGCCTCATCCAAAAATTCCAAGATTTTCTAAAAAAGTAAACATTCCGTTTGAAATTCTACCATTTCAGCGTCGACCAACCAGTTGTATATTTAGATGTCAGAGTTCCTTAGCCGTATTATGTTATTTTATACAGATTAAAATACGTTTTGAATACTAATATCCTAGAGTTTCACATAAAACTGATCCTTGAATACGACTGTAATACAAAATACCTTTTAACATAAATACGTAAACGGAAATTTCATGGAATTCCGATGTGTACAATAACTTATGGTGGTGCTTTTGTATATTTACTCATTCTTCTTCCTTTAGTACACTGCATATTAAACTAAGTGCGGACTTCTAATGGAAAGAGACCAGTCAGACAAATTTCATTCCTAGAAATTCCCCAAATCACGTCAATTTTCATTTTTCGCCAGTTGTGTCTTACATGTAATTCTTTCTTTTTCTACTCGTATTGTATAATATATCACGTAATATCTCCTCTCCAAGATGAATGTAATGAACTATTTGTTTTCGATGTTATCTTTATCTTATAATTCCAAATAAATTGATATTTAAATTAAATGGAGATTAATCTACATTAATGATCCCATTTTCTTCTTGACATTACCCTATTCGATGATTTTCTTTTTTTTTATGCGCGCTTCCCAGGAATAGGGTAACCTGTTACACCACATGAGTGGGCGCCTGGGAAGAATTGAGGTGTCTGTTTACTCGCTTCTTGAAGAGGGCCAAATTGTAGGATGTTGGGAAGCTGTTGGATGGAAGCGAGTTCTACAGCTCACCGACCCTGTAAACTAAGGAATTATTATAGAGAGAGGTTCGAAGGGTCGTTAAATGTACCGCCATATGATGAGAACTCCTTGCCAGCCTAGTGTTGCAGCAAAACATGAGTTTTCCCGGAACAAAGTCTTTCAGCTCCTTGAAGCATCTTCCATGGAAGTATCTATAAAAGAGAGAAAGGTCAGCAACTTGTCTTCTGAGAGCCAGCGGTTGGAGATCGCGGGTGATCTCCGGATGGTCGATGAGGCGCACAGCCCGTTTTTGCATATTATCCAACATCCGCAACGAATGTTTGGGCGCAGATCTCTATACATGGGAACAATATTCCAAAGGAGGTCGTATCTGCGCCTTACATAGAAGCAACAGCTGAGATGACGTGAAGTATCATCTGACTCTGAAAAGAAAACTAAGTTTAGCAGATGCATTAATGAGCCTTTCAGAAAGGTAAATCTACTGATCCGGCACTTAAGAATACAGTAGGGAGGATCACTAAGCTTCTGGACCGAAGTATGGTGCTGCAGCCTTTATGAACATAGCGAGTGCAGTTTATTATGTAAGGCTGCGAGAACTAGATGGGTACCAAATACCATTGTGGAATAGGTTAGATTTGGAGCTTTTCGCATCAAACTATGGTCGTTGCTGATATCTTGACTCAAATTTCGACAACAACTGTATAGGAACTAGGGGGGCCCGTTCCCAGGATTTGTCGACGCTGGACCTCTTCTTATGGGGTTATATCAAGGATATATGCTCATTGCCAGAGTGATGAACAGTTCCCTGAAAAGGAAAGTAGTCAGTCTTGTCGCTGGTAGGGGTTGCTCTCTCTCTCTCTCTGAGAGAGGGGGGGAGAGAGAGTCAATTAGGCCACACCCGAAGATGTTATTGTCGACACGTAAAGTCGAATATAGCGGCCCCATTATTCTTTTAAATTTTCTTATTTCGATGTAGAAACTTTATATTGAAATTATGACTTGAACGCCAACTTAAAATTACGCTATCAATTAGAAACTCAGCACCTCAAATAATTAATTTAAAAAAAAACACTTTTCTATTAAACATAAATCATTGTATGTACATGTGTACACATATAACGATGTAGTATGGGAATAATTCGTGTGAGAATTCTAGTATAATTGGTTCAAATTATTGATAGGTCATTTATAGTATTAAAATCGATCGAAACATTATACGAAAGGTCAATGATTCCATAAAGCGTACAGTACATTTTGATTGATCGGTATGATCCTGTCGATTTGTTTGTTATGCCAACAGGTAATTCGTTCCGTAGATAAAATCATCTAATTTTTTATAACGTTGCAGGTGATTGACCGTATATAAACACAAACATTTTTATTGATAGGTAAGGCTAAAATAAAAAACAGTTCATTGAATAAAGTAGTCTGGTAATTTTTCATGAATAATAATAAGGTATAAGGAACTGTGAAATGGTTGGTTTTCACATAAATCTTGCAACAGTCAACTCGAAATTCGACGAATTTGTTTGCTACAAGAAACCAATTCGCAAATAATTGTCATAACCGACAGTATACACACTTCACGACATTGTTGTCTACACTTTTGTCAGATGCGACCTTCTAGACAGAAGAGGTGCAGTTATGGTTATTTATTTATCTTTTACATAAAACTTTTTTTAATTCCTGGAACACTTTCCCCGAGGGACATTTCTGTTCTTAATATGGAACTTCCCAGTTTGAAGATATGTCACCTATCCCTTTCTGTGAATTTGGTATTTACCGTCCTGGAGATTGCACTTATGATGGAAAATTTCAATTTTGGTGAATTGCATGGCCTATAACAAGTAACCTTGAAGAAACAACAAACTATTAATTATTTTTTCAATCTAATTTTGCACTCTTCCTTCAGCTAATTAGTGGAGAAGCCTAAATGATTCCTAGTTAACAACACACCATCTATTCTTGACCTTCTATTAACAAATGAAGAATGTTTAGTAACAGATTGTGTTATCAGTTCACCTATAGGTATTTCCAAACACGCTATCATTACAAGCTAAACTCCTGTCAGAAACTCCTCGCAACCCATATACGCCTCAGTTGACGAAAAATTGAATTTCGACGACATGAACGAAAATTTTAGAAATATCGATTGGGTTGAGTTAGTAGAGTATGCTGGGGGACGTATGTGTGATATAACTTAGTAGGAGATCATACGTAGAGTAAACTTGATAGCAGCTTGATGATTTAAAATACCAGAAGCCGTTCGCAAATAACCTAAAAAATGCTAGGGGTAGCTGAAAGAAAATATAAGAAAACCATATCTGAGAGTATCAAATTGAAAAATACAAATATATTCGCTCTTCATAGTTATCCAAATTACCCAACTTGATAAAGGCTGGCGGTAGCCTAGATAAATAAATATTAAAAATTTGAGTGAGGGCTGATTGACCGCCATGCCACTGTAACCCAGTAGTTTATTGCGTCATAATCTATCTCTAATTTCTATTACAAGCTTCATCCTTCTCATAAAGGTTATAAGCTTTTGTGGAAGAGAGCTTAATAAGCTCAGCCAACTCCAGTTTCTTAGATTCAAGTTCCTCAAGTCTGATTCTGTCTCCAGCTGGGCATTCGCAATCGAAATGTTTTATTAATTCTACCTTCTCCTTGCATAGTCTGCGTGATGGATACTCGATTAATCCTAATTTATCTGGGTGATTTCTGAAACAACAGTGTCCCGTAAATATGTCAATTAGAACACTCAGGTCTAGTCTGGAGAGTTTGAGCCAAGCCTTGGCTCTTGTAGTGGAAGGTCCACTGAGAGTGGCTGAGACCTTCAAGGCTCAGCCAGTAGTCCCGTACCTTTGGGTCCAACCACTCGTTTCGTCCATCCTTGCGGTCCCCAGGGGAATTCAGAGTCTAGGTTCCGGTCCAGAGAATCCCAAGGGAGTTCATTGGACCAATGAGTCCGCCTTCCTATTCCCCTCAATGCTCGAGTGGCCCATGACACAAATCAGAGGGAGCCTATCTCTTTCTACCAGTCTGACAAGGGTTAAACTACATTCCCGAACATAACTGATGTGCAGTTGATGAATGCGAATGCTTCAATGTAGCTTAGCTACCAGTAATAATTTCATTGTCCTACTTGTGAATTCCCAGTAAGCAAAAGTTATCACAGTGGTCAATGGCAAATATTTCTGATTGAAAACTGTCGCCCATCGTTCCTTGGCAGCACTTCGACCATATACACTAGCTTCAACACTCTGGGAAGTTTTGGAGGCGTCTGTGAACCAAGTAGACGGTCCTTGGAAGTGGTCAATCCGGTCTACTAAGAACGATGGTATGGAATGGTAGCTCAGTGTTGGTTTTGAGTACTGCTAGGTCAGGCTTCATACTTAGCATCTCGTTGTCTTCAATTTCAGCCTGTAAAGCGCCGAGCACGAAGTTGACCATATTCGTCTGATTTCGGAAAAGATGATGGAATCTGTAGATATCGACTCAAGTTGCTCCTCAAACACCAGGGGAAGAGGACCAAGGTTCAGTATCAGTTCCATGGTTTCAGTAGGTGAATAGCGAAATGCTCCAGTGACCATCATGAAGGCTGTTCTCTGCATCTCAGAGAGCTCGAGTTGAGATTTTTGAGGCTGCACTTCCACCAAGCATTGCAGCGATTCCGCAATAATATTTCGTACTCACTTGGTTTTCGCAGCTCCACATAGTTAACTGCATCATCTATGTCCATGAAGGCTGCAGCCGCATTCTACTTGCGTTCCAGAGACTGAGTGGTTTTCCCGACTAAGTTATTAGGTGCCAGATCAGTTGATTTATCTTCCTGAAAGGCATAATAATGCTCACTTAAAGGTTTTCGGGGTATCACCTCATGGTGGTACTAATCTAATGAATCTATCCAGTACCTTCTCCAAGGTTTTCAGGAAAAACAACATGAGGTGTTAACAGTTCAGACTATGAGTTGGATCTATGCCATCCTAGTGATATATACAACCTTCCGCAGGCTGTTCGGGATAACATTCTAAGTCAGACTCGATCGGAAGAGAGCAATGAGGTATAGAAGGAGGATCTCCACCCCCTACTGTAGTAAGACAGGCGTGATTTCATTCTCCCTAGGAGACTCAAATTAATTGAACGAGCGGATCGCCCACCTACCTACTCCAATCGTTCTGGCAAGCCCTTTTCAGGTTTGGATTAGATCTTGCCTTTCCTGTTAAAAAGGTGCGCTAACGAGTTGATGTTTCCTTTGGCTCTCATTATGTCGTTTTCTATTCGGGCAAATACATTGAAACCGGTTCGGGAAGCTGCATCTTTAACACCTTTTTAAAAAAGTGAACGAATTCTATTCGAAAAAGAACATAAACTTAATAGCAGTAGTTCGTTTGATTTCTCTTTTTTTTATGGAAGAAGACCATCTCTAAGGAAAAACAACAAACGGAATGCCGCGTTTCCCAAAAAAAATGTCGATATTATATCTCAATGAAGCAAAAGCCTTTGATCGTTGACCAGGAGGAGATTGCTGGACAAGCTTGAATATCTTGGTTTCCGAGAAACGATGCTTAAGTATTTGTTCGTTTTTATTCAGCAGAATTATCGAATTGCTCCAGCTTTATTTTCCACAAAATTTGTATTGGATGGCGTGCCGAAATCTTCCATCTTGGGTCCTATATTGTTTTTGACTTGCTCGAGTGATCTGCGAATCTTCATTGAATGCCATAAATCTTTATACGCGAAAGATACTGAAGTATTTCGTGATTTCTCACTGACCACGACACCCTGCAGAACGAGTCAATATAGAAGTGGATTCTCAACTGGTTTCTAGCACTCAATATCAGTAAATGGGTGATTCTTCATGCCAGAAAAAGTAATCGTGGGTAATCTTATTTTATCAAAGACTTTCATTAAGTAGAGTGAGCTTTCACAGTGACCTCGTGTTGATAGTAACGAGTAGTATGACTTGCATGTTATCAAGAAGGATAACAGGAGACTCCAATTATATAAAATCGGTCTTGAAATTCAATTCGGCTATATAAAATGTACGTTCGTCGAGTATACAGTGTGAGTTCCAAATTCCCTGTCGATAAGGAAGTGATCGAAAGTATCTACCTGGATTTCAGCAGAGCATCTGGCCGTGTCCCTTACCATCGGCTCTTTTACAAGCTCGAACACCTGGGTATCCGTGGCAATCTTCTTTTTCGGATAAAGGCATTTATCTCCAACCACAATTTTTGCTTGAGGATCAGTTTTTTTTTCAGTGGGGTACCACAAGGATCACTCCTCGGCCCCCTTCCGTTTCTTCTCTGCATCTCTGACCTACCATCAATAGTAAAATTTGAGTGTTCACTCTTTGCAGATGACACCAAGTTGTACTGCAATCCACTTTCGAGCTCCGCTACCCTTCAACGTGACCTCAACTCTATACTCAAGTGGTCGAGAGATTGGCTCTTGCCACTTAACGACTCTAAGTGTCGAGTCCTCCACATGGGTTCAAACAACCGGCGTCATTCATATAGTATTTCTGGCCAAAACATCAGCACCAGCAAGTCCATTCAGATCTGGGAGTACTCGTTTCCGATTACCTCACTTGGACGGAACATATAAATCAATCGTTCTCCAAAGTGAAGAAAATGATCTATATGATTCAAAGGTCGTTCTCTGGCTGCGATCTCGCTACTTGCAGTACTTTGTACAAAACTTACATTCGGGATAGAATGCCTTATGGTGTTAGACGGCCAAATTATATGGAGAGACTTCGCCTGCTAAATCTCCTCTCGTTTTTGGATTGGCGTTTCCGTGAGGATCTCATAATCACTTATCGTGCTCTACGTAACCTCTTCGGTGTGAAACTCGATGACTCATACATTTTAAATACCGACGAACGTCTACGCGGCCACCATCTGGAGTTGTGCAAAGAAAACTCTAAGGTCTCATGTCGGGAGATTTTCCTGAGCCATAGGGTATTTGGAACCTCCCGCGGAGGTGATAAGTTCGGAAACAGTGAATTCTTTCAAGAATGCTCTGCTTTATTTCTCTATTTGTTTATTTCTTCTATCTATTCTGAACCCTAGTCTTGCACGATGTGTTCTCACTGCTAAGCTTTTCATTTTTTTTCAAATATTTATGTTAATTTTTCATGTTCGAGTTTATAGGTATCTGAACTTTCACCATGTATCAATAATAAAAAAGTATTCAGGATCGGGGTAGCTTGTTAGCATTCGAGTGCATTAGGCCGATCAGCCAAGAATGATTTCATTTGGCCGGCTTTCCCATTTTTGAAATGAGACTACTGCGTGGTGATCTCATTATCACTTACTGAATATTCAAACATAATTACGAGCATTTGCGAAACGACATGTTCGGCGTAACAATAATAGTCGACCTCAAATGCAGGTCAATATTTCATCTACGAGTGAACATGGGAAACGGGCAATAAATTCTAGAGTACTTAGGGTCGCTGATTGTGAGAGGATCAGTGAAGACACATCAGGTCAGGTTCAAGGTCATTCGAAGGTCAAATCGAGAGATCGCGACCAGAAAAAGTTCACATATACTGAGTGCGAATCTGGGTTCAGTTTATTCGTGCGACCTTTTCTATAGGTCAAATTGAGAAAATCATCACTGAAAATCTGAAAAAATTCATATAGATGTTTTTGAGACCTTTTAGTATGAATCAAGGGCCAGTCCATTTGTTCAACGTTTCCTAGTGGTGATTTAAGGCTATTTCAAGGTCATCCTAAAGTTTTATATGATAAGAAAAGTTAAGTGCAGTCAAAAAACTATGAAAATCCATTGTCTGAAATTATCTCGAAATAACCTTGAGCGACCACTAGGAAGGGTTGTACGAATAAACTTAACACAGATTCGCACACGGCGAACTCGAAAAACGTATGTGGGAATTTTTTTGGTCGCGATTTCTCAATTTGACCTTCAAATGACCTTGAACCTGACCTGATGTGTCTCAACTGATCCTCTCACAATCAGAGACCCTAGAATCTGTTGCCCGTTTCCCAGGGTCACTCGTAGATGAAATGTTGACCTGTGTTTGAGATCGATTATTATTGTTACGCCGGACATGTCGTTTCGCAAATGCCCGTAATTGTGTTTGAATATTCAGTAAGTGATAATGAGATCACCACGCAGTAGTCTCATTTCAAAAATGGGAAAGCCGGCCAAATGGAATCATTCTTGGCTGATCGGCCTAATGCACTCGAATGCTAACAAGCTACCCCGATCCTGAATACTTTTTTATTATTAATACATGGTGAGAGTGCAGATACCTATGAACTCGAACATGAAAAATTAACATAGATGAAAAAAAAAAGCTAAGCAGTGAGAACACATCGTGCAAGACTAGGGTTCAGAATAGATAGAAGAAATGAACAAATAGAGAAATAAAGCGAATATAAACTAGTATTATTGTTCAGATTCTAGCCAATAGTCCAGAGCATTCTTGAAAGAATTCACTGTTTCCGAACTTATCACCTCCGCGGGAGGTTCCGAATATCCTGTGGCTCAGGAAAATCTCCCGACATGAGACTTTGTAGTTTGCTTTTCGCAAATCTAACCTCGCCAGATGGCTGTTAACTGATCCTCTCATTGTAATCAGCGACCCCAAAAACCTTTGAAGCCCGTTTCCAATGTTCACTCGTAGATAAAATGTTGAACAGTGACATTGAAGAAAGAAGCGTACATCTAGGAAAAAATTATTTTGCAACATCCTATTTACGGAATAAAATGGTCTATCAATTTGGCGTCTGTTGGTACGTTTAAGAACAAACTTGAAACTGGTTTGGGTTCAAACTGAAGCAGACACTCACAATTCATAAAGTCAATTGCTACAACTTACCCGAACTCATTTTTTATTTTATTCATTTCTTTTTTTATAATTCCATTCATAATTAAATTTTGCAAACAAATATTTCTTTGATTTGACAATAGGGCTTAAGGGTTACCCTTGCTCTAGTCCATAATGAAATAATAATTATAATTTCTGGTAGAAACCGATACACAAGGGTGAATAAAACAATTCTTATTCTTGTTCCTGATGTAATCCTGTGCGATCTACAGTGTGTTCCAACGAAAATTTGACCCCCCCTATAACTCCGAAATGAGTAACATTAGCGAAAAACACCAAGACACGTCGATTTTTGTTTCGAGGGGGAGCATTTTTCGAAATAATTCGAAACTTGTCAGATCAACCCCCTACCCCCAGCAACCCTAATTTCGAAATTCATCATAGGGAATAAGGGTCGAGTGGCACCTTACTGTAAAGGTCTGTCAATTCTCCATTCTGATTTGTCATTTTAGAATTTTAAATTAACATACAGGGTGTCCCAACCGAGGGTAAAGTTGAATTCCTGCAAATCCCAAATACTAAATGAAATCGATTTATTTTGGCATAATGCAAGCGCAGGTTTATGCTCGGTCTAGAAAAACGACCTACACTTGTGAATTTGGAGTTGGTGCAATCAACCCCTATTTCCAGCATCCCCAACTCAAAAATCATTCGATCGAAAATAGGTCAAGTGGCACCTCGTTGGAAAGGTATTTCAATTTTCTCTTCGAATTTGGTATTTTCGAAATTCAGAA
Source organism: Cryptolaemus montrouzieri (assembly GCA_013387265.2). Lineage (NCBI taxonomy): Eukaryota > Metazoa > Arthropoda > Insecta > Coleoptera > Coccinellidae > Cryptolaemus > Cryptolaemus montrouzieri. Next base: position 26,820,824 of record JABFTP020000144.1, on the reverse strand, counting down.
TCAGCATACAGGGTGTCCCGGAGCAGGAACACTGAAAACCCAAATAACTTTTTGAAACTGGTTCATTTCGGTATAATACGAGAACATGTTTATGTTTGATTCGAGAATAAGACTCTCTTGCGTGAATATGGAATTTTTGCAATCAATCTCTTCCATTCAGCATCTCCAACTCAAAAATCATACAAGTGATTACAGGTTGAGTGGCAAAGTTCCAGAAAGATTTTTCTATTTTCTGAATCACTGAGGCATTGGTTTCAGTTTGGCAATCGAGGTTTTCTGGCGTGAGGATCAGGATGAGGGATGATGGAGAAACTGATTGGATGCTCATCTAAACAGGAAAACGAGATTTATTGAACTTGTATTCAATTGAAAACAAAAAACTAACTTGATTATTACAACAATTGTTCAAAATGACCTCCGCCCACCTCCATACAGTTATACAGACGATTTTCGAACTCTCTTCTCACATTAGCGAAAACTTTAGGAGTCAAAAGTCGGCATTCTGTGATAATCCTCATCCGCAGCTCCTCCAGGTTTTCTGGTCTTGTGGCATAAACTTTAGATTTTAGATGGCCCCACAAAAAAAAAATCTAGGGGATTTGAATCTGGTGACCTGGCAGGCCACTCAACAGGTCCTCTTCTACCAATCCACCTTCCTGGGAAATTTTCGTCTAAATATTGGCGCACCCGAGCATCATAATGCGGAGGAGCACCGTCTTGTTGAAAACGCATTTCGTCCTCAGAAAGAGTTGGATCGTTCTGTAAAATTTCTGTCAATCTAGGATGTATGTGTTCCTCTAACAACTGTAGGTAGCCATTTCCATTCAGATTACCCTCAATAAAGAAAGGCCCAACTAGATGATTGCCAAAGATTCCTGCCCAAAACGTTCAACTTCTGAGGCCTTTGCGTGTGGGCCTCTCTAAACCAATGAGGATTCTGTGTGTCCCAATATCGACAATTATGTCTATTCACTTCACCACTGAGCATAAAGGTGCTTTCATCAGAAAAACAGATGTTATTCAGAAGATTTGGATTAGCGTTTAGGTTTTCACTTAGATTTTCACAAAACTGTAAACGACGATCTGGATCATCTTCGTTTATTTCATGCACTAATTTTACCTTGTAGGGGTGAAATTTGTGATGTTTCACGATTCTATGGACAGTTGTAGCTGAAACACCAGTCAGACGAGATAGTTTTCTGATCGAAGTAGTATTCTCCATTTGTAGATGACCCACTACTGCCACTTCCGTTGCCTCATTTCTGACAGGACATGCCACTTCATGTTTTTGTTTGCCACCGAACCCGTAGCTAGGAATTTGTCAACCAAATATTTAACGTACTGGTGACTGACTCCCTTTCTCTTTCAGGATGGTTCCTATCGAATATCCTTGCCGTTTCTTTGGCACAACTGTTATTTCGAAAATACGTCGATACAATTTCGACCCTTTCCTCAGTGGAATAAACCATTTTCAGATTAATTTCAACTGACGAACAACAACAATAATGAGGAACTGATCTGAATAATAATAATATTTCATTGCAAAATGAGAAATAACAGATGACTGCACGCCAGATGGAAATGAAAAAATGTGAACATTTTCAATGCAGAAATCAGCTTTATTTCTTCGTAATTGATGCTCAACACATCGTACCCCAATACTTTTAACAGTTTCGAATTAATTTTAGTTGATAATTTCAAATGACGATATTGAATTTTTCGAAAGCGACATCCTGTATGGAGAGCCGAACTGAATGAAATGCTTTAATCATTCTGGAATTCAAAAAACCTTTCTGAAGATATGCCACTTAAATTATTTGTATGATTTTCAAGTTGGGGATGCTGAATGGAAGGGGTTGATTGCAAAAATTCTATAACCACAAAAGAAAGTCCTATTCTCGGATCAAACATGTTCTCGTATACCGAAATGAACCAGTTTCAAAAAGTTATTTGGATTTTCAATGTTCCTGCTTCGGGACACCCTGTATGATGATTCTGAATTTCGGAAATACCAAATTCGAAGAGAAAATTGCAGTACCTTTCCAACGAGGTGCCACTTGACCTATTATCGATCGAATGATTTTTGAGTTGGGGATGCTGGAAATAGGGGGTTGATTGCACCAACTCCAAATTCACAAGTGTAGGTCGTTTTTCTAGACCGAGCATAAACCTGCGCTTGCATTATGCCAAAATAAATCGATTTCATTTAGTATTTGGGATTTCCAGGAATTCAACTTCACCCTTGGTTGGGACACCCTGTATGTTAATTTAAAATTCTAAAAATGACAAATCAAGGTGGAGAATTGACAGACCTTTTCAGTAAGGTGCCACTCGACCCTTATTCCCTATGATGAATTTCAAAGTTAGGGTTGCTGGGGGTAGGGGGTTGATCTGAGAAGTTTCGAATTATTTCGAAAAATGCTCCCCCTCGAAACAAAAATCGACGTGTCTTGGTGTTTTTCGCTAATGTTACTCATTTCGGAGTTATAGGGGGGGTCAAATTTTCGTTGGAACACACTGTATACATTTTGTGAGCATCAATATTTCTCCAATTGCTTATAGAACAAAAAAATACTTACAAGACGGCGACATATCTTAATAATGAAGACGGAATTCTCAATTTTTCCTTTTTCAAGAACACTGCGTGATATATGGTCCTCTTGGTTGAATTCCTACTTGTATCACTTCGAAAACTTCTCAAATATTGATCATTTGAATGAATTTAAAATCATAGGATTATAAAAAAAGAGATATATGATAATGATGAATTTTATTCAGCTGATGTACAGTTTCATAAAAATATATCAATTGTGATATTTGGAAATTATTTTTTTCAAGTAATCACCAGAATTTCCTTTTTTCTGATTATGGGACCCATTTCTCTTAGGTTTGGTTCCACCTACATAACCCTCCGCATAAATTGGTACCAGAGCTTGATCTGGTGCAACACCAGCAATTGCAGTTGCTACTGGTCTAGCTACTGCAAGTCCTCCTGGTCCTACTACTGCAGTAGCAATTGGTCTACTTTGAGCTACTCCTCCTTCACCTACATCGATAACAAAATTTAATTCAGAGCATAAATGAGGGGTATCAGGAATTATGAGTATCTCAACTAGTTCGGTTCCAGTCTTCATTAAGACCTGAGAACCAATGAGATACATGTCACGAAATTGAAATCTCTTCAAGAAAAATTGGGACGTGTGCAAATCGAAGTGTAAGGTGCACTTCGAGAAAATTGTTTTCTGATTCTGGAAAAAACTGAAGTGTTGTTAAATTGTCCCTCTATGGTCGTGAAATGGGGTACTGGTTTTAGGAAAAATAGGAAAATACAAATATAGTTTTTGAGTGGTTGAAAAAGCATTTAAAATCTCTTACCTGCTACTGCTAGACCAACAGGATTAGCTTCAGCTACGGATGCATCATCTGGAGGTAAATTCACTTCAACTGTATCATTACCTCCCCCATTCTCCTCTTCCTCCTTCTCCTTTTCCTTCTCTTCTTTCTCCTTCTCCTTTTCTGGTACACTCTTGTTCCACCATTTACCTTGTTTTTCTGTATTATTTTCCACTTCATTCGTTTTATTAGCTTCCTTAGCTTTGTTAGCTTCTTTTTCCAATTTAATTTTGTTCTTTTTTTCGAACCAAGCACTCAAACCTTCTCTGTTTTCAAATTCAAAATCTTCATTTGCATTTTGTTTCTGAAGTTTTGTGAGTTCATTTGCGGCCTCATTTATTCTGTCCATGTTTTCTTGATAGGTCAGCTTTTCTTTTTCGGTTAATTTACCTCTGCGTTTCAAGATTTCCTCTAGAGAGAGTATGTTAAGTGCGTTGTTATTTATCGTTTTTACGTGATCAGTAAATTTTTTCTCATATTTGGAAGGTAATGGTGGATATTCTAAATCGGTTGGATTTATTTGCTCCTCTTCCATGGTTTTATGATTTTCGGGAGTTTTAATTATTTCTGTCACAACAGTTCCGTTAGAACTCTCTGTTATCTGTAGAGACTGGCCTTTTCCTCCACCATAGTATGGTATGATAGTTATTTTGGTTGTATTCTCAGTCCTGGAAAAAATTAAATATGATTCGTACAAAATATTGTTCAGAAAATAATCAATATTCAATGCTGAGAAAGCAATAGGAAGGTAATGGGCATTTGACTTTAATCTGGAATTTAAGAGAACGTATTCGTCCACTAGCCTTCATATGTTGGTGTGATTGAAATTTTCTATCAGAAATAATCTATGAGTGGAAGATGTACATCTATGAACAATTTGAGAAAAAGTAAATTTTATAACTCTCACATCACGAAAATGTTTTCTGCGATAATAAGCATATTCGTCTCTTTGCAGATACGCGTTTAGGCAACAAGTTGACGTTCATACCAAACACTCAGGTCTGTCATCCTTGGGACCTGTTGAAACACTTTTCTGTCGATGCAACCGTAAAATACGACAGCAATTCTGCTTCATATTTTTATAGTCGCAAGAGAATAAAACTACGAGGTCTGCAAATGAAGTAATGGAACTGATTGTGTTTTCAATTTTCATTCGAATACAAGTACAATGAAATATAGTCTCCTTCAAAATCTCTTCGGAAAACCACACCGCACTGGAGACGGTCCTTCCAATCATCATAGAATTGCTAGAATTCGGATCCTGAAATAGCCTTCATCTAGTCGGTTACAGCTGTTTGGATATTTTCAAGTATTCCGAAATAAGTCATCTTCAGGTCATTTTCAATTTTCGAGAAGAGTAAGTCACAAGGACTTAAGTCTGGTGAATAACGAGGCTAAGGAGCCACATTACTGTCTAAAACACTCCATTATTGAGATTGTAGTGTGATTGCGCATTGTCACATTGCACACGAAAGACTCTTCTTCGAAGTCTTTCGAAGACCTCTCAGTAAAAGTGTTGATTAACTGTTGATCTGAGGCACAAATCCTTTGTCGACGATTCCGTGGCTATAAAAAAAACAGCATGCATTTGAACTTCGACTTGTTCGTCGTGCTCTTTTCGGTCTATGGAAAGGGTTTTCGGAACCATTTTGCTCAAAATTTTCTCATCTTCAATTCATTGGGGAAAATTTGATGGAAAAAAATGTGATTCAAATTCAACTGTTGCCTGATTATTTTGATTATCAACCGTCGATCTAAATGCACATGATCCCGGACTCTGTTGACATTTTATCGGTGTTCGCACTTGAAGGCATTCTGGTTCGTGGTTCATTTTTAATCGACTCTCTTCCTTCGGAAAATGCCTGAGACCACGGAAAAACCTGGGCCCTTGGGAAACACTTTCTCCATAAGCCTGCCGAAGTTTTTCAAATGTTTCTGTTGTATTGCGTGTTCAAGTTTGAAGGCAAACACTAGCTCACTGTTGCTTAAAATTGAAGTTACTCATTTTTAGAATGCACAAGAAAAAATTGTTTCACGAAAACTAAGGCTACGGACAATCAACTGACTGTAGCGATTTCGAAGTTATACAGGAGGTATATCACATGTGCACCTGATGCTGCCGAAAGCCTCTCGTTTCACGCGTTACCAGATCGGAAACCACTTTGCAAGTCAAATTACTTTATTTACAAACCTGGTATAGCGCTTGCTTATATTCATGAGATTTCGCCAGAATCAATTTCTCATATTCCAAGTAAAACAAGAAATGCGAAAACTGTAGATTGATAGGTATATTAGGTGAGGGTTGGGTAGCCTCGACCACATAAGTAAAACTCAGGATTACGAAAAAACTCTAAGAAAAAAAGATCTATTTTCAATCTATATAATGAACAAAACATATTCCTCTTAATACTTATGAAATAAGAAAAAAAAATTCTCATTTTTATAACTGTAATGAAGTTAAGAAGGCACTGTCAAATATTTGTCACAATCATTTCTGGGGGGTAGCCCCGGACACAAAAAAATGTGACTATATTGCTACCGGGATGGGGGTCACACACACGATGGAAACACTCTTTGTAAAAGTAGAATTAAAATGAAATAAAAACACGTGGTCCGTTGGTAAACAACGGCGGTTTGGCAATATGGCGTGGGTACGGAAAGCCGGCTCGTGGCAACGCATGCTGCAGCCTGTTTTCTGAGACAGCGTGAATTCGAAGAGGTCGTTGAAGAGAAAGAGCCGGAAGTCTCCGAAAATGCACGGAGATTTTAACCCTCGGTCCAGATAGGCCCAGAGTACGTTCTGTGCCTAGCTTGGTCGAAGGGCCTACTAGGCGATCTGTGATTAAGGAAGCGTGGTTAACACGGTAACACGCTTATTCGGAGGGGCCAAGAGCGATCTGCGGTGAGATACCGTAGTGGACACGGTAACAATTACGATTTGCAAACATCACAATAAAGAAAAAATGACGATGGATCAATGTCGACACATTCTTCATGAGCCTATTTTTTTCACTTGTGACACTGAATCCAGTCTTCATCGAAGGTTTCCTCACAAAATGCATTCTGTAGAATGATTTGTTTCTTCTCTAATTAAACTATTCTTTCTCGATCTCATTTGACTGATTGCTGCTTTTGTTCTATCAGTTGCAGCCTTGGATTTATTGGCTACAGCCTTGTTTGCTACCAGTGCATCTCTAAATGAAGAGGATGTCAGAATCCCACTTTTTTGGGTTTTTCGAGGATGGGCTGCAAGACGCTTCCTTGAGGTGTTAAGGAGAAGGGGACAATTTTTGAAGCAATGCATTCAAACTAGGAGATGTAACTGGCTCTGTACTATTTTTCGCAGTAGGTGGCTGCATACTGCCACTCGCTTATGGTTGTGATGCCTGAGTAGTGGTCGACTTCTGGGCGCAACTGGTGGATGGTTGCTGGGTAGAAATAGTTGATGCTGCTAGTGGAAGGCTACGGATTGAAACTTGTTGATATTTTGATCTTATACTGGTTGATGGTTCCTCAGAAGTCTCATCCAAAACTGGTTCCTGTTCGATATTGGTCATTGCTGATGGCAAAAATCCAAATCAGTAAAAATCTCCCTATTGAATGGATAAATTCCAGAGCATTTGAACCCATTTTGTGCTATTTCTAGTCTAGCTGCCTCAGTGAAAGCCGAACTGACAAGGGAAGTGATTTCATAGTCTGAAATTTTCGCTCCTGGGTTTTGTCTCATCCACAAGGCAATTGCTGAACTGAATGCAGACTTGAACGGCTTGAAAAATACCCGGTATTACGGTTGCACTTTGTGAAATGTGTGTGGTGCTGTGCTGAGCATATGGATGTGATAAGCACGAGCAAACTCTATCAGTGCCAATTCTTTATGGCTCCCATGTCCATCGAGAATCAGAAGAACAGAGTGTTCCCTCGAAGACTGTGAGTGCTGTTTGAAGTGCTGGAGCCACTTCGGGAATATCTCACCATTCATCCATCCACTTTCATGTGGAATAGCTATGCTCTGGTGGAACTCCAATCATCAATCGACCATCTCTATCCATCCGTTTTCTCGGGAAGATGAAAAGAGGAGGTACGAGTGACCAGTCACACTTATAGCAAACATCAAGGTGATGTTTCGTCCCCTCTCACCAGATGTCAACTTGCCTACTTGCTATTTTCCCTCAGTAGAAATGACTTTCTCATTTTTGTGCACCGTCGAGACTCCCATTTCATCAGCATTGTAAATTTTCGGAGCTGGAAAACTATATTTTTCCTGAATCTGGAACAGCTGATCATGAAAACGATCTACTTAAGGTTTATTGAACCCAATGGTTGACTCTGGAGTTCTGAGAGCAATATCTGGAAATCTTTTCGAAAAGCTGTAGTGAAAATCATTTATAGCCATTTTTTCTCTTGTTGAATCTATGAAGAATTTTTAGTTGCTCTGCGAATTGGAAAGCCAGTTTCGAAAATTCCGCTTTCCTAAGTGGCATCAGCCGATTTCTAGATCGATAACATGTTCATGGAGTTGCAGAGCTTGATCGTTGGAAAATATGTGCTTCAACCTCCCCAATTTCGGCTTGAACTCTGTTTTTTCTCCATTGCATATAGCTTTTATTGTATCCTGGAGCGTACTTCTTGGAACACCATACCGTTCAGCAGCTCTTCTTTAAATAGATTTCTCTCCTGAACACTCCGTATCGCGCTTTTCATAGTATTTTCATCCCAACTTCCTCTAGTTGTTTTTCTCCCTTTGAATTTCGGCATTTTCTGTGGAGAAAACATCAGATTTTCACTTATTTCTTCCCTATTGCAATACAAAAGCGATTTTCTGGAACTAGCTTTGGCCGGTCTATCCGATTCTCCTCTACACGAAAACGAAGTTTTTCGCATTTTTTCAGGAACGCGTATACGTATCGATCAATCATTTCTTTTGTCCTAAAATCATAAAAATTTTGCAGAAAGCAATGTCTTGAAGTACAAATGAAGCAAAAAAATTTTAACTATATAAAAACTCGCGAGGGAAATGATATTCCAAATTATGCCGCAATTAAGGAGATTTGCAAGGTGAGAAATTATAAGAATAATAATCGAAAGCCATGTGATAATTTACGAGTTGAAGCAATCGAAGAAGCATGGTTTCTGGAAGGTCGGTGTCAGCACATTTGGATGATTTAGGTAGATGTGCAACTCGGTATCAAGTGGCGATGTATAAGTTGTAAGAAGGTTAGAAGTATCAAATAGATAACTTGAATGTTCCATGTTTTCGATTTTCTTAAGGAATTGCGATGCAATGTTGCGATGTTAGAGATCTATAATAACTAATTTTGGGGTTGATGAGGTTTAACCGGCATTATTTAAAACATTCCAAAGATAATTGGTAGTCGATGAAAATCGATCTAGTAAAACGAGCTCATATCTGTGGCCGAGGGAAGTTCTAGCTCACACCATATTTGTGCTTCCTCTGTAGCTGTCAACCCCTTCTTCTTCTTCTTCTTGTTTCCCTCTTATCAGAGGTTGCACATCATTGTGGCCAGTTTGTTTTTATCTCTTGAAGCTCTGAACAGAACAGTTTCCATTCCTTGAGATTTTTCATCCAACTTGTTCTTCTTCTACATTTTCCTGTAAGTACTTCCTGACATTTTTCCTTCTAAGATTAGCTGTAATGTTTCGTACTTCTCTCCTCCGATCATAGTATTTTTTCCCAATCTTCTCAAACCATATATACTTGTTACTTTTATAATCCAAGGGAAATTTAGCAGTCTACATTTCGATGGCTTGGATCTTCTACTTATCTACTTTCTTGTGAGTTTAGGCCTCCATACCATATAATGGTGTAGAGCAGATTAAACATTTCAGCATTTTTGTTCTTAATTCCTGTGACAAATCATGATTTGAAAATGTTTTTATTTCAAAGAAATTAAATCTTGCAATTTCATTTCTGCACTTGTTTTCCTTTCTGTCTTAATCATTGCTGTTGATCCAGATGCACAAGTATTTATGACAGTCTACTTTTTCTACTGTATTATTATTTATTGGTAGGGGAACATTTTATTTACTGACAGATTGCCATTTTAATAGCCTTGACAAAAACTTGTTGCAACGGTATTTTTTTGGTTGTTAAATTGTATAAAATTAAAAAAATATTTTGATAATTTTTGATTTCAAAGAATTGATTAACTTTCCCTGATGGAGATATACAACAACTCTGAAGGGGGAATATAATTTTGGTGTATGCATTTTGTCGTGAGAGCGCGAGAGTTAACGATAAAAGATTTTCTGGTCGCAAAGTGTCGAACTACCAAATGATCGTGAATGGAGTGACTTCAAATAGGAAAATTTCGATTTAGTCACATAAAGGTCAGTAACCATTTCCTTTAAATGAATTTCATTTCATCCTTCAGTCAATTAATCTTGTCTCTATTTATTCCCTTTGTTGTAGAAATTGATATATTGATCGATGATTATAAAGTTGTATCGATAGAAATAGCAAAGTTGTAAATTCATGCTGACGTTTCATTGAAATTTGCGTGATTCATAAAAACATACGTTTCCTATGCAAATTCATTTGTAAAAATATCCTACCGCAATAGTATTTCCAATTCTATGACAATCTATGCATCAGTAACAATTTCCCAGGTGTTTATACGTTTATTCGTATCAAAATCTTTGTCGGTCGACAATCGAATTATCATGCAGTAAGCATTTTTCTTGTTATACAAATCACGAAGACTTGTCACCAATGCAATTGCGGGTTCGCGGTCGTATCATATACATAATTCTTTTAAATAATTAGATGTCCACAATATCGAACAAGAAATTGTGTAAGTAACCTTGACTCAACTACTCGTCAGAAATATAATGTACAAATAAGTTGCTTGCACTGCCCGAATTTTAATAGATTTTGTGTACAGGTGGCTTACACCAAATTTTCTGTCTCATAATAAACACGACAGCCAATTCTGGTGGCACCATCTATTTTGGGATGAATTTCTTCACAGGTATTCCTTTTTCTGATTTTTTTTATAAGAGTTTCTGCTCATTTGCTTCAAAAAGAGCCAATTTAATGTCCTTAAGTATCAGTGTGTTTATTTGTTGATCAAAAAAAGATTCTCAAATAGTTTTGTTTGAAGTAATGCTGCCCTACAAAGCAAAAACCAAGTAACTCCAAAATTCCAACTTTTCAACAGAGTCATTTTGGCGTCATTCTGTCACCTCACTAACCCGGGAATTTTGCCGAACCCCTCTCGTGTCGAGGGAAGGGATTTTTAATGTCCAACACATCTCTGTTAGACAGGATCGACGCCTTCACATCTCCTCCGAAAGACGTATACTCAAGCGATTCCCAGAATCCGAAAAATCGCAACAACTTTGTGGGAATTCAACCCAGGTAACTCTGCGCAGGAGACTTCTTCTTTCTTCTTCTTCACCGTGTAGAAGGCGTAGCGCCTGTTCAGTTCCGGTTTCCCTGCAGCAGTTCTTGTGAAGTTGATTGCCAACTGTCCCGCCATCGTTTTGGTGGTCGTCCAACGGGTCTTCTTCCGTGTGGTATGTTGTTATATACGATTTTGGCTATTCTATCTGTGGTCACTCTGTTTACATGCTGGTTCCATTCTCTTCTTCTTTTTCTTACCCATCTTACAATATCGTCTGTTTCACATTTTTCCCTTATGTCGGTATTTCATTGTCTGTCATTCAATGTGTAACCGGTTATAGTTCTTAGCGTTTTCATTTCTGTTGTTCTTAGTATCCTCTTTGTTACCGACGTTTTCGCTCTTGTTTCTGCCCCGTATGTCATAATTGGTCGCACACATGCTTTATAGATTCTGGATTTGCATGGTATACTGAGGTGTTTATTTCTCCAAATTGGTTGTTTAAGATGTCCCGATACTGCAGCTGCTTTGTTCACTTGTCTTCCCACTTCATCTTCAAGGTATCCTGTGCTTGTTATTTTGCACCCTAAGTATTCGAATGACATGACTTGGTCTATAGTGGCGTTGTCTATTGTTAACTTGCAGCGCAGAGGTTCCTTAGCTATGGTCATGCATTTTGTCTTACTTGTTGAGATTTCCATATTGAGATTTTTTGCGCGTTTGCTAAAGGCGTATAAAATTCTTTGTAGGTCGTCTTCTGATTCTGCAATGATTACGGCGTCATCGGCATAGCATAAGATGTTAATTTTGTAGGTTCCCATGCGGTATCCTAGTCCCAAGTTCTTAACGGTCTCTACAAGTTGGTCCATAACAGTATTAAATAGTAGAGGGCTAAGACTATCATCTTGGCGGATGCCCGACATTGTTCCGAAATGCTGCGTTAGGGTGTGGTTTGTTCGTATTTGCGTTGTTGTATTAGTGTTCAGATCTTTTATGAGTCTTATATATTTTTTGGGTACCTCTTTGTTTTTCAGTATCTTGATTACATACTTCAGTTGGAATCTGTCGAAGGCCTTCGTTAAGTCTATGAAACAGAGATATGCTGGAGTGTTATATTCAAGAGACTTTTCTACTAATTGCCTTGTTATAAATAGTGCATCGACCGTGGACCGGTTTTTTCGAAAGCCTTGTTGCTCTTCGCTGATTGGCATTGTTGACGTTATGTCATCGGCAAGAATCTTTGTAAGCAGTTTCAAAGAGGTGCTTAATAAGGTTATTCCGCGATAGTTGGCAGGATTTGTTTTGTCTCCTTTTTTAGAGATAGGCACTGTTACACTTCTTTTCCATTCTTCTGGTATTTTTCCGTGTTGAATTATGATGTTAAACAGTTTTGTGTACTCTTCTCTCATGGCTTCTCCGCCATATTTGATCATCTCATTTGTTATCTTATCTTCATTTGGAGCTTTCCTATTTTTAAGTTTACTTATTGCCATAGCTACTTGCTCTTTCGTGATTGTTACCGGTTCATTTATAATGTCGTTTTCTAAGTCTTCTTCTGGGGGTTCTTCTTCATATTCTGATTCGGTGTAAAGATTTTTGAAGTATTTTTCCCATGTTTCGTTTGTGATTGTTTTCAGTTGTATAGTTTCATTGGTGTCCTTTTTCATACCCCTTAATAATTTCCAAATTCGTTTTTGAGCTCCGTATATATCCGCTTCCATTTCAGCACTAAATCTCTGCCAGTATTCTTCTTTAATTTCCCGAACTCTGTTATTCACCCTATTTCTTATTTCTATGTATCTATTTCGGTTCTCTGGTGTCGGATGGTTCTTATATTCTAAATATATTTGTTTTTTTTTCCTTTGTAATGTTTTTGACTTCAGTGGTGAACCAGGGTTTATTATTAGGTTCTGTGATACCGTGCGGGTTCCCAAGGCCTCTGTGGCACCCTTGTATATGTTTTCTTCTAGTTTGAGCCATGCTATGTCGGGGTTATCTTGCTGCAATATTGAATTACGAGTTATATACTGTTTGCAACGGTTTGAATAAAGTTATTTTGTGCTCTCATTGTTGAGCGATTCTACGTTAAAATTTTCTGTTCTTACAGATGGTGTTTTCTTTTTTAATTGAGTTGTCATCTTCAGTTTCCCTAGAACAAGCTTGTGGTCTGTTCCAATGTTAGCTGATGACAAAACTCTTACATCTCTTACATATTTGTTGGGGTAGAAACATTCGGTTAGTGATAATGTAATCAATTATGGATTTGTTGTTTCGGTTATCGTAGAAAGTATATTTGTGCTGTTCTTTGTGAGGGAAAAAAGTGTTATTAATTCGCAACTCGTTCTGTGCACAAAATTCCGTCAACATTTCGCCGTTTCTGTTAATTACGTCTTCGTTATATTTTTGTTTTACCCCGTTTACTACTTCGTTACCTACTCTAGCGTTAAGGTCTCCTAATATGATTATCTTTTCTTTAGTTGGTAATTTATCTAGTTGTGATTGAAGACTTTCATAAAAATCTACCGCCGCTTCCTCTGGTTTGCTTATGTCAGGTGCGTATACTGATAGGATATGTAGCGGACGGTCGAACGACATTGTGACTTTCAGGATTCTATCGCTAACATATTCTACGTTTACTATATTTTCTTCGTATTTTTCATGTACTAGTAGTCCTACTCCCGATGTTGCTCTTTGGTCTTTTTCTACTCCAGAGTATACTAAGATGTAATTGTTTAATTTTGATAATCCTCTTCCCTTCTTTTTGGTTTCGGCAAGTGCACATATATCTATTTTATGTTCGTTCATTTCAGGGATTATTTCGTGGTCTTTGGAGAATAGAGTTTTTATGTTCCAGCAGGCTATTCTTACTTGATGCTTCTTTCTGTAGAGTTTATTCCTATTTCGCGTGCGGGTCGTATTCCGTGTTTTCTGTCCTTGTTCCGAGGCTGCATCTCCGGTGCTTTGAGCAATGAATTGTTTTACCCTAGGCAGGTTGCTAACCTTTCCTAGGAACCCTCCTCCTTGATCCGGGCTTGGGACCGGCATTAGCACTTGCTGGACTACTCAATCCATCCAGCTTGTACCAGAGGCGGAGGAGACGAGAGTCATTTTTATGATGCAAATAAGAGAGATTACGCTTACTCAAAAAGTGTTCCAACTAGAAGTTTCGAACTTGAACATTTATTACTTCTCAATTCTAAAAATTCACTGAGCTTACTAAATTCAAAATTCTTCCTGTAAAATTCAAAACGGACGCTAACTTTCAGTTACTAGATTTCAGATTATCACATCCGCACGAAGCTTTTGCAAAACATAAAACAAGTAATTCGAAAAATTCAAGACAAAGTTCAAGTAATTCAATTTACATTTGAATATTTTATTGCAGAAACACGTAACAAAGAATTAATTTTTCTGTTATCAAACAGAACACAAAAGTAACAAATATTGAACATCAAATGATTTTTCAAATAAATACCGAAGTAGGTGAAAAGATTATAAAAACTTTGTAACTATAGATCGGCCTCTTCAATTTGAGTTTCTTCCCCACAGTGGGCCAAGTCGTCCATGTCAGATATTGGCAGGAGAGATTTCCCGAACAACTGTTTCTTAGCGGGCATATGGGCAGTTAGCTCATTCTGATTTTCTTTTTTTCCTTGTCCAGACCCCGGCATGATAATTTCTTAACTGGCAACTGAAATTTGAATTTTGATTTTAAAACATTTGACTTCTGAAACTCCGGACTATCTATTTCGGTTTTGAAGTACAGTGATCTCGAATTCTTTCTGAATTGACAAACCTTCAGGTCACAGGGAAAAGGTACAGCAGTGTTACCACTGCTTACAGCTCCTTTTTTAGGGGTTTGGCAACCGTTTTCGAAACGAAGAATGTCTTCCAAATGGAGAATGAGTGGTTAATTGTACCTACTGCCTCCACTGATTAAATTGACTAAATCATCGAAATCTGATATCTCCTTTGACTTATTCCACTTTTTTCCGATCAGCCCATGTACCGAGTCAGCCTTCATGAATGAATAGCAAGCTTCAAAAAACTTGAAGGTAATAGTCTCTGGTCCCCATTCTTCATTAACTAGAATACAACATGCGGTAAAGAGTGTCCAGTTCTTATTTTGTGCGGCATAATTGTCTGCCTAAAATACAATATTTTTTACATTTTCCCCAAGAGACTTCATGAAATTATAATATGCGCATACAACATCGGAGCAAGTTCTGCCCATAATTGCCTGATACCATAGTACACACACATTCTGTCCATGGTTCCTCAAGCTCGCAAATGTTTCATTGAAACATATTAGACGACTTATAAAAAGGAATTCCTAGTCACCATTTTCGGAATTATTAATAGCTTCTGCATATCAACTGCGAAAATTTCTTTATCTTCTGACCATTCTTTGGAACAATCTGCTTCATATGCTTTTCTTCTTTCAGTATACCTTCTCTTGTGTATTTCATAGTTTCGATAAATTTCACAGTTCGCATCATCTCCTCATGGTGGACATGATTCTTGTGCAATGAACAAGATGGACATTCATCTTGTGATGGTTTAGTGAAGCCAATATTCTCCTGATGAAAAACCTTTCCGTAGGTTTTATATGAAACTTTCTTTTCAGGAGTTTTCTCATTCAAATCTTCCTACATCTTATACAGCGAGATGTCGCTTGTAAGATACCGTCTGTTAGGAGCATGTTTCATGTTGTAATGTGAAACTACTGGATGATAACTCTCAATATGAGCTTTGATTTTTTTATAATTTTCTTCCAAAATTTCTTTCATCTTTTCACCACGTTTGAGTCCTCTTTACTGTAACACACTGAAACTCCGGATTTTTCAGAAACCGTAGCATCAGAGGAATGTCCAATTGTGTGCAAAAACATTGTTTTGCATACGATTTGTGTTTTATTTGTTTTTGAGTCTTTACCTTCTACATTTATTGTTTCATTCAAATCGAAAGATTTTTCTGCGAGTTCTCCATTTGAATTTGTGATTTCTTGAGTATTCTCTCTATTTCTGTCTATTCCCACTTGATCTATAACTTCTTTGTGTCTTCCTTCTCCTCGGTGTCTTTCAGCATAATATCATTCTGTTCTGCTGTCATCGGTTTTAAAGGTAAAGTATAAACTACAGACCACTTCTTGTGGCCAACGGCGTCTCTCTTATAGATCTTGACAGGCATTTCTCGAGGTATTTTCCAATAAAGAGTATTTTCTCTCCAAAATAGAGTGATTTGAAGAAACTAAAAATAATTCTTCTTTGTTCTTCTAAGATATTTTTCTACAACTGTCTGGACATGGTAGAAGTAAAATCTTTGTTTTAGTTCGATTTTTCTTTTGTTTAGTCCGAGGTAACTCTATCTCTGTTACAGTGTTAGGTTGTACATTTTCTGTCTCTACTTGATCTTCTCCACCTCTGATTTCTATTTCTGGTACAGATTCAGGTACATATTCTGCTGGTAACTGGTCTTCTTCAACTTCGATTGCCATTATCTTCTCTGAAATATCAGGTTCAGTTTGGTCAGTACTGTTAATTTTTCATTAAATTAATCATGTCGCTATCAGTATTTTCTAGTGAATCACGGCATTCCAAACTTTATCTCAGCTGATGTAGTGTTTCATTTTTTATTCTTTTTAGAAATGGGCTGTGTTCGAATTCTGTTGGTTTTCACCAGATATCACCATCATTTGAATACAAACGGCTTTCGGTATTCGTTTCAGGAGGAACTGCTAATAAATCAACAAGTTTTCTCTTCCGTCTTTCGTTTGATGGCCTATAATTTGGGTCTGCATCCAAATCATCCATTGGCGAAACAGGGACAGACTAGATGAAGTTCGACCTGTCGCCGTTTCAAGTGCCATTTTGAGAAGACGCTCGCTCCGCGAAATCATTATTGCAGCATTGAAAAAGAGCTGGATTACATCTCCTCCATATCGTAGTCAAAAGACATACTGCAGAAGCACACTGATATGATTTAAGTAAGGGAAATAACAAATCATGTGATTTTACTCTGCATACTGATTGGTGTTGGTTATTCAATTCACAGGGTAAGACGTTATACTTTCTTGGAGGATTTGTCTATTCATTGCCAGTAAGTTGACTCTCTAAATTTTTGTTTTGTAGTTATTGAATCTACCTTGACCAGAGTCATCCTGTTCAAGTAGAGTAAGTATACATACTAGGTTCTATATTTGGAAATATCAAGATCTTCTGAAAGTATGTGATACTGATATATTTTAACCATGAAATGAAAAAGTTACTTGGTTTTTCGATTGATATTCTATAATTTATAATCAAAAAAGCATTGCCTCCAAAAAAGTAATCGTTCATAAATTCTCAACGGATTGATATATTTCAAATGTGAAAGAAGCATCTTGCAGACCTTTTTACGAGGAATTCAGTGGTGTGAAAATCTCGAAAACTAAGTATGTTGACTAACTTGGTTTTTGTTTTGCAAGGCAGAATGAATTTGTCAATATGCCGGATAGACTGTGGCCTATGTGCGGCAGAAGCCTGGGGGCGTCGGATTTCAGAAGGTTTTCGCACGCTTTAGGGAGACATCCAATTCTTGTGCAATTATAAACTTAACAACATTCACACAACTCATTTGTGAATAGAGAGTTTTTAACGTTTAATTTCATTTGGATGAATTAAATGCTATAGGTTCCAATTGCGATTTGCGAGTAGTAATATTGAATCCTAGATTAAATATTTATTTTAATACGTTCGGCGCATTAATGTGGACAATGTGGACAAAGTACTGGTGCATCCATTGAGGTGATGAGTATGCATCAGCTCACACAATCAGATAAGTTCTGTTAAATAAAAACCTTCCCGATTCTTAAAATAAAAACCTTCAAGAAGTGACTTAATTTAATGTCAATTAGGGAAGAAGCGCTTCAAGTCGTGAAATCTACTGAAATTCAATCAACCACAAAACTGAACCAAGACCAAGCCTTAAGGAAAATAAACGATACCATGAAAGCAATAATTGTTAGAAATGGTTTTGAACAAAACAAATCGTGTGATTTCACATAGTGCAAGATTATATTTCGGTCATCGATGTTATCTACAAAAAAAAACCTTTTGATTAGACAAATGTGCGAATGTGCTATATTTTGTGAACCTTTCCGTAGGTTTTATATGAAACTTTCTTTTCAGGAGTTTTCTCATTCAAATCTTCCTACATCTAATACACCGAGATGTCGCTTGTAAGATACCGTCTGTTAGGAGCATGTTTCATGTTGTAATGTGAAACTACTGGATGATAACTCTCAATATGAGCTTTGATGTTTTTATAATTTTCTTCTGAAATTTCTTTCATCTTTTCACCACGTTTGAGTCCTCTTTTACTATAACACACTGATTTTTCAGAAACTCTGTTACCATAGCATCAGATGAATGTCCAATTGTGTGCAAAAACATTGTTTTGCATACGATTTGTGTTTTATTTGTTTTTAAGTCTTTACCTTCTACATTTATTGTTTCATTCAAATCGAAAGGTTTTTCTGCGAGTTCTCCATTTGAATTTGTGATTTCTTCAGTATTCTCTCTATTTCTGTCTATTCCCAATTGATCTATAACTTCATTGTGCTTTGTGTCTTCCTGCTCCTCGGTGTCTTTCAGCATAATATCATTCTGTTCTGCTGTCATCGGTTTTAAAGGTAAAGTATAAACTACAGACCACTCATTGTGGCCAACTATTTTATAGATCTTGACAGGCATTTTCTCGAGGTATTTTCCAATAAAGAGTATTTTCTCTCCAAAGTTGAGTGATTTGAAGTAACTAAAAATAATTCTTCTTTGTTCTTCTAAGATATTGCGGGAGTAGTTTTTTCTACAACTGTCAGGACATGGTAGAAGTAAAATCTTTGTTTTAGTTCGATTTTTCTTTTGTTTAGTCCGAGGTAACTCTATCTCTGTTACAGTGTTAGGTTGTACATTTTCTGTCTCTACTTGATCTTCTCCACCTCTGATTTCTATTTCTGGTACAGATTCAGGTACATATTCTGCTGGTAACTGGTCTTCTTCAACTTCGATTGCCATTATCCTCTCTGAAATATCAGGTTCAGTTTGGTCAGTACTGTTAATTTTTGTTAAATTAATCATGTCGCTATCAGTATTTTCTAGTGAATCACGGCATTCCAAACTTTATCTCAGCTGATGTAGTGTTTCATTTTTTATTCTTTTTAGAAATGGGCTGTGTTCGAATTCTGTTGGTTTTCATCAGATATCACCATCATTTGAATACAAACGGCTTTTTTGCAGCTTTCGGTATTCGTTTCAGGAGAAACTGCTACTAAATCAACAAGTTTTCTCTTCCGTCTTCCGTTTGATGGCCTATAATTTGGGTCCGCATCCAAATCATCCATTGGCGAAACAGGGACAGACTAGATGAAGTTCGACATGTCGCCGTTTCAAGTGCCATTCTGAGAAGACGCTCGCTCCGCGAAATCATTATTGCAGCATTGAAAAAGAGCTGGATTACATCTCCTTCATATCGTAGTCAAAAGACATACTGCAGAAGCACACTGATATGATTTAAGTAAGGGAAATAACAAATCATGTGATTTTACTCTGCATACTGATTGGTGTTGGTTATTCAATTCACAGGGTAAGACGTTATACTTTCTTGGAGGATTTGTCTATTCATTGCCAGTAAGTTGACTCTCTAAATTTTTGTTTTGTAGTTATTGAATCTACCTACACCAGAGTCATCCTGTTCAAGTAGAGTAAGTATACATACTAGGTTCTATATTTGGAAATATCAAGATCTTCTGAAAGTATGTAATACTGATATATTTTAACCATGAAATGAAAAAGTTACTTGGTTTTTCGATTGATATTTTATAATTTATAATCAAAAAAGCATTGCCTCCAAAAAAGTAATCGTTCATAAATTCTCAACGGATTGATATATTTCAAATGTGAAAGAAGCATCTTGCAGACCTTTTTACGAGGAATTCAGTGGTGTGAAAATCTCGAACCAAGTATGTTGACTAACTTGGTTTTCGTTTTGCAAGGCAGAATGAATTTGTCAATATGCCGTATAGACTGTGGCCTATGTGCGGCTGCGGCCTGGGGGCGTCGGATTTCAGAAGGTTTTCGCACGCTTTAGGGAGACATCCAATTCTTGTGCGATTATAAACTTAACAACATTCACACAACTCATTTGTGAATAGAGAGTTTTTAACGTTAAATTTCATTTGGATGAATTAAATGCTATATGTTCCAATTGCGATTTGCGAGTAGTAATATTGAATCCTAGATTAAATATTCATTTTAATACGTTCGGCGCATTAATGTGGACAATGTGGACAAAGTACTGGTGCATCCATTGAGGTGATGAGTATACATCAACTCACACAATCAGATAAGTTCTGTTTAATAAAAACCTTCCCGACTCTTATAGTAAAAACCTTCAACAAGTGACTTAATTTAATGTCAATTAGAGAAGAAGCGCTTCAAGTCGTGAAATCTACTGAAATTCAATCAACCACAAAACTGAACCAAGCCTTAAGGAAAATAAACGATACCATGAAAGACATAATTGTTAGAAATGGTTTTGAACAAAACAAATCGTGTGATTTCACATAGTGCAAGATTATATTTCGGTCATCGATGTTATCTACAAAAAAACCTGTTGATTAGACAAATTGAAAATAATGAAGTAGAAGGAAACAATTGGTTTATCTATTTGCGAAGGTGCTATATTCTGTGGACCCCTTCTGGCCCGTGGATCTTTTTAGGACAGAATTTCAACATCAAAGCTTCAATGATTGGAAAAATGCTGAAGTGGAAAAATGCAGAAGTTCGAGCAGAAGTTCTGTATTCTCGCCAATCTCGATTGTATTCAGTCTTCACTAACTGTCCAAATAAAGGAGGAAATGACTTACTGGACGACATTTTTAAGAGGGTTGTTGATGTAGTAAAACTTTCAAAGGAAGTAATGAAATGTTTGGTGACTCACGCGGTGAAAAATACATAATGTAACTTGAATTAATATCAGAGTTTGATAGGATCTGAATCTACTAGCGACCTATCAGAAATTCTCTACGATGAATTCATGTAGAGAAAGTATTAAAATGCACTGGTGATGAGATGACGAAAGCAAAGTACTTTTCATTAATTGTGGACTCTTAACCGGGTTCAGCACACTTGTGATTCGATATGTCTCGATAATGGACAGCCTGGTGATAGATTTCTTAAATGCTTACCTTCTGTAGGACGCAAGGCTCAAGAAATGTTTGATGTCATTACTTAAGAGTTGGAGAAGCTTGATATAAATTGAGAAGATTGTCGTAGTCAGTTATGATAAAACCTCCAACATATCTGGAATTTATAACGGTCCAACAATCCAAAACTCAAGAACAGGAACCACTTGCTATGTTCGTCTTTTGTGCAGGTCATTCATTAAATTTGATGGGAACTTCCGCCGTCAAGATTTGTACAGAAACTTGCCAATTTTTCATGTTGCAGGTAAATGCCTTCACTCCAAAGTCAAGGAAACTTTTGAAAAAATGAATTTATGAAATAGGAAAAGGCAAGACACTCAAGAGAGTGAACCTCACAACTGTTCGGCAAGAGCTCCACATGTAAAAGACTAAGGAATTTCTGGAATGAAGTACTTAGAGTTTTGAAGATGACTGAAAATGACACAGCCGAGAAACCTATGCTACGAAAGGATACGAAGAGAATTCGTCTCAAATTAGAAGAAATTAAAACTGCATTTATGGTCGTGTTTTGGAATACTATTTTATAAAAGCTCAATAAAATGAGTGCTAAAATTCAGACACCATCTGTAGATGTACTTAAGTTATCAGATCTTAATGGATGCTTGTTCGAGTTTGTGACGTGAACGTGCAATTGATATGAGCCCAATCAAACAATATTAGGACGATGTTAAGACTAAAAGGCAATATAAGAAAAAAAAATTGCAGACGAAACATTAAATGACGAGACTGAAACAACCTCTTGACACTCTTTCAGGGTGAAATCCTTTTTGGTCATCATTGTTCGGCCGAGAGTTGAATTAGAGAAAAAGCATGAGGCATTCGTAAACTTCAGAGAAACGTTTTCATTATGCATTATTGTAATGATTTAGAGAAGGATCTGGTAAAGGAATGTATTCATTTTCACGGTCAAGTTTCCTCTAATAAGACTGCAGATAAACTTGAATCAACATCTTTGATCGGTCTCTCCACATTTTCAAAAAACCAGTCTTTGGGCAATAATTACCCAAACATGAAAATAGTTCCCCGCATCGCATCTGCACTCCGTCCACAAATTGTTCTTGAAAAAAGAGTTTTTCTTGCTTGATACGAGTGAAGGATTACCAGGGTCTTCATTGTCCCAAGAAAAACTGTATTCATTGTCTTTTCTATATATAGAGGACGACATAATGAACGCCATAGATTATGACGATGATTTCAATTAATTCTTCAATACCCCCTACCCAACCCACTTATATTCTTACATAAAACGGGTTTTTCCTAATAAAGGTCTAACTAACTAGTTACATAAGAAAGGGGCGGCACAAAGTGAAGGGGCCTATACTCAAAAAAAGTATGATAACAGCACTGAAGCTTGGTAATACGTTCAGTAGAACGTAGAACGTAGAACGAAACATTTTAATGAATATTTCACCAGAATCTACAAGTGGTTCAGGTAACCTGAAAGAATAGAAACATGACTTAGCCGAATTCTAACGGAATCTCTGAATTGGAATTCAATATATCAAAAATTTAATTTGATTGAAACTGATAAATGTGATCTGATCAATATTTCAACATTTTTAAGGAGCCAAGAAACGATAAATACCTCTTGATTAATAATCACAACCATGGTATTTTCAATACGATCTTGAAAATACTGCCAAAAGAACATTGGAAAAGAAGAATCAGAGCCGAATGCTTTCAAATCGTGCAAAATGATGTATTGGTCCAGAACAAGATTATATATTTCAATAAGAATAAACTCTTTATGCCCAAACGTTATTTGAACTTTTCATTCCGAGTTTCTTTCGACTGCGTTTTTACCATGTATCGTCCGTATTCAAGAAAGATGACAAACCCCTCACCACATAACTACCGCCCTATAAATCTGTTATCAGTCCTTGCTTAAGGTATGGAGAGAACTGTATGTTACCAGATCATTGCCTTTGCTTCGAAGAACGACCTCTTTGCGAAAAAACAACACCGTTTCGTTTCTGGTTGCGCAACACTGACTATCTTCATTGTATGAATTAACGATTGGATCAACATATTCTGGGAATTTCTACGGATGTTACGCGTCCCGCATAGTCGTATTCTTGTTTAGCTTTTTTATCCTAGTATTGGGAAAGGTTTACTGACACAGTTGAAATAATTTCAATTTGTCAGGACTTTTTTCATTGGAATTTGGTGATGTCATAACTTTCAGAGGGTTGTTGGATGAAAGTGGAGTCCTTCAAAGGTCCGTTTTGGGTCTATCCTCTTTCACCTTCAGATTTTTTCGCAGTAATAAAGTTGAAATGTGTCTTTTTTGCTGATGATACCAAACTATACAACAGAATGACGCGCGTACATTGCAGAAAGATCTGGATCGCATCACCAACTGAATGAGGAGGCGGCCTTCTCCATTGAACCCCGGCAAATGTATGGTGGGCACAAATTTAATCTTCTTTGTATTTACAGGCATCCTTCTACTATAGCGGCTAATCACGCGATGCTCTTGGATAGAATAGCGACTTCAAACAATGTTAATATTATGGGGGATTTCAATATTCTGAATCTATCCTCGCCTACGCAAGACTCTGATGAAACCACATTGGCTAACCAACTTTTCACGAGCTTATTACTGGACACGAATCCATCTCAACTGGTCATAGCACGCACAAGATACGGTGTGGGCCAAAACCTATCATTACTTTTCAATACCAATGCCCCTCATTTTTATACTGACTACGTGCTAGGACCACCTATGCCTACATGAGATCATTTCATTATCTCGACTAATCTACAACTCTTATCCAACTGTAGCCAGCATGTTATTGTGACAAAGGTTTGAAGAAATTTATTTTACTATGGTGTTCGCTCAGAGCTTTAGATCGACCTACTTCGGACTATGACGTCGGGACCCCGACACTAAGCAATTAGTGAAACCAACAGGACTAAACTGTGGATTAACAACGATATTTCGACATTGAACGTGAAAAAGTTCTGTGGCAGAAATATTGAAGGACTGAGAATTCAGTAGACCTCACTACCTATAGAACCAAATCAAATGATATTTGCAAACAAATAAGGCAATCAAGGTGACTCTATGAATATTCTCTATGTTCCGCTAACAATAAAAAAAATTTTAAAGATGTTCTCAATGCACTTAGTTCCACGGTAAGTGTAACATTATCAAAAAAAACAGCAATGGCGAATTGTCTCTGACAAATTTGGAGAGAGCAATTATACTTTCTGGAACCACTGTAGAAGTCAATACTAGGAAAGCTCCAAACGCAGTGTCTAGGAGGCTTTCTGCACTTCCTCCTAGGAATTCTCCATTGAACAAGTAATATTAAGTAAAACTGCGATAGAGAAACATATAAATGCGCTAAAAATTGACAGCTGTTTGG
Organism: Cryptolaemus montrouzieri; assembly: GCA_013387265.2. Classification (NCBI taxonomy): domain Eukaryota; kingdom Metazoa; phylum Arthropoda; class Insecta; order Coleoptera; family Coccinellidae; genus Cryptolaemus; species Cryptolaemus montrouzieri. Next base: position 26,796,456 of record JABFTP020000144.1, on the reverse strand, counting down.
GCGTGGAAGGTGTTTTGGCTTAGTTTCTTAAAAACTTTTGCTCTATTGTCATGAGCTACTATTAACCTCGAAAAAGGCACGTGTTACACCATCTATAAGAATGACAACAAACTGAACACCAGCAACTAGAGACCAATAAGCTTTCGTCCCAATTATATAAAGTATAATAGAATCCCTAATCAGACAGTAGCTGATACGTTTCCTTTTGGACAATGAGATCATACCTCACAAACAGCATGGCTTTGTGCCGGGAAAATCCACAATTACAACTTTATTAGAGAGTGTAAATCATTGGACAAAATATAGGTTATTATTCATAGAGTGTCAAAGGGTCGATTCCTGCTTATGTTGAAGAATTGCGGAGTGAGGAAGATCTCCTTGGAATTAACGATCTTCTGACCGATCGAACTTTTTGAGTAAAGGTGGGTTATGATCTTTCTGATGATCAATCAGTTGTGAGTACAGCACCTCAAGAATCGGTACACGGGCACTGTTTTTGATATTTGTGTCATGCCTAGAACATCATAATCTTATAATCTCATACAGGCTTCGTTGGTGGCGCCCTCGAACATATTTTTCGACTGAACACTGACCGACATCTACGTGGCCATAGCCGGAAACTCAAAAAAGAAAAGAAAGCGAGTTTTCGGCTTGTGTAATGGTTTACCTGAGATTATAGTATCCACGGATTCAGTTGTCCATTTCAAAAATAGATACGATTTCTTTATCGATAGACAGTGACTTTTGTATCTCTCACATTTGTCTTTGTGATCTGTACCAATGTAGTACTTTTCATGTTTTGTTTGCTATAATTTCTGTATTTCAATGTTTGAAAAAACAGGAACATTCATTTCTCGATTCTTCTCATAATTTGATAAAAATAATAATAATTCACACTGGTGAATCTAATCCCACGGCAACCAATACAATCGATGGCCAAAATATTCAACTTATATCTTACTATGTTGATCTTGGTATAACTATCTGAAGATCTTTTTTGGTGGAGATACGTCACAGTCGTTGCGTCACTATCTCGAGAGATTACTTACTGCTTACAGCGTAGGTTCTACAGATTCAGCATTCAAAGCTCATGTATCAGAATAACGTTCTTCCAATTCTGAAATACGCAGATCCTGTATGGTGCCCCTTCCTCTAGGATAGATGAAGCAATTTTTGCGTTTGTGGAAAGGTGGAACACCAGAATTTGCTTTGGCACATTCAGACTCGACTATGAGAGCCACCTTTCCATGTTCCACCCACTACCATCCTAGATTGTCTTACACGTTGAAATTACATATTAACTTATTCGGTAGTTGAGGGTGTCCTCGATAACGAAATGCGGAACCTTTTTCACTCGAACTGTCGTTCTATAAGAGCAGTTACTATTGAAGAAAATTTTCAAGACCAATCAGCGCTCAAAACTGTTTACGAATTATGTTATAGTTATAGAGAATACATTCTCAAACACAGAAGTCTACTCTGATTCTAAAAAAATTGTGACGCCTGGATAGCATTCTGCCGATATAGACTCTTTTGTTCCTTGTGTTGCTTTCAGGTTCTTATCTTAACTTTCTCCTTGGAGCATTTTTTGAGGTATGCGCATAACTGGTAGTTACAGGGCCCAGAGCAGAAAAAACGCTGGTTGACCTAGCAATTGGAAATGCAATTCATTTAGATTGCAGTTCCCTCATTTGAGGTATTTTTCGATTCAGGCATGTAGTAATGGACCCACATTTTATTCATGTTACATATAGACGAAGCTCCTGGCAGTGTTCTGATCAGTTGTGAGCAAGCGCAGCACCCATTTAGAGCAACTCTTTCTCATGGGCAAATGATAATGCAAAATAGTGAAATTATTTCTTAGACTGCTATGTTTTGTGGAATCAGTGTTCAGCACCATCGTTAGTTCGATCGCGTTGTTGTCTATAGAATAGAGCACTTTTCATTCCTCGAAAAGTATTTTTTTTGTGTTTGACTAACACACGCAACAGTTTTTTATCCATTCTTCAACCAAAAGTAAATGAAGCGCCACGTAACTTTCAATATCTCGACAACGGTTCTACTGAATATCATGAAACTTTTACATGCACCACCTACCTCTCGAAGATATGCATGGTGTTTGCAGTGTCATCTGTGTGGCAGGCCTGGGACTTTTCAGTGATGTATTTCTTTGCTTGAGTATTGAAGAGACCTGCTGTTAGGATTTTCATCATATTCTATTAAAATCATTGTCAACACATAATGAAGTGCCTTCTTCAAAAATAAGTTATACAGGGTGTTTTATAACTACGGTATGAAAGTTCGGGGAAAAGATTCTTAGGTGATTTAAGAATCATATTTTGAATTATTATTGATTGGTGTTAGATTTTCCTATACATACAATACATTTTATTTCATTCGCTTTTTTATGGAAAACCTGCTGTTCCTTCGAAAAATTAAATCAATAGGCCGACATAAAAATAGATAGAATGGATTCAATTCCGATGCCAGTTTCTATTTTACGCAATATTCTATGAAAGGTTCTATGAATTTTGGCCACAGTTTGACGTCTGTAAACTATTTAAAAATAAGAAATAACACTAACTTTGTTGGTGTGTAGTTTTTTGGTTAAATAAAATGATGAATGAATACTCAAGCAAAATTATTATGACTTCATTCATCATTCATGGTTAACGTCAACAAAAGATAAGTCGAACTGGTAGAACATTCAACGAAAAGTACCCGAATTAACAACCAATTTTCAGAAAACAATTTATAAAATCACAATTAAATTTTGTCACTTATGAAATAGAGAAAACTGAAATGAGTAGAGCTAGCTCACTTCAAGCAATAAAGATTTCGTTTTGGTGATAAGAATCATGAGAAGAAATTTCTAACATTCTTGAAAAATAAAATTTCAAGAAACCGTATACAGGATACTCATAGCATTATTCATAAAAATGGACATTTTCTTTTTCTGTTTAGAATTATATTATTTTTGAATCCTTCCTATTAGAAGAGCTCAAAAATGCTTTAAAATCGATTACAACCGTGGAAAAATTCGTTTCAATTATTATTATCTATTGACACTGATTTACTTGCATTGGGCAACATTCTGTAGATTTCAGAGAAGCTAAGGTAATTGTCTTATAAGAAATATATATTTTGATTTTCTGTGGTTCATTCCAATTAATATTTTCTAATGTTTTCCTTGTTTTCTATCCGTTCCTCTAATTTTCAAATCTTTGATATCACGAAAGCTGTCTAAATTTGGTGGATGCGCAAAATGTTCAAAAACAGTATAAGGTTATCCGAAAGATTATATTGATTCTACCCACTAGAGGATATGATTTTATTTATTTTTCATTGTAGTTTTTCCATTTTTGCTGCCCCTAAACCGTTAGTTATCGAATTGCTTTTTTTTCTGTCTGTTATTGCTTCACCTCGCTAATGGCCTGAAATTCATATTTGCGTTGATTTTGCAATACTGTTTATTCTGGTAGCTATATGATGAAAGGAAATTTCTCACATGCTGATTGACGAACAGTGCCAATTAATTTTACTAAAATTGCAGTAGGAGGATCTTAGTTTTTTCCTATATAAATAAATATATATAAAGGATGGTCCAACGAAAACTTCTCCTCGATTTTCCGGTTTTAAAATGAAAATATGGAGAATCGCTCGGACCCGCTGATTTCTGATTGGATGGGGAACAACTTTTCCGATTTCTTCATCCCCGTAACTTCAATCCCCCACCGGGATGAGCACAACGTTCAGACTTTGAATAGGGAAGAGGGGTGTTGCGATACCCCATTTTGAAGATCTTATCGAGCATTATGTGACCCTGAATTTTTGCTTCGATATTTTCATCTTTAACGAAATGGCAGCTAGAAGAGTGGAATACTACTTACTTCTGTAAATAGTTTATCAAGTGCTGGAAATGGGCACCATTCACTTCCATGCAGTAAAATAAGTTTTGCTCAAATCGTACATTACTCAACATTTCACGCTCAATTTGACGGCATTCATTAATGATCCGAATTCGCAAATTATCCAGTGATTCAGGTTGGGTAGCGTAAATCTTAGATTTCAGATGATCCCATAGAAGTCTGGTGGCGCCAGATTAGGTGATCGGGGTGGCCACTCAATTTGTCCCCTTCTTCCAATCTAGGCCTGAGGAAAATTTTCATCTAAGAACTGACTCCCATGTTTAACGAAATGAGCTGGTGCACCATCTTGTTCAAAAGATGGTCTTCTGCATTCTCGAATACTTGCACGAGGGCTGGATAAATAGCGTTCTGTAATAGTTCTGAATAAATTTGGCCAGTATACCGTGTATAAAAAAAAGCGCTGATAATGTAATTTCCATAAATATCCGCCCAAACATTTAAATTTTGGGGATGCTGGGTATGCTCTCCTCGAAATAATCTTGGATTTTCATCTGACCTATACCGACAGTTATGCTTGTTTACAGTGCCGTTAAGGTAACATGAACACTTATCCGAAAAACAGATATTGAACATTTAGTTTCGATTGATGTTGATAATTTCACTGAATACTTCACAGAACATGAGTTGGCGATCGAAATCATACTCAATCAGTTCCTCGACCAATCGTATCTTGAAAGGATGTTTTTTTAAAATTTCATGATAGTTGTGCGTGAAACACCAGACACATTGGACAATTTCCTAGTACAAAGTGTCCGATCCATCGCTACGTGTCCTAAGATAGCCACTTCCCTCACTTCGTCTCCTTCACACACTCTCTTTTTGTTGCCTACTGAACCAGAAGCGTCAAATTTAGCAACCAGTTGCACAACGTTAGTAGCGGATACATTTTTTTTTCAGGATGTCTTCGGTTAAATGAAGCCGCTTTTAATCGCGCAGAGTCGTTATTTCTAAAAAATAATGTTATCATTTCCACCCTTTCTTCTACGGAATACACCATTTCCATCTTATTACAAATTTACAGTCTCTTTGGCACAGTTTCAACGTTCCTGAAAATTCACGATAGACTGAGAAGAGACTAAGGTAAATAAAACACATGGTCTGTCTACTTTTTCGAACAAAAAATTAACAAATAAATAAAAACATTGCATGCCTCGAGTTAAATTCAACAAAATTCAACATAAGCTAGCCATACACAAGCGTTCTTTACTGCATGGGAGTGAATGTTGCCCATTTTCACCTCCCAATAAACTAATCACAAAACCAGTCTTCCACTATTTTAGTTGCCATTTCGTTATTGATGAAAATTTTGAAGCAAAAATTTAAGGTCAGATAGTACTCGATAAGATCTTCAAAATGAGGTATTGCAACACTCCTCATCCCTATTCAAAATCAGGGGGTTGTGCTCACCCCCGTTAGTGAATTGAAGTTATGGGTATGAAAAAATCGGAAAAGTTGTACCTTCTCGAATCAGAAATCGACGGTTATGAGCAATTCTCCATATTTTTATCTTGAAACCAGAAAATCAGGTGTTCAGTTTTCGTTAGACCATCCTGTATATAAATATATATATATATATATATATATATATATATATATATATATATATATATATATATATATATATATATATATATATATATATATATATATATATAGGGTGGTCCAACGAAAACTGAACACTCGATTTTCTATATCGATCGATATCGATATATAACAATAAAATGCGAAATTTATCGCATTATAAATTTTGCAGTTTGTTTGATCTTTTCGATCAAACGTTAAGATTTTTCAGTATTTCTAGCCACAAAGTCCCAACGCGGACTATAACCGAAAATAACCAATTCGACATAGTTCTTCTCAAGTGATGAAGTACAATCTACCAACGATGCATTTGATTTTTATTCATACTCGTATAGATTGAAAGAAATTGGCTGGAGTTTAAACTTTTATTTCAGGTACAGAAAAGTAAGTATTTTTAAAAATTCAGTCTTAGACACTAAATATAATTGTTATAGCATTTACGTCAGTATTTGTATATAACTTCATGAGTTGCTTTTTATTTAAACTCAAGCAATTACAGAGACTCCATCTTTTTATGTTACACGTAACTATCTTAGTTGCTTGTTGAATTCTGAAGTCTAAGCTGAGTATTGGACAACAACAATTTAACACAATAGTCCAATAAAACGATAATGAAGTAATGTATAATTCTTAACATTAAATATGGTAGCATAGAGGAAGAATTCTATGAAAAATAGAGAAAAAGCTTGTAGGAAAAAATATTGAGTTATAATATTGTAGGTGTTGTAAAAATTTCATCGAGGCATACTTTGTTTCATAAGGGAATTTCGTTTTCGAGATATATTGAAAAACGAAAGAACCATCGAAAATCGAGTATTTACGCCTTATTTCTTATTTCTACAAAGAATGTACTTTTTATTTAAGTTGACTAAACAAAATTGGCCCTATTTCTTTCTTGAAGAATTACATTATCACGTGACAACTTTATAATTTTAAGTACTCGAAGATGAATACAAAATGATCAAGTTTTTCCTGATGCGTTTTCCCGGAATATTTTTTTCCAATATTCATCTTATTACAGGGTGTCTCCTTAGCTTTATGACAAACTTTAGGAAGTGGTTCCTGAAGAGATTCTTGGACAAATTAGTGAGAACAGATGGTCCGAATTTTTCAAATTCTAATATTCACTGGTCCTCAAATCACAATCGATGAAATACATATCAAAAGGTGACTTATCAAGAATGTTGAGTTAGTTTTGATTGATAAATGTCAGAATACCTTTACTATAGATAATTATCGTTTTGAAACCTTGAATTCCTAGTATTGAAAATGTATTCCTTCAGTAATGATGAATATGTAAATATGATCCATGTTTATAGTTTAGGGATGTAAATGCACGAGAAGTTGCCAGGGAATACCACTCAAGATTCAAGAGCAATTGTGTGGTGATGAAATTCAATCAATTGTATTTCGATCAAAAGGATGAGAAATAATTTTAATCGACATTATGTTTCAAAGTTGTGAAAATTTATCAAAGAAAATAATAAATAAACGAAATCATCTTAATGAAGAGATGCTCAAAATTAACATCTCTAACCTGAATGCATAGGTCTAATCTAGGAAGAAATAACTGCAGAACAATATGATGGACATAGTCATTTCTATTACTTTCGGCAGCATGGTTTATTGGTTCTTGTAATTACTCAAAATTTATTCTCTCTAGACGACTTGCTTCATATCTCTGCATACATAAAAGTGATCGTGGAGACCAAGCAATTGAACTTCTCCTTCCCATCCAAATATTCAGAAGATATTCATTAAGTCAATCAACAACTATTCTTCCGTGATGTGGAGGTACTCCATCATGTTGATAATACATATTCTCAATAAAACTCAACGACAAATCATCAATTAAATTGAACAACGTGTTCTGCAGAAAATGTCGATAAGTAATAAGATTCAATGTGTTATTTAAATTGTGAATGCGCAAGAAGCTATCATTATAGAGATCACCCCAAATGTTGATATTAAAACTCCTTCAGAAACGTCTATCTAAATGTATTTGGATACATAAAATATTGAAAATTAAATCTGGATCTCAAGCATAATGCTGCAGAATCAAGCGGCAGAATGTGAGTCCATGCTGCTCGTCCCCTGCATTCCCTGTCGACGATAATACGATACGTCATACGATACTTTAGGACATTTCTAACAGATTTGCAATGCGCCGAATACTTATCGTAGGATTATCTTGAACATAGTCTATAATTCTCCACATTTTGTATGTCGACTTGACGTGATCGTACTTATGTAGGTTCATGTGTTCCCGTTTCTCTGAGTCTTCTGAATACTGAAGTAAAGACTGTGGGAATAGAAGGAAACCTTCGTTGGTATACTCTTGCAGCTTCTCGTGCATTTCCATCGTAAAAATCGTACACATAGATCATATCTGCATATACTTCATTATTGAACGAATTAATTTTAAATTCGAGGAACTTAAGGTTTCGCAACAATAATTTTCTATCGAAAAATATATACTGACATTCATCTATCAAAATGAACTCAACATTCTTGATAATCATTTTACTATGGTTACGAATGTTACATTCTGTACAACAAGATATGTATTTCATTCCGTCTATGGGAACATCGCAGAATCGCTCTCGCATGTTGAAAATTGTGATTTGAGGACCCGTGAGGACCAAAGCTGAATATCTCCGAATTTAAAAAGATCACGAGCGTGCTGTTCTCAATAATTTCTCTTAGAACTGCTACCTTTCAAAGTTTTTATAGAGCTTGGGGGAACCCCCCCTATATTGGTTGTTACGGAAATCGATTGGTGGCATTCTTACAGGAGTTCGAAAAAAAAGAGATAATTTTTACATTGTGTAGACGTGCCAGCAATTGAAACAGCCATTATCGAGAGATGGAAATGGAAGGAATATTCAAGCAAGTCGGCAAAATAATATCTTGGTTATTTCTAAGTAGTTTTTGGACATTTATACCCAATAAAATTGTTAGCATTGTTTTTTATCGTGACAGTTCGATTTCTTCAGAAAACTTGTTGAGATGGGACGCCTGATTTTCTAAAAGTAGAAAACTATATTTCGTGAACTTATTTTTAATTTGAGAAAAATCTTACTACTTTCTTGAATTGCTCGGAGATACATTATCAAGTTGAAAAAAGCTGATTTTCAAGAAATAAGCCGAAAAGTAATAAGTCGATTGTCGAGGATTTTTTTAATATATCTCGAAAAGAAATACCCTGATCGATATAATCACTTTTTGACACTACACACTATGATCTAATATTTTCGATAATTGTTTCAGTTTTTCTCCCATTTGTGCAAAATCATCTAACCGTCTTCTTTAACTTCGAATTTCTTTGTTTATCAAGGAAATAATACATTATTTGAAGAATCTGCTAGAAACGATGGTCAAAATTTCTGTTATTGCATGGTTGGAACAACTGTTTTCTATACTGACGCAGAGTTTGAACGCGATATGTCATTCAGTTTGTTCACAGTGCTCGATTTTGTCAGTTCTCACAAGTATGTTTTGCGGTTTTTACAATGGAAAAATTATCGAACAAAGATTTTGTCTCAAATTTTGAATTACAAATGGAATTTTGTTTGCCGAATCGCTGAAAATAATACATAAGGCTTAGGGTGAATCGACGCTATCAAAACACGTGCATTCAACAGCGGCCGACATGTGGTAGAAGATTTGTCTAATGTTAACTGAAGTTAACATCGATAAAATGAAGGAAAGGGTAACTGAAAATCATCATTTAAGTTTGAGAAAGATATGCAATGCACTCTGAATCTGAATTCAATTCTGAGCCCACGACGTTTGAGAGAGCAAATTCATCGTAAACGGCCAAATTTGTGGAAAGAAAACACATTGATTTTGGATCACGCTAATGCACCATCGCATAAGGCTATTATTGTAAACGAATTTTCTAGCAAAAAATCAACAAATACCATCGAACTACCTATCCACCTGATTGCTACTATTGTGCTGCCGCTAAAACAAGAACCGAAACCACCCAGACACATTTTACACTATAACCGTGCTAATTGGGATGAGCTGCGTGAATTCTTTTCGTGCTTCCCATTCAGTGATGTTTGCCTTTCAGATCCTGATATCAATGTGTGCACTGAATCTGTTACAGAAATCATTCATGCAGGAATGGATATCTATATCCCTCATTCCATGCAAAAAACAACAGCACAAAAGCCATGCAAAAAATGCGAAAGAGCCTCTGCAGCCAAGAGCGCAGCTTACAAGTCATGGAGGATGAATCCAACAGAGGAAACAAGAACAACCCTTGTACGAATACCGAACCTATGCAACCTGACAACTGCAAGAGCAAAGGTCAATTTCAACGAAGGGGTAACTAATAAACTTCTTGTACATGCAACCGGGACTAGACAATTCTGGTCTATAGCGAAGACTGTCAGTGCCAATTTCTGTAAATCTGCGTTTCAACCTCTTGTATCTTATACTATCATCTCCGAAAGAAAGCCGATCTCTTTGCTCTTTTGTTCTCAAAGAATTCTATGCTGGATTCATCTAACCCAATACCACCGAACATTTCACCTACAAGTTCTTCCATGGCAGAAATCAAGTTCAGAGTCCGCAGTGTGAGACAGGCTCTTGAACAGCTGAACTGCAAGAAGGCAGTTGGTCCAGACGAAATACCCCCAATCGTCCTGAGAAAGTGTGCTCCCGAACTGGCACCCATTTTCAACCGTCTGTTTCAGATTTCTTATGAAAGCCAGACTTATCCGAACAGCTGGAAAATAGCGAGAATTCAACCGATCCCAAAGATAGGAAAGAAGTCCTTACCTCAAAATTACCGCCCTGTTGCACTTCTGTCCATTATGTCCAAAGTGATGGAGAGAGTCATAAATGATGAACTCATCAAATATCTTCAATTGCAGGGAATTATTAAAGACCATCAGTATGGTCTTTGCAGTCGAAGATCGACAGGAGATCTGCTCGCCTACGTCTCTCATGTTTGTACATAAACGATGGAAAAGCATGGGCAATCTAGAGCAATATCCCTCGACATCTCCAAAGCCCTCGATAGGGTTTGGCATGCAGCCTTGTTGAATGAACTTGCTGCATATGGGCTTCCCGAAAAATTGCGGGGTTGGATAAGTAGCTTTCTTTGAAATAGATCAATACAAGTTGTGGTCGACGGTATAACATCTGATTGTTTCCAGTTGCAAGCAGGAGTATCTCAGGGATCCATTCCTTCGCCAACCTTTTTTCTGGAGCAGTTAAACGATCTTCTGTCATCTACAGAGAACAAGATCTTCGGTATTGCAGACGATTGTACCCTGGTACAACATAATTCTAGGAAATTTCAATGCTAAAGTGGGTAAGGGTAGACTGAGATCTGTAGTGGGTGATTACGGCTTAGGTGAAAGAAATGAAAGAGGGGAAAGACTAATTCAGTATTGCGAAGAGAACAATCTTGTGATTACAAATACATGGTTCACGCTACCACCAAGACGTTTATACACCTGGAAATCTCCGCAAGACAGTAAACACCACATTGTCAGAAACCAAATAGACTTTATTATCATTAATCAAAGGTTTAGAAATCTCATCACTTAAGTAACAACAATGCCAGGTGCCGATGTTGAATCTGACCACATTCCGCTGCGTGCCGACATAATATTGCGCATGTCCAGACCCAAAGAAAAAACCGTTAGAAAGACATTAGAACCAAAAGTACTCAAAGACAAGGAAAGAAGATCACTATACGAAGAACATCTTAATAAAGAATTGGAAAGTATACGCAGTATAAATGATACGAACGAACACTGGCTCAAACTCAAAGAAGCTTTCACGGAAACAAATGAAATCTTCCTTACAAACACCGGAAGGCGAACGAGGAACAAATGGATGACCGAAAACATTCTAGATTTAATGGAGAAACGAAGGCAATGTAAAGTCAACAGAAAATACACAGAATATAAAAGTCTCCAAAGGAAAATTCGAAATGAAATAAGAGCAGCAAAGGAAAGTTGGCTGACTGAAAGATGTCTGGAAGCAGAAAATCTGAGCAAGCTGGGAGACAGTTTCCATCTCCATAAAGAAGTCAAAGAAATCGCTGGAATATATAACAATAAGAGTGTAAGTTTCATCAGGGATGGAGACAATAAAATAATATTGGACACCAAAAAACTACTAACTACTAACATGGAGATGATGACAGACCAGGAAACCCCGAAAACGAAATAACAACGCTATCAGGACCAAGTATACTAACGAGTGAAATCAAACATGCTATAACTCTGATGAAAAGCAACAAAGCTCCGGGCCCTGATGATATGTACTCGGAAACATTTCATTTAGTTAGCGAACAAAACCTCGATATCATAGTCCGACTCTTTAACAATATTTACGACACTGGACAAATTCCCGAGGACTGGCTCCGTTCTACATTTGTCGCACTTCCGAAAACAAACAACGCAACAGCGTGTAGAGATTACCGCTTCATTAGTCTAATGAGTCATTTCCTCAAACTCTTCCTTCGAGTTCTACACACGAGACTATACAGGAGGTGCGAGGAAGTCAGTGGTGCCAGTAAGTTTGGATTTAAGAACGGTTTTGAAACAAGAGAAGCCATATTTAGTCTCCAAACATTAGTGCAGAATTGCCAAGACCAAAGAAAGAACGTTTCTCTGTGCTTTATCGACTACGAGAAGGCATTTGATAATGTGAAGCACGACCTCCTCATATCATATCTTAGAGACTTGGGGCTGGATGGAAAGGATATCAGACTTATAGGTAATCTATACTGGAACCAAAAAGCAGAAATCCGAATTCAAAATGCAGGAACAACTGAGGATTTTGAAATAAAAAAAGGCGTCCGTCAGGGGTGTATCTTATCTCCGATGTTGTTCAACTTATATGTGGAAAGAGCTTTCATCGAGTCAATCTCCGACAGTCCCATGGGTATTAAAGTAAACGGAATTCCCATCAACAATATTCGATACGCGGATGATACCGTGATACTGGCAGATAGTGCAAATGATCTGCAAGCTCTACTAGATAAGATCAATCAAGAAAGCCAGAGATTGGGTTTGAAAATTAACATCCGTAAAACCAAATGCATGGCCATCAGCAGAAACGATGCCCCAAATGCCATAATATCCATAAATGGAGAAAACATTGAACAAGTCACTCAATTTAAATACTTGGGATGCATGATCAACCAAAAATGGGACCCAGATCAAGAAATAAAATGCAGAATCGAGCATGCTCGAACAACGTTTATAAAACTTAAAAAATTCTTGACAGACAAAAACCTAAATCTCAATCTCAGATATAGAATGGTAAAATGTTACGTCTGGCCCGTTCTCTTGTACGGAGTCGAGGCATGGACGTTGAAAACAGCAATTAGGAATAAAATTGAGACCTTCGAGATGTGGACCCTACGACGGATGCTGAGGGTATCGTGGGTTGAACATGTAACGAATGATGATATACTAAGAAGAACTGGTTTGATAGACCGTGAACTTTTCGAAAACATCAAAAGAAGAAAAATTGGCTACCTTGGACATGTACTGCGCGGAGAACGCTATCACTTCCAGCGTTTTATCCTCCAGGGTAAAATAGAAGGAGGAAAAAGAGGAGTAGGTAGGAGAAAACTATCCTGGCTACGAAACATACGACAGTGGACAGGAATACAGGACTTCCAGACACTACAAAATGCTGCAATCAATAGAATCATATGATGAGTGAAAGGATGGACGCCTACGCAGGAATCTGCATGGCACTTGAAGAAGAAGAGGAAGTACCCTGGTTTCGTCTTTCAGTAGTCTGCGGACGATTACAGCTGCGGAATCTCAGCGTCAGAGATGTCAACAAATAAATAATTTAAACTCTGACATACAGAGGATATCTGAGTGGGGTCAGTTGAATCTGGTGAGCTTCAATGATGCAAGGCCAAGAAATTGCATTCAGAGGTTCGACGCACCTTCTCGGAACAACCGGCAACTCCGGGTTTTGCTGGTAATTACATGTATCAGCAATAATTGAATCGGCAGATTCGACCTACTTTGGAATATTGTTCCCATGTATGGATGTATCTAACCCAAACATTCGTTGCTGATGTTGGATATTGTGCAAAAACGGGCTGTGTGCCTCATCGACCACCCGGAGATCATCCACAATCTCTAACCGCTGCCTCTTGAATGACAAGTTGCTGACCTTTCCTTCATTCACAGGGCTGGTGAGCTGTGGAACTCGTTTCCGCCCAACATCTTCCCAACATCCTACAATTTGACCCTCTTCAAGAAGCGAGTAAACAGACACCTCAATTCTTCCCAGGCGCCCACTCATGTGGTGTAACAGGTTCACCTATTCCTGGGAAGCGTGCATAAAAAAAGAAAAAAAACGGGTCAATTCTGAGCCCACGGAGTTTGAGACAGCAGCTTCATCGGAAAAGGCCAGATTTGTGGAAAGAAAACACATTGATTTTGGACCACTATAATGCACAAGGCTATTATTGTGAATGAATTTCTGACCAAAAATTCAACAAATACCATTGAACAACCAATTTTTCACCTGATAAGGTTCCAGCCGACTTTCTTCTTTATCCAAAACTCAAATTGCTACTTGACAGAAAAGAGGATTCGCGGAGACAGCTGAAGCTGAAAAAGCGTTTGAAAAATGCTTTTTATGATTGGATTATTCGTTGGCGTAAATGTATTATTTTGAAAGAGGCCTACTTTGAAGGCGATACAATAAATTTGGATGAAGAACAAATATTTCGTGTTTCCTTGACCGATTCCCGGTACTATTTTGACTAAATGTAGATCCACTGGGAGAAATACTATGTTTATTAGCAGTTTTAATCAGTACGACCAAGTTTTTCGTTTCTTGTTAAGATTTTTGTAAAGTTTTTACATCTATTTATTGGACTTCAAGTTAAAAATGTCCGATAGAAAGTGCTTTACTCAAATGTATAAAAACTATACAATTCCATGCTTTATAATTTCGAAAGATACTGTTATAACCCATCATAAAGCTTGAAAATTTTAATCGTTTTATTCAACGCAATAGTTTATGAATAAGCATTTGTTAAAATAATTCTATTTGCTCTCTCTATATGCACTACTGATTATTACTACAAATCGGTTTGAAGAAAAACTATAAAAGGAAAAATTGCACCTCTATGTCACATCCGTTATATCGAACGAGTGGCATATTTCATTGCATTCTAAACACTTGAAGTCAATGTATACCATAGTTTGTATATAAAAATCTAAAGATAATAAAATCAACAAATTCTTGACTAGTCAATTAGCCTTCTTTAAATATTGCGCTGATTTTATCATTGTACTTCATGTTTCACTTTTACTTTCTGAATCAGTATCATCATCCTCATAATATATCTCCAAATCACTTTCAGCATGTGCGATACCTCCTGGACCAGCTATTGCTATAGCATCAGGTTCGAAGAGAATGTCAACATTGGCACCTTTTCGAAGGGCAGCCCTGGAAACTGGATTGGAAATTGCTTTACCGTCCACACCAGCTACAGACCTAGCCACTGGTTTCAGAATCAAGGTTGTTGTCGCATTTTCTTCTTTCAGACGATCAGTTCTGACTTCAATAATTTTATTCTTGTCCAAGTTAATTCTTTGCTTGAGAAAGTTCAGCAGAGGGTGGTATCTATAAGGTGCTAGTGAGTTGTCTGGTGATGACTGGATGTTCTTAAGGGAATCTTTGGTGATCTCATCGATTATATTATTTATGGCGTTTGCCATTTTTCCATCCTCATTATTTTTCATAGTTATCTGTTCACTCAAATCATGACGATCTGTAGCACCTTTGATAGATGGTGTAGTACTAGTAGCAACAACTTTAATATTTTTGGAATTAAATGGGTGTTCAGAAGAAGAACCGTCACCAATCTTTGTGTCTAGGAAGAGATCATAAAAGTTTCTACTTGGATTAAGAAGAGGTTGATAGAGGTCACTAGCAGTCCAAGTTGGAACAGCTCCACCAAATGGAAGAAGAATATATCTAAATAAGAAAAACACCGTGAGTATTTTATGGAAAATGATGACATGCAATATATCTATTAGCAATCAATATTTTATATCAAATAAGTAGGAAAATAATTAGCGTTGTTAATTGAATCTAAGCACTTTTGCAAAAATTATAATTGGAAAGGTAGGTTTTTACATACAGCAAGCTATACTTGTTCGAGAATTGCTGTTGCTGAAACTATTAAAATTTTTCAGCAATATTTGACAGTCTTAATATATATTGGGGATAACACAAAAACAAATAAGTATCTTTTCTTCGAATCTCTCTGAATTTGTTAGTTTTTAATTTTTGGTGGACATCTGCCCCTTTCATTCAATTCCGACCATTTTTTGGTTGTAATTGCTTGCTAGTTTACTTTCACTCAGTGTGAGCGTATGGAGTATGGAATCTGTGAGCAGATTGAATAGGAGATTAACAATGAGAAACTACGCTTCGACATTAAGCCATGATGGGGCTTATTTCTGTACTCAGGAGGCCTATGTGTTGGGTGGCCAAAGGGATGGAAACTATGGCAATCGGGCTACCTCTACTTTCATTAAGTCATTAACATCGCATTTGTTATTGCACTGAAGATATCCAATTTCCAAGGGGAAGGTGAGCTAAATATCAATTTGATGCAGACCCTTCTGCGTCCATTTTATCATAAAAGGCAGTGGAGGCTCCAGCTTCTAGTATTGTGACAAAATAATCTCAGACTGACTGCAGACGACACATGTGGTTTCTGCAAAGAGGACCAAGAATGACCATTGATGGCTTGTTCCATTCTCTCTAGAAACAGGGCATTAGATGAAGGATCCTATCTCATAAGGACAAAGTAATAGAAACATATTCCATCGATCAATAAAACTTGAGGGTACCTTCAGGAAAGTTATAAGGAGATTCAGAGAGCTACTGAATCGAATCGATATCATAGTCCAAATATGCTCAACTTAATTCATATCAGAAGAACATACAGAACATTTCCTTTTTCGAACTTTCTGCGCGTTTAGCATATCAACAAACACAAACAAAACAAAATCTGCTAGACATCGTGACATTCATTTACCGCTCATGGAAACTTGTCCCGATTTGTCGGGAGCACTTGAATCATACCGGATTACTTGTAAAGTAGACCGGGATTATGAGAATAGCCTTCAACTATGCTGGTAATGAATAAGCGGATGTAGTAACCTGAATTGTGTCAGAGGCACCACTACTTCGGCCGGTTAGTATCATCACAGAACACTGCTCTCTGCTCTGCTTTCAGATAGAATCAGAATTCATCTTACATAGCAGAGCACATTCTATCTATTTTAATGTCAAACTCTGGCATTCCAATGAATCCAGAGAGAAGAGATATTTAAGAATGTAGCAGGATACTAATAAGATTGGTGTATACAGATAGTTGAAATATATCTTATCTATATATATATATATATATATATATATATATATATATATATATATATATATATATATATATATATATATATATATATATATATATATATATATATATATATATATATATATATATATATATATATATATATATATATATATATATATATATATATATATATATATATATATATATATATATATAGCTATTATTCACTTTACACATTCTCTCTTTACATCATTATCATCACTGGTAAAACAAATACAAAAAGCCAAGACAACAATAACAGGCAATAACAATTTATCTTTGAGTATAACAGGTTGCAGCATCTGAAAGCAACGACTTTAAAAGAAACATTCTAGAAATGATCGAAAAGAACCTAAGACAGTGAACTCAAGAGCTGACGTTGACGGATTTATGAATGTCTACAATAATCTGATAATTTGAATACACCCTTCAATGGATTGCTGCAACCAGTTATACTCAAATATTAATTCTTATTGCCTGCTATTGTTGTCTTGCTTTTTGTATTTGTTTTATCAGTGATGATAATGATGTAAAGAGAGAATGTGTGAATAGCTTTTAACGTAAGAATTGTATTATGTGTTTTACTGAAATTATCATTTTGTTTTAGATAATAATTGTGCATAGATGAATGTTTTCTAATGTGCCGAAACGCGTAAAAACATTCTGCAAATTATAAGTTTTAAACTCAACACTTTTCGTTCTCCTAACTCCGATTCCCCAATAAAAGTAAAAATTCATATATATATATATATATATATATATATATATATATATATATATATATATATATATATATATATAAAAGAAAGTCGTGTTAGTTACACTATTTATAACTCAAGAACGGCTGTACAGATATGGCTGAAAATAGGTGGGTAGGTAAATTAGAGCCAGGAGACGGACATTGGATACTGTTTATCCTGTTCGACAGCGTTCCCGTGTGACTTGGACGTATGGATGACAATTTGATTTTTGTAAGAAATCAATATTGAAAAAGTGAAGTGAACTATAAAACGCAAAAAAGGAAAAAAGGAAGTTTATGATACTTTAATGAAGGCAATCTATGATGAAAATGGTGGTTTATATTTCCTAGATGCCCCTGGTGGAACTGTTGAGACATTCCTCATCTCAGTAGTTTCAACCACTGTTTGTACGAGATCCTACATAGCGGTTGCAGTTGCTTCTTCTGGAATAGCAGCCACATTGTTAGAAGGATGCCGTACGGCCCAATCAGCATTAAAATTACCGTTAAATCTTCTAACTATTGAAGAACCAACGTATAATATTGCAAGACACTCTATGGCACTATGTGAAGAAACTGCAGCTGACAACAAACATGAGATTACATAGTTAATGATACATCTGCTGAAGATTTCTCGGAGCAATTGCTGACCATCGGTAATGGTCAAGTACCTGGCGATGAATCGAGCGGATTGATATCATTTCCAAATAATTTCTGTAATTTTGTCTCATCAAAAGACGAACTTATGAACAATGTATTTCCAAACATTATTTCGAACTACAAAAATAATGAACGGTTGAGTGAGAGAGCAATTTTAGCGGCTAAGAATAAAGAAGATGACCTGTACTACATAATTCAAAATAAGATTATTGGAACAATGCATTCATTCAAATCTTTTGACTGCGTCACAAATGAAGATGTAGGCACTAAATATCCAATTGAATGTTTAAAGTCTTGGGATGTGCTTGCTTACCACAGCACAATTTACGCCTAAAGTTTGGCTCCGTAGTAATCTTGCTTCGAAACATAAACCAACCAAAACTGTGCAACGGTACGCGTTTGGTGGTTAGAAAATTGATGAACAATGTTATTTACGCGACGATACTGAAAATAAAATTCAAAGGTGAGGAAGTTCCGAGGGTCCTGATAATCCCAACCGATATGCCGTTTGAATTCAAAAGACTTCAATTTCCGATCCGTCTAGCATTTGCCATGACCATCAACAAATCACAAGTCCAATCCTTAAAAGTTTGTGGTTTGAATCTAGAACATCCATGTTTTTACCATGGTCAATTATATGTGGCATGTTCACGGTCGGAAGACCAACTGCGTTTGTTTTTGCGCCTGATAATAAAACATAAAATGTCGTGTATCACAAGGCACTAAGTGAAGAGCAAACTATGTACTGAAATACAGAAATAATAATGAATGATTAATGTAGTTAATTAATTTTTTTTGTATTTTTCTTAAAAAAAAATTAATAAATTCCAAAATCTGCTTATTTATTGCCTTCAACGCGGAACAGATTTCGCCTGGTCAGCTAGTATGGCGATTAATAATCAGCTTAGAGTCGGTAAGCGTAATTATTAAATATATATATATATATATATATATATATATATATATATATATATATATATATATATATATATTATAGGAGTTTTACCCCGATGAGTTGCCCATATATCTGTTCATGCAATCAAACTGATTTCATGAAAAATATAAATCCACCTCCCGGTAATTAATACCATTGCCAGGCAATGATTATAATCAGAACATATCCTGGAATAATTATATATTAGGATAACGTTAAATGTTATGAGAATATATCAATCTACCAGAATATATACATACTATAGCATCATCAGACAATGATATCAATGTACCAACGAGTAGTGTCAGAGGCTTTCTCCCGGAAATGAATGTTACTCATTAATAGTTTCCTTTGTGTGAAGGGTGAACGATCGAATAGAATACTGCTCTGAATATAAATATGACAAAATTTTCAGTTAATTATATTACATTCATATAAACAAACAAATAAAATATGAAATGAGATTCTGAGCAGTATAAACTAAAGAGAAAACCTATGACTCTACCTCATTATTTTTTCGGAAAGAAACCTACGAAGAATATTACAAGATTTGATGACTGTTATCTTTTGTAACTGTTCAAACAAATTTTTCTTCAGACCCAAAATCTCAATACTTTTGTGAAGATTTCTAGAATAACACCTGCTGTGGAAATAATAACAATAATAAATATTTTTTCATTTTCCACATTTTTTAATCTCGTCGCCAAGCATCATATATTTAGAAATTTTTTCATTGTATTTATTTTGTATATTATGCGTGTCGGGTATAGCAATATCAATTATATATGTTATTTGACTCTGTTTATCATTAAGAATGATATCTGGTCTATTGTGTTTTACAGTTCTGTTGCAAAGAATTGTTTTATCAAAATAAAGTTTATATTGTCATTTTCACAAATAATTTCAGGATCATATTTGTGAAATTTTTTCTTTGGGAATTAGGTCATGTTTAATTGTTTAATTCCTAGATTAAAATGAATATTAGCGATGGCATTATGTCTTTCTAAATAATCTGTTGAAGCAAGGATATATATATATATATATATATATATATATATATATATATATATATATATATATATATATATATAAATATATATAATCATTAATCATTACTATATTTTGTATACACTTAATGTGGACGGTATATACGGTATATTCAAAGTTATGGCGATTTCACCTGCACGAATATTATTACAATTATGAAGATACATACAGCTTGTGTCGTTCCCGATTCCTTCAGAAAAATGAAAACTCATTATCACTTTACAAGTATTATAGGTATTTTGAAGGTTTCTTTACAAATGAATCTGTAGACTATATAAAAGACATAATGAAAATATATTTATTTCTCTAACCAACTGTACATCACTTATCATTAAAACCTTACCCTATAATATATGTACAAATGAAAAGACCAATTTGGTGTAAATTTTCAGTTCTCAACAATTCAATAACAAAATATGTTTATACACTGGCATCATCCAAAATTCATTATTAAATCTTGAATTACTATCAATAAGGAACATATATCACCCATCATGTTGTATTTGCTCTGTTTATCCCTTGTTGTAATAAATAACAGGACCAACAGCCACCAATTTTCCAACCCTTTCAGCATTTGGACCCAATCTAGTCTTGTTATTTTTCACCAAATCAGTTAAATTGATAGTAGGTTCGACAGCTATCACTTTTGTTCCTGTACCAGCTATTGCTAAGCTATCAGGTTGGGTATAAGCGTAACCATTTGGACCTACAATAGCTGTACCACCGTCACCGGCAGTTGCTATACCCCCTGGGCCAGCTATGGCAACTCCTCCTCTTCGAACCTTAAGCTTATGGATGAAAATTCCACTACCAGTATTATCTTTACTAAATAACTTTTTGTTTCCATCGTGAGAAACCTGTAGATCTTCTCCTGAAGTGTACGCAGATGGTAAAGAGTTTCCAAACCCAATTTTCTTCGGATCTTCCTTTTCGTCATCGTAAGGTTCATGAAATCTACTTGGTGGGGAATTAATTCTATCCCTATCTACAGTTTTTGGTGTCGTATGATGTATTCTGACATATTGAGGACGCGTTAATTCTACATGATTCTCTTTGATATTGTATGATGAAGATAGTTTAGGCGATTTTGAATCACCTTCGGGTTTAGTACTAGTTTCAGTCGTATTCTTTGCCTTTTGGGACTTTCCTTTGGGAGATCTTTCACTTTTCGAACTGATGTTACTATTGTCATTGAGGCCGAAGATTTCAATAATTAAATTGCCGCTTTCTGTTGAATTTTTCAACATCAAACGTTCTCTCACATCAGTACTATTGTCTGTTATGTAGGTGAATGTTTCTTCAGGGGTTCTCAACTCAGGTAGATTCTCTTCTTCCCTTTTCATCTTCTTGTTTTCGTCAGCTTTTTCATCGTTGATATTAGTATCTTTTCTCTTGCAGCCACCATCCATAGCACCCGCAGTTGCTTGTGGGCCATACTCAATCATACTGGTAAATGCATTGAAGAGTTGTACGAATGGATCTTTTATAACCATTGGGAAGTAGTCTTGTAATGGTGATTGAAATTGGAACTGTCTTGAGGCAGCGTTTAGGTTTGGAATAACATATGGGCCATATACATAAGCTGGAGATTGACTTTGATAGTTACTATTCTCATAATTTTGATTTGGATTCATTGATGATGGCATTGGAAAGAAGGATTGATAATTTGGTTGAGCATATGGGTTTAAGTACATTGAGTTTGGTTGAGGGTTGAAGATAACATTCTTCACGCTGTTAGTTGTTTGTTTTCCAGGGTTCGCTTCAATTTCACCTATACTATTTTGTTTCTCGTTGGATTGCTTTTGGTTAGGCGCTGGATTATTGGTTATGTACTGATTGAGGAAAGCCATAGGGTTCGGGTTTTCGTACCCATAGTTAGTTTGCATATACTGTTGAAAAAGTGGATTGTAAGGGTTGTTTATATAAGTTTGAACACTTGGTACTACAACTGTTTGCTGGTGTGTTATTTTTCTCTTGACATATTGACCTGGAATCTCATCTTCTTCCGTTATTTCGGCGTTAGGGTTAGTTCGAATCACCGTCATCCCTCCGGTTGGAAAGGGTACATAGGAGGATTTTTCTTGTGATGGTATATTCTGTTGATTCTCCAAATATTGGAATATGGGATTCTGAAATGGATTCGTAGGAAATTTGAAATTATCCAGGCTGTCATTCTGTGAGACCATCTTTTTTCCAAAAGGATATTCCTGGTTGTCATAGTTCGTTGATAACTTTCCTTTATCCTCTTGAGACCTTGAATAACTGAATGGGAAGTGAAAATAACTTGGTTTCTTTTTTTTCGTCAAGCCTTGTTTTTTGTTAAGAGCCTCTATTTTCTGCAGAATTTCTTTGGTGTTTTCCTCGATTTTTTTCTGGGAAGATTCGTCCTCAATGGATACGTTGAAGGATTGAATATGCAGAATATCTTGTGGTACCACCCTGAAAAAATAATTAAGAATCATCTCTGGTTTTATTGCCTTTATATATTCAAGATGTTATATACACAGAAGATCTAGAAGCCATGCTTTCTATAATAATATTAGTGCAGAAACTTACCTAGCCTACATGAGAAACCACAAATCTTCTATTTCTACACTACTTTACACATAACACCACTTCGTCCTATCTACAATATTTACAGATAGAACATCTATTTGTGAAATTATACAAGAAATTTATGAATTACCATTAAACCTTTAGTTCCGAAAACCGGAGAAAATCAAGTTTCGTACAAAAGTTACTTTCGGAAACATATAACTACAACATTGGTTCATTTGAAGCGAGAGTGAATCAGTATTTAGAGGGTGTTTCGAGAAAGAAATAGGAATCATTATCCATTTTTGACGTCAGTGAAGACGCTTTCGGTAATTATATAATTGTACGTCTAGAACCAAATGTACTTCACATAAAAGTGATTTATTAAAGTTTTTCTAGAGCCTGAACTTCTTGATGTATCAATTCCTTCAACCAGATACCATGAGATTAAAATTTACATAAATAACAACACGTACATTTAGGCCTTATAATTTTATTGCATACTACAAATAATAGTTGTTAGTCTGAGATTGACAGGAAGAACAAATTAAATCACGGCAACATGAATCAACACGAAGAGCCATATTCATGATTAATTATGAACAAATTTCAACTTTTAAAAGCTTGTAAAATATATTATGCAGAACTACATGCAAAATTTGAATAATATATGGTGGGTGCTATTGAAAATGTTAATGCTATGAGTTAATACTAAAGGGTAGACTTTTAAGAAATAATTGATTCTACCATTAAACCATCCTTTACTTGTGTGGAGAGAAGAGATTTATATTAGGAGGCGGATCATCTCGCTTCTGAAGCTTTTTAGGGTGATAACTTCTGTTTTCATCGTGCACCAAATGATTGATGAACATGAGAAGAATGGTTTTATAACCACGGTATATAATTTTTTGGTTATCATTCGCTCTTGGCCCTAGGTGTTTGGAAACGTGTGGCTTGGGAATGAGTTCTACCAATATGCGAGTGTCAGTAAGAGATTTACCTTGGGGTAACCCCAGATATTCAGTCTCTTCTGAGAATCCTATAATATGATCATTCACAAATGGAGCTTTTTGATTCAGTTTCCTGGGTTTTGCGAATGAAATTTGATTTTGTCTAGATACAAAGCATTCCATTCATTCACGATATTGAGTTTTTTATTGGGTTCGATTTGATAAAATCACGTTTTCCTCCAATGATGATGAGTGGTCACAATATACTCCATTATTTAGTGTTAAAAGTTCATAAATAACTTTGGACCATAGAAGAGGTGACAGGCATCGCGTTCAGGACATCATTAATAATGAAAGTTTGGAAGGTATTGTCGAAGGCCTATGTATCCAAATAGAAACAAAGCTATTTCCTCAGCCTCTAGAGTCCCTTCCACTTCTTTGACAAAGAAAAAGTAGCGCATCATCCATGTATTTTCCAGACTATATTAGAAAATAGTTTCTCATGAAGTAAATGTTATTGAAAATGAGTGTACATGATTTTATCCGTAGTCTTAGGAGAAAAGAGGCTATGATTATAAGGCAATAAGATTTAGAGAAATCATTGGGTTACTTTCGATTGTCAATCAACATTTTTAGGTCTTCGGTCTGGTTTCAACTAATCGGTACCCACGTGGCACATCTTATGAAGCTCTTAAAAGATAGTTTTTCAAGATCTTTGTCGAGAAAAGAGATGTTGACACAGAAAGTTTTCTATTTTCTCTATACCCTATATAGCGAATCCGAAATTTGCTCTCTTGGTTTCAAATCAGGAAATTAGACTAGAGATTGTAAAGCCTAATGTCTCCAATCTGGTAGTCTTATGAGCAGGACATTCAAAGAGTATATGTTCCGTTGTTTCGTCAGTTTTATGCAACCACGGCACTTTGAGGTTTCCGATAGTCTCATGACATGTAAATGTTTAGTGACTTAGTAGGCCTACTACCATCCTTCTTGTCTTCTTGGTTGGGACCCTTTTACGAATCTCTTTGATTGTCTCAGTCCAGAGATGCCAGCTCAGTAGTTTTGGATCTCACTAGTGTTTCAGTATCGGAAGGAAGAGAGCATGTGGGTCTATGACATAGCCAGAGTAAGTTTTCGTCCCATCAGCCTGAAAGATATTGCCTTTTCGGTAAGGATGTCTGATTTCTTAATACTTTTGAAACTATAACGGGCTCTGCACAAGAGCAGACTAACTCTGTTTTTGGTACTAAGTTGTTGTAGTGCTCCTTTGTATTCCTCAGCTAATTTGGATTTAACTCTTGGATCTTCAGATATTTCTTGGCTATCAGAACATATGTAGCTTTTTCGGTTTTGGACCCGTCTGTAAACAAGGTGGGTTCCTGTGCGGTGAGTAGGTCATGAGACGTAGCTGAAATTTATTTTGGTGGAATCACCTCATAGGGTTCATTAAGACGATGAGTGGGTCTTATTAGACATCCCTTTATGAGAAGATCAGGTCGGAGTTCTCTTATTTTATTGAGGGATGTAGAGTGTCCAGAAATCAGATTTCTGTCCCTTCGCATGCATCTTCCCACACCTTGAGTGAGGTTCTTATGCCCATCTCCTCCACCATTATGTGTAGAGGGGGGACGCCCAGTAGACCTCCCATGGAGGTCGTGGGTGGCGATCTCTTCCAACCATAATAATAACTCCTGTGCAATAATGACATCTTTTTCATTTTGCAATGCTGGTTCCGTTTCTGGAAGTCTCCACACTTTAGTACGTTTTGCATCTGGAGCGATTCTTCTGTGAAAAGAATGGAATATCTTTGTTCCGTAGCTTACTTCACATAAGTTTGGACCTATTCTAATCTTGAATTCGATCGATTTTCGATTCCAGACATTTGAGGAATCTTCTGGGTTTCAAAGTCAACTTGATAATCGTTTTTGAAGACATCTTTATGTCATGAATCTCCAAAAGTTGAATTGTAGTTCAGATGCTGTTGTTGCGGGGATCCTCTGGTAGTTCATTGGAGAAATCGTTCGATAAGAAGTCGATCGATATAGTATATCTTTTAGCCATGCCACCAGTTTCACGATAAGTACGAAAGCCTAATTCCAGTTCCAGTTTCAAGCGTACCAACAGCTCTCATCATGTCTTCGCAACTTAAATGGGAATTTCCATAAAAACAATAATAAACGATAAACTCCACAAGGTGTTTGCCCAAAACGAAAAATAAATATTGAGCAAAGGATGGAATATTAAACAGTACAGATTAGGTAGAATTATGAACAAAAAGAACTGAATATTACGTTCTTCCTCTAACTGAGAAAGTATATTAACCTTTTCGTAAGAAACGCATGATCAAATATCGATAATTAACAACACCTGCATAAATTTATGTTGGGATTATTATCATAGAAGATCGAAATGTACTTAGGTTATTTCCATGTGTATATACAAAAATTTCGTAGGACTACGTGATGGAACAATATGTTGACCATTATTACATTCACTTCTTTACTTGGTCTATGAGACCATGCTTCTCAGCGTGTCCAAATATACGACTCAAATAGTGCTATTTTATTATTTCGTTGACTTAGATATTTGATATTTCTACAACTTCCAGGAATCGCAGAGCTAGTATTTGATGTTAATTTCCACTTGAAACCTCCACCTATTTTCGAAAACACATACCAATAAGGGTAACTGGGTATCTTTTGATGATTAGAGCACTATGAATAATAATGAAAATGGATACGGATAGTATTTTGAAAGGATTGAAATATTGACAAAATTTCACAAGTGCTAAAATAACGATTGGAACATAATTGATTGTGTTATGTGATGACGTCAGCAATCCAATCCGCATAACGCATAAGCGTGTCGATCTTACTTAACCTAAGAATAGAGATAAGATGCATATTCAAATAAACGAATAGACGATGCTTGAACTGCATTCAATAATACATGAGGTTGGGGATAAACCAGTTGGACTTCTATACCTTGTTGAATTAATTGATAAAGATCTATTCTAATCATTCTGTTCATACATTTTCAAACAACCATTAATTGTTAAATGAAAAAATGTTAATGATTGTTAGTAAATTACAGAAAACTAATATTACTTACTCTACATTTGGGCTGCTTTGGTGGAATTGATAGTTTTGTGGTTTCGAGTAAACGGATGTTAAGAAGAATGCCTGCAAAAAAGCGTTTATTAAAAGAAGAAGTTTCGAAATAATTGAAAAATTATGTTCTTGAGGTATCGGTATCTCTTTTATCATTGTGCTGCTTTAGTGAAAACACCAATCGAGTAAAAATTTAATAAGTGTTCCTCAGGGTGTTTCTTTAGTACGCGGTTCTACTTTAAGTGGTGATTTTTCAACAAAAATGGGAAAGATTTCTCAATAATATTTTTCTCAGGCTCTTCCTTTTCGACATATGACTGCGCATGTAATAACGAAACGACACGGAATTGAAAAACTTCAATATGATTGAATGTTACATTCATAATGATTATGATGCGTATGTTGCAGAAGCTGATCATTTGGATCGTTTTCTTGAGAGGCAACAACAACATGGAGTATAGTCGACAAATTGAGGGGAAACCTCATGAACCATAAGGTACATCCAACGTTTCAAGGAGAGAAGAATATGAAGTAGTTGTTGGAGAATATGCAACAATTGAGGTGATAGGAAGTGTAACTGCCTCCTCATCGATTTTGATCAGGAAAATCAAAAAGGAACCAGAGGTACCAAATGTTCGAGCACTCAGAAAAATAGATATAAGCAAGAGGAAATGAGAATATCCCAGTTTTTTCTGCCAGGAAATTTCCAACGTTAACACGATTGTTGCATCAGTTCACATCAGTAGTGATGGAAAATTTAATTGTCAAAATAAACATTGGTGGTTGAATGTAAACTCACACCGCCTTATCAATATTCAACTCTAAGGTCAGGTCCAATGTATAGTGTGCATTAAAAGATAATTGCGTAATAGCGTATATGATTTTTAATGAAAACCCTCGTAGTGAAATAGATGATGAAATTTCACATAACAACATTATCAAAGGATATTTTGAAAAGAATTGTCTCTTGGTGAAATAATGAATAATTGGATTGGAACTAGGCGGGTCAGTAAGATGGTCGGCCTGTTCCTCGAATTTATCGACTTTGGGGATAAATTGAAGATTTGTTATATCGAAAAGCTAGTCGAAATATTGAAGAGTTGAAGCAACATTTCAGATATTGTTTTGCTTCGATTACCAATATTCATATTACCAATGCGTGTCAGAGTATCTTGAGGCGTCGAATTATGTATACAGAATAATAGTAATACATTTTCATACCTTCATTGATTATTTCCACCACATTTCATTCCATATACTAGAATATCTAGTTTTCTATTTCAAAATAACGATTTCATAGTATTTTTCAAAATTTCGTACGGCATGGTCGATCCGTTATTACGAACGATACTATATTCACACTAAAGTTGTAACTTGATGAAAAAGCATTAAATGATTTACCTGAATGTACATTGCAAGAACTAATTTTCGAATTATCATAATGAGAGCACGAGAAATTTGAGTTATTCAAATCATTCCTTGTAAATTCTGTGAATGGATATTGGGTTACCATATTAATTCAGAGAAAAGTTACTCAATTCTCGGTTTTTCATGAAAACACTTATATTTTAGATATATTTTTGAAAAGCAAAATAAATTCTATTTAACGAAATCAAAGTTACTTATTATTCATATTCACAAAAACGCAAGTTTACGTTATAACTCAAAAACCGTTGGACAAAAAAATATTTCCCGTACGCAATTTGATTGTACGTAAAAAATTGCCTCCAGAATGTCGAAAACAATTTTTACATAAATTCAAAAACAACCGAGATATTGGCACTTAGGTGATTCTGAGACTTCTCAAAATTTCATGATAACTCGAACACGAAAAAAAAATTGTTCCGGCAATGAATTCTTCACTCAAAAAGAATATGGAGAATGGGAAGTCATTTTCAATATTCTACGTAGTTGTAGTTCTGAAACATCGGAATCTGTCCACTCTGTAAATCAGGGTTATCATTTTTCCCTTTTATTTTTCTTTGTCTATATCAGTTTGATTCTTAATACCTCTAATAAATCCAGGTCATTTAATAGAGAAGTAATAATGGGAAATGGATATCCTTAAGTAAGTGGAAAGAGTACAAGGGAATACAAAGTGAAAGATGAACTGTATTGATTTGACCGTGTTATAATCAAATTTTGCTAAACCCCCTCTCACCTTTCTCTTTCAGAGTTATAGCTGAAGTTGAATAGTGTAACTTGAATCTAGATCTCCAATAGTACTTGTAGTAACCAACTTTTAGTTACGCAGGGGAGCGTCGGGTAGCCACGGCCGGCGGGAACCCCCGGCCAAAGCTAGTTCCAGAAAATCCCGCAGACATACATTAACAGGCGCCACGTCAAAATAACGGCAGCAACATATAGCCATACGTGAGAATCTATGAGCCGTGTCAGTTCAGTGAACAACGTGTAACAGTTGATCATATACTAGTGTCGATTCTTTTGTCTGTCCCGTACACTTCTCAGATTTTGACTACTGCTTTTCGAAAAGATTCCCAGATATTGCTCTCAGAACTTCAGAGTCCCAGTATCGCGAGAGCCGTTGGGTTCAATCAACCTCAAGTAGATCTTTTTTATGATCAGCTATTCCAGCTTCAGGAAGAATATAGTTTTCCAGCTTCGAAAATTTACAATGCTGATGAATCGGGAGTCTCGAAAGTGCACACAAATGAGGAAGTTATTCCTACTAAGGGAAAAAAGCAAGTAGGCAAGTTGGCATCTGGTGAGAGAGGACGAAACATCACCTTGATGTTTGCTATGAGTGTGTTTGGTCACTTTGTACCTCCTCTTTTCATTTTCCCGAAAAAACGGATGGATAAAGATGGTCGATTGATGATTGGAGCTCTACCGGAAAGCACAGCTATTCCACATGAAAGTGGATGGATGAATGGTGATATATTCCTGAAGTGGCTCCAGCACTTCAAACATCACCCACAGCCTTCGAGGGAACACCCTGTTCTTCTGATTCTCGCCATAGAGAATTGGCAGGGATAGAGTTCGCTCATGATAATCACAGCCATATGCTCAGCAAACCACCACACACAACTCACAAAGTGCAACCGTTAGACCGGGTATTTTTCAAGCTGTTCAAGTCTGCATTCAGTTCAGCAAGTGCCATGTGGATGAAATAAAACCCAGGAGCGAAAATTTCGGACTATGACATCGCTTCCCTTGCAATTCGGCTTTCACTAAGGCAGCTAGACTAGAAATAGCACAAAATGGGTTCAAATGCACCGGAATTTATCCATTCAATAGGAAAATTTTTACTGATTTGGATTTTTTGTCATCATCAATGATCAATAACGAACAGGAACCAGTTTTGGATAAGACTTCTGAGCAGCCATCAACCAGCATAAGATCAAAATCACTCACAAGTTTCAATCCGCAGCCATCCACTAGTGGCATCCAACAGCAATCAACTATTTCTACCCAGCAACCATCCACCAGTTGCGCCCAGCAGTCGACCACTACTCGGGCATCACAACCATCTACAAGTGGCAGCACGCAGCCACCTACTGCGAAAAATAGTGCAAAGCCAATTGCATCTCCTAGTTTGAATGCATTGCTTCAGAAATTGTCCCCTCTTCCTAACGCCTCAAGAAAGCTTCTTGCAGCCCGTTCTCGAAAAACCCAAAATAGTGAGATTCTGACTTCCTCTCCATTTAAAGATGCACTGGTAGCAAACAAGGCTGTAGCCAATAAATCCAGAGCTGCAATTGATGGAACAAAAGCAGCAATCAGTCAAATGAGATCGAGAAAGAATATCCAGAGCTTAACTAGGGAAGAAACAAATCATGATACACATAACATCATTTGTGGGGAAACCTTCGATGAAGACTGGATTCAGTGTCACAAGTACAAAAATTGGGCTCATGAAGAATGTGTGGACATTGATCCATCGTCATCTTTCTACTATTGTGATGTTTGAAAATCGACATAGTAATATTTTTTTGTGTCCGGGGCTACCCCCCAGAACGGATTATGACAAATATTTGACAGTGTCTTCAAAAACTACATTACAGTTATAAAAATGAGAATTTTTATTTCTTATTTAATAAGTATTTACAGGAATATTTTTTGTTCATTATATAGATTGAAAAAAGATTTTTTTTGTAATCTTGAGTTTTACTTATGTGGCCGAGGCTACCCGACCCTTCCCTACATAACTGTAGAAATATCCACTCACAAAAGGTTAGTTATAGTATTCCATTCATTATTTCAGATCACAAAAAATACTAATTTTGTAAAATGGAATTCATTTTCGTAATATATAGGAAACTGACTCTCAAACTAACTTAGTGCTCAACCAAATGCGTCGTCTCGGCCCTCTACTCGGTAAGAGTAATTCGGCCTAAGTCTATAACCTTACTTTCAATCTATGGTAATGTCAAAATAATAATAATAAGAAAACAAATAGGTAACCGCCTCGGTAGCTGAATGATTAGTGCGCAAGTATATTCGAACTGCTTAGTCGAGGCTCCTGGTTCGAATCCGGGGTCAGGTTATGGATGATGTCCTTGAACAAAAAAGTACTGAATTTGAAAGAGTCGCCTAAAGAGGGCATAAACTTCCGAAGACCAGATAACTTTTAATCCTTGTGGTGGCAGTTATCATACCACGGTCTAGGAGAGTGGTTCGGAATCCACTATAAACTGTAGGTCCAGCTGTGTAAATGGGCTAAGTTCCCGAGCACATTGTTGAAAGATGCAAGCAAGCGAAACAAATAGGTTAGGTTAGGTTAGATTTATAGTATTCCATTTAGTATTTCGGATGAACAAAAATATTGATTTTGTAAAATGGAATTTATTTTCATAATATACAGGAAACTGATTCCCAAACTAATGGAGTGCTCAACCAAACCAAAAGTCGTCATGGACCCGTACACCGTAGGAGTGATTCGGCCAGGAGTCTCTAACCTAACTTTCAATCAGTAGTAATGTCAAAATAAAGAAAAGAAAAGAATATGGGAATTTCAGATCATGAAATAAATAAAAAAAGTTCACGTTAATATAGATGAGTGGATGAATCAAATTATACTACATTATTACATTGTAAAACAGAGAATGAATTCTATATATTACGTAAGTACCTGATGCGAGTGACTGATCAAAATAAGCTTTCTGGCCGTTACAATACTTATTTATCGTTTTTACTCCTTCCTGATAGAATACACCACGCTGCACACATTTCATTTCATTTATTTTTCATCCAGTCTAGAGTACAACAATAATTACATTAATCAACAATTTGACCCATCAAAAAATTACACGGGAGTCAAAAAAACAGTAAATATTATAGAAGAATGGTACAAATTTTAACATATTGACAAACATAACTATTGAATAAAAAATTAATTAAGTTTTTCTAGAATTTTTGTCATTGAAATATTCATGTAGCGTATAGTAGGATTTCGATATCATTTTTTTGAGTTTTTCTACAACAGTGGTCTCTTCATCTTCTTATACTCCTCTGGGAGTTTGTTATATATTTTCATTGCGGTGTAGTTTATACTGAGTGACGTATTTATTCTATGGAAAGGTATTACAAATTTTTCGGCATTTCGAGTGGAGTAGGTGTGATTGAAATTATTTCTTGGAAGGTCAAGTCCGTGATCGCGAATGAAAACAATCCAATTTATTTTAGACACCGGCAATGTGAAGGACAAAATATCGATTTTCCAGGCGCAATACTGTCATTATAAAGCTTATTTACAATGG